>JARHVA010000133.1:1775000-2975000 GCA_037957365.1 Torreya grandis | reverse complement strand
CGAACAAATCAATATTTATACAATCATAACCACAAATTTTTCTATAGGATAATTTTTTGTTAAAAATCCTCCCTTCTCCATAGATGTTTATGTAGGCAGTCTTCCTTTATCAACATGTTCATGCATTATTACAAGAGTAATTATTATGGGCTTATCAACATATATAAGACCAATTAATTTAGATTATCATTCCTTATCAACAGCTATATGATCTATTATAGATGCCATCACTACAGATTGGCTATTACCAATAGGTTCATGATTTGTCATAGGATAAAATGTCGTTGACAATATTTTCTCATTGAAATATGCAATATCAAGTACTGCATGTATATCTATACCAATAGGTGCATACATTTTTGTAGAAAAAATTGATGCATGATGGTTTTTAATAACAAGTATAGGCAATCCTCCCTTGTTAACACATGTACTTATTCTTGCACACTTCCTTTCCTCATTAGCATGTACAAACATTTTTGCAAAAGGAATTTTTGTTGGAATCCATTCCTTATCAATAATAATGAGTGTTTTATAAAATAAAGTTAGTGCATGTATTCATTCCTCATCAATAAGTACAATCATTTTTGTAGAAGAAATTGATTCAAACAACCTTTCTTGATTAATGGGTGTAGGTGTTTTGGTAGGAGCAATTACCATAAACTAGTTTTCATGATCATGCATGGGAATTATTACAAGTTTATCAACTGATGTAGCACCAAATGTATATTTATCTTACCAAAAAATGTAGAGATCTCTATTGTTACATGTGTATAGGTTGATAAATGAGTAATTTATGAAGGTGGTCTTCCTTCATTGACACATGTATTCATGTATATATGGTCCTCCCTCTTTAATGGATTTAGGTCTTTCTACATGAGAAATAGACACATGAGGAAGAGTTATCTTCTTATTAGGCCTTGATTCCATTTATATTGTGCTAAATAGGGCTTAAAACATGTTTTTCCATTCATGTATCTCTTTAATCATATATTTGAAGAATTCCATCTCTTGGTATATAGTATTTAAATTTGTATTCTTTATCCACCTTGCATCACCATTTATAACATGTGTTCCCTCAAATATTTTATCAGTGATAGCTTCACCTACACAAGGTTAGTTTTTTTTGGGGAAACTTTTCTAATGAAGGACCACAAATTAATGAAAGAATCCATTAAGAATCATAATGTGGAGTGTGGTGACTTATGTAACAAAGAGGACTTGAAGAAGGTGTTTCTAGAGGTGAAAAGGGTGAAGGAGAAATTTATCAATCTAGACAAGGAGAATGAGATAATCAATAATAATATTGGTATGTTAGTTTGCTATAGTAAATCAATTGTGAAAAATTATTTGGTGAGCATGGATGGGCTCAAATAGTTTGTTAAGAGGAGGTAAGAGGACGAAGGTCTAAGCAAGACAAGTAAGAAATATAAGGGATTGTCAAAGAGTAAACATGGGGATCCAAAAATGTAAGGGATGGCACACGTTGAAATAATATTGAAGAATATGGTGAACACTTGGGCTGAGGCCCTTGGTGGGCTGATGAATTAATTGTTCTGTTGCTTAACTGGTTCTTGCTTATTTGGTTCACTATTTTGGTGTTGCATATTTATTGTTTGTTGGTTGTTTTATAGTTGTTTGTTGGATTTTTTTAGTTCTTATGGGTAGACCATTATGTTTCTTTCTAACTTTTTTTGGCTTGTCAACTTGGATCTTATAAAATGATCGGGTCCCTATAAAAAACCCTCCTTTACCAATAATACTAAACATGAAGACATATTTGAAGAGCTAAATGTATTCAAATACATTGCATGGTAATACAATCACATCCATTTTGTTCTTGGATTGTTAGTATAGGTTCCTGAAGCATCAAAACATGCTAAGGATGAGGATAGCTAGTTTAAAATTTAGTACGTGGGATGATGCATCATATTCTTACAAAAATTTAGAAAATAGAAGCATATCAAGGATGCATTATTGTGTATTAATTAGGAATTAGGAACAACCAATAATTCATTAATAATTATAGAGTATTAATATTCAATTAGATAGAAAGTAAGCAAAGTATTATACATGAGAACACACATAAGGAACAAAGTAAGAAACACAACATGTAACCATAACCAAATAGTCTCTATTAATCTCTTCAAAAGTGGAACTTTATTGTTCTTACAAACACAAGTATATATAGACATTTTTAGTCTATGAATGTTCATATTATTCTTGTACTTGGCACCAAAAGTGGAGTTTGTTCATATTCTAACCTATTAAAAGTTATGAAGATAGGACACAATAGACATACATATGACAAATTGAGTACATAATACATGAATATCAGATAAATATCTTGTGTAACTTTACTATCTAATTTCTTCTCCCAACACTTTCCTAGACTTAAAATGTTGTCTCATTCTGAGACAACATCGTAGTATCTTCTAAAATTGCACAAAGGGCATACTTTGAAGAAGTGGTTAGACCAATAAGAGTCATAGTAATTGCTCATGGCACTATTTTCATTTTTCACCTCTTGTACACTATTTAGCTGCCCTTCCAGGTTTTTAAATAAGTAGCATACCAACCTACCACCCTTTCAATTTTTTAATAGACTGGCATAACCAGGTGGCTATCCTTTACAAGTTTTTAACCATCTTGGCCCCGCTTACCTTACTAGTCATCCCTAATATAAAATTGTATACATTTTTTTTTAAATTGGTATTATGCATAGTACTTAACTTGATGGAAGTGGCATGGATGTAGATGATGACTAGAAAAAAATTCTTTAGCTTCAGAATGCATAGCCTTATGTTGAGTGATGACCTATTGGAGTTTTGACAATGGCTTATACATAAGAGTGTTGAGAATCTGGGCAATGTCATTGTAAAATGTAGATAGATCAGTCTTGTAAGCATGCTAGTCAAACATGACTTCCTATATCATGCACTATAATATATGATATCTAATAATCTAATTGAGATCTGAGTCATCAGTGATGCTCATGGATACCTTGGTGTTGTTGACCCTCCTTTGAATCTCACCACTTAGCTATTCTAATTTGTCTGCCTAATGTTGGGCTTGGATACCTATGAAGGAATTGTGTAGAAGATGACTTTGCTAGTTAAGAATGTTGTCACATTACCTTGGGCATTGAGCAAGTCCTAAAGTGCTCTATCATTATCATATGTAAAAGTGGTGTGGCTGCCCATAGTTGCCTTGGAAATTGTGATCATGGCAAAGTCTATGCTGGAACTAGCTAAAGAATCATCCAATTATTTAGTCTAGTTCAACAAGTTATGTATAACCTATTGTGCTTGCAGTGAAACACTATCCAACATGCTTTGGTACTCCTCTAGTAGAGTGATGAGTGTGGTAGCCTTGGTATTCACATCATGGACCAATGTGTTGACTGCATGGAGTTTTTATGTTACACACCAATCCTTAGTCAACTCAGAGACCAAAGTCTTGAGTCTGCACTGGTCAAACATGACTTTATCCCTAATTGCTTGAGTGATCAACTCTGAACATGTGTCTTAGGTTGTCTTTATAGTTTCATGAAGGAAATCCTTTAACTATATGTTCTCTACCTTAGAGTGATCCATCTTCAGATCTAAAGAGGTAGCCTTCTATGCAATTAACTCTTGAAATGCTACTATGCCTTCCAATTGATTATTCAGTGGGAGCCTAGACACATCTAATGAGGCTTCTTACTTGAGTGGGAGTGTAACTAATGTGCTCATAATTGATGAAGAGTCTAATCATGGAATTGTGGTAATTAGAAGAGAAAAAATGGTGCACCAAGCACAAATAGTTGGGACATCCCAAAGCTAAACTCCTCCCAATGGTAATTCTAGGAGATGAAGACCTATTTGAGTTACAACTAGCTATTATTATTATTATTATGTTGGTTATCCTACTTCTACCTTTGGTTGCTTAAGTGCCTGCTATTGCTATGCTACAACCTCTATTGCCATCTTGAGTTACTACACAGTGTCTTTAGCCTAATTTATTTTATTTCCTCCTTTACCTAGGCTTTCTTTTTTAGTTCTTCTTGCACAAATTTATGATTTTTTTGTTCTTCCTTGACCTACAAATTCTATGCACATTCTTCTTCTTCTTTATTTTGCTTTACTAGAGCCATATCCTTAGCTTGTTCATCTATAACCTATGCTTGTGCCTGTGCCTATTGTTGGTGTAGGGATTCATCTTCTTCCTTATTTTTATTCATATATTTATTTACTTGATGCTATGAGTACTTGGTAGCTTCCATGACCTATTATTCTTGGGATACTACTCTTATTTTTGTCATTCTTCTTCTACTTTAGCCTTGTTAGTGAGCTCAACTTCTTTTTACTTCTATGCCTACACTAGCTATGCTTGTTTGGATGCATCAATAAGTTCCTGGGCCTTCTTAGCCATGATTATGGCTTTCTACCAATTAGCCTATGCATCCTTGGCCTTTTGTATAGCCTCAGATTATTGAACTTATTGAGTTACTTTTTTTTTGTGCTTGCTCCTTTTGTCATTTCTTTTCTTCCTTCCTTACTCATCATTCTGCTACATGAGTTATTTCTTCCCTTGAGGTTTACTATTATTATACTATGGGTTGCTCAAGTGTGAGATCTTTGACCTCCTGGGCTTGTGGTGATAGTGGTGAATCACTTAGTTGGATCATGGAGCTAGAAACCTATGTCAATTTTTGATCGATCATGACCAATTTACATTTAGGTGGTGGTGAAGTAGAAGAAGGGGTAGGGTATGATTACGACACAGTGATTGGTCATCCAAATGTGCAATCTTCAACTGTAGGGGAGAACCTACCCTCCAACCTAGTTTGGGGTCTATGCATGATTAATTCTAGTGGGATTTATATAAGGGATATAAATAATCCTCAGCTATGAAGGTAGGAATAGGTGGTGACTAGAAAAAGTCAATCCATTGCTATAACTACTCTACTTCTTGTATAATATCAATGATAATGGATGCAGGGCAAGGTGGGAGGTCCACCTATAGTTCTAAAAGAACCTACTTATGCACTTGGATCATGTGTACAACCTTCCAAAAGAATACTTAGTTCTCCTCTTGTCTATCATATAAGTCTATAGCCATGTCTATGATCATTACATGGTATAATTCTTTTTCATCTATCCCCATTTGTGGAAGGTCGCATGAACTTTTGATATAGGGCACCTTCAGATAGTCTAACCAAGTTGTCATGCTTTGTGTCTTGAAATTTAAAGTAGGGGATGTAGATTGATGATTTGGAAAAAGCTTGTGCTTTATATTTTGTGGATGTGAAATGGTGTCTTCTTTTGGTTACTACACTATAGGGATGGCTATATTAGGTGGTATGGCCTGTAGTGGACTCACACGCTTGAATATAAAAGATTTTTGTTTGATGATTTCTACCTATGCCATGTCCATTGTGATAAAGAATGGAAGCGATATGATGGGAAACTATGGTAACTCATAAATGTGTATGAAGACACCTTTTAGGAGCAAGGTGACAATTTCATGTTAGCCCAAATATTTTATGACATATATTGGCTTCTAGGGATGTGTAGCGATTATCTCTAGACACTCCTCCCATTATGATTTGAATTTGGACTCATATGCTAAGGCTTTACTCTTAGGTATCTATATGAGGTTGGGTAATTGCTTCACTAGCCAATAATCTATGTTAGGGTGCACTTCTTCCTCCAGGGACTTTCATTATGTGAAGCAAAGTAGGAAGATGAAGAACTAGTACTAAAATGTTTACTTCAGATATGTGTGACACTTATCAATGTTTGTGAGTAGTTCCTAGATAAAATACTTTGGTCAGTTATTTTATTTTTTCCTATAGATCATATGGTGGGTGATGTCCATGACTCCGTTTGGGATTTATTTTATATACTTTTTCATCTACTAGAACCTCCTTGTGATGCATTTGATGAGGATGTGTATTGATTCATCATATATTTACTCAATTATAATCCCTCTTGAACTTTGAGCATACAAATCATGGACCTCCTAGATAATAGGTAGTGTTCTTGTCTTATAGGGAGTCTGGGAGTCTCTTCGCATAGGCATGCCCAAAGTTTGGTCCATGGCTTCTATGTTGATGAAAATGGTGATGTCCAGGCCAAGGTAGATATTGCCATCATTGTATCAATTGAGTAAGACTTGTATAATATCCCCCAAGTTTTTAAAGGTTGGTATTTGAAGTAGGCACTCAACATATGTGTTATATAAGTGGTGGGGGGATACAAGAGTGATTGGTTGTGTAACATTGATGGCATCTAGATGAAATAAATTCTATTATACTACTTGAAGGAAGTTGAATGGCTCTAGATCATTGAATTTTATTTTTTTGAGAGTTATATCGATGCCCATTGATTATTTTTATGCATTAGTCAGTCCCTTGATGAGTCATGAAGTATCCATGTTTGCTGAATGATGAAATTAAAAATTTGGTGGATCTTGATGTAATAGAACTAGGTCAACTCTTTTGAAATTATAGGTCACAAAAATATGTGAAAAAATGAAATGCTGACTTGATTCATGAGCTTGGTCTTTATAGATTTTGTGCCTATTAATTTTTGCATAAATGTTAAGCTTAGCTATCCATTTGACATGAATGAAATGGTTGATCTGGTAAATATTATCTAATTTGGTAATTAAAATAGTTATTCATTAACACGTGTGGAGATATGCCATTATTCTCTTTATTGTCCATACAGGGGCACAATCGATCATGTTGATGGGCTACTGATTTATTTAAAATTAAGTCGATCAAATCTTAGATCTAAAATTAACTTCTAATGGATGAACATTATATGATGGAGATATTATTGATGTGACTTGTCCATACCTTTCCTAGACTTAATTGCTTTCATTCGATCTTATTGACATCCATGATGGTGCACATGGATTCTCCTGCACATGGTTGGTAAACACTTTGCTTGGCATCTTGGTTATCGAATGGTAGTGAAGAGATCATCTAAAAATACACACAAATAGAAAAATAAACACCTAAAAAACATGTAATAATGAGAAACCCTAATCTACTTGGTACTACTCATCACCCACTCACTTAGAAAAATGAGATCAATTATACTATTAGTGGTAGGGATTAAGCCTACATCCATTCACCCACCCTTGTAAAATGGTTCCCTAAAGATCTCTCAAAAAAATAGTTCCTTGCTATGATAATTCATGTATAACATAAGGCCCTTTCCATTGAATCTATAATTTTCCTAGAAATGCTCTAAAATGACTTTCATATAATAAAACTGGTTAATCTTTATGAAATTACTTATGGTGAAAATTCCTATCATTTCATGCTTTCTAAATTTTCTTATGAACTTCCTACATCCAAGATGATCTATATCTATACTCATCCTTCCTATTCAGTTTGAGAAGTTTGTTGGTGAGAGACTCATGATCCCTAAGTCTCATGACCATTGCAATGTGTAGACTATATACTAAGTATTCCATTGGCATAACTACTTTAAACCCATATACCAAATAGAATGGATTAAAACCTATGGATCTTTTATAGTGTGTGTGATATGGACATAGAATCATAGGAATGCGATATTCCCAATCATCCCTTTTGACATCATAGATCTTTGTCAACAATTTTCCCAACACTTTGTTAGAAGCTTCAACTTGACCATTAGCCAGTGGATGGTACACAGTGATTTTATGATGAGAAATCATAAATTCCTTAGTAAGAGCCTTGATGGTGTTATTTAGGAAGTGCATCCCTTGATTACTAATGATCTTTAAGGGACATCTAAACCTTGTAATAATGTTCTCATATATAAAATTTGCTATGTCCTTCTCACCATAGCTAGGAGTCATAGTAGCTTTAACTCGCTTGGTAAAGTAGTCAGTCATAGTGATAATATACCTTGCTTTACTACATTTTCTTGATGGATATATGGGTCTAAAAAATTCAATGCCACATTTTTCAAAAGGTTTCTCATCTAACAAAGGATGTAAAGGAATTTCATATTTTTACAGTGGTTTACCCATGCATTGACATACATCATAGTGTTGTGCTACTCTATGTGCATCTTGAAAAAGATTTAGCCACCATAACCCCTCTATAAAACCTTTTTAGTAGTAGCTTCTCTATCAAAATGTCCTCTTTCTATTCCTTGGTGTGCTTCCTACAAGTTTTGAGGTTATTCATGTTCTATAAATACCTTGCATAATACTTCATCCTTCCCTAAATGATACAGAAGCCCATTGATGATGGTGTATGGAAAAGCTCTGGTGATAAACTACTTGTTGTCTCTTTCTTAATAGTATGTAAGGAATACTCCTTTTTAAAGAAGTTGGTGATTTATTCACAATTTTCAAGAATCATAAAAACATGAAAAATATGAGCATCAAGAGAATATTCCTATAATTCTTTTGGTTATTCACCATTCATAATGTAATTGAGATGATTCAGCTCCATATTATATCTACCCAACTTAATGTTAATGCAAAATTGGAATTCTTAGAATAACATCAACCACTTAGATATGCATCCCCCTAACATCAACTTATTGACAAGGTAGCATAGATTTTGATGATCGATGAAAAATTTGAATGGTGTTGTCAGAATATAGTGTTAATTTTTTTAGTATGAATACTCTAGCCAATGCTTCTCTTTCAGTTATTATGTAGTTATTTTATATGTTAGGTAGTTTTTGAATCACAAAATGAAAGGGATGGTTGAGTCCACCATCTATTGGATGCACAAGCAAAACACTAACTATGATACCTGAAACATAAATATGTATGTGAAAGGGCTTGCTCCATTCTAGAAAGATGAGGATGGGTGTAGTATCTAATTTCTACTTTAGCTTGATGAAGGATGCTTGACACTCTGAAGTCCAGACAAACTTCACACTTTTACATAGTAAGGATTCCAACAGACATGAAATGGCTACATATACTTTGATAAACTTACAATAGTACCATGTATGGCCAATAAAAGATTGCACTTATATGGAGCTGACTGGTAGATGTATACTCAAAATGATTACAATTTTGTCCTGGTCTACCAAAACACCTTCATTTCACACTACATGACCTAACAAGATACCAAAAGGTGTAAATAATAGACATTTATTTAAATTCAAAGCAATGCATAGAGCTCGATATCATTATAACATGAGGCACAATTCAGATAAATGTTCTTTAAATAAAGAAAAGACTACCCAATCATTGAGATGGACTTCCAAGAAGTTGTGAATGAAGTACTTGAACAAAGTCAACACTGCATAAGAGAAAAATCTAGGTGCATTCTTAAGGCCAAATGATGTTACCTTGTATATAAAAGATCCCCATTCCATATAAAAAGTCATTTTGGCTTTGTCTTCTTCTAAAATGGGTATTTGGTGAGAGCCACTAAAACCATCTATGAAAGAGTAGACTTCATGTCCTACAATAGATTCTAAAACTTAATCTATGAATGGAATTAGGAATGGATCATTTAAACATGAATCATTTAGAATTTGATAATCTCCACATACTCTAATCTCCCTTATTTTCTTAGGCTACACTACCATGGGACTAACCTAATCTACCTTTTTTATAGGATAGATTATACCTACGTCTTGCATTCTATTGAGTTTGACCTTCAATTTTAACTTCATGTTTGGATTCAACTTGTATGGATGTTTCTTTGTGGGTCATGTGAAATTTTTGAGTTTGATATGCATTTCACCTAGAAATGGATCAAATCCTTAGACCTATAAAAATTTAGTAGGAAATACATCTTAATGATCTTGGAGGAGTTGCATAGCTTCAAAAAATTTAGCTTCTATCCAATAATCACTTATATGCATCAATTTTGGAACCTCCTCAGTTTTAATGTTTGTTAAATGATTTTTAATGGGTTACTAGTAAATCTTATGATTTTACTCATCAAAAAATTCTTGTATTATTCATTTCCCTACCTATTCTAGAGTTTTTATGATGTACAACTTGTCTTCTTCAGTTGGTTCTATAATGAGGTTCATGATTGGTTCTACTGGCCGTTCACATTCAAATAAATCAGTCAAACCAATATCACCATTAGTATCTAAATATTTAATGTCTTCTTCTTCATCTTGTATTTAGTGGAATGGTTGTGTAAGAGATTATTCTTATTTTTTGATAGCTTTATATCTTTGTAATGCTGAATTGAGATTAGAAGCTACATTCTTCTATGTAGTGGATTTCATCATGGTGCTTAAATCTTCTGCGCACCAATGGCATATAAATGTTTGATTTTCAATAGTACATTATGAACTAGAGGATTCTCATCTTTAAAAACAAATGTATGTATGAAATCAATTTGAACTTGTTCTTAATGTTTTGTCTCCCTCCTACACTCTTGATGCATATACCATATTGATGGTAATGGAGAAAATATATAATGGAAGATGTGAACCCAATATTTTAAGGCCA
The DNA here is from genome assembly GCA_037957365.1 of Torreya grandis. Taxonomy (NCBI): domain Eukaryota; kingdom Viridiplantae; phylum Streptophyta; class Pinopsida; order Cupressales; family Taxaceae; genus Torreya; species Torreya grandis. The sequence goes on along the minus strand of JARHVA010000133.1, from coordinate 2,964,575 downwards.
CACAATATTTAGTCAAGTGTTATTTTAGGAGACTCACCTTCTTGGAAGAAAGGCCAATTACTTCTGATGACCTATGGTAGTTGGAACCTATTAATCATGAGCTCACATGCATAATCCCACTCAAGCTGATGAGTTATATGAATTTGCCACCAAGTCACTGCAACTCACTTCAGAGCATAATTTAGAGCACTAAACCATTAGCTGATGGTAGGTACATGAAATTGTAATCATAAAATGAACTAATTGATATCTTCAATCGCATAGTACATAAAAATTTGTCTCTCATGTGTAAAGACCATTCTCATAGGTCAAATTTCATGATCACCTCAATCCTAGTTGAGTAGGTGTGTATGAGTCTCTATTGATAGATGAAGATATTTCCCAAGGAAAAATGCCTTATCTGGTTGGCTCTATATAATCCTATATATGATCATCTACTTGATAGAGGAAGTCAAATTTTGAATGAGTTCAGGATTTAATAGACATAGATGCATATTCTTCTATGACAAAATGGGTTACCGATGACTGAGTAACTACTGGTTTAGGCCTCCATTTTTTAGATGTCTTCAATTTTTGAGAGAGTAAAGATTGTACTTGAGGTTTAGTATGCTCATACAAGAAGTTTCACTCAGCTACACATAGATATTTTGGGTTTTCTTTAGAGTTTACTTTCATCCAACTACTTTCTTGCATGACATATGGAGAATCTATTTCAACTGGAATGATGTAAGGTTTATCTACCCTATTCAAAATAATGACAAATTTATCTCCCTAGTCTACCTCTATTTAATTTTTCACAATATTGAGAGTCATCTGACCATCATATGCCCATTTTTTGCCAATCAGTGCAAGATAATGTGCTACTACTATCTTCATATCAATGGCTTAAATTTCACCTTGTAAGGTCAATTATGCAACTTTGATCTCAATGTCTTCTAATTTACCAATGGGCTCTCAACTCATTTATAATCAACTAAGATCAGAGTTACTAGGCTATAGCTTATAACCCATTGTCCAATAACCTCCCACATAGACCTATTAATCATATTAACTATGGTGCCAAAATTAAAGACAACATTTTTAATTACATAGCCTACAACCTAAATGTTGATTTATGCATCTACATCCCAAGACTTCTTTGTTTTGATGTACCAAATAAGCTTTTATATCTTCCATTGTCCTCACTGTGCACATTCTAGTAGATTATGTAGCATTTTTATGATATTCTAAGAGATGTTTTCATTATACAGTGTGATTAAAAGTTTTAGAATATCTATTAGTGTAGTAACAACTCCATACTAATGCATAATATACATGATTTGGCCATACATTTGAGCATCTATTAATGAAACTATATACACCCTAAATTGGTCAAGCAACCACACATATCTTGTATTTTCATAATCTTTTCATAGGAGACTCTGATTGGAGAATATGAGGTTTCTTCACATTTATCCATGTCTTGTGTTTTACTCATCTTGGTCTTGTTTCATGATCTAGATACCTTTTTGCCTATTCCCACTCATATCAAGCCTTTCAAATAATCATTTTATCTCAGCTAGCTCATATTTTCTATACTCTTTCCATCCCCCTAGGTCTATGGCCTATAGGATAGGAGTGCTTGACTTGGACTATAGTGCTGATGCCACTAGTGCCCACTTTTAGTGCTCCTATCCAAGGTCATTTTGAGCTCTAACAGTCAGTTTCATTCACTTAATAGGTCCCAATCCATTTCTTAGCTTCACACTTAGTTTTAAAATGTTTGTGAAATGTGATTAAAGATCTCAAATTTTAAATAACGAGTCTTCTATATAAAGAAATACATATGTCATTTTATATCCAACACTTACTACTTTGGCACATTAAATAATAAAAATCAGTTAATAATATAGCTCAACATTATGCATCACACATAGACTTGCATGCCTGATCAATGAAGGGCTTAGGTGAAAGTCATTCTTCATCTACTTTGCATGCTAATTATTCAATTTCTTTAAGGAATAACTATATTTGATCTGAGACCCTAGCTTGAGGGTTAATATTGGTAGTGATCAGGACAACAAGAGTTATAGATCATGTGATCATTCTTCCCCCAACCTAGTTTTTCCCCCTTTTTATTTTGATTCATTGTTTTTTACATGTGTGTAGATAGATATAGGGTTTGGAGATTAAAATGAACCTACAACAAGCTTTGTTGATTTTTAGTCTCCAAAATTTTGTACACAGGCTCACACCAAGCCAATGGATAAAACTCAAAAAGCTCAAATCTCCTAGACAATAGCGGTAGAGGTGGACTATAGAACTAGTGCCACTCCTATCCACTTTTGGTGCTCCTATCCAATCATAAATGAAGGCTAGATCTAGATTCATGATAGTGTCCTAGTCTTGCACCTCAATTTCTAGCCCTTGAATCATTCATTTCAGTCCATTTTTAGATAAGTTCATTTCTCTTCCTCATGTAAATTATTAGATAAAAATATGTATTTTTCCATATTAAACTAGATTTTCCCCCTTACTCTAGACCCTTTACTGTTTAGGAACTAAACACTAGATTCTCAAAAATAATAAAACATTTGGTAAACCCGAATTACTTCGAACAAATCTAAAACCCTAGGTACCCTTAGGGTTTTTCCTTCATATTTTATGCAAAAATTTAATTTCAAATTTCTGATTTTTGTATTAATTTTTGTGCATTTATTCTATTCAAATTTATTTTTAGAATTTAAATTATTGGCATAATTTTCAAATTTTTTAAAACCCTAGCTCAAAAACCTAGATTTCTAAATTAGGTCCTCAAACCCCAAGCCTTCCTTACAAATTTTATAAAAATATTTTGGATTTTTTGCAAATTGTTTACTTTGTCAAAAATAATTTCAAAATTTTAATATTAGTAGTTTTCTTGTGCAAAAAATTAATTTCAAATATCTTATTTTTGTATTGATTATTCTGAATTTATTCTATTCAAATTTATTTTTAGAATTTAAATTATTGGTATAATTTTCAAAAATTCTAAAACCCTAGCTCAAAACTCTAGATTTCCAGACTAGATCCTTAACCCCAAGATTTCCTCCCTTACAATTTTTAGAAAAATAGTTTGAATTTTTTTACAAATTATTTACTTTGTCAAACATAATTTCAAAATATCTATGTTAGTAGTTATTTTTGCATTCATTTGCTTAATATTAATTTTACACACTCTCTTTGGTGAAAGAAATGAAATGGCCACTAAAGCACTTCTTTCCTCTCATCCCATAGATCAATTTCTATTTTTTTCTCATAATTATGACAATGAATAGATAATTTGCAAAATTGCACATTAGCTAAAAATGTGGAAAATGATTTTATTTACAATGAAGATAATTACTATTATTATAATGAGGAATATGATGATATATGTTATAGTGATATTGAAGTAAAAGTAGATGCATCTTCTTCTCTCAAACCTATCTTTTTTATTCCCTCTTCTAAAGAAAATAAATTTGATAAATGGGAAAGATATTTTTCACCTCATTCTCCTATGCACAATGCACTAAATAAATAAATTAGTTATACACTTCCAAGTGAACCTCTAATTGGTGATAATTTGGAAATCTCTCTCTCTCTCTCTCTCTCTCTCTCTAGATAGTTAGGCCTTTACCTAGTGCCACCCTTCACTATAGTAGAACCCAGTTCTCACTCTTCACCTAAAGAGAATGGTAGCCCAAGTCCCTCTAGTAACGTCCAAGTTACTATTACTCCCAAGGTTCAAGTGAGCACACCCCCTCTTTATGACCCAATTTCTAAATGTAGCATTCCCATGGCTAAAATTAACAATCAAATTCAATGATTAAATGAACCACTTCAAGATACTAATGTACCATCCCAAGAGATTATCTCTTTGATGCATGTAGTTGGTGATTTACAACACCAAGTACATCTCCTTACCTTGGAAAACAAGGCTTATAAATCTTCGATGGATACCAATGATCTACATAGTAACCCATTTTGAAGACATTCATAAAAGATTCATTACCTAAGTATTTCTAGATACCATCATTGCCTCACTTTGATGGAACTAGAGATCTATTTATATACCTTCAAGCCTTTCAAAAGGCTTTGCCATCTCATGCAAGTCCTTTGATTCTACTCAAGTTATTCCAGTAGACATTAGTGGGGGAAGCACATAATTGGTTATTTCATCTACTCCCCATTGGTTCCTTGCACACATATGATGACATAGAAGAGACATTTATCAGATATTACATGGCAAACATAGGCCCTCATGTTATATATGAGAAACTTACAACTTTACATCAGAATACTTTAGAGCCAGTTAGTGATTATATCTTATGATTCAAGAATCACATGTTAAGATTGATATAAAAACTATTAGATTTAGATATTTAGCATATTTTTATTAAGGGGCTTCACCAACTTCTCCTTGAGCATCTACTATATCAGACAAAGTCCTCTTTTAGGCACTTATGCTATATAGTTCTAGCTTTGGAAAAGAAATTGGGATTGATTGAGGTAGATTTAGTTAATCAAATTTCTCTAGATTTCATAGTAGTATCTATAGCTCCTAGCATCCAACATCCATCATGTTTTAAACAAGATAGGAGACCACAACCAGAAAAGCAACTAGTTAAGAACAAAGAGCTAGTTTCTAGAATACAACCTATAATATGCACTATAGAGAACAACAACAAGGCACCACTACAGTTTGATTCAGAGTGGGATAGCCCATATGTCATATTATCAGAACTATTAGATATGAGGTTAATCACATTGCATTTTACTCATTGATGAGATCCACATCTACGAAAATAGCCCCATCGTCCCTTTTATAACTATCATCATATCTGTGGACATAGAGATAATGATTGTTATGGACTCAAAGATTACATTAATATATGTGTTAATAATGGCATCATAACATTCACATAGGGGGCACTAATATCTCCTCCACCATGGAACCATAGACCTCATTCATCCATGCCTGAGTCATCCCAAGACATTCCTTCATAGGAATTATCGATCACTCATCGTGAGAGTAATGTAGGTTCTAAGATAGATCCCTATAAGAGATCTCTTATTATACCTATTCAGAAGGTTTGGAAACTCATATAGTGATAACATCCTACATATATCACTATAGTCTAAGGATTACATAGTGTAGTTCTATATTTATATCCAACAGAGTCACATGCACCACAATAGAGTACTACTCATGAGGAATATTCACTATGACTAGTTTTTATGGGTCCTATCTCACATAGAAATCCATTATAATTAAGATTAAATGAACCCACATCATAGAGTACTGCTCATGATAAATATTCACTATGGCTATATTTTTTGGGTCCTATCTCACGTAATAATCCACTACGACTGGGATTAAATGAACCCTCATCATAGGTTTCAGCTCTAACTTAATCTATGTCTTAGTCATACACATCACAATAGATGCCACAAGGTATATGATTATAGATAGATGATCCTTATTCATAACACATAGTTCCTATTTTACATCCAATAAAGTTACTTTTTTAAAAATCTCCACGTCTAACTACAGTTAGTACACAAAAAACAATATCAGATACAAAACATATTCATATATAACATGAGTAGTATGAGCACTTATTTAGTTGGCCATCAAGGTTTAGATAGTTATAAAATATAGAGTGATAAGATGCATATTCATACTAGCATCAGTTCATAGCTTCACTTATCATGGCAACAATGGAGCCAAAGGTCTAGTTAGCCTTTGTATTCTTGAGCCACTATTGGGGAAGTAATACACACAATATGATATCTTACAATCCCACATACTAAAAACTAACATTTATAATTCCTAATAACTATCCATAGCCAAAACTAACTTATCAAAATCTAAATCTTACCAAATATTATTTTACCAACATTAAACCAACTCAACTTATCTAAACAATTTACAAATCTCAGGCCAACTCAATTTATCCCAATAATTTCCCAATTACAAAACCAATAAATTTATTACTCACATATAATTACAAACCAAATAAAGTTCTTTAATTATATACAATTAGAAATAAAAAATCTAACATCACACCTGAACATATTAACAACAATAAAATCATATCCCAAATACCATTTTACCAAACATATACAACCTATAACATCAATACTAGATCAACTACTTCTAATCAATAATATTATAATACCAATATATTATAAAATCCATAACACAACATGCTTGAATCAAAATCAACCCAATATCCATATATATATAACAAAATTTTCACAACATATACATCATATCAAGATACAATCAATCATAAATGGATGTTATGCCCTCAGTCTCAGTCTCAATCTCTCCTCCACTACTAGTCCCATAATCCACTCTAGCATTCAATGACCCCACACTTCCTTGAGCCCTCAAATGCCTCTTATGATGACTATCTCACTCCAATAACAACCTATGCTCCTTGAAAAAGTATGTATACTACATTTGGAGTTCTTCGTATTCATCCATAATTTACATACTCATCGATCCATAATCAGGTGGAGGCATCTTATGCCTATCTATTTATCCCTCAACTCATCTCTCTCTCCCACTTCCCTAACATATATAGCTATAAATATAACATTCCTATCAAAAAAATGATCATAAACACTAGTTATAACTATCAATTTCTCTATGAAACCCTCCTTTATAGCATCATCAAGTACATGTTGTGTAAGCTCTCAGAGTGTTGACTCTGTTGTTCCCCAAAAATCAGCTGCGCTTATTTTTAGAACAACCCCTTACGAAACTTGTCCATTTCATATTTTCATCTCCCCCAATTCGTTCTTCGAGATGGATTTTGAATTCGCTCTCATCTTGGCCTCAGAACGTGAGTGGTTACCATCTCGTCCTAGCCAAAATTTCCCTCCCCTAGACTCCTTTCAGAGTTGGTTTTTTCTCCCATTTTCCTTGTAGGGGTGGCAAATTTCACCGCCTCTGCATTTTCCTTCATTTTTTGTGCAAGGGTGGCTAAAATTTCTGCCCCTGCACTTTTCCCTGCAAGGGCGGCAAATTTTGCTGCCCTTTTTTGTGTTTTGCATCCCCTTTTCGCCGCCTATGCAGTGGGCAGTAAATTTGCCACCGAACGCCGTAAGGCTATTTAAAGCAATATGGTAGACATCAGTCGATATGTCTACCGTGCTCGACAGATATGACGACGTCGATGGTGTTGTCTGCTGACATCGGTGGTTTTGTCTATCATGCTCGACAAGTATGCTGATGTCGACCATGTTCACCGTCTCTGATCTGCCGCCTGTGTTGTGAGTGGCAATTTTGCCACTGAATGCATCTGCTCAAGGTCTCTTCTTCCTATTTTCCATGCCTGATCCCCTTTTATTCCACTTTTTGACCTACTCGCGTCTCGTCCTTTTCAAACGCATTTCCCTGATTGTGACCAGTGAATGTGCAGTTCTCCCAGATCACTACTTTCTTTCCCTGATTGCAAAATCATGGTTCCTGCTGCAGTTTCTATGAAGGGCCCCTCTTCATCAACGTTTTTCAGCAGAAGTTCTTTCGGGTCACTGAAGTTTTTTTGAAGTAGTCCAAGACCATGAAGAAGACTGAAAATAAAGATTGATATCTTGGAGAAAGATCTTGGCAGATGAAAAGAAATGAAGGATCTCAAGAAGAGCACCCTGATATCTATTGGTGCCATCTCCAGTAAGGACTCCTATGTTGAGATCAAGGAGTCACTGATCTTCAGAATCCTAGAAAAGATGATTCAGATTTTCAAGGAGATGATTCAAAAATATTTTGAAGAGAAATCATTCTCAATGTCTTCGGTGGACAGCATTTTAGATGCACAGTTAACTTTGAAGAATCTGAAATCCAGGTTAATTGGCCACACTAAAGCCATCACAACATTGAAAGACGCACTAATCAGAGCAAGAATCATCTCCAAGAATGTAGCTATGCTAGATGTCATAAGAATTCAAGCGTCTATTGCCATGTATGATGCTTATCTGAAGAAACTTAGTGGCCAGAACTGATTCTCTCTCTCTCTCCTTCTTTCTTCTTCTATCCTTATGCACTTCTGTTTTGTGCAAAGTGCATGTAATTGTGAAAAGTGTAATTACGCAAAATATCTAAAAGTCAAAGATGACTCATCTTTGACCAAGATATTTTGTATATTTTATTATTTTCTATTTTTGAGGATTTTCTCCCTATATATAGTGGAGACCTCATTTGTAAATGATCTTGGAAAAATTAATAGCAAATACTCTGCTGAAATTGAAGCAACTTTTGAGACTTTGTGCTCAAATTTGTAAATCATATTCTGTTAAATGAATGAGAAGTAGGTTATTTCAGACTTTGTGTTGAAATTATCTGTGTTATTTAGGAAATAGTTCTTATGTCCTTTTTCCTGGTGATATCTTATTCATCTGATTTGATAAGCAAAGTGGGCGTGTTTATTTTATCTAAGGGCATTTCTAGAGGGTAGAAGATAGACTTTATGTTGCTTTTATTTTTAAAATTCAGTTATCTTTTATAGTTTCAGGTGAAGACTTTGTGCTTCACTTTACTCTACGTTTGTACTTGTTCTAGATCGGTGAAGAAGCTACGAAAGACTTTGTGCTTGCGTGAGCATTCTTGTGAACTTTGTTACTACAGGTGATTTTTTGTTTTCTGTTTAATATCATTCCTGAAAGAAGAGGACTGTTGTTAGAAATAGACCAAGATTTTCCCTCTTTTGTTCCTTATACATTACCTCTAAAAAAAGAGAGGTAGATGCTGTTATACCACCCCCATGTGTTATTTTCTGCTTAATTATATATATTCAGCATGCAAGTATTAATAGGGAACCTCCCCTTGATGAGAGGAGAGATTTACCTCATCTAGATCTGGTAAACCCATACTCTTTGTGGTGTAAATCTCCCTACGCTGTGGCTGATATACCCATTTTGTCATCAGTTAGTTGATGACAAAATATTCACCCAACAGTTTTTTTGGCGACTCCACTGGGGAATCGAATGTGCAATCTGAAACCTCAGTTTCAGATTGAAGCAGTCCCTACCCTTATCCATTACATAGTCTGGCGACTCCGTTTCATGTCTTACCCATTATCACTATAGCCTTACCATCTCCCTCCATCTCTGTTACATTATCTGGTCTGCAAAACCAGAGCTGCTGGGAAGAATATGCATTTTGAAGCCTCAAGCTTCAACTTGAAGAAATTTCTATCCCTTTTTCATTTTAAAACCTGGTAACTCCACGCTACACCAGAAGTTAGAGATCTAAGGGTGTTGTTGACCCTGTGTTTGAGTTGGCACAACAGAGTAATTTTGACCTGTTTCCTCCATCAACTTCTCTTTAACGGTCTAGGAGTTTTCCTTCTAGCCTTGTCAGGTCACCAACACAAGGTAGAACTTCTTTTCCCGCTGTTAATCATCGCCTGCCTATAAACACTCCACCAAGGTTTGTTATCCTACCATTTAATCCTCTTGTCATAATGGCTCAAGGCCCGTGGGGTAATTCCTTTGGCCCTCTTAACTTGACCCCACCCTTGCATGAACTACCTCGTAGTTCTAGAAAAAATTTTCCTAAGTTTTTTGGAGATGGAAAGGTTCATCCCGATGAGCATATTGCCGCTTTCTCCATAGCATGTGGCGTGATCGACGTAGAATTTGAAGATATAGCAGTAAGAATTTTTGTGGAGACTTTGCAAGGTGCTGCTGCAGATTGGTTCTATCACTTGCAAGTCGGGTCAGTGATTGGCTGGAATACACTAAAGTCCATATTTGAAGCTAGATTTAAACCCGCTAAAGATGCACATGCTTTGTTAGCTCAGCTAACACAGATGAAAAAAGAATCCCAGGAACCCATGAGGGATTTCATAGCTAAATTCAATAAGTTGAGAAATCAGATTCCAACTGTGGCTCAGCCTACACTAAAAAATCTCAAGTGTTTTTTTATCAACTCGCAACTCCCTGAAGTAAGTTTCCTGTTGAGGTGAGCTGGCCCTATGGATCTTGCATTTTCTCAAAATTTGGCTACTGAGATTAAGGATGATCTTATCTTGGCAGGTAAGATCAAAAGAGACCCAAGTAAAAATAAATTCCTTTCATCTGCTGAAAGCTCTTCTACAGCTACTACAGATCCTATGGTACAAAAGTTAGCAAATGAAATGCTAGCTCTCAAAAGACAGATGGCCCAAGTTATGTCTGCTTCTCCTAATCAAGATATGCCAAGGAAGACATTTCAGAATCAAGCGTACCAAGGTAATGTTGCTAGGAATCAAGGGCAGCCAAATCATCTTCCTCCCCCACAGAGGAACCTCGCCCTTGAAGCCCCTCCAACCAACTCAGCGGTTAGATAGCTAGAAATAGAACATGCTTCCCCTTTCCAACCTGAGTTGGACCAACAATATGATGCTAATCTCTTTGAAGGGCAAGAAGAAGAATTAGCTAGGGACTCCGTCATTGGTTACCTGAATTATCAAGATGAACCCAGAAGTGAGGGGAATGCAACTGAGGGATCATATGCCATATTCACCCAATCCCAGAAACAGTCAACCCGACAAGCTAATAAAGAGAAGATAGAGGAGCAACCTTGGCTAGAAGTTTCAATTGCCAAGCGGGGAACCACTCTGCCCTTCCAACCAAAGGACCTGGTGACTATTGAAAAGGTACGTACCCCAAGCATCCCTGCATCCTCTACTTTAACTTTGCAAACCAGCCCTCCCCATCCCAAAAACCAAAAGAGTGAACTCTCGTCCTCTGTCCCTAGTCCAATTCAGACATTTGACATAATTGAGCATGCCAAAAAGACTAAAATTCAAATGTCTGAATTTGAATTTCTACAAGCCCATCCTGAACAGTTGGATAGGTTGGCAGAATGTGTGAAAGGTACAACCATCCCTGTAGGACAAAAAATTTTGAGGGTAACTCATGATCCCCCAAAGAATGTATCCACCCAAAATAATCTTGTCGTGACTCCTCTAGTTACTCTCGGGAAAATAGAACCTTTCTATGTTTCCCTGTTAATAAATAGTCACAAGCTAAGCAATTGCATCATTGATTCAGGTGCATCTGACAACGTCATGCCTGCTAAAGTGACAAAATCTCTTGGTCTCACATTGACTAAAACTTTTGGGAGATGTTTCTCCATGGAGAACAAACAAGTACCACTATTGGGGCAAATCAAAGATGCTCAATTTGCATTTGCAACATTCCCTGACAAGAGGATCAAGATGACAGTTCTGGTGGCTGACGTCCCAACTTCATATGGCATTCTTCTTGGATGGAACTTTTGCAAGGATGTCGGAGGAGAATTGAGCATGGAATTATCCCAGGCAAGGATCCCTGTGAAAGGCGTGATGCAAAGGTTGCTTCTTGAGAGAGAGGCAAAGTACGTGGTCACCCAAATGTCATCTCCTGTGGCTCAGATTCTATTTGAGTCCTCTGGCAGGGGTAATTATCTTCTGACCACAGAAGAGGTTCATGAAGAGCCTGTTAAAGCTCTTGAGAATGCCACCCAAAAAATTGGTTCAACTAAAATAATGACAAGTGGACCTGATAGTGCCAATCAGTGGTAGATGTCAAATGAAAACAATCAAATCAGGTGCTGGATAGAACCAAAAGAGCAACCAATTATGGTATATGACCATGCTTCTGCGCATCATGATCAGGGAAAAGAACTCTTCACCAAGAAAACAAAGATTCATGGTTTTCGGGTCAAAAGACAAATCTTGTTGTGGGGCAAAAAGAGAAAACTAAAGGGATGGCACAGGAAGTTAGTTTTCTGGTGGAGGTTTCCATTTACACATCATCAATTCTGGGGAGAAAATGGCCTCTTGCTGGTTTATCAAGACAGAGCGTCATCACCACTACCTCTAAAGGGGCAGCATTTGAGGTGCTTCGATTCTTGAAGTACCAAATAAATTCACCTGTATATTTGTATAGTCTTTTGCTTTGTTTTATTCATTTCTTTTTCATTTTTTGGAGCCTTTTTTTTTGAGTAGCTTGACTCCATGGCCCAATGTCACACTTTTAAGGCACTGGAGATTCTGGTTTCTACTCCCTTCAATTACTTTTTGTATTAGAAGGTAGTTCCCCAATAGGATCCAGCTGTTGTTCCCCAAAAATTAGCTGCCCTTATTTTTAGAACAACCCCTTACGAAACTTGTCCATTTCATCTTTTTGTCTCCCCCAATTCATTCTTCAAGATGGATTTTGAATTCGCTCTCATCTTGGCCTCAGAACGTGAGTGGTTACCATCTCATCCCATCCAAATTTTCCCTCCCCTAGACTCCTTCCAGAGTTGGTCTTTTCTCCCATTTTCCCTGTAGGGGCGGCAAATTTCACCGCCTCTATATTTTCTTTCATTTTTTGTACAAGGGCGACTAAAATTGCCGCCCCTACACTTTTCCCTACAAGGGCAGCAAATTTTGCCGCCCTTCCCTATGTTTTGCATCCCCTTTTCGCTGGCTATGCAGTGGGTGGTAAATTTGCCGCTGACCACTGTAAGGCTGTTTAAGGCAATATTGCCGACATTGGCCGATATGTCTGTCATGCTCGGCAGATATGCCGACATTGGCGGTGTTGTCTGCCAACATCGGCAATTTTGTCTACCATGCTCAGCAAGTATGTTGATGTCGGCCGTGTTCACCGTCTCTGATCCACCGCCTGTGTTATGAGCGGCAATTTTGCCGCTGACTGCATCTGCTCAAGGTCTCTTCTTCCTATTTTCTGTACCCGCTCCCCTTTTCTTCCACTTTTTGACCTACTCATGTCTCATCCTTTTCAAATGCATTTCCCTAATCATGACCAACAAATGTGCAATTCTCCCAGATCACTACTTTCTTTCCCTGATTGCACAATCATGGTTCCTGCTGCAGTTTCTGTGCAGGGCCCCTCTTCATCAATGTTTTTTAGCAGAAGTTCTTCTGGGTCACTGAAGTTTTTTTGAAGCAGTCCAAGACCATGAATAAGATTGAAAATAAAGATTGATAGCTTGGAGAAAGATCTTGGCAAATGAAAAAAAATGAAGGATCTCAAGAAGAGCACCCTGATATCTATTGGTGCCATCTCCAGTAAAGACTCCTATGTTGAGATCAAGGAGTCACTGATCTTCAGAATCTAGAAGAGATGATTCAGAGTTTCAAGGAGATGATTTGAAAAGATTTTGAAGAGAAATCATTCTCAATGTCTTCGGTGGACAGCATTTTAGATGCACAGTTAACTTTGGAGAATCTAAAATCCAGGTTAATTGGCCACGCTAAAGCCATCAGAACATTGAAAGATGCACTGATCAGAGCAAGAATCATCTCCAAGAACATAGCTGTGCCAGACGTCATGAGAATTCAAGCATCTATTTCTATGTATGATGCTTATCTGAAGAAACCTGGCGGCCAGAACTGATTCTCTCTCTCTCCTTTCTTCTTCTATCCTTATGCACTTCCATTTTGTGCAAAGTGCATGTAATTGTGAAAAGTGTAATTATGCAAAATATCTAAAAGTCAAAGATGAGTCATCTTTGACCAAGATATTTTGTATATTTTATTATTTTCTATTTTTGAGGATTTTCTCCCTATATATAGTGGAGACCTCATTTGTAAATGATCTTGGAAAAATTAATAGCAAATACTCTGCTAAAATTGAAGCAACTTTTGAGACTTTGTGCTCAAATTTGTAAATTATATTCTGTTAAATGAATGAGAAGCAGGTTATTTCAGACTTTGTGTTGAAATTATCTGTGTCATTTAGGAAATAGTTCTTATGTCCTTTTTCCTAGTGATATCTTATTCATCTAATTTGATAAGCAAAGTGGGCGTGTTTATTTTATCTAAGGGCATTTCTAGAGGGTAGAAGATAGACTTTGTGCTACTTTTATCTTTAAGATTCAGTTATCTTTTGTAGTTTCAGGTGAAGACTTTGTGCTTCACTTTACTCTATGTTTGTACTTGTTCTGGATCGGTGAAGAAGCTACGAAAGACTTTGTGCTTGCGTGAGCATTCTTGTGAACTTTGTTACTACAGGTGATTTCTTGTTTTCTGTTTAATATCATTCCTGAAAGAAGAGGACTGTTGTTAGCAATAGACCAAGATTTTCCCTCTTTTGTTCCTTATATATTACCTCTAAAAAAAGAGAGGTAGATGCTGTTATACCACCCCCATGTGTTATTTTTTGCTTAATTATATATATCCGGCATGCAAGTATTAATAGGAAACCTCCCCTTGATGAGAGGAGAGATTTACCTCGTCTAGATTTGGTAAACCCATACTCTTCATGGTGTAAATCTCCCTATGCTGTGGCTGATATACCTATTTTGTCATCAATTAGTTGACGACAAAATATTCACCCAACAGACTCAATGGTGGTCTCATAGAACCCATCATCTCCACCTCCTAGCCCAGTAGGTGCTTCATCTTGAACAACTCCCACTCCACCTAAAATAAGAAGTACAATACTATATTAGACATACATTTTTAAAAAAAAATGAAATAAGTATAAACTTATACATAATTCAAATATAATTGATGCTTGCCTCCCATCATCTGGATAAGTGTAGGATCCTCGTACTTGAGAGCATCCCCTCCATCAACAGTATATAATGGATCCCACCAATTCTTAGCCTACCATGTGGTATATGTCTCTATACATCCAACATCATCTACATTAGGAATATCTATAGCCACATCTTGTGCATCCAAAGGTAGTGGTGCTAACTTAGCCTTAGTAGGCCTCCCATGAGCTCCTACCCTTGTTGGTTCTTGTGTAATCCTCACCCACACCCATGATACTAGGGACACATCTTATGGTACCCCAAACTATCTAGTCACATGCTCATACTAAAAGTGCTCATACACTCCAACCTAATGGTCATATAACCAACAACTGACCCTTATATACCATAACTACATTCCATCCTCAACCCACCTAAGGAATCCTCTATAGGGCCTCCATATGATATCTTGATCCACAAATCTATCTAAAAATCATCTATAGTGATCTATCCTAGGAGATCAGATAGCCAATTTACTCATCCACCTCTCTCCAAATGGTTTTGAAGGTGCCCACTTCTCCCTCATTAATCCTATTGGCTACATAACTACTATGTGCTCATAATCCCAATAATGTAATAAAGTAGCCACACTCACACCACCACTAAATTCCCCTTGAATAAACTTATAAATATCCATGCATAAATGGACATGCATATTCCTACCCCATGAAAACATAGTGACATACACCTCTACACTGCACATGATCCTATGCATCTTGTATGTAATCGACACCCCACTCCCATCCACAACAATAAATGAGGCCAACGACATAACCAACCACTTTCATAGGCATGAAACACTAGATTATACTATAACTGATAGTAACACATCACTATCACTTCTTCTTTGATGTACACCTAAGGGCACACTAGCAAAATACAAGGATGCATGATCAATAACATCCATACCCATGTCATCCTGCAATGTCACCTGACATCCATTACCTAGAAAATATAGAATATGGTACACATCCTCCAAAATAATCATAAGCTCCTTAGTAAGAAGCTAAAAAGTACATTTATCTACATTATACTTCTCACATAAGGTAGTAAGCAATACTTATCCTACTACATAGGGCCTATGTCACACACATGACCCAAACCTACTCTATCCATCACAACTCTCTCATCAATTGCTAAAGGAAACAACTATGGCGTATTCATAACTTGACCTCTAAAAAACTCTCTCATCTATACCTTGCCCTATAAAACACCAAAAAACAACATATACATTAGTTCACAATGCCAAATCAGCAACCAAATAAAAATCATAGTAAATAAACAAAGCAACAACTCAAAAAATCTAGCCTTTAGGATAAAAATAATGGGTACAGGACAACAACACTGGATAGGAGCATTGAAATTTGGATAGTAGTGCTAGATCCTAGATAACAGTGCTGGAGGAGGGATATGAGTGTTAAAACTAGTCAAAATTTTTTAGTCTACTTTAAACATCTCAAAAACATAAAAAACAAGCTTCTAAATAGGCAAAAATCAAGAATTAAGCTTACTCACCAGGCTAACATCACCTCCAACCTCCACTTGGGATACCAACTACTCAAACCAAGTCATAGCAAGTGCTCATCTCCTTGGCATATCTCTCACTCCAGAGCTTCAAATATCAACCTAGTCAATGCACAAATGAATCAATAATCACTCCAATTTTCTTATATCAAACAAATTTCTCATTAAAAGAAAAATACCATTTTGATCATAACTTGAACCCCGTAACTCCATTTTGAAAACTAGTTTATTCCATAGAATCATGACAATGATACCTTCAACAATACTCAAACCTCACTCTTCTACTACCTCATCTACTTACTATAAAATGCACATCTCTATACCTATTTTATACCCAGAAATACATCTTAGTCCTAACCAATCAAATCCTCATTCAACTATCAAACAACTCAGCCTAATCAATCAAACAAACTTTCAATCTCCTTACAACAAGCCAAACTTGTTTCTACTTACGTCACTAGTCATCACTTTTGGCTCAACCTCCTCTATCATAGATCTCATCTCTATCCCAAAAAGGGGGGCATCATTCCTACTATTCCTATTCCTAAACTTACCCAACTTTCCCATCCATTCTCATAAGTAGATACACCATAGTTTTTATACGTCTAGTAGTCAGATCATAAGTTCAGCTTAACTCAGTTGAAATATATAGTGATTTAGACTACATGGGTCACTCAGCTAGTTTTTACACATCCAGTATTTAGATTATCAAAGTCAACTCAAATTGGTCAAAATATACAGTGATTCAGATTACATAGGTCACTCAACATTACTTAAGACATTCAGGGGGATATACCTTTAGTTTATAGATACATAGGTTAACCAGATATAGTGGTTCACATTATATAGATTCACAATGACTTTGATATAGATTTAGATTAGATACCAGATTTGGGGGCATGTACCTTACTACACATCTCATACATATAGCTTCATATAGCATGACACAGTTACAAGACTAGATAGTAGATTATAGCCATAGTACAAAGCACATTATTTTGATCTCTAGTTTTGCACATGCAACATGGCATGATAGATCATATCACATGTGGCTATACAGATTTATAGACTATACATACGCATGACTCACATACTAGATTTAGGGGCATAACACAGATGTTCATTTTTTTCATCATCTAAGATTAAACATATTGAAATGGCAAATACATGTCATTCTCTTCTTACATATTTACTAGAATTTTAGATTACACCTAGTTGTACCTAGGATGTCACCAGATTGCATCATATGATCATCTATAGTGGTTGGTCTATAGCATTACCCAGACCCAAACTACATGAGTTTGTGTAGAATAAAGGATAGACATTGGTTTTGGGCCTCTGAGCATTTCTTAGTTCTAGTTTATATATTCATAGCGGGGCATGATAGATTTTTCTCTTCATAACATATAGATTATATACACGCATGCTAGATTACATGAGTTTATGTGGGATAAAGGGTAGACATTAGTTTTGGGCCGCTAAGCATTTCTCATTTTAGTCAGATTTAGCACAGGGGGAAAGCATTGCCCTTATTTTCCATGTTATATAGATTCTACTTCTATACAAATTCAACACAAGGGGCAAGCATCCATCTTAGGGATTCCTTCTTTTTCTAGACACTATTCAGCTCTCCATCCACTTTTTTGGCTAGGAAGTGAGTTGGACCCTTTGTAGCATATTTATTTCCATGCAGGTAGGTTCAGGTATGCATTTTATTTTCTTTATTTTACTCTAATACTTCATTTCATTGCATCACTAGAATAAAAGGGGGGAGATGTATACATCCTAAATTGGTCAAGTAACCACACGCATCTTGTCTTTTTATAGTCCTTTCATAGGAGACTTTGAATAGAGAATATGAACTTTGTTCATATTTAGCCATGTCTTTTGTTTTACTCATCCTAGTCTCATTTCATGATCTAGACACCTTTTTCCTATTCCCAGTCATCTTGAGCCTTTCAAATAGTCATTTCACCTCAACCAGGTTAGGTTTTCTATGCTCTTTCTATCCCCCAAGTCTCTAGTCTCTAGGATAGGAGCACTGGACTTGGACTACAATGCTAGTGATACTAGTGTCTACTTTTAGCACTCCTATCCAAGGTCATTTTGAGCTCCAATAGTCAGTTTCCTTCTTTTAATAGGTCTCAGTCCCTCTCTTAGCTTTGCCCTTAAGTTTTCCAATGTCGACCAAATTTGATTAAAGCTCCCAAATTTGAAATAAAGAGTCTCTTACATAAAGGACTACACAAGGCATTTGATATCTACCACTTACTACTTTAGCACATTAGATAATAAAAATTAGTCAACAATATAGCTCAACATTCTACATCACACATAGACTTGCATGCTTGATCAAATAAGGGCCTAGGTGAAAGTCATTCTTTCATCTACCATATACGTTGATAATGCACATTCCCTAAGGGAGAATTACATTTGATCTGAGACGCTAGCTTGAGGGTTAATGTAGGTAGCGATCAAGATAAAAAGGGTTCTAGATTGTGCAATCATTCTTTCCCCAACCCATTTTTTTCCCTTTTTAATTTTGATGCATTTTTTTTATATATGTGTGTAGATAGATATAGGGTTTATAGATTTAAATGGACCTATAGCGAGTTCTATTAACTTTAAGCCTTTGAAATTTTGTATATAGGCTCAAACTGAGACAACAAACAAAACCTAAAAAGCTTAAATATCTTGGATAATAGAAAAAAAGGTGTACTATAGCATCGGTGCCACTCCTGTCCACTTTTGGTGCTCCTATCTAATCATAAAATGAAGGCCAAATCTAGATTCATGACAGTGTCTCAATCTTACACCTCAATTTCTAACCCCTAAATAATTTATTTCAATCTATTTTTAGATAAGTTTATTTCTCTTCCTCATGTAAATTATTAGATAAAAATATGTATTTTGCCATATTAAACTAGATTTTTCCCCTTACTACATACCCTTTATTGTTTAGGAACTAAACACTAGATTCCTAAAAATAATAAAAAATTAACTTCTCTTTCAATAATGTCTTGATGTTGTATGTTTTTCAACATCTGCACAACTTCATACATGAGCCCCTTTTCTATAGCTGGGTCTAGGTATTTGTCTTATTTTACTTTTTAGATTCCTTGATCTTGAGGCATTTTAAGAGGGGGTAACCCTCTTTTTATTTGTTGATTATGTGTAACAATGTTTAGGAAGGCATCCTCCTTAGGCTGCATACTCACCATATTCATATTCTTGATAGCCTTATCCTTTCTTTTCTTTTCTAAGATAGGACAATCTTCTATCTTATGCTGGTCATATATTATATAGTATGTGTATTAAGACTATTTTTAAGGATTCAAAGGGATATTTAATTACATTTGTAATCTCCACACATATAGCATTAAAAAGGAGTCTATTGATAGTTATTTCCTCTACCACTTTGGTAACCTCCTCTATATTCACCTCTAGATCCTATTTTGTTAGACTAATAACCTCCTTTATACCCTCCTTGTTATTGTGTTATGCTACAATGTTGATGCTACAATTTTGAATTAGTGTTGTGCAATTGATGGGGTCTAACTTGTTTGCTACTGCTACATCATGGATGAGCTCCAAGGTATTGCATATTGGTATTACAGAGATGGTGGTGTCCAACTCGATGAAGGAGGGGTCCAACTAGTTAGATCTTGAGGCTAGCATTATGGTGAACTAAGAATCCATTGTGGACCTTATTAGGTCACACAACCTTTATCAACCTCTGGGCTTGGAATCATTTGCTTCATCAAGGACACTTACTGTGTAGTGATGACAAATACATTTTGCTGATGTCTTCCTTGAGCTCTTATAAAGCCCTGTAGTTCTCATCATGATTGTGCGATTTATAGAAATTATAATATAGATTCTATGGGTTCTTAACATACTATTGTAGAAGATGGAACTGCATTATTTCATGCCCTATTAATCGATATATTTCATAAAACTCTATCTTGATCTTAGGATAATCATTCCTATGATGTCCTTTCCTACATTCCATACACCATAGATTCAATTTAGGTTTATCTATCTCATGGTATTACTCCATTATATTCATAAAATCTTACAATGTGTTTTCAATCTTAGAATTTATAATTTGAGCTTCCCCATAGTATTCAATTTGATCTACTCACAGAGCAACAACTCTAGCATCTACTTTAATAGCATATTGAGTCTACACAGTGGTAAATCTGATTCTAGAGTACAATACTTAGAAAAATCATGTAGCATTGTCTTTATATATTAAGTAAAATTCCACCTTATTTATAACATCAAATAATCTATGATCATAGTTTCATATTGATTTTATCAACTTTTTCATTATCTCCTTCAAGTCCTCAATAGTTTTACTTGTATATTTCTTTTTCTTGAACTCTGTGATGAGCCATTCCTTAACCTATTGTAGAGTTTCCCATTGAATGTCTCTATGGTATATGAACTCAAGTGTACTTCTATTTAGTGCACATACTAACACTTTTGGATAGCTTCATCAGTTATTCCCTTAGCTTGCCATATCATTTCATAGGTTAGTAAGTATTGTCTAGGGTCCGTAGACCCATTTTAAATTGCTAGGTTTATAAATCCTCCTTTATGAACCATTGTATAAACTATTGTCAAGGGGATGTATTACATAGATATTAAAAAATGAGGCTATATTTTAGGTAATCCTGCCTACGTACTACTAATATTTATTTGCATACTAGGAGAGTCAACATGTGCACTTTTTTTTTCTATGTTTCCTTCTTTTCTTTGCTTAGTTTAAACAAGCCCTATGGCCTTCAAATCCTTTTGAATTAATTTTGCTTCAATTTTTGTACCCCAATGATACACTTTTTATATGAATGGACCTTCCCAACTACTATCTTCCTATCCACCTGGTTGAAAACTTCTACTAGAATATAAGAAATTGGGCTACAAGGATGTGTGCTCTTCCAGTGAATGATTCTTTACTGTGACTTCTTCTTCTATGATTGAACTTGTGATTAATATAAAAATGTGTTCTATTTATTTGATAAATTATTCATATCTTTATTCTAATAATACTCATTATTG
Organism: Torreya grandis; assembly: GCA_037957365.1. NCBI lineage: Eukaryota > Viridiplantae > Streptophyta > Pinopsida > Cupressales > Taxaceae > Torreya > Torreya grandis. The sequence continues at coordinate 2,943,460 of JARHVA010000133.1, read as the reverse complement.
TAGTTACATACTACATCTATCATCTAATTGCTCTACTTTTATACTATTCTCATCTTTTTTTTGAACATCTCCTCTTCATCTCATTCTTCATCACCTTTTTTTGTATATCAACATTCATCATCTTCTTTATTCATCATTCATTCTTATTATCTATAATCTTGATTATCATGTATTATTACTTGTTCATCATCTAGTTTACTACTACTCTTACCTCTACTCACAACTAATTGGGTAATCTTCTATTTATTCCATCTGTTCTATTATCATAGCTCATGTTCTGAATCTAGAATTTTCTTCCATCATGTCTCTATTCTAGATTTAGGATCAATCCTTATCTACTCATCTAATCATCCTTTCACTATTATGTCACACACACCCCTATACGCCCAAAGTGACTACTCCATATTGGCTGGATTAGACACCATGGCCTTGTCCACAACTAACATCTTCACAAGGAGAGGTTGCCGCTACAAAAATTTCTTTATAATTCCTTTGAAAAACAAGTCCTATGTAGCTTTGAAATATATGTATCTTTGTACCACAAACTTGGTTATGTATCTATCTATAGTGGTATCAACCCAATAATCTATTGCTCTTATCCAGTCCGTTTCTAATTTTTGTAACCAGTCTACCTTTTCTTTAGTCTAGATGATTATTTATTTTGTTCTTGGGTTAAATCAATAATATTCTAACTATACTAACCAACTAGATATCCCTTTAGGTAAATTTCACCAAAATATTTTATAAATCTCTCCATAGATATGCTTTTGAATGATTTGTTGTATGGTAAGACTAGTCCATTTGGATTCTTATTTTGCAAACTTACATTTTTTTTGGTCTAACCATGTCTTAATGTCTCTCTGCCCTGATAACCATCTTAGCATAGTTTCCTCTAGAATGAGTGTTTCCACATTCATCACACCATTATTATCAGAGGTTATTGAAACATCATAACATGCTAAGGACAAGGATAGTTAGGTTATACTTTAGTGCATAAAATGATGCATCATATTTATATAAAAGGTTGGAAAACAAAATCATAGAAAGGATGAATTACTGTGCATTAAGTAGGAAGTAGGAACAACCAATCATTCATAAATAATTATAGAGTATTTAGATTAAATTAGACATAAAGTAAGAAAAATATTATACATGATAACATATTCAAGGAATAAAGTAAGAAACACAATAGGTAATCATAACCAAATAGTCTCTATTGATCTCTTCAAAAGTGTAACTCTCTTCTTCTTACAAACACAAGTATATATAGATGTTTGTAGTTCATATTATTCTTGTACTTGACACCAAAAGTGGTGTCTATTCATATTATAACCTATTATGGAGTTTATTCATATTATAACCTATTATAAGTCATGGAGATAGGATAAAATAGACATATAAATAACAAACTGAGTACATAACACACAAATATTAGACAAATATCTTGCGCAACTTTACTATCCAATTTATTCTCCCAACATGGATCCCGTCTCTAAATTTTCAATTATAATGCAAGTCTATTTAGGATAATGATGAGGTCTGGTGCTAAATACAAAGGCTTCTTGATCAAGGAAATATTAGACCTAGCTCTTCTCTTAATTAGAGCTCGATAGTCCTCATACAAAAGAAATATGGTACTTGGATTTTTTACATTGATTACAATGTGCTTGAAAATATAATGTTGAATAATTGGTCCCTAATATCATGCATTTATGGCCTCTTAGATCAGATCTGAGGGGAGTAATACTTCACCAAGATTAACCTAAATTTAAGTTATCATAATGTGCTAGTTCATCTTGAGGATGTTTGGAAGACAAAATTTAATACAAGGGATGGATTGTATGAATGATTTTTTATGCCCTTTAGTTGACCAATGCCCCATAAATATTAATGCACTTTATGGATGAATATCTCAATACCTTCATCAACTCATTTATTATCATTTACACTAATGACATCTTCATCCTCAGTAAGTCTTGAGAGGCTCACGTGGAACACATCTATTTCATCTTGGAAACTATGTGCCAACACAAGTTACAAGCCAACCTAGTAAAGGGCACATTTGTGTTAAGCAATAAATATTGTGAAAATTATATGGTTTGATAATATTTATGTAGTGGTAAATATTAATATGTATATAAGTTAGGCTATCGTATTCAACCAAAATAAATAGTTTGAATGTTAAAAAAATTGTTAAAACAACTCGTGTATTGTTAGTGGAGCTATGTTAGGATTCCTAGATTATTGGAGTAACATTAGCTTATATATTTATAACCTATGATTATGAATGTAATATAAAAAATTCATTATATTCTATGTGTTAATCTCTTCCATTATTTATATTTGGTATCAGAGTAGTTATGGGTCTGTGAGAATTTGTGAGGGGCAACCATTATTTTTCCATTGCCCCTATGTATGAAGTTTTATATTATTGGATTTTTTGTTTTTAGTTTTATAGAATAATTATATGTATAAGAGTGTAGTTATTATAATAGCATATTTATTTGCAAAAAAATGGGTATTGTGTGATGTATATTATCTCTTTTTAGTTGTCTCTCTACTATCATATAAATTACCACTAGTGGACTACGAGATCAGGGTCTTCCATGCAAGCCTTGAATTGGAACTAATGTGTCTAGAGTGATGTGGAATTTATGATTTTAATAGAGCCCATGTGTGAGAATCTAACTACAAGTTATCCATAATCAACATTAACCTAAAAGAGAGTTCATAGTCTATCATCCTTTCAAATCCAAGCATTAAGTGAATCAAGTTGAGTTTCATGAGTAGAATTGGCAAGATCAAGGATTTTTTATATTTTTTCTATCCATGAAAGATATGTTGGAATTGATATGTCTTGCCTTCCTACAAATTTATTACTTCCCATGATAGTTTTACTTTTTCTAGTCCTGCTAGCTTTATATTTGTTGGGGTACATTTTTGTTCATTGTGTGCTATTTGGTGAGGTGGCATTAAAATTAATGAGCTTACTGGCTGCATCAAGCTACAAGGGTCTAAAAGCTATCGCACAACTTCAATATCAAGATATTAACTCATGCTCAAGTCAATGTCAATGAGTTTAGAGGTTAATGCATTTTGATTTGTTTAAGTGTTTAGAATTGTGTGTTGAGTTTTATATAGAATAACATTTGTAATTTTTAGAAAGTCACAAGTTTTTTAACTTAAAAGTGTATTTTTGTCTTTTGTTATTTTTATTAGAAATTACATTTATAAGTGATTCCATGTATTTTTTTTAATAAGTCATTTAGAAGTTTGGTTTATAAAAAAAAGAAGTCAAAATACAAATTGAGTCATTTTGTTAGAGTTTAGATTCAAAGTCTTTTCGAGTTCATAATCAAAAAGTCCTTTATGTTATATTTTCAAAGTAAAAATAAATTATTTGTAAAAGGAAATATTTTTGGGTAACCTCGATGTCCTATGAAAATATATCATTTCAAATTTATGGGGGAAGTAAACCCGATGTGGAAACATTTGAGCTTCATCGACACATGTACCTAGTAAGCAATGACAAGAAAGATGTCAGAGGCAATAGAGGAAGGGGGTCTTCATAGACCCTTGTTAGTCACCAATGATGGTGCCCATATGATTTGGTGACATTTTATTTTAGTTGTGTGTGTTTTATTTTTTATTATTCTTATTTTTAATATGTTGGTTTTCAAATAAACCCCTTTATATAAATTTGAGAAAAATTCATGTCTTTAGATACTCACTTTTGGGGAGCAGGAAAAGATATTGAGGTAAAATCAGGGATGGTTATCTAGTTAGTGCCAACCTTATGGATCTTGGATATTTAGAATTCAAGTGCCTAAGGAGGAAGGGAAAGTCCCATAGGAACCCAAAGAGGAAGGGATTAGTCCTGCATAATTTAGCTGATCACTACACCTTCACAAGGGTAAAAAGATAATCTATTGAGTTTATACCTAGTCTAGGCAGTGATTTCAGGAGGTGGTTAAATATTTTGAATGTGATTTTATCCCCATGTTTACACTAAGGGGGTAAATGTTAGGAAATTAATATTGTGAACATTATATGGTTTGATAATATTTATGTAGTGGTAAATATTATTATGTGTGTAATTTAGGTTATTGTAAACAACCTACATAAATAACTTGAATATTAAATGAGTTGTTAAAATAAATCATGTATTATTAGTGAGTAGTTAGTGGAACTATGTTAGGCTTCCTAGATTATAGGAGCAACATTATCCTATATATTTGTAACCTATGATTATGAATGTAATACCGATAATTCATTATTATTCTATGTGTTAAGCTCTGCCATTGTTTACAATTTGGTTAAACATAAATTAAATACATAGGCTACATCCATGTAGATATAAATAATATCAAGGTAATCCAATATTGGATAACTTGGCACAATATCACTGAATAAATGAGTTTGATTGGAATTGATAACTTCTTGTTTTTTCACATAAATCATTTTATTTTATTTAGATAATACATGAGAAAGTAACATTCCACTAGACACTTTCACAACAATGTACTTTTTAGGATCTCAAGAAACACCTATTTTTTAAATACTTGACATTATCCACTCCATCAATGTTCATATTAATGCATTTGACTATGCACTGGCACTCATACAATATGGACATCTAGTCACATATTATTTAGAGACATTCAACAACACAGTTCAATGGTAATTCACCATGAGAAAGAGTTGTATGTTATTATACAAGTAGTAAAATAATAGTGCAACTACATCTTAGCTAAGAAGAAAATGATTCAATATAATCATAATCCACTTCAGTTCTTACATATGTAGAGAAAGATGGAGAATGTGTTTCACATGTAGTGTATGAATTAATTTTATGATAAATCACAATACGGGAATGGTTAATAATATTTTCCTTAGTCAATCGCTGGGTCATCCGCTCATCACAATACTAGACACACATGCATACAAATTTATTTTATTGGGAACCCTCTACTAAAAAAATAAGGACATCATGAAATACTACATCATTTGCATAGGGTGAATATATTTGGGAGTTTTACATGTCTACAAAGATTCTCTACAATCTTTGATATCATTGTACTCTTAATAGTGCACCTTTCTGAAGACTAATCTAGGAGGTGCATCATGTGAAGATAATAGGGAAATAAAATATTACCATGGCACTATCAACATTACAAAAACACTTATATTAGATGAACATGCACATATATGTTTATAACGACATCAAATATTTCATTCCTTATTACATCACAAATCCCATGAACACGAAGCTAGGAATTTATACACCTTTTTTGGTTCTATCTAGGCCTTGGTAAACCATAAACATAATTTTCATGACTAGACTACCTATAAAAAAATATTATAATGACCCTAAATTTGTTTTATTGGATTGGTTTTCTAATATGGACATCATGATTGCATATGAGAATAACATCATCATGCAGGAAACTTCATGCTCTTTATTCAACCATGTTTGGATTCATTTTGGGTTACCAAGATCCATTATGTTTGAACATGGCCCATATTTTGTCATCTATTTATAGCAAGCCTTATGGGATATGATGGATAAATAATTAGATTGTTATAACACATTTAATCCTTGTACATATGGAAAAATTAAATTTATTAACCACTCACTTATTCATATTTTGCTTATGTATAATAGTGTGCATTCGTACACTTGGGATAATAATCAAATTTATATTTAACATGCATATACAAATGATTTGAAAAAATATATGGGGCATAGTCCATTCCATACATATTATATGTTTGAAATAACTATGCCTCTATATATATCCTACCATGCACCATATGACATAGAGTGGTGCACATAACAAAGGGAATTAAAAAAATCACATACTTTTCTATGATACGTTCAATACACTTAATAAAAAGTTCAACAAATTTTATCATGCTAATAACTAAAGTATAAAGAGTGAAAAGACATAGAACACACACCTATATTAGTTCAAGTTGGGTGATAATGTATAGTTTCATCTTTATAAGTAATGTTTAAAGGGTCCATAAAACAAGATACACTATGGTCAATACATCATCCCTTGCACATCTAGAAAGAACAATTTATGTTTTGACCTCACACAATACTTGAGTTTTCATATTATTTACATTGTGAAACTCATTATTCCATACTTCTCACATTTTATTAAGACAATAGAAATGAAAAATAATCTAGATTTGGATCTTGAGTACTTGCATCCAACACCCAAGGATTAGGTTATTGAAGTGAAAACATGTATGTACTAAGGTACAAATTAGATTTTTAGAGTGGTTAAGGTAGGTTGACCAAGATAAGTGGTACAACATTTATGAAATTCATGTTTAGTTTCTAAAGCCAATCAAAAACAAATTGGGAAACATATATCCTCAAGAAAAGGGTAAATGATCCATACACATCTTCCATATCAATCTATGCACTCCTTAAACAAACATGAAACCTTGCAATAGCTTCCCAAATTACCACAATACCTTAATTATTTTCACAAAAAAATCTGACACCACACATGCACATTTGAACTCCAAATTAAGCACATCCACTTGTAGCACATGCATAGCACCTGAATATCCTCATGGTACCTCTCTATGTTTTCACAACAACTTGTTGCTTATTGTGTAGGTCCTTATGGTGTTGCGTAGGAACATACACACTCAACATCAAAATTTAAGATCCATCTACCATGTGGAATGCCATATATAACTTTAAAAATCTATAAAACATTAATGAATCTATCTCCAATGGTACACAAATAGAAGTTTAACAATAAATATACAATAAAACTAACTCTCACTTGGAAAAAAGATGAACTAATTCATAGCCTATGTGACTATCATTAGTTATAACCACTACTTGTAATGATTTATATATTGTAACTATTCAGTTCATAAAGGATTAGAGATGAGAGAGATCACACACATACCAAATATGATATTTTTAGCATGTTTATATCTAGAATTCAAACACATTTTTAGTTCTGTATTATTTTCAATCTAAATAAATATTAAGGAAGTATTTCCCCTTCTAATCACAAGAACTTGCATTCCTAGTCTTGATTAATCTTGTACACATATACATTTTCCTATTATACATATTAAATATAAGTTACATAGTTTTGAAAATACTTCCACATTTAAATGTATTATCAATTTATGATTAAATAAATTTACTTCTCTGCATTATACAACCTAAAACTTGATACAAAGTATAGGTTATCCACCACATAAACATCTTGGACCTCATGGTGTGGATTACACTCAACACACAAAAATCATAAATAATGTTTTTATTATGCGGAGAAATGATAAATGTAATCCACAACTTTTTACATCTCAATATTTAGCCTTTTTTCCATTGGCAAAACATTTGGAGCATGTAATGCCCTATGAGTTAAATTTATCTCAATTTTTTTTACCAATGTGGGATTAACCCAATTAAAACTCAATTATATATTTATGTTAAATAATTGAAGGTTTTCATAATTTTTTTAATTAAATTATTATTATTTTTGGGATTTTACTTGTGTTTGTTTAAGTCATCATAAAAAAACCTTAGTATTTGGATTTCAATCCTATTGATAAGCTTCTTGTAGACAACCAATTTTGGTACAAGACTAGTTATTTTCTATGGTATTAGTGTGTTTATGTGCATATGGATCATTGGTTCATATTAGGATCTTATTAGTGAATTTTACCTTGTGTAGGGTTTCATATTAGGCTCTTATTGGTGCATTTTACCTTGTGTAGGGACTCATATTGCCTTCATTTACTTTATGTTTTCATTAAAAAATTAATTTATATCCACTTTTGGTCAATTTTAATGACACCATTCAATATAGAATACATGGAAAACTTAAGATCAATTTTATTTTTTCCTTGGGATAACCATAGATTCTCTCAAAGGTTTCCTAGCCTACTAGGATCAAGCAGTTCAATCTTGGTCTAACCATGATCTAATAGGTCAATACTAATCCCCTTTTTTGATATTTTTTTGGTCCCTTGGATCTTGGTATATTTTTTGATGTTTGTTTTCTTTTTGTCAACATTTTTCATGAATAGAGTATTAATTAAATTACAATAAGTATAAAAGTACATAAACTTATTGATGCATTTATGGGGGACATGATTCAAATTTATAATCCATCTATTGAATTATAAGGGCATAATTTAATTATTAGATCAATACTCCTATTCCAAAATTATTATTGAAGTATTAATGTGTTTTACCATGGAAGGCACATAATTATTGAAAACACTACACCAGCAATGAAAATATAGGGCACTAGGAAAATTTGACATAAATACAATGTATTAAATAAGACATGCCTTGTGAAATAATGGGGATCGAATGAAAATATTTAGATAAATAGATAATTGAAAATGGGTTTGATAATAACATACTTGATTTTAGACTCACTTCAATTTAGATAGTCACTACAAATGATTAAAAATAAGATTTAGGATAGTGAAGAATAAAATATAAGAAAACTAAACTCAATTGAATTGATGAAAAATCAAAACCCTCCCATAGTGATAGGTATAAAACTAGAATTATCCAATAGTGATAGTCCTCCTAATAATGACTAAATTATTCTAACAGTGCATGTGTAGATCTATATGACTTAAAATTTTATGAACCCATTTGTTATAAGGCTTGATTAGAAACCTATTTTAGATTTTCAAAATGATGTGTGAAACTATTTGAATAATATTTCCTTTGATACAACCTTTATCCAATCTAAAATATCTATAAAGGACATTAAAAAATTGGGTTTTATTTAAGGGACCTGCCTCAATCAACCCTCTACCTACATTAGGGCAAGTTTTATTTTAAAGATTCTTAATCAAAACTCATTCATGTCATCAATAAAATTGTGTATATGATAATATTATATATTATCCCTATGACATGAGATGAAATATTTAACTAGGGTAAGATCTATATGCTATTTCATTAATGCAATATCCTTCTTTTGGTATAATACAACAAATATAGATTGAGAGACCTTATAATTTTAGAATTGATCATTTGATATTCACTTGATAGCTTATGATCATGTATGAAATGTCTTAGGGTACCTTTGTATATATTAATTTATTAAATTAAAATTAGGGACATATTGGCGTATAGTTTAATATCGAGAAATGATATAAAATCCAATACCATATGGGTCAAATAATAGTAACATAGACCCAAGGGCCAAAAGGGCCCAACAAGCACACTGGCCACAATTTAAGCAATTTGATAGGGGTCAAAATGGTATCATAACATTAAAATAAATAAAAATATAAGGATAATAATGAAAATATAAAATAAAGGAGAGATAAAACCATAAGAATAAGAAGAATACATGGCCACACAAAGAATAATATAGAGATAAAAAACATAAGAGAAAGTGCCAATAAGATAATAACTTGAACCAATGATACATATTAAAAATAATAATAAAATATTGAAATTACAAGGCATGTACTAAAATTAATTTTATAAAAAATGCTCCCATTTAATGTGCATGTGCATGTACTTTAAATTAAAACAAATCAGGATGGCTATTATTTTTGTTGCACTTTCTCACTAATTGTTCAATGTTAGTTCTGAATATTAAACTAATTTGAATGTAAAAAGGAAGAAATATTAAATTATATCAAGGTCCAACTCCAACAACCTACAAAAAATAAAACTCCATCCCCTTGCTATTTGTATAAATGCCTTAATTGCCACAAATAATCTATGAATGCTTGAAGGTAAACATCTTGAATGTACCTACAATAAAATGTGAATGTGTAAAAGTAGATAAATATAGTAATCAGATAAAAATAATGTAACCAATTGAAAAAATTGAAAACAAATAAATGAACAAATACACTTGGTAGTATGTGAACCATATTGCCATCTCTGAAAAAATATGAAATTATCATGGGCATCACTTACCCCTACCAAGTGGGAAAATTGGTGGAGGTATAATCATTAAGAGAGGGGGGGGGGTGAATCAATGATGAAAGATATTTCAAAATTCAATTTTAATCCTTTTAAACTCTTAATCAATAACCACAAGCATTCATAAAGCATACAATATGTTCATAACACTGAATAATAAAGATGATGCAAGATCACACACATAACACAAGATCTATGTGGGAAACCCTCTTGGGGAATAAAATCCACTCTCAAGCCTAAAAAAATGTGGAATACTTGTCCTATAATATGATCACAAACATGAAACCATTTAGTGAGTCACCCACTTCTCAAAGAGTACCCACCCCTAAGTATGAATAAGCACCCACTTCTTCTAGATGTTGAGCACCCACACAACACCTTATGAAATCAACAAATAAATTTTTTTTGATTGCATTCAATCTGATCAAATAAATAATGTGTAACACTTATATTTCAACTCTTCACACACACTCAAACTTTATCATATAATAAATTCATCCAAACACCCCTATTGGATCACTCTAGGCTTCTTCACTCATCCTCAATCTGCTATGTACTTCAGTCCATCCACTGAGCACACTTCCTCTGATCTCCTTCCTTTGTATCTTTATTTTAATCTCTCAATACATCCACATAAAATTATATAAACCATTTTCTTGGTTTCCAATATTTATAGGGTCTTCATGAATATCAACTTTTAGGTCAGACATAACATCCATGGATCACACTTAAGTAACTACACCTATAAATTAGGTTTTATTAGGCCTTATAGGTCCCATGGAGACCTATTAACCTTTTATAAATACATCAAGAAAAATAATAACATAATATCATGTTTAAATACATGGGTCCACTCTATATGACCTCTAAGACATATTCATATGATTACTCCTACCAAAACACTCTTCTGCTAAAGCATAAATTGTTTAAACATTATTATGTACATACAACCACCATGAATGAACATACAATAAATTTAGATCTTAATAAATTCTATTCTATAGATATTCAAACCTTATAAATAGGTTCTTTGGATGTGCCTTGAAGTCATCTTCAACTTTGCCTTTTTACACCATCACGAAATTATGCATATATCAAAATTTATAGCTAAGACAATATAGACTAGTTTTTCCCTCATTAATTTGAATATTTAAATTCCAATGATCTCTATGTAAAGACAAAGCATTTGAAACTTATCATAATCTCATGATCCCTCACAACTTTCTCAAACATGCTTCGTCAATCTCCTCATGAGCTTCCTAGCTTTAACTCTACATTGCTCATTGTTGATCATTGATCCTTGCTTCTATGATCATGCTATTTGGTAGCTTTGCATACTTTTTATGCACATTGAATATTTGAATCAATTCACTCAATCAATATCCATATGTATGAGCACTCATGTGCCATTGATCTTCTATCAAATCATTGAGATTGAGACACATGTTGCTAGTGTATGCAATCTTAGGAACCTTTGACAAATTGACTTCAAAATACTATTGATCTCTATCTGACAAAATCACACACTCCATTAGATATGTATTTGATTAGATTAGACACTCGTAGTTAGATATATGATATAATTAATGCTCATTGTATATCTTTGATAATGCAAATTTGGCTATGGGAACTTAGTAAATTCTATTTGAGAAACCAACTTTACACCTTAATAACTTTTACTACGCTCCATGTCCAGACCTAAAATTTGAACCATATGATATACCCACATAGGGGAATCCATCCACATATCAAAATTATCTTAAAACCTTCACATGTGTGAAATATACCATCATCAAACTACTTATTTAGCCTTATCTGTCAAGATGACTACTTAAGCTTAGACATTTATATGACTATTTTGATGAATTTTATTCACTCCCATTTGCACTCTAAGAACTCATAACATACCATAGGTTCTCTGAAAGATGTTCATATTATCAATATCATCCATAAATTGCCTCATTAATTCAAACACTCTCCAAACCATCAATCTAATCACTTTGTCATTAATTAACTAGTACCACATGCTCTATTTGATATCAATAACAACCTAAGACATCAATGACCAAAATCAACAATATCACCCTTTATCATTGATGTCAAAACACCCTTAGAATGAATTATTAATCATTTAAACTTCCTCATTTTGATTTTTCTCTCTTTTTGACATTAATGACAAAGGGTCTCTTCCTTAACACGCCAACAATCATTCCTTAACATTATGTATGCATTCAAAATACTATTTAAGATGCTTAGGATACTTCCATACTTTCAAGTATATGAATAAATTTCTCCCCCTTTGACATCCACCAATTTGAACTTGGACTTATTCAATCCTTATACTTGATAAACTGGTCATAGAGCTTAGAAATCTCCCCCTATCATCAAGATCAATCTCATTTCATCTATTCTTTAACATACACCAATCTAAACTTGGATTTTTTGATCCTTGGACCTGTCTATCTACAGAACTCACAAGCTCTCTTTGCTCATGTATGAAGATTCAATACCTTGTCAAAACATATGACTTGGTTTGATTGAGTCATCATATCAATCTTCTTAAATTCATAACTATAGCAAACATCATCACACTTCTATCATGACTGAACCATCTTCACATGTGCTCCCCCTTACATCATGTACATCTTCTTTAATCCACTTCAACTAATTGGTTCACCTCCCCCTTATTCAATGCATACATTTCATATTATCAAATTGAAGAGAACATACCTTTGTACTGATTGGCATTTTGATCATTACCTAGAACACGCATACTTACTTCTACACATGAAAGATGTCTCCAAAGAAGCATAGGTAGAGACACCCACTTGTCATAAAGGGACTAAAGATCCCAAAACTCAGGATACTCTCATATATCCATGCTCTTACTTGACTTGCAGTCATTTCTATCTTCAGATTGACTTTGAATGAGTTCTCAACCTTATTCTTTTCTTTTATCTCAGGATCCTACTTGATTTCCATGTCCATTTGGGTAGATAAGGATTATTCATTGATATTTGAACTTGTTACCTATTTTTTAATGTCAAATAATATATTTTGAGCCTATTTTTCATTTATCTGCTTATGCCTCCACTCACCATGACTCCTCTTTATGATAGGATTGATACTTTTTGAAGTAGAATATTGATCATTCATGCATAACCTTGCTATGTGACCTCTCTTATGAAATTTGAAACAAATGAGGTTTCTCAAATTATACATACCTTGTGATTGAGATATATGATGATTCCTTGAAGTTTCATGATTATGTATTTGATCATTTGGTCTCTTGTGAAGATATTATAAAAATTTGTAATATGACCCAATCCTTGACACTTGTAGCGAAAGATGTCATTCTTTCCATGTGAACTTATTGAATATCTTGAGTGATGATTTTATTCATGCTTGATATTGTATTGATCATAATTACATGCAAATTAATTCCTTGAGGATCTTTTACAATCTTTTAACTTATGACCAAACTGATTGCAAGAGTAACAAATACCATTAAAATTTGCATACCTTAAAGCATTTGGTTGTTTGATCTAATTTGTATTCATTATATCATTACCTTCATTATTTGATAGATGATTTCTATTAAAATACTTTCTCTTTTCTTGAGTTACATGCTCTTGTTCTTAATTGTATCCAAGACTAGATCTATCACTAGCATGCTATTGACTACTCCGAATATTGTCAAGATCATTTGAGCTCTTTTCATATTTCACAAATAACTTTACCTTACAATATGTCTTGTATAAATCATATTTTAATGACTCAATTTAAATAACATACCTTAATCACTCATATTCATTGGCTTTTAGGATTGTAGACATAGTTTCTAATTAACTATTGAGATACTTGACAATATCTTCATGTTCCCTGATGTCATCATTCAATCTTGACTCAAACACACTGAATTTCTCTTCATAATCCTTGATTGTGACATCATATCTTTGTTATTTGTCTTCTAAATATTCAAATATTTAAGAGCATTCATCAATTCATTCTTATTATCTAAATCATCAACTGTATATTTTATCATAGCTTGATTTAGTTTCATTTGCAAAGGCTCTATCTTTGATTGATACATGATACACTTTTCATTCTTACTCTTTAATTATTCATTAAGAGTAAAAACTTGAGTTTCAACCTATTGTGTGATCTCATCATGCTCCTTAACTTCATTACTCAGCCTTCCTTCAAATATTCCAATTTGATCCTCAAAGGATTTGATCAAGGAATCTTATTTTTTGTTCTTTCTTTGTAGTAACTTCATTTCTTCCATAGTATATATATATATTTATCTTCAAGAGTGACTTTTTCATATTCTTCCTCTAAGCTATCTCTACCAAATAAATATATGCTTAGAGAAAATTCACCTTCATCATCACTAAAATCCATGAAAAATGTCTCCTTATCCTCATTATGAAAAGAATCATCACTGTTAGATGTGTTTACTTCTTCTATAAATGAGTTACTATCTTCTTCATGGTAAAGGCTCATACTACCTTTATATGATTCTTTCTTTCCATTTCTATTACTAAATAAATTTTTGTACTTGTTGAGACCCTCAAATTTCTTGTGTTCATCCTCATGAGATTATTTATAAGGTTCTTTGAGTTCAAACTTTTCTAGACATTTCACTATAAAATGACCAACTTTACCACATGAAAAACATTTAAAAGGAAGTTTTAATTCATACTTAACTGATCCTACATTCAATCTTAATGCAATCATGGCTTCAAGTTGATCTTCATTAAGATCAAAATCTTCAAGACTTAACTTGTTATTCTTATCTTTTATCTCCTTGATCACCTTGAAGGCTATTTCCTTCTTAGGAAGTCTATCCTCATCAACTCTCATCTCATAGGCAATAAGGATGCCATGCATTTTATCCATATTCAACTGAGTGAGATCATGACTTTATTCTACAACCTAAACTTGAGTGTAAGAGTCATTAATACTTTCTATACTATATCAGATTCATCAATCACCTCTCCAACACCTTTGATCATGTTTACTACCTCATAAACCCTTAGAAGATAGGATATCATAGTATCTTATTCCTTCATTTTGAGATCTTCAAATTCCCTTTGGTAGGTCTAGAATTTAGCCAATTTTACCTTAGAGTCTCTTTCATAGATATCTATAATTTGTCCTAAATATCCTTGGAAAACTTATAATGGATCACTTTGGTAAACTTAGCCTCGAATAGACCATAAATGATAGCATTCATAGCTTTAGAATTATTCTCACTCAACTTCTTATCAACAACACTAGTTGGAGGAGTAGCTGGTGTAGTATAACCATCTATGATAGATTTACAAGTATCAAACCCTAGATACATGATGCATGTCCTCATATTTACACTACAAAAAGCATAATTTGATCCATTGAACAATGGTGCTTTCTTTGTAGAGAAATCCTACTTCTACTGACTTGCCATATTGTACCTTAGATCACCTTCAAGTGGTTAAACTTGTAATGAAGGTCCTAATTTGATACCAATTATTAAAGGTACAATCACTAAGAGGGGGTGAATTAGTGATGCAAGATATTTCAAACTTTAATTGTAATCCTTTCAAAATCTTAATCAATGACCACGATCATTCATAAAGCATACAAGATGTTCATAATAATGAATAAGAAAGATGATGTAAGATCACACACATAACACAAGATCTATGTGGGAAACCTTCTTGGGGAATAAAACCCACTCTCAATCCTAAAAACACATGGACTACTTGTCCTATAAGATGATCATAAACATGAGACCATTTAGTGAAGAACCCACTTCACAAGGATCACCCACCCCTAAGTATGAACAGGCACCCACTTGTTTTAGATGTTAAGTACCTACACAACACCTTATGAAATCAACTCCTTTATAAATTTGATTGTATTCAATCTGATTAGAGAAATAATGTATAACACTTATATTTCATTTCTTCACACATACTCAAACTTTATCATACAATTAATGCATCCAAACACCCCTTTTGGATCACTCTAGGCTTGTTTTCTCATTCTCAATCTGCTCTATACTTCAGTCCATCTACTAAGCACACTTCCTCTGATCTCTTTATTTCATCTCTATCTTATTGTATCTAAATAAATCCACATAAAAGTCTAGAAACCATTGCCTTGGTCTCCACTCTTTATACATTCTTCATGAATATCAATTCTAAGTTGGCCATAACATCCATGGGTCACACTTAAGCATCTACACCTTTTAATTAGACCTTAGTAGCCCTTATAGATCTCATGGAGACCTATTACCCTTTTATAAATACATAGAGAAAAAAAATAACATAATATCACTTTTAAATACATTTATCCACTCCATATGACCTCTCAGACATATTCAAATGATTAATCCCACCAAAACACTCTTATGCTAAAGCATAAATTGCTTAAACATTATTATGTACATATAACCACCATAAACAAACATACAATCAAATTTGGAGATCAATAGCTTAGAATTTATAGATAGTCAAACCCTATAACTAGGTTCTATAGATGTACCTTGAAGTCATCTTTAAATTTTCCTTTTACACCATCATGCAATTCTGCATATATCAAAAGTTATAACTAAGAAAATATAAATTAGTTTTTCCCTCGTTAATTTGAATATTTAAATTCTAATGGTTAGTATGTAAATACAAATCATCTAACACTTGTCATCATCTTGTGATCCTTCAAAAATTTCTCAAATGTGCTCTATCAATCTCCTCACGAGCTTCCTAGCTTTAACTCTGCATCACTCATCAGTGATCAGTGATCCTTGCTTCCATGATCATGCCATTTGATAGCTCTACATGATTTTTATGCACATTGAATATTTGAATCAATGCACTCCATAAATCTCCATATATACAAGCACTCATGTGCTATTGATATTCTATCAAATCATTGAGATTGATACACATGTCACTAGTGCGTGCAATCTTAGGAACCTTTGAAAAACTAACTTAACGCATGTCATTGATCTCTATCTGACGAGATCATGAAATCTATTGGATCCTTATTTGCTTAGGTTAAATGCTCACTGTTAGATCTATGATCCAATTAACACTCACCGTAGATCTTTGATAATGCAAATTTGGCTAAGTATGGGAACTTAGTAAATTCTATCTAAGAAGCCAACTTTACACCTTAACAACATTTGCTACACTCCATATCCAGACCTAAAATTTTAACCATATGATCTCCTCACATAGGGTAATCCATTTATATATAAATATTATCTTGAAACCTTCACACATGTGAAATATACTATCATCAAATTACTTACTTAACCTTATCTATCAAGATGATTACTTGAGCTTAGATATTCATATGACTATTTTGATGAAAGTTGTTCACTTACATAAGTACTCTAAGTACTCATAACATCCCCTAGTGTCTATGTAACATGTCCATATTATAAATATCATCCATAAATTACCTCACTAAGTCAAACACTCTCCAAACCATCAATCTAATCACTTTGTCATTAATGTACTAGTACCACATGCTATATTTGACATCAATAACAACCTAAGACATCAATGACCAAGATCAACAAGAATATATAAAATATGGATCCTACTAACCTTATCAAGTGACAAAATATTCTTCTTGGCCAAATAATACAACATTTAGAACCTATTTTTACCCCTTTACATAACTCTATAACCTTTTAACAACTATAACCTCTTGACATCCTATAGCCAAATAATAGAGTAAGTTGATAATGTGCCCCCATTTAGAGGTGAGGGATGAAATGACATATCAATCATTTAAAAATAAAATTATTATGTGCACATGAAACATAAATAAAATCATGAAAACTCATGTACAACATAGTGTGATATGTAAAATAGAACTAAATGATTAAGAAAGGTGAAAAAACAATATGTAACACAATACTAGTATGCCTCCATAGATGAGATGTAATAAAGGGTGAAAATAAAGAATACAAAAATGCCCCACTATACAAAGATGCCCCAATAATATAATATATAACAATGTATAAGTGATAGTCATATGGGTGTGTATGATGCCACCAATGAGCAATGCATGATCAATAACACACAATAATATGGTTTCCCCTATAATAAGGATTGATGCAAGTTAAAAAAGGTCTTGTACCTAGTGTAGGAAAGGTATAATTAGATATAAGGTACTTGTTTGAAACATGCCGCACTAAGGAAAAAGTTTAATCAATGAAGCACATGACCAATGTAGTAAAATTTTCCATGAAAGTGGTCAAGTTTACTTATATTTTATGTATTGTGATTATTTTTGATGATGATTACCTTGTTATCTCATTTTTTGTGTGTTGTTGAATGATCTCCACAATCAAGAGTGTAGACAGGGTCAACATGATCTTAGTTTAAGTGTTAATTATTAAGTACATATTAATGAATTAGGGATAAGATATGTTAGCTAACTTGGGTTGTTACATAATACACCATTGTTGAACACCCTTTCTAATAGGTTAGATAGTGATACTTTCACTTTTTGATTGGCTATAGGGGAGTTAACAATTACATTAGAGGATGTGTGGAGGATCATCTAGATCCCAATTAGAGGTCATAGAGTTATTGTGGAGGATGCTACATAGGATATGTAGATAGATGGCCAAAAATATTATATTTGTGATATACATGGATAAGAGAGGGTCACACATGACATATTATTAAGTGATATTGTGATATGGAATGCTATGAAATTATGAAAATACTTTATTATTTTTTCACATCATTCATTAGAACAAACACTAGTGGGGATTCCATCTCATATGGGATGAGACTCATTATTTAGGACATAGAGGAGCATATAAAATCTATGCATGGGGGATAGGGTATGTTATCCCATTTATATAAATTTATTTATAGATTTAAATCTGAGACACATGGCGATGGATTTTTATTGGGACATTACTATAAGTATGGACATATGAACATCTTCTCGTGACAAAACCCATATGACTACCTATAGAGGGTTAGAGCCATGAGTAGTTGTATGTGACTATATTTGTATACACACATTTGGTATGACTAGTATAGAGGTACACTACTAGTTATCATCATATTTTGGATGAGTTGTTAGAGGATACATAGATTGGTGCCCATATAGAGATAACCTAAGGTGGCCAAAGTATGGGGTTTAGATATGAATCATTAATGTCACTAGATGGTATAGGGATAAAATCATTACATTTTTATAGAATTTTAAATATGAGTTTATTAATACATAGTTTGAGGTAGTACAAGATAGAGCTCTAGAACCCCATATATGTAAATGATCACCTAAATGTCCACAATGAGACAAAGGATACCACCATAGAAACCAATTGAGATCATTGATATAAATAATGAGGATGCAAATGCACCCATTTTAGAGATAGGTATGGATGACCTTGGTATTGTTGATACTTAGGTTATATGGTGGGTACAAGAATGACTTACACTATTTTTACACTGATAACATTAGTTGAATATGAGGTGTATGTGATGAAAAATGTGCCTCCCATGGAGGACAAAGGTACTGATATAGTGGAGATAGATATGGTGCTTACATCTCCTGTACATGACATGCCATTAGGATATGAAGGTAAATACATGTATAATTTATACTTGTTAGTTATATAATAATTTTTTCATTTCATTTCAATGCTTTACAATTGCATTATGTTTTCATAGTGTCAACATGACGGATTTCATTGATAAAGGTTGTAGTGCACTAACTTACAAGTGATGTGCTCAAGGGAGTCCTTGGGCACATCACTTTGACCCAGTAAGACATGAAATATTAACATATTTATTGGAAAATATGATTATAAATGAGATATAGAGCAAGTTAAGATGAATATAATCCCAATTATGAGGTAGAGGTGTAAGTGGAGTGGAGGTGGAGGTGAAACATTTGATCTAGGAACCATAGCCCCACCAATTAGATAAGATTATCCTCAACATGCCATTTTTAATTAGTATGTATCATTGGAGGATAAAAATTTAGTAGAGTTAGAGAGATTGATATCAAGGGAGAACACATATATGCCTAAGAGTAGAGCTCTCTCATCAACATATATAACACCTAAGGAGGGTAAAGACAAATGAGGATATTACTATCCTCTTCATGTGAGATTATAAGTATTAGTAATTTAATCCATTTTTTTAATATTGGACTATGTATTATGCAAGTGATATCACTCACACAAACACATGTATGCGCGCGCGCGCGCGCACACACACACACACACACACACACACACACACACACACACACACACACACACACACACACATGCAAACACATACAGACACACACATTTTTTTTTGAATTTATTTGCACATGTACATGTCTTGAATTTTATATTTTTAATTTATTTCAATTTGATAGTGAAAATAAATATAACATAAAATATAAATATAATATGCATGAATCTAAAATATATGATGACTAACTAAAAAAATTAAAATTTAATATATTGATATGTCTAAACATAAATGTAAGTATGTGAACACACTAACCAATAATATAATTAAGTGTCAAAATAGATAAATTTTTGAGGTATGCTATAATTAATCTTATCACTGATAGGAGATGTATCCAAAAAATCATTATCACCTACACTAATGTCTCTGATGCATTGATATGAATTATTGATCTTAAATGGCCAAGGAGATGCACTAATAGATGATTATATATCCTCAAGTTTTTTATAGGAATATGGTCACTATATTGTTTTTTATTTTGTACCCATTTAAATACATGTTGATATGTTATGGAATCCACTTTCAGATGTTTAAAATCTTGCATTGGTAATGTTCTATCTCATTGGATTTTAATTGTATCACCTTGCTATTCAAATGTATTATTTTCATTTATACTAAAGGGTTAATTTCATATTTTTTAACCATGGATTTCCAAGTATATAATTGTATTGCATTATAGTGGGCATCACAATTTTCTGTTTAGGAAATTTTTATGAACCACTATCACAAGTAATGTAATATAACTGAATGGATTACATACATGTTCATGTCTAGATATTGATATTCAAGTTAAATTAACTAAATCATGTCCAAATTTATTAAATAAATTGATAGTGTAAATATTCAATTGAGATTTATTATATCTCATGGTTCCATGTATTTTTTTCCTTCTATAAAATCACAAATGACTAAATATTTTGAATGTGATAAATGTGTAAATGTACTATCATTAGGAACCTTAGGTGGAACATCTTCTTGTAAATTTAATTTTAAATAAATATATGGTCTTGAGACTTATGTTTTCTTAATAGGTATGTTAAGTTCAATGTCATCCTTATAAATAAAATCATTAATCTTTTATTTCAAGGCAAAACATCTATCCATTATATAAACACTAATTCTATGGTAACCACAAAATGACTTTGAATCATATGTCCATAATAAATTATTCATATCATGACACCTAATATAAGATAATGCCATCATGTTATTATCAAGTGAAAATTTAAATATTGCATTTAGAGTATCCTTAATTTTTAAATTTTTTTGAGATGCATTATAGGAATGTGGATATTGGAAAGAATTAGAATCATCCAATAATGACAAGCATAAAATTAGAATATTTTGACAATGATAGTCCTTCAAACATTGCATAACCTATTTTAGTAGTGATTTTGACAATTTATATGACTTAAAACACTATGAACCTATTCATAAACAAATACCTATAAAAAAAATCATTTGAATTTTTAAAATGATATGTAAAAATTTCCAAATTATCTCTCCTTTGATCCACCCCTAATCCAAGAAAATAAGACCTAGAAGGGATATATCAAAAAATAGGTTTTTTCTAAGGGGCATGGCTTAGTCAACCCTTTTTCTACATTAGGGAAGGTTTTGTTCTCAAGATTATAAATCAACACTCATGCATGTCATCAATAAGTACATGTATATTATATACCCATGTCTTATCCCTATGATATGAGATTTCGAATACAACTAATATGAGTTGTATATACTCTTTAACTATTAAAATATATTTATTTTGGTATAATGCAACTGTAGAGTAAAAAATACTCTACGTTTCATTCTAAGTTTCAATTGCGCACTACAAATTTCTATTCCTGCATAATTTGGTTCAAGATGGTGAAGTTTTGAAAATAGAGCGCGGGCTCTATTTTCCTTTTGATTCATTTTTGTCTATGTGTCGGGGTAAAGCGGAAGCTGACAAGTGTCATCCTTTCTCAAGCAGAAACTGCCAAGTGTCATCATCCATGGTTTCATATCAGCACCCCCATTTCATCTCTTTCTAGTGAAAGGTTTCAAAAGCTAAGTATTAAGATCAGGCAAAAAGTGCCAAGTGGTAGTCGCGGAAGGTCTCAATGTGGCTTTTTTAAAAGTGACGGAAGCTACCATGTACTCCAAAAAAAGAAAGTGGAAGCCACCACATGTTGCGGTCTGAATTATCTTCATCTTTGCTTCATTGATATAACAAAGACTGTGGTGGGTCCCAAGTTTTATTTCTTAAGTGAGCAAAAGCTGCCAGGTGTCGTTGTCCATGTAAATGTGAAACAAGACCCAAATTGTTTCTATGGTATAAATACAAGTAATAGAGATCGCCACATGTCATCTTCTATAGGTTTCTAAAAAGGCAACTACAAGCAGTAGAGATCACCACGTAACCTAGGTAAGAGAAGCAAAGATTGCCATGTGCCTTTTAATGAAGAAGCAGAGATTGACACCTGTCCCGGTGTCCCTTTTAAAAGAAATGCCATGAATCTTATTATCTTTTAAGCTGTTGGATTTTTTAGAAAGCGGTTAGCAATAAGTGTCAAAGGTGGAACATGGCTGAGCAAAGACACAAAAGAGTATAAGTTACGCAAAAAGTGCCGCATGTCTTTAATAGGTGCTGCAGAACATGACAAGTGTCATCCTCCAGTGTTTTCTAAAGTAATAAGAGAAAATTGGCTAAGTGTCACCTAGTATTCAAGAGAAGGGAGCGTCCTGCAATCTATTTTAGCCAATGAACTGCCAGAAGATGAAGCATTCTAGAATCTATAAGATATCTTCTATTAGACATGATCAGTTAGGGAAGATTTGATTTGGGCCATTAGATTGGGAGCAGGTAGACAATCTGGAGTGGATTTAAGGCTATAAATAAGGGTGTAGAGATCACTAGGGGGAAGAATCCATTATCAGAGAGAGTTTTGAGAGAGAATTATTGTAACAAGTTTAGACTTTCTAGAGATGTGGCTAAGTAATATCATTTGCTTGTGTCTCATTTTCTTGAGTTGAAAGGTTTATATAAATGTATGTGTTTCTATCCATTTTTTATGACTAGAAGATTCAAATAAGAAGATTGAACCCCATGCCTTTGTTGATATTATTTGTGTCATTTGCAAAAGTAGTCTAGACTGTAGATTTTCTAGAGTTGAGATTAGGAATGTCATTTGCTTTTGTCTCATTTTCTTGAGTTGGAAGGTTTACATAACTGTACATGTTTTTGCGCCTCTTATGTGATTGAAAAATTTAAATAAGAAGATTGAACCCTATGCCTTTGTTGACATTTTCTATATCTCAGCAAAAGAAGTCTATGCTGTGAGCCTCTATTTCTATTATTTCAATCTTTTACATTGATTATGCACTTGTTTGCTCTTAAATGTAAATGAATCTTACATATAGTCTCATTGTGCTTAGGATTAAGGTCAAATTATATCTCAGGTGCATTGCCATAGATTAGATTTTCTTTCTTGCATTGTGTTTCTGATTTAAATTCCTATCCCTTTTCCCAGTATATACTCAATTTAAAGAAGAGCCAACTTCTCTAAAAGCTAGAGGTTGTTTCAAGACGTAAGTCCCATATCTTGAAACTTCCCATTATTGTTGATTAGAATCAAGCACAATTTTAAATCATCAATAGTTTTTGGCATGCTCAGTGGGACCAATCTTGAAGTCTCTTTCAAGATCACATGAACCAAAGAGCTATGAGAAGTCATAGCTGTGGACTGGTCACCAGATCATAATCTGCTACAAATCCAGGTATTCTTTTGCCACCTTTGGTAACAAGTCCAAGAACAAGAGCTAACCAATTTGTACCAATACCAATAGAAAATATGGGAGCCCCTATACCCCTAAGAAATTATGTGAGTTGGAACACTGGTAGTCCATTAGTCCTCCCAATACCACCAGCCATTTGGGACCCTATCCTAGTGAATGCCCTAAAAGCTCTACCCAAATTCAGTGGGCAAGACTCTAAAACACCTGAGGAACATCTTCAAGACGTATTAGATGTCTGTGCTATACATGTCACACAACAAAATGTGGCCATAAGATTACTAACAACTTCTTTTAAAGGGAAAGCTTTAGAATGGTATAGGTCTTTGACCCCAAATACCATATCTATATGGGATCAGCTCAGAGATCTTTTCTTTGAGAGATTTGTAGAGAAGGGAAATAAGTCTTCTTTGTTACAATAGTTAATCACCATTCAAAGAGGACCATAAGAAGCCATGACTGACTTCAATTCCAGATTTCAAAAGACTTGGGATAGAATCCCTGTTACAGCTAGACCATTACCAAGTATGGACATAGTGTTTTATCTTAAGGCTTTGAATTTAGATATATTTGTTATGATTCAGTCACTTGGAGGACACACTTTGCCAAAGGCTTATGAATATGCAGTCAGAGCTGAGAATAATTTGATAGATGCTAGAAATTTACCTCCAAGGTCTCCCATGCCCATGTTCCTAGAAATTTCCTTGCCATTACCTCAAGAAGTTCCTAAATCTATAAGACCACCTGTGTCTATGTACACTTACCCTCAACCATCTGTTAAAGAAATTGTCCCCACTCAGTCATCTGAGCTGGATGATATCAAGAATATCCTAAGGACATTTTATAATGAGCTGATCAATATAAAAAGGCAACATAGTACTTTTTATAAGCCTCCATATCAAGGCTATCAAGGAAACAGATTTTCATCTCAGCCAAACCAGTATCAGGGTCCTCCAAGACAAACTAACCATCAGCCAACAAACCAATTGGTTGCAGTCCCCACACCCTCACAGACTATTCCTCCCAATTCAAATAGGGATATTGTTCTAGGGCAAAATAACTATGTAGATAACACTAATGCCTGGTGTTTCCCTTGCAACAATGCTCATGCACTTAGAGATTATTCTATGGGTAATCTACAACAAAAGGTGGCAGAGCAAAGAAGAATGGATGGTCAGTTTGCAAGTTCTAGTGACAATCAAGCCTACCAGTCTCTTGGTATGTAAAATTCAGTCTTAGTGGCTCAGATGCAAGGTATGTCCTTGCAACAAGAGGAAGAAATAGCCTTAGAATATGCTTTGTTCTCATGGATTGAAGATGAAGAATCAATATTTTGGAATGAAGCTTCTATTTCCAAGAAACTAGTGGTGCAATCAGACTACTATACTAGATCAAAGAGAAGAATGATGGAACAACCTAAAGTTGTAAACAATAAAGCTATAGAGAGTCCTTCATTTCAATATCATTAACACACAGTTGTTAGACAAGAAATGCTTCAGCCAGTGTAGAATCAAGAAGCTCCTGAACAAGTTCAAAGAAAGACAAGATATCCTAATCTTCCAAGAATTCAAAATTTTGGACCAATGAATGTGGTAGATCAGCTAAAGATGACCCCAACACAAGTATCAATTTGGGACATGTTAGTTATTCCTGAATAGAGGACATTATTACAGGAAGCTCTTCAAAATCAAGTAATGCCCAAATATACTAAAGGACCTGCTGATAAAAGAAAGCTAAAAGACACAATTCATCTACAGACAATAGCCATAGTGAATAAGGCCTCAGAGGTAAGCAAATCCAAACTAGATTCTTTCTATTCAACTAAGATAGGTGATCAGACTAAGCATAATCAGGAAAAAGAAAATAATTAGTTGTTAGCCATGACGCATAATGACCTATATGAGAATTATAATTCTACTGGTCTGTGAACTTATTTTATTTTTGATGAGGATCATGAAATCCCAAATGTTTTAAGGAAAGAAACACCGACTAGTCAAGGATTCGAAAAAGATTCAGAGATCTGGACTTTAAATTTTGATGGGACCAGAAGTAAGAATGGTGTTGGAGTAGGAATTTGTCTTACCGATCCAAATGGTGAGAAAATTTTAAGGGCTATCCATTTTCAATTTGCTTGTACTAATAATGATGCTGAGTATGAATCTTTAGTACATGGGCTCCTATTAGCCAAGAAAAAGGGAATAAAGAATCTAATAGTAAAAGGAGATTCAGAATTAGTAGTAAAGCAAATTAGAGAAAAGGCAATAACAAAGAATGTCAGAATGAAATCCTATAAGCATAGAATTTGGGACTTAATAGAAGATTTTGAAGCTTTTAATATTGAAGTAGTTCCCAGGATTCAAAATTTTGAAGCTAATAAGATGGCACAAATTGGTTCATAGTGTGATCTAGCAACTGGCCTATTAATTAACAATGAGTCAGTAAAGGTTATAGTAAGGCCAGCTATCCCTGATAATGATGAGAATTGGCAAGTATTTGAGAATGATTCTCAAGTACTCTCATTCTTACAACACTTAGGGGAATTTGCTGATCAATTGCAACCAAAGATTGAAGAAGCATATGGGGATCAAATCATACAATTAAAGAACAATAAGCTTCCCAAAGGTTTAATCACTTTAGAAAGTCTTTTTGATCTCGAAGATGTAATCCTGGAGAAGAAAAGGTTCCAAGCAAACAAAGCAAGTTATTCTAAAATAAAGGTGAGTGAAGGGAAAAAATTAAAAGTTGGAAACTCTGCAACTCAAAAAGAAAAGGAAAGGCTAATTGAATTATGTAAAAAATATGACAAAGTTATAGCCTGGAGCTATGAAGACCTTCATGGATATAATAGAGACATCATTCAACACACAATAGAGCTTAATAAAGGATCTAAGCCTGTCAAACAAAAATAGAGACCAGTGAATCCAAGAATTGAGCCTCTAATGGTAGATGAGTTGTAGAAAATTTTAGATTCTAAAATAATTTTTCCAATCAAACACTCAACCTCGATATCAAATTTGGTACCAGTTAGAAAATAGAATGGTGATATAAGACTTTGTGTAGATGTTAGAGATCTAAACAAAGCATCTTTGAAGGATCACTATCCCTTGCCCTCCATGGAACAAATTATACAAGCTGTGGCTGGATTAGAGAGATTTTCTTTACTAGATGGTTTCTCTGGATACAATCAGATTTGGTTGGCTAAAGAAGACCAATACATGACTGCTTTTACTACCAAGTGGGGAACATTTGCATATGCTAAGATGCCATTTGGCCAATCAAATACTGGAGCCATTTTTTAGAGAGCTATGGATGTTGCATTTGGGGAACTGATAAATAAAATCATCTTGATATATCTTGATGATCTTACTATTTTTTCAAAGAATGCTGCTGATCATTTTGATCATTTAGAGGCTATGTTTAAAAAATGTCAAGAATTTGAAATATCCTTGAATCCTAAGAAATGTATCTTTGCAGTCCCTCAAGGCAAATTATTGGGACATATAGTATCTAAAGAAGGAGTTTACATAGACCCAAAAAGAGTGGTAGCTATAATGAACTTACCTCTTCTAGTCAATAAGAAAACAATTCAATCTTTCTTTGGAAAGATTAATTTTGTTATTCGGTTCATATCTAACTTTGCAGGCTTAGTGAGACCAATAATGCTATTTCTGAAAAAAGACCTAATTTTCAAGTGGACTACGAAAGGAAGGCAAGCCTTTGAAGAGGTCAAGAAAGCTATCTCAACAACTCCAGTACTTAGAAACCCATGTTTTTCTAAGCCTTTTGTAATGTATGTATATGGAGGAGAGTTTAGCATTGCTACTGTTCTAACACAGAAGGATGATAAACAAGAGGGAGAGCATCCAATAGCATTTTTCTTGAGGACACTTAGGGAATATGAAACCATATATAACTTTGTGGAAAAACAAGCATATGCTATGGTAAAAGCTCTCAAAAAGTTTAGGCATATAGTATCAGGAAGTAAAATTTTGATACTAGTGGCACATCCAAGTGTCAGAGAAAGCATCATGGAGGGTGAAATTAATGAAAAAAGAGAAAAATGGATAACTAAGATCCTGGAATATGATGTAGAAGTCAAACCCACTAAATTAGTCAGAGGTAGGGGTTTGTACCAATATATGACTCAAGAGCTTGAAAGATGATACCTGAAGAGATAAATTCAGGAACAGAAGAAGAAATTGTATTAAAAATACAAGAAGTTGATCAGGAATCTTGGGTCACAAGCAGGATTCATTTTATGAAAAATGGGATTTACCCAAGAGAACTCCCTCAAAATAAAAGAAGATACTATAGGATGCAAGGAGTTAATTTTGTTTTAATTGAATAGGTTCTTTTCAGAAGAAATTCTGATGGTAAATTGTTAAGATGTGTAGAAAAGGATAAGGCTAAGAAAATACTACATGAAATGCATCATGGAGAATTAGGTGGACATTTTTCTACAAAGACCACAGCTATAAAGATAAGTGAAGCAGGTTATTTCTGGCCTACTTTATTTATAGATTGTTATTAGTTGGTTAAAAAATGTCAATCGTGTCAATATTATGTAGGGATGAGAAGGAATGCAACAATTCCTCTTAGTCTTATAATTTTAGATGAACCTTTTGCTTAATGGGGTCTTGACTTCATTGGAATTATAAATCTAGTATCTAGCATGGGTCACAATGGATCTTAATAGCCATAAATTATTTCACTAGATGGACTGAGGTAGTACCACTCAAGGAAGTAACAAAAAATGTGATCCTAGATTTTCTAGGGAGTATCACTACTCGTTTTGGGGCTCCTCGCACCATAATTTTAGATAATGCTAAAGCATTTTTAGGGTCTAAAGTATTCAACTTTGCATTAAATCATGGAATATATCTAAAAACTTCTTCTAATTATTACCCTCAGGGTAATGGTTTGGCAGAATCAACTAATAAGAACCTGATTAGACTCATCAAAAGAATAGGGGTTGATCATCACAAGGAATGGCATAAAGTGCTTAACTGAGCACTGTGGGCTAATAGAATTATGCCTAAACAGGTGATCAAAATGTCCCCATATGAATTGGTATATGGGAAACTTGCTGTAATTCCCCTAAGCTTGGAGATTCCTATTCTCCAGCTAATCAAGCAGATTGAAATTGAAGAAAATGGCCCCATGCAGGTCAAATTAGTAGAGCTTCTAAAAGTTTAGGAAAAAAGAAATGCAGCACATGACTCATTGATAAAACATCAAAAAATAGTTAAAGACTATTTTGATAAAAGGACTTCAAATCCTCATTTCAAAATAGGCTCAATTGTTTTAAAATGGGATGCAAGAGCTACCAAACCAGGTCAACACACTAAGTTTGAAGCATTACGGACTGGCCCTTATAGAATTCGGGCATGTAAACAACAAAATTTGTTTGAGCTAGAAATGATAGAAGGTGAACCTGAAGAGATTCCTGTAAATGGAATATATTTGAAACATTTTAGTTAAACTATATTTTTAGTAATTTCAGATCAAATGAGAGTTGTGGTTTCTTTTTGAGCAGGCTCAAAAGTCCTTGGGGTCGCTAATAACTATAGAGTAAAAAATACTCTACGTTTCATTTTGAGTTTTAGTTGCACGCTATAAAGTTCTATTCCTACATAATTTGGTTCGATATGGTGAAGTTTTGAAAATAGAGCGCGGGCTCTATTTTCCTTTTGATTCATTTTTGTCTATGTGTCGAGGTAAAGTGAAAGATGAGAAGTGTCATCCTTCAAGGCATCTTTTCTCAAGTAGAAACTGCCAAGTGTCATCATCTATGATTTCATATCAGCACCCGCATTTCATCTCTTTCTAGTGAAAGGTTTTAAAAGTTAAGTATCAAGATTAGGCAGAAAGTGCCAAGTGGCAGTCACGAAAGGTCTCAATGTGGCTTTTCTAAAAGTGATGAAAGCTGCCACGTACTCCAACAAAAGAAAGTGGAAGCCACCATGTGTTGCAGTCTAAATTATCTTCATCTTTGCTTCACTGATATATCAAAGACTGTGGTGGGTCCCAAGTTTTGTTTCTTAAGTGAGCAGAAGCCACTAGGTGTCGTTGTCTATGTAAATGTGAAATGAGACCCAAATTGTTTTTATGGTATAAATACAGGTAGTGGAGATTGCCACGTGTCATCTTCCGTAGGTTTCTAAAAAGGCAACTACAAGTAGTGGAGATCACCACGTAACTCAGGTAAGAGAAGTAGAGATTGCCATGTGTCTTTTAATGAAGAAGCAGAGATTGACACCTGTCTTGGTGTCCATTTTAAAAGAAATGTCATGAATCTTATTATCTTTTAAGCTGTTGGAGTTTTGAGAAAGCAGATAGCGACAAGTGTCAAAGGTGGAACATGGCTGAGCAAAGACACAAAAGAGTATAAGTTATGCAAAAAGTGCTATGTGTCTTCAATAGGTGCTGCAGAACATGACAAGTGTCGTCTTTCAGGGTTTGCTAAAGTAATAAGAGAAAATTCGCTGTGTCACCTAGTATTCAAGAGAAGGGAGCAACCTGCAATCTATTTCAGCCAATGAACTGTCAAAAGATGAAACATTCCAAAATCTATAAGATATCTTTTGTTAGACATGATCAGTTAGGGAAGATTTGATTTGGGCTGTTAGATTGGGAACAAGTAGACAATCTAAAGTGGATTTGAGGCTATACATAAGGGTGCAAAGATCACCAGGGGGAAGAATCCATTATCAGAGAGAGTTTTGAGAGAGAATTATTGTAAAAAGTTTAGACTTTCTATAGCTGTGGCTAAGTAATATCATTTTCTTTTGTCTCATTTTCTTGAGTTGAAAGGTTTATATAACTGTACATGTTTCTGCACCTTTTGTATGACTGGAAGATTCAAATAAGAAGATTGAACCCTATGCCTTTGTTGATATTATGTGTCATTTGAAAAATTAGTCTAGACTGTAGATTTTCTAGAGTTGAGATTAGGAATGTCATTTGCTTTTGCCTCATTTTCTTGAGTTGGAAGGTTTACATAACTGTACATGTTTCTGTGCCTCTTATGTGATTGAAAAATTTAAATAAGAAGATTGAACCCTATGCCTTTGTTGACATTTTTTGTATCTCAGCAAAAGAAGTCTATGCTATGAGCCTTTGTTTCTATTGTTTCAATCTTTTACATTGATCATGCACTTGTTTTCTCTTAAATGTAAATGAATCTTACATATAGTCTCATTGTGCTTAGGATTAAGGTTGAATTATATCTCAGGTGCATCGCCATAGATTAGATTTTCTTTCTTGCATTGTGTTTCTAATTTAAATTCCTATCCCTTTTCCCAGTATATACTCAATTTAAAGAAGAACCAACTTCTCTAAAATCTAGAGGTTGTTTCAAGACGCAAGTCCCATATCTTGAAACTTCCCATTATTGTTGATTAGAATCAAGCAAAATTTTAAATCATCAACAACAACAAATATAGAATGACAAAAATTTTAATTGGAGAATTTATTGATTGATATTAAATTGATAATGTATGATCACTTATGAAAAGCCTTAACATACCTTTGTATATCTAAACATCTTGAATTCAAACTAGGGACATATTGGCATACAAGATGACACAATGAAATGATATAAAAATTGAAAAAATAAGTTATAAATAATGTTAATTTAGAGCAAAGCACCAAAAGGGACCAACAAACATAGTGACCATTATCAGAGCATTCTTATTAGGGGAAACCTAATATCAAAATAGTCGCAATGTTATCAAAATAAAAATAAAATTTTAAAAAAAGAACACTAGTCATGAAGCAAAAATAACACACAAGAGAGAGAATAAAAAAATAATAAGAATAATGCATGGTCATATAGAGAATAATATAAAGATGAAAACATAAGACAAAGTGTTAATAAAATATTAATATAAACCAATGGTCCATATGCATAAAAATATTATATTTTTTTTTGCAATTACAAGGCTTGTATAAAATTTAAATGTCTACATACTTAAATAGTATTTTGAATCCACTATTTTATGAAAGGAATAAGAGATCGTGGAAACAATTAATTACACTAACCAAGATAGGAGAATATGAAAACAATTTGAATACTTTCAATATAATGATAAGAAAACACATACAACTAAAATTAATAACATACCTGTTGACCAAATTTGAGTTTTAGGTCAAATTGGGGCACCTTTAGGTAAAAAATTGAGTTTGAAGTGTTTTAGGGGTTTAATGTGTGGTCATAATGTATATAATAGGTCATTTAATGTTATATTATCCTTGGCCATTAATTTTATTAGCCAACATGTCTTTTTGAGTCATTTTTAGGATTTAATGAGTTGTATGGATTTATTGGGAAGTGTGAAGGTTATAAAATGTGATGTAATGTACTATGTGTCCTTATGAGTCTTAATTAACTGATGTAACTAAAAATTGTTAGGTTCTTCAGTTAAAATAATAATTTTTTTAGCAAAAAAGGAGATTTTAACACTTGTACGACTCATTGGGAAGTATGAAACATGGGAAAAGCTCATGAAACATCCATTAATATTATACACACTCTCTGTAAGTGCCATTTTTAGTCCAAAACTGTTATGTTCCTTTTTCACCCTTCTTGGCAAGTAAAAGTAGTCTTCCAATTTTTGGTTAGTATAGATAACTGAAGAGGTTTCAAGTCAAATGAATCTAGGAGGTTGTATTAAAATAAAATAATTTAAATATAAGTATTTTGAATAATGGTTTCTTTTTCTTTATGAAGCATCCTCATGAAGTTGACTGTATTTTTCTACCTACTTATCTGTGCACCCTATAAGTTTTGCCTTAGTTTGAGTAATTCCATATTAACCAATTGATTATATTGGTTCCTAAGAATTTTTAACTCCTTATAAAATGTTACCCATACTTTTTTTCATGTTTCAAGGTGTTTTTATGGGCAAATCATCTCAAATTTATAGACTATTCTCATTTGGGATGACAAGCCAGGTTTCCACCATTTCCAGATCTTCATGATTTTAAAATGACTTTAGGGAGTTTTGAAAGGTTATTTATAATTTTTAAAATTTTGTAAAATTATATCATGAAATATTAAGTCCAATCAATCTTCATGAAAGGATAATCATTGAGTGCTATACAACCAGTTTATCGTATGACAATCATACACAATTAGTCAACTACCATGAAAGAAGGGTCCAAATATTTAAATGGATTATGAGAGATGGTTTATAAAATTTAAAAATATTTATGTGTAATTTAAACACCATTAAGGGGTATTAGTTATTTATCAAGGTATATCCTAAGAGTGTGTTGACTGTTTTATGTTTTCTCCCCATATGCAACTCAAAATGTGCACTTACAGGTGTTTGAGGAGGTAAGTCATGTTGAAATAAAGGTTCTGAGGTTGGTACCAAGATCGTAATAATTATTAAAAATATTTTGAAAAATTATAAATATCCTATGTTTATAAGGTCAAATGAAATACATACTGCTCATACTCAACTCACTGCTTATGCATTAGAATACACACCTACAAGATTTATTGGCAGAGAATTTTGAGGGCATTTGTGAAGGAATTTGAATAATATATGAAAACTTAATTTAAGTCATAACATGATTATTTAACCAAATATACCTTATATAAAGTGTGAAATACCAAAATAAGTGTAGAATATGCTAGAAGGAACAAAGGTTGGTTACAAGGATGTTTTCCCTAAACTAAGAAAATATAGACCCCTATGTTTAGTTGAGATCCTATAATAAGGTTGTTAGGAATTATAATGAATATAAATGGAAAAATATTATATCCATTATATAGTATAAGAGATTGGAAAAATTTTAAGGTAGAAGGTTGATGGAGTTTGGTAGTTTGAAACCTCAAAATTGCTTACCAAGACACTGAATTCCTTCAATATTGTCTATAGGACTATGACCTCAAAGAGAATTCTTTCACCCAAGGTTACAAGCCAAACATTGTGACTTGTATGAGTGTTACCAAAGGTTTAAAATATAAATTATGATCTATAAATCATTCAAATGATATGATACATTATTTTTGATCTCACATTGGTACCTACAAGTCTCCTTTTCATTGCAAATGTGACCCTATAGGCTGGGTATAGGGTTAACAGGTAGGTTGAGTTAAAAATACTAATGAAGGACCTTAAATTTAAGCATGAAATTGATGAGTATAGTGAAAAAAATGGTATGAATAACTTATAAGAATCTCATTCAATGTTTTCAAATCCCACTCCAAGCATGATTACCTTCAGGTGCTTTGCCAAGACAATGACATAGTATGGTATAAATGACTGTGATTTGATAATGGGAAAATATGAGGAGATTGAATATTGGATTATAAATGTTAGACTGGTGAAATATGATTATAAATACTCCAAAAATATACCATAAAATCTTTCACCTTTGATTCCAAGATGGATATAACTCTACATCACC
Source organism: Torreya grandis (assembly GCA_037957365.1). Classification (NCBI taxonomy): domain Eukaryota; kingdom Viridiplantae; phylum Streptophyta; class Pinopsida; order Cupressales; family Taxaceae; genus Torreya; species Torreya grandis. The sequence continues at coordinate 2,909,041 of JARHVA010000133.1, read as the reverse complement.
CCTGTTACCTTGGAAATGTCAACTTTAGGTAACTGAGATATACAGTAACCTAAGCATGTGTTTTGATGGTGTTTAACCATAAAAAATGAATATAAAGTAAATAAAAGTATGTATTATGATATAAAAACCTTATAATTCATGTAAAACCTTAAAAAAATCTCAAACACTACAAAATTCACCAATAAGTATCTTTCATAGAAGCAGGACATAGTCAATGCTAAGACCCAGTCTTGAGAGGTTCAAGCATGTGAAGGATAAGTAAAGGTATAGTGTGATGATTAGATGAGAGATAAATAAATAATTATAAAATAATACCAAATATACTATTTAATATGATAAACCAAGCATATAAAAGGTCCTTATGATGCAAAACATAGTCTAAAGAAGGTTTCCTACATGCAGTTAGCTGCCTTAACTAGTTTGGGTAAAGTACAGTCCAAGATACAAGCATGGTTGGTAAATGGTTTATGATTACATTTAAAACCTAAAGAGTGATAGTGAATATCATTTCATACATTAATTAAATGGTTAAAAATAATGAAATATCCCCAAACAAATAATTTCACAGTCCATTCCTGAAAATCTTGAACAGTCTGCCATAGAAGGAGTTTGTTTTGAGTTTTAGGAGGATTTGAGGGTCAAATGACCTAGTATAAAGTTGAGATTTTGTGGAGATAATAATTTAAATTTTATGAAACCTCTGTAATATTTAATTTTTTATAAGGATGTAGGGGATTTCCCTCTATTTTATCTCAAATAGAGGGAATTCCCTTTATGCATGAAACTTGCAATCTTTGAAAGGTGGGTAAAATAAGTAAAAAAAATATAAGGAAACAATTAAATAAGGTGTGATGAGTTATAATAACCATATTAAAATCATATTAATCAATAATATATATATGAAAATGAATAAGGAGGTCCAAACCTCTTAAGGTTGCAGGCAGGCCTATGGAACAAGGTTTAGGCCAAGGCCAAATTAGGGGTCATTCACATTTATAGATTTGTATAAATTTTAAAATAAATTTGATAATGTTTATGGGATAATATTATATTTTTTATAGATATGTTTATATGTAAGAATTCATGGAAAGGTCAATTTTGGGCTTTAAGGTCATTCAAACTTGTTGGGAATGGAGGAAGGAGCTCGATAGGAGAAGTTTGAATACTCATATATTTCATGAGGAATTTAATGGAGGACATAGGAGTTTGGTAAAGTTATTAGGGGTAATAAACACCATATTATTTTAATTTATCTACAAATCCAATGTTAGATTTTTATGAACAAAGCTTAAGAGGTCAAATAGGCCTAAAACCCTCCAAAACCCTTACAAGGACTAGTTTGGAGAAATGAATCTAGATATGAATTATAATGGAATATTTTGACAAATAAAACTATTGTAAATTTTATATGACTAAATTAGGCACTCTCCCATGATTTTTAGTTGTATGTACCTATGTGGATGGGATGGGAAACATGCTATTTTTGACCATTTTTTGTGTTTTCTAGGTTATATAAGGATTTTGAGGATGAAACCAAATTTGAGAGGAATATATATATATATATATATATATATATATATATATAATTTTAATAACTCCCTATGGAAATTTAATGCCTTGAAGAAACTCCTAAATGTTTTAACAATATATCTCATTTTAGCTAGTCAAAACTGGCATAGTGGACAAGCTAGGGAAAAGGGTGGAAAGATTCAAGTGAGATAAATTTAAGATATAAATAATGATTATAATGAAATGGAGGGTATTTAAATATGTAATAAAATAAATCCCATGGATTTTTATGGGAAAATGATGCCAAGTTTGATGCTAAATGTGCAGGGTGCATGAAAGAGGAGTTTTCTTGATAATAGATGATGATATCTCAGTTTGGGATGATTAAAAAAGGCCAAGATTGAAACAAATGCATGGAGAGTCATTAATAAAATACTTCCCTATAATACCAATAATTTTAGCTACTCCTATTAAATTATGAGATGTTTAATAAGGGCCTTTCATGAAGGTAATTTTTTTGAGCCAACAAAGGGAGTATAATGCCACTTTTCATGAAGTTTATTCCTTGAGTTGACACTTGTGCTTCCTAAAATTACATGGGTCATCCCATATACTATTATCATGAAAAATTAACTCATTTTTCAGCTTTAAAAGTGTCCTTGTAACCCTTGGACTTCTCTCTTCTTCTTTATCTCTCAAGTTACATAAGACTAAATATTTTGGCCATTGTACTTTATGCTCCACCTGAGTATGGTGAAGCCCTGATCTTTTTTATACATTTTGATAAATAATACCAATGATTTTTACCTCTTCCATGAATTTTATTAGTGTGTTCATTTGTAATGTTTGATTTTGCATAAGTGATAACTCTTGTTTCCTTAGCATGACTGTTTCATTCTATCATCTATTTACAGTTAGAAAGCTTCTTTTTATAGGGTATATGAAGTGTTATAGGAAATTTCAGGGATTTAGTGAGTTATTATATTCATTAGTGCCCTTATAGGTATATTTTCTAGTCTTCTTAGCTTTACACATTCATCCATAACCTCACAATGTAACATTGATGTGAGAAGATGAAGATTGGATAAGTGTATGTTTAGTTTATCCCTTGATTTCAAGTGTAACATGCATATGGCTGGAAGTTATTAGTATATTTGATGTATCACCTACCTTAGGATAGTTTTTTTTTAGTTATCTCTCTCCCTTTTCACCTCAAAAGTTTAGTTGTAGTTGTAATCCAAAGTGGTACATCAAGGGAGCTAGCCCTATCTAGAGATTCACCTCATTCCTTAGGCTACCCACAAGCCTAGAGATGTTTCCATTGTTACACTTAGATGAGGAGAGATTTTAAATCTCCTCAAAGGGTGAAAATCTAAGTGATAATAGTTTTTGGCACACCCAGTGGGACTCTTGGTCCAAGAAGTTGAGAGATTTTTGATGTTGTCTCTCAATAATTAACCTTTGAAGGCATCTATCCAAGCATCAATGGTGATTCCAAAGATACATCAGCTGGTCAAGTAACCTATGTTTCATTTTTAAGGTTGTTGGAAACATTTTTCTTTATGTTCTTTCTTTAAATGAGGTTTCATGGCTGACTTTGGTGTTGAGTTTCGTTCTTTACAAGTTAGTGAAACATTGCAAGCTTGTGTCATTCCCTATCAACAAGAGCAAGTTATTAATAAACCATTTCATGAAGTATAAAATATCTAATATGGTTATTTTAAGTCAAATATGATCATATTCATACTTTTAATGAGTTGTATTAGTCCTATATCCAACCTCCTCAATATCTTGCTTCTCCTAGTCAACCTAGCCACTCCTCAACTCCATCCATTTCCACCTTCAAGCAAACACTTTTGGGATATGAGATGTATATGTTGGAGCTTGATAATCTAGGAGGATGTGGTAAAGATATACCTATAAATTTAATTCATAAGGTGAGAGATGATTTAGATTTGGTCAAAAGAGAGTGGGCACCTATTGAGAGAGCCAATTGGCAAAGGCTTATAAATGAGATGCTAGATGTGAGTGGTTTGATTGCATCCTTAGAGGATAAGCTAAACATTCATGAGAGGAACCCATACCAAGTATATAAACCTTAATATACACTTTCCTAAGTTTTATATCAGCCATATTTTATCCCTACTCATGAGCCTAATCAAAATTTCCACGGTCATCCTTTTCCAAATCAAGTGGAAGAGAGAGTTGAAAAGACTAGCCCTCTATTTGAAGCAAACCTTGATAGATAAATTGAGTTGGAAAATAAGAAAATAAAATAGTAAATATTATTAGAAAAACAATTGGAATTAAATCCCTCATTTCCCTCTCACATTGCATCCCCATGACCTTAAAAAGAGATTTCTAATCCTAACATCGTAAGCTGGGATAAGATAGTGGAGTCATAGGGAAGGAAAGAGGAGAAAAGTCTTGACAAAGAGTGTGAAGTTGAGAAGGATATTGATCTACCTAAAATAGAGACTTCTAATCCTAACATACTAAGCTGGATTAAGATAGTGTAATCATGGGCAAAGATAGAAGATAGAAGTTTGGTTGTTAAGGAGTGTGAAGTTGTGAATTAAGTTGATCCTTTGCAAGTTCTTCCCACCCTTCCTCAAGAAACCTCTTGTCCTCCATATGAATCCCATTTTATTCCTCATGATTATGCATATAAACTTCAAAATAAATTTTTTCAAGAGAACCTAGCCAAGAAAATTGAAGATTTAGAGTCAAGGATGAAGCTACGAAGTCAAGGTGTGATGGAAGGTTTAGACCCAAAAGAAGATCCTATGCCTAAACACACCCCATCTAACCTCACTCAAGAGAATTATCAAGATAAATCAGATGTGAATGAAGTGATTTTAAAGTGAAAGGAAGATATTCAAGTTACTTTAGCCCAAGTTTTGCCTCCCCTTCTTCAAGAGCTTCCAAAAGAGGCCCCTACATTTAACTCTCAATCTGATTTTGAGTTCTATGTTCCACCTCCACCAACTAGTTGATCTTGTCTTCACCCCATCACCATTTGCCTTTATGGAACTATGGTATGGGAACGTAAAGAGGAGAAACTATTAGATAGGGAAATAAAACTCTTGATTGAATAAGATATACCTCTTTGGTAGCCTCATTGGGCTAGGTCACATGATTTTAAAATTCCTAGTCTTGGCATCACCATGAAGGAGAAATAGATGGAAGACCTTACATCCCTTGAATAGTAATCTACATCTGATCAAAAGGTTGTGGATGATCACCTCCAACATGAAGATGAATGTGCTATTATGGATGGAGAATAATTTCAAGTCTTCCCCAAGGAGGTTGTAACCCTAGAAAGCTCTCTTGAGACCAATGTGAAAAATGTTGATCTTGAAGATGATCCAATACCTTAGCCTAATTTTGAATCACCATTATATGCATTGGATCTTAAATAACACCAAATTTATGACTTCACACATCAAGAAGGCAAGATTGAAGAGGTAGTGGTTCTAGAGGATGAAGAGGATAAAGATGACTGATAGATGCAAATGAAGCTCTTTCAAGAGCTTGAAGAGCTTTTCCAAGTTGAAGGCCAAGCACATGAAAAGGTAAAGAAATAATATTCCATAGATGACAATGATCAATATTGGATAGAGTATGCAAAAGTCCTTGATGAGCTAGAAGAACTTGCAGCTGAAAAAAACCCAATCTTATTTAAATCCCTATAGAAATCAAGAATGAGGTTTTAACTAAAGATACACATGAGAATTTTGAGGCTATTTGGATGCAAGAATAGTTCATTTTTATAGCCAAAATGTTTGAATCTACCTGGTTTTCAATGAACATCATGCCAGTAGAGTTGGAAAACATCATGAGAAAGTTGGAGGCATCAATGTCAAGGATCAAAAAGCTACATGTCTCACTAAATCCTTCATGTCATGAAGAAAGAAGAGTTTAAAATTTACCCTTTTATCTATGAGGGATTTCTCATCTAGTTTTAGTTAGTGTTTGAATTAATTTTTTTAGTTTAGTGTGTGTTCTTTGTAAGTGCTCATGAAGCACATGTTTTGTTGCCTTGTTTTGTGTGTGTCCTTTCTTTGTGTGGTTGAGGTAATTAGTGGTCTTATATTGATGGTCAATGGTCTTCTTATTATGTCTCAAAATTTAAATGACTCCCTAATTGCAATGGACTGATAAGGCTACTGGTCTAGCTAGTATAGCAGGCATACTATCCCTATGAGTCACCAATTTGTTGACCAAATGTGACTTTTAGGTCAAATTGGGGCACCTTTACGTAAAAAAATTATTTTTAAGTGTTTTATGGGGTTTAATTATGTTAATAAGATACATAATATGTAATTTAATGTTATATTAACCTTGGTCATTAATTTTATTAGCTAACATGTCTTTTTGAGTCATTTTTAAGGATCCAAATTTAATATTTAATGATTTGTATGGATTTTTTGGGAAGTGTGAAGGTTATAAAACATGAATTAACATCCCATGTGTCATTATAGGTATAAATTAACTTAAATAACTAAAAATTGGTAGGTTATTCAGTTAAAAGAGTAGTTTTCTTGGTAAAAAAAGAGATTTTAGCACTTGTATAGATCATTGGGAAATGTGACACATCATAAAATATCATGGAACATAAATTAATCTTAAAAAAACTCATAAAAATGTTTTAGTTTCTCTAGAAGTGCCATTTTTGGCCCAAAACCATTCTACTCCTTTTTCACCCTTTTCGGCAAGCAAAAGTAGTCTTCAGGTTTTTGCTCAGTACGAACGAATGAAGAGGTTTCAAGTCAAATGATTATGGTATGTTATATTAAATTTAGATACATTTATTTATATATAATTATTTTAAATAATGGTGTCCTTTTATTCAGGAACCATCCTCATGAAGTTGATTGTATTTTTCTACTTGCTTATCTATGCACCCTATAGGTTTTGCCTTAGTTTGAGAAATTATGTACAAAATAATTCATGATATTGGTTATTGAGAAATTTTAATTCCTTATAAAATGTTTACCATACTTGGTTTCATGTTTAAAAGTGTTTTTATGGTCAAATCATCTCAAATTTGTAGACTGCTCTCATTTGAGATGACAAGCAAGGTTTCCACCATTTATAGATCTTCATGCTTTGAAAATGAATTAAAGGAGTTGTGATAGGTTATTTATCATGTTTATACTATGTTAAATTATTTATCCAAGTAATATTCATGAAAGTGTAGTCATTGAGTGCCATACAACCAGTTTGTCCTATGATTGTCATACATAGTTAGTTAGCTACCATGAAAGAAGGGTCTAAATATTGAAATGGAGTATGAGAGGTGGTTTTTTAATTTAAAACATATTTGTGTCATTGGAACACCATAAAGGGTTATTATTTAGTTATAAAGGTATATCCTTTGAGTGTGTTGACTATTTTATGTTTGCTCCCCATATGTAACTCAAAATGTGCACTTACAGGTATTTGAGGAGGGAAGTCATGTTGAAATAAAGGTTTTTATGTTGGTAACAAGACCATAATAATTATTATAAAAATTTTGAGCAATTTTAAAGATCCTAAGTCGTTTTATAAGGTCAAATACAATACATACTGCTCATACTCAACTCACTACCTATGCATCATAATACACACCTACATGATTTGTTGGTAGAGAATTTTGAGGGCATTTGTGAAGGAATTTAAATAATAAATGAAAAATTCCTTGAATTTATAACATGAGGATTTAACTGAATATACCTGATATAAAGTGTGAAAGACCAAAAGAGGTGTAGAATATGCTGGAAGGAACAAAGGCTAGTTACAGGGATGTTTCCCCTAAATTGAGAAAATAGAGACCCCTAATGTTTGGTTGAGATCCTATAATAAGGTTTATAGGAGTTATAATGCATATAAATGGACAAATATTATATCAATTAAATATTATAAGATATTGGAAAAATTTTAAGGCATAAGGTTGATGGAATTTGGTAGTTTGAAACCTCAAAATTGCTTACCAAGACACTAAATTCCTTCAATACTGTCTAGAGGACTATGACCTCAAAGAGACTTTTTTCACCCAAGGTTAAAATCTAGACCTTATCACTTTTATGAGTGTTCCCAAAGGTTTAAAATATAAATTATGATCTATAAATCATTTGAATGAGATGATGCATTGTTTCTAATCTCACATTGGTACCTACAGGTCTCCTTTTCTTTGTAAATATGACCCTACGGGTTGGCTGTAGGGTTAGAAGGTAGGTTGAGTTTAAAAACCTAATAAAGGACCTTAAATTTAAGCATGTAATGGATTATTATAGTCATAAAATTGTATGAATAACTTATAATTATCTCATTCAATGTTTTTAAATCACTCTCTAAGCATGGTTACCTTTAAGTGCTTTATCAAGACAACAACATAATATGCTATAGATGATTGTGATGTGACAATGGGAAAATATGAGGACCTTGAATATTAGATTAACAATATTATAATGATGAAATATGATACTAAATACTCTAAATGGATACCATAATACCTTATACCATGTATTCTAAGGTGGATATACCTCTACAACACCCCTATTACCTTGGCAAAGTCAACTTTAGATGACTAAGACAGACAGTAACTTGAGCATGTGTTTTGATGGTGTTTAAACATAAAAATTGAATATAAGGTGAATAAAAGTATGTATTATTCTATATATACCTTATAATTCATGTAAAACCTTCAAACAAGCTCAAACATTGCAAAATTCACCTACAGGTATCTTCCTTAGAAGTGGGACACAGTCAATACTAAGGCCCAGTCTTCAGAGGTTCAAGAATTTGAAGGATAAGTAAAGGTATAATGTGATGAATGGATGAGATATGAATCAATAATTATAAAATAATATAAAATAGACTATTTAATATGAGAAATAAAGCATAGAAAGGGTCCTTATAATGCAAAACATAATGTAAAGAAGGTTTCCTGCATGTAGTCAGTTGCCTTGATTAGTCTAGGTAAAGTACAATCCAAGATGAAATAATGGTTTGTGATCACATTTAAAACATAAAGAGTTATATTTAATATCATTTAATACATTAGTGTCATGTATAAAAATAGGGGAATATCCCCAAATAAATAGTTTCATAGTCCATTCTTGAAAATCCTGCACAGTTTGCCATAAAAGGAGTTTGTTCTGAGTTTTAGGAGGATTGGAAGGTCAAATGACCTAGTATAAATTTGAGATTTTTTGGAGAGAATAATCTAAATTTTATGAAACATATCCAATATTTACATTTTTTTAATGAGGCAAAGGAGTTCCCTCTATTTTGTCTCAGATAGAACACACTCCCCTCATGCATGAAGCCTACAATATTTGGAAGGTGGGTAAAAGAAGTAACTAAAAGACAAGGAAACAATTAAATATGGTGTGATGAGTTGGAATAACCATATTAAAATAATATTAATCAAACACAAAGAGATGAAAATGAATAGTTAGGTCCAAACATCTTAAGGTTATAGGCAGGCTTATGGAACAAGGTTTATGCCAAGGCCAAATGGGGGGTCATTCACATTTATAGATTTGGATATTATTTAAAATAAATTTTATAATGTTTATTTGAGAATATTATATGTTTTTTATCCATTTTAATATATAATAATTCATGAAAAGGTCAATTTTTGACTTTAAGGTCATTCAAGTTTGTTGAGGAAGGAGCTCAAAATGAGATGTTTGAATACTCATATCTTTCATGAGGCACTGCATGGATGATAGAGGATTTTTGGAAAGTTTTTAGGGGTCATAAAAACCATATTAGTGTAATTTTTATGCAACTCCAATGTTATGTTTTTATTAATGAAGCTTAAGAGGTCAAACATGCCTAAAACCCTCCAAAACCCTTGCAAGGACTAGTTTGGAGAAATGAAGCTAGATATGAATTATAATGGAATATTTTTACCATGAAACTTATTTTAATTTTTATATTAATCAATAAATATCCATCCCATTATTTTTTTCTATATGGACCTATATAGATGGGGTGAGAAACAAGCTATTTTGACCATTTTTTATGTTTTGTAGGTTCTATAAGGAGTCTAAGGATAAAAATAGATTTGGAAGGAAGATATAGAATTTTAATAACTACCTATTCTAATTTAATTCCTTGAAAAATATCCTAAATTTTTGAATAATAGATCTCATTTTAGCCAGTTAAAATTGGCATAGTGGACAAACTAGGGAGAAGGGTGGAAAGCTTCAAGTGAGCTGAATATAAGATGTTCTTGATGCTTCTAAGGCCATGGAGGCTATTGAAAGGTGTCATAAACTACATAATAGGTATTTTCATGGGAAAATTATGCTGATTTTGAGGCCAAGTGTGTAGCGTGAATGAAAGAGGAATTTTCTTGATAGCAGATGATGATAACTCAGTTTGGGATGATTTTAGAGGGCCAGGACTGAAACCATTGCATGGAGAGTCATGAATAAAATCATTACCCTTCATCCCAATAATTGGAAATTATCCTAGTTATTTATGAGGTTTTAAATAAGGTCCAATCATGAAGGTATTTTTTTTTGAGCCAACAAAGTGAGTTTCATGCCACTATTCATGAAGTTATTGCCTTGAGTTGACACTTATGCTTCCTGACATTTCATGGTTCATACCATATCCTATTATAATGCCAAATTAACTCTTTGGATCATCTTTATAAGTTTCCATGTGACCCTTGGACTTATCTCTTCTTCTCTCTCCCCTATGTTATATAAGAACTATCCATTTTGGCCATTGTACTTTATGATCCACCTAAGTATGGAAAATCCCTAATCATTTGTATATCTTTTAATCAATAAGACTACTGGGCTTTACCTATTCCATTATTATTATTAGTGTGTTCATTTGGAATGTTTGATTTTGCATAAGTGATAACTCTTGTTTCCTCAGCATGATTGTTTCATTCTATCATCTATTTACAGTTGGAAAGCTTCTTCTTATAGGGAATGTGAAGTGTTCTAGGAAATTTCAAGGGTTGAGTGAGTTTATATATTAATTATTTCCCTCATAGGTCTCTTATCTAGTCTTCCTAGCTTTGCACATTCATCCATAACCTCACAATGTAACATTGAGCTAAGAAGATGAAGATTGGAGAAGTGTATGTTCAGGTTGTCCCTTGATTTCAAGTGTAACATGCATATGGTTTGAAGTCATTAGTCTATTTGGTGTATCACATTTCTCAGGATAGTTTTTTTGAGTTATCTCTCTCCCTTTTCACCCCCAAAGTTTAGTTGTAGTATTAATCCAAAGTGGTACATCAAGGGAACTAGCCCTATCTAAAGTTTCACCTCATTCTTGAGGCTACCCACAATCCTAGAGGTGTTTCCATTGTGCCACTTGGATGAGAAGATATTTACCATCTTATCAAATGGTGTAAATCCAAGTGACAACAATACCATAACAAGTAATTTACATAGGGAAAACCCTTTTGGGATAAAATCCCCACACTCTAAAGTAACTCAACGTATTATTCAAATCACCAAGATTTTATGATGTAGGGACATCTTAATCGGCATCAATTATGAGTTGTTTAGTTTATATGGGTCATATAGAGTGTTTTTGTCATGGTTATGAGTCATAGATGTCTTTAGAATTAGAATTATTACTTATAAAGCATTTTCTTGCCAAATCTATAATTCTAAAAACTTGTTTTGTGGGATTTTGATTATAGGAAATAAGGTGATTAGGGGTTAAGTGTTTTATTAGGTTCTAAAAATGGGTCAATTTCACTTTATTACATGTTTAAGTCACATATTTGGTCCTTTAAATAGGTGTGTTAGGTGTAGGTGGGTTGATCCTTCTCAACATTCTTGAAAGAGAGTTCAAGAACCATTGAGTTAGTTATAGACCATATAAAATTATATATATTGATGTTTTTTAGTAGGTTTTTGAGGTGGTGTTCAAGGATGCATAGGTGATATCCTCAAGAAAATAATGAATATAACCTCAAGTTTTGGTGTTACACTATGTAAACCCCATTTTACTTGTGTTCTTGTATAATGCATTCAAAGACTGAGTATATTAGAGGAAATAGAAAATATATTGTGGAGTATTTATTTGGTTTGAAAATACAAGATGAATTATTATGATCTTGAAGTGGAAAGTGTACTAATTTCAAGAAAATTAATAACAAGTTCTTAGTTTTCAAAATAAATTATGCAGACCTTTGTATTTCCTATGTTTGTGTTCAAGATGATAGAGTAGATGAAACAAGAATTAATGAAGATGAATTATTTATGTTCTTGAAATATTGGTAAGTGAGTTTAATATATTATAAAGGTTATTTATATTGTTTTATAATTTTTTGAAACATGTTTCTTTAAACCTTGAAAAAGATCATGTTTTCACACATAGTTTAATCTAGACTTGTGCAAATCAAGGTACATGGGTGTCATTGGGAAAGTAAATAAATTATTAAAGGTGTACATGACATTAAATACCCTAAAAAATCAATAATATAGAGTGAATTCTAGTAGAAATCTTGAAAAGGCAATTTGTTTCTTGTAATCAACATAGAACCTATAGATGATAGTATTACTCCCACAAAGTCAATCACAAAGTATGGAAAAGGTGACTAACATAGGTAACAAGAGGGTTAAAAAATGATTTAATAAGTTTTATGGGACCAACATAGACCCTAATCCACCATCATTTTTTTTAACTTGTTAGAAATTTTAATATACTAATCTACTCCTTGGGTAGTTATATATAGTAAAAACCCTAAACTAGGGTTTAAAACTTAAAAATGAGATACTGAGAGATTACACCACTCAAAATTAGTGAAAATTTGTGAAAAATAACAATCTTAAGTACTCTAAAGTATTTTATAATTTTTTATTAGTACAGATGTTTGTGTATAGTTTGGATGTGACTGTGTGCATAAAAGGGTAAAAGAAACCTAATTAGGTCCAAAGAAGGTTTAGAAAAGGTGTCTAAGAATAGATTTAAGATAATGAATTACATGGATAGGAAGATATAAATATATGGTTTCTAAATATCTCATTATTTTCCCAAGATCCTATTATACTTGTTCGTACAAGGAGGAAAGGTCTAAAAAAAGGGTACTAGATAAGCCTGTCAAAGCAAAGAAGTAGTGAATGTTGCAAAGTGTTGTTTAAGGAGTATTATGGATTAGATGGAGGTTAAAAAAATGATTTTAGAGAGTTTTTAAGTGGATGATAATAACCCTAAAAAATAAAAAAGAAACCTAATTCATGTATTGACTATACTTACCCATGTACTAGTCTCAAGTAATGAACAACCAGAGTGAAGGTAGATAAGAAGGATAAGAGAAAAAAGGTCAAGATGGGAATGAGATGAGTAGATTTTGAGAGGTGAATGAAAGGTATAATAGTCTAATAAAATAATTCAAATAATATGAAAGGATAGTATTACGCACAAGAAATATTTCAAGCCTTGAAGGAGTTGACAAACAAGAAAGGTTTAAGAAGAGATACCAAAGAGAGATAGACTTTGAATATAAACAAACATGGAAAGTCAGAGATAGGTTGTTGAAGGTAGAGGTAAAGGTGTACATGATTAATGTTTTAATCCATGATAGACAATATCAATTAATACCTCTACATCATTTTGATATCAAAGAGAGAATTTCTTTGGGAAGAAGATAAAGAAGTTGAAAGCAAATGAAAGGTATAAATTTGTTTTTGGTTTTCATTCTATGTATTTGATATGTTCATGAAACATAATTTAATATTGTTTGAAATATTTATAATGAAAGTTATAGAAATGGATAGAGAGGTAGAAAGGTGAGTAGTGTGTGGTGAAGCCCTTAAGCTAAGGAGGCTTAGAAAGATAAAGAGGATAGATAGTGAAATCTCAAACAAAGAAAGCTCAAGGAGAGCTTCAAAGTAGAAAGAGAGAGACCAAGTGAAGGTCAAGGAGATAAGTGGTTAAGCTTATCAAGAAGGAGAAAGTTCAAGGTGAAACTTAAAGAGAGTGAAGATAAAGAGAGAGTGTAAATAATGAAAGAGAGATGAAGGGATTAAAGCAATAAGGTTTCCATAAGGAAGTAAAGAAAGAGGAAGTTGTGAAGAGAGAGATTACTGAGTTAAAGACAATATTGATAGAGTTGAAGAAAAATTTATAAGAGATTATACTATAATTTTTATAAAAATAATAAGATGGCCTCTCAAGGACATGATGATGATGAAGAAAAATAAGCAAAAGTATGCTAAGTGAGAAGATAGTTGATAGTGTTGACCAAGCAGCCTATGAAGATAGAGAGGGGGGAAAGCAAGCCTCATGAATTTAAAATTAATGATATTTTGGAATGTGTGAGTATAGGTGTAAGAGTTGATTAAAAATATGAGTTATTTGAGATAATACATAGGCTCAAAAAAAAAGAAGAATAAACATTTGACCAAGTTGTGTTGAAGAGGAACCAAGAGGAAAGAGAGGCTCAATATAGAGTCTTGATGTTAGAAGAAGAACAAGTAGGTCAGATATATATGAGGCAAAATGGTATGGAGTATGAAATTATTCTCACCCAAGAGGATGAAAAGGAAGATAAAGAAGCATTAGGATAACATAACAAATAAAAGTATGAGGATTATTATAGTGTGTATGAAGCCATGAAGAGGGAAAATAACTTAGATCCTCATCAAATGTATAAAGAGATGGTGAAGGAGGTGACAAAAGAGAACAAAGACTTATGAAATGAAAAAATTGTGGGTAAGATAAGATAAATTATGAAGGCAAGGAGTAGTCAAGTACAAGAAGACAGTCTACATGATGAATTTGTAGGTACTAAGGATGGAGGATAGGTTATAGATGAAAGATAAACAATAGAAGGAGAGGAACAAGATGAGTTGGTGGCTGATGCAAAGAGGAAGAATTAACCACATAGGGAACATGAAGGTTATTGAAAATAAAGAAAACATACAAGCAAGGAAAAGAGTTAGAGTATGCCTCAAAGATATGAGGAGATACATGTTTTATTTAATGATTTGTTGTTCATTACTGGTACAACTTGGATGAAGATAAAAAGAGGGAAGACAAGGTACAAGTATGTATCAAGAGAGAATGCTCAATGATTTATAGGTGACATAATCAATAAAATAATGAAGAGTACCCCAAATTTGGGGTTGAACTGTGTAGATCCTATTTTACTTGTGTTCTTGTGTAATGCATTCAAAGACTGTGTATATGAGAGGAAACATAAAATATATTATAGAATATTTATTTGGTTTACAAGTACAAGGTGAATTATAATTATCTTTAAGTATAAAGTGTACTAATCTCAAGAAAATGAATAGCAAGTTCTCAATTTTGATAACAAACTATGCAGACCTTTGTATTTCCTGTGTTTGTGTTCAAGATGACAGAGTAGATGAAACAAGAATTAATGAAGATGAATTATTGATGTTATTGGAAAATTTTAAGTGAGTTTACTATGTTTTAAAGGTTTTGTGTATGGTTTTATATAATTTTGCAACATGTTTATTTAAGCCTTTAAACCATGCAAAAGACTATGTTTTCACACATAGTTCAATCTAAACTAGTGAAAATCAAGGTACACGAGTGTTAATGGGAAATTAAATAAATTATAAAATGTGTACATGACATTAAAAACCCTAAATAATCAATAATATAGAATGAATTCTAGTGGAAATCTTGAAAAGGCAATTTATTTCTTGCAATCAAAATAAAACATGTAGATGATAGTATTACTCCCACAAAGTCAATCATAGAGTATGGAAAAAGTGACTAATAGAGATAAAAATAGGGTTAAGCAACAATTCAAAAAGTTGTGTGGGACCAAAATAGACTCTAATCCACCATAAAAGAAGGTTGAAACTTGTTAACAAGTTTAATATACTAATCTACTCCTTTTCAAGTAGTTACAAACAATAAAAACCTTGAACTAGGGTTTAAAACTTAAAAATGAGATAACGAGAGATTCCATTGCTCAAAATTAATTAGAATTTGTGAAAAATTATAATTTAAATTACTCTAAATTATTTTATAATTTTTTTTAGTATAGATGTCTGTGTATGGTTTGTAGGTGACTGTGTGCACAAAAGGGTAGAGGATACCTAATTAGGTGTAAAGAAGGTTTGGAAAAGGTGTCTAGGAATATAGTTAAGCCAATAAATTTCATGGATATGAGGATATAAATAGAGGGTGTATAAATATCACATTATTTTCCAAATATCCTATTTTACTTGTCTATACAAGGATGAAAGGTTTAAAAAAGGCTACTAGATAAGCCTGTCAAAGCAAGGAAGTAGTGAATGTTGTAAAGGGTTGTTTGAGAAGTCTTATCAATTGGATGGATGTTAAAAAGATAAGTTTAGGGAATTTGTAAGTGGATGATAATAAACCTTAAAAATACAAGAGAAACCTAATTCATGCATTGAGTATACTTACCAATGTACTAGTCTCAAGTAATGAACAACTAGAGTGAATGGAGATAAGAAGGATAAGAGAACAAAGGTCAAGATTGGAATGAAATGAGTGGAGGCTAAGAGGTGAATGGAAGGTATAATAGTAAAAGGAAAAATTAAAATATTTTTAATGGATAATATGATGCATGAGAAATATTTCAAGCCTTGAAGGAGTTGACAAACAAGAAAGGTTTAAAAAGAGAGATCAAAGAGAGATAGACTTTGAAGATAGACACACATGGCAAGTCAGTGTTAGGTGATTGAAGGCAGAGTTAAAGGTGTAAAAAATTCATGTTTACATCCATGATATATAAGATCAATTAAGACCTCTGCATCATTACAACACACTTGCAGATCAAGCCTTCATAGGACCACCACCAGTATACTACATAGGAGAAGAACTGGTTCCACAGAGCTTTGGTGACTTTACATAACTATCAAGATTATAAAGCTTAACTAAAAGCTTACTATATTCTTACTTACAAATAAATGAGAATACATATTATTTATAAGATTAAAATATGGAGAAAACTTCATGGGCAAGGAAGAAATTCACTACCCTTTAGTGGCACCACTATTTAGCAATAATAACATGCTCATAGTCTTATTTCTTGGTAAAAAATGGACCCTCAACTTGTGACACATCATCCTCCACTCTCACAATCTTCTAAAAATGTGCCCCACTCTCACATGTGCCTCTAATATAGAATAGTAACTTATTCCCCACTATCCCATATACACACATGAGTCAAAATATTCCATAAATTTTGACTTCTCCCACATGTGCCAAAGATCTCCTACATATGCCAATGTCCTCCCATGTGTCCATGTATTCCACTATAAAAAGCATGGGAATATAAAATTAACAAAAATATCCCATAGTGGAGTTATAAGCCCCACTCCATCACATACACTTACATCATGTATATTCCTCACATGGGCCATGCCAACTCATCACAAGCCACATCAACACATACATCACTACCTACATCACCACTTACATCACCTACCACATCACCTACACAATTATTTCCAACTCAACATTTCCACCTCATCACATGAATAGTGACTATGAATAGTAGCTTGTGATAGTGTCCTAACTTATCAATGTTGAGATACCTCAATTCCAAACATAGACTTGCATCTCATTTATAAGGATAAGGAGAAGGGTCAAAATATTGATAATTCACTATAATACCTATTTAAATTCATGAGTGCTAATTTAAAAAAAATGATTAATAATATGGGTTTTACTAAGGAAAACCCATCATAACTACTCCCATTTTTTATGTTCTTGAAAAGTCTCTTGGAGTAGATTAGGGTTTGTAATAAAGATGAGTAATTATAGGATATCTACAGTGAATTAAGACAATAAAAAAGAGGTATTTAACAAGTGATATGTACAAAGGTTCTTGTATTTTTCATCAAAATATGACATCATCTGACTAGGATAGTACTAAATCTACCAAGATAGTACCTTATGATATTGGGTATGTTAGGATAGTACCTTACAATAATGGTAAAAATTTAAAAGTTAAAAATTTCTTCTGAATTTTGTAGGCTATGTCTGCATTGGTTCTTGGACTTATTTCTATGTATTTTCATCCATTGAAAGTACACATGTAAGTTTTAATTTAGGTATTTAAGTAAGAAATTAATTTGGAAAATTTCAAGCATAATAATATATATTTTTGCACATTTTATATATGTCCTTGCACTATATTTTTGTATTTAATTCAGATTTTTAAATTTAGGTTTAGTGTGATTTGTTATCCTGAAACCACATTGTAGACTTTAATATACTACAATTTGGTGAATCTAATGTGAATAAAAAAAAACAACCTTATAATTCTTATAGGGTTAATATTTTTTCTCCATAATTACCTCTCATTCCTTGTGCTTATCCTAGGATACCTTTATACATTGTTTGTGTTGTTATCCTATTAGGTTATATCTTACACCTTCCTAGTGTTTCATCTACTTAAGGTGTTATTTTTGAATATATTTAGTTGTAATTCATTTTTTCTTGATTCAAACCCTAATGTACTTGTGATTGATCCATAAATAACACCTAAATGTGCCACCATTTACCTTGGATACTTTTATCAGCTTATTAATTCAAATTTAAATTTTCACTTTTTTTAAGGTAATTATTCATTCAAATTGAGTAAATAACTGATTAACTCAAAAAAGCTTAAATGAATTCAAAATAAATAAAGTACTCACAACACCAAATTGATAACAAAGTTCACCCACTACTCTAGCTACGTCTCTGGGTTCACTTAGAACATGAACTGATCCACTTCCATGCAAAGTGATTATAACACAATGGTATAATAGACCTTTTTGGACTACTCACAACACAACAACAACCTTTTGCAAAGTCTCAAAATACTTGGCTAGACCTTACACCTTCCTGTTGCATGAGCAATCTTGCCTTCCTAAAGTTCCTCACCAACCAGTCACTTTCATGGACCTACAAAATGGATTTAAAGAACTAAAATTAGGAATTTATACATATGGGTGGATTCATCTTGGATTCTAGGATAAACCCCTAGTTTACACCGAGATGTGAAACCCTCTCAAAACTTGAGATATCTACAAACTGGTCTATTAAAGCTAATAGATAGTATGTTTAGGCTTCACTTTGAAACATTAAAAAATACATCAAATAGTTTCAATTACTGACACTCCACATATTATTGGAACCTTTTTGGAGTCTAGAACAAATCTCTAGTTCGCTCCAAAGTCTGGAAATGCCTCCAAAAGCCTCAAAACTGAGGAAGAATGCTAGTTTCTCCTTAAGGTCTTAGCTACTCAGCTGAGACTTGTGTTTACAAATGCAAGTTCTCAACTTTATAAAGCCCTTCAATGCCATAGCCCAAGTGGTTGGGCCTTATCTATTTTACCATAATGGGTAAGGTTATATTCCCACATCCATAGGCTTTTTGGCTAAGCTTTATCCATTAGTCCCACATTAATAAGTGGGAGGAGTTTGGGATATTTAAATACCATTTAGTTTAAGTTTTAATATGCCAAGTAATTGGCATTGGCATATATTTAGTGGGGATTGTGGTGGAATCATGGTAATTTCATGGGAATTGAGTGGTATCATGTGGATGTTGGGATTTCACATGGACATGAAATGCGGTAAATGTGAGTTGTAACATGGCATGGAATATGATGTCACGTGGACTTTACATGGAAATGGTTTGTTAGGAACATTTAAGAATAACATTGGACAATGGAAAATAATTTGATGGAAATCCACATGGTGGATTGAGGACCCACAATGTGGTTCAATCTCCTTTTTTCACTTGTCGACCTCTCACCATGCCACTTGTCGACCTCTCATTATGCTACTTGTCGACATCCAACTGGATGTTCCGTATAAACCCCAATTTTTTAAAGTCAATTATGTTTTTGGCTGAAGATGATCTACATTCACTTGTCAAAGACAAAAAATATAAACCCATAATTTTCTTTTATGAATTGACTACCACGTGTCACATTCTTACTGGTCCATGTTTGCCATATCACCCTGTTGACCAAGATTGACCACAACTTTGACCAGCCATATCTTTCACATACAGACTCCATTTTATGAATCATAAATTAAGTTGGAAAGCTCATGTTGATATATTCACCATGTAACTAATTTTGAATTTTTACATAATGGTCATTTATGTATTTTGACCAACTTTGACTTATTTTGACCAACTTGATTGGAACTTTGACCAGATGCACAAGGAGCATACAAAATCCATTTTCTGTGTTCCACATATCATTGGAAAGGTCTCAATGAGATCTACGCACTGAGGCCATATCCATCAATATTTGAAGACATCTCAAAATTGACCTCTGGATCAGTGATGGATCATATTTTTAATGTATTATCTCATGGTGTTACAAATGCTTCTATGAAATTTAAGTCTCTCCTTAATAATGTTGAAGATAGTAATTTTGATTTTTATGATAGTGATGATAAAATTTATGGAGGATAAAGGAAACTAATTTATAACGTAATAAAATTAGAAAATAAAAACACAAATATATGAATATATTGGGTGTTGGTAGTCTTTATATGAGCACTCTTGATTATGGCATTCAATAATTTGATATGAAAAAATCAATTACTAAGTAAAACTATGTCAAAAAAAGAAAGAAATAATAATTTGAATTTAAACCTTAATATATGCAACATAATGTTTATTCTTGTATATAAAATAATGTGTATGAAAATGATTATCTTCATACTCTTAATTTGAATTTTAATGTTGATAATGATATGAATGTTCAAACCCATCAAGAAGATTATTAGACTGTAAATGATAACGATTATGATTTTTAAGATTAAATGAATATAAAACAAAGGGATGAATATTTTGAAACTAATAGAACATATGTTAAGGAAAATATTTCTCATTTTTCTAATATTATGAACATGATGAAATAAATAGCTAGTAAAAATATTACTTGTGTTTTAAATCATGTTATAATTATTTATATTGATTTCCATCCTCATCCTCCAAATGTGATTAATGAATTTGTACCTTCACATGTATCACATATTAAACAAGAATTATCCACTCCCCCACCTAAGCATACTAGGTTTGATGCTATAACCAATGATGAGCCTCTTGGCTTGAATGATTATCTCCATACTACAAAGATACCAAATTTGAAAAAATTAAATGATGGGTAGAATTGATGTATTATAAATACAATTTCCAATTTTGTCTCTTGGATCCCTTCAGCCTAAGGCTCTCATTGATTCTCATGTTATCTAATCAAACCCCATAGCCCGTAAGATTGTAAGATCTCCAATTACACATGGTTATATCATGCTCAAGTTTAATTTATTCAATGGAAATGGAGACCCAAATAATCACCTCAAGACCTATATGTTTCTATTCAAAATTATGCTCATCAAGTTACATTAATATTTAAGATATTTCCAAAAAGCTTAGAAGATTATACATTTTATTGGTTCCATACCTTTCCCAACAGATCCGTACATTCATTTTATATGTTAAGAAAGGATTTCTTAGCACATTTTATAATGAATAAGGGCCCACATGCTACCTTTGATCATGTATAATTTTTTAATAAAGTATTTCATGGGATACACTTTGATTTAGAGCTAGTATGCATTATTTTATTACCAACCATCAGATTTAGAAAAAGTAACATATGTTTAGTAAAAATTCTTATACCACTTCTCAAATACAAAGTGATTTTGAATAGATATCCATAAGACACCCTAGGTTGGGCTCTTATAAACCCATGCGCTTACATATGAGACATGATTTAAAATGTTTTACCATCTAAAATATTTTAAGTCTCAATATCTAAAACAATGATCACATGCCACAAATGAATGATACTATGAGATTGGTAAATAATATAGAGCAATACAGATTTAAGTATGTGCCTTCTCTCAAAGTACATATGCAATTTATGAATGTTGTTGGTAGTCCACACCTAATTTTGAATAATCTAATTGACTCCAATGTGATTACTTTGCCACTTTTCAAGACACGTGAAGAAAATTCATATTGTGAGTATCAAAGAATTAAAGGACACTTAAGGAATGAATGTTTTAATTTAAATAATAAAATTCAAGACCTAATAATTTATTTAAATCATGGATATGCCTATTAAAACTCTAACTTTTAAGTGTCAAACTACCAATACCCACACGATTTCAAAAGATAAACATAAATATTAACTAAAATGAATACCTAATAAAAAAATATGTCAAGATCAAATAAAAACACTAATTAAGATTTAAAAAAATCATTACATAGTGCAACTCCAAGCAATATGAACTTAACACTACATATCAATGCATCATTGACACCAATTTTTATAACAATTGCTTACTAGATTCACTTCTTATGTATGATTGTGGAAAGTCATATACTTTTGAACATATATCCTATGATGATTATTTAAGACTTTCTCACATTATTTTTTATTTTTTTAACATACTTTATTCTTAAATGCTTCATCATCTATTTATGTACAATACAATGATTAACTTAGAATTTTTACATTAGATGTGCGACCTACAGTATATACATATGATCATGAATTTCCAATTATTTTTGTGGAAAATATCGATGAATTGTATTTTATTACATTGAATTTAATATTATTTCTCTTGATTAATCCTTTTATTGATCACTCATTTTATTTTACTTAAATGGATTTCAAAAATTTCATTTCCCACTTGTTTGTAGTTTTTACTTTTCAATTATTCCTCTGGGGAGTTTATTTCACATAATTTCACTTGCATAATTATGATTGAATTTATTATTTTCTTTTCAATTTATTTTTTTGGACACTTTATTTCCATAGATCCCTTATTCTCCATGATCCATATCATGTGGATGTTTTCTTTCCTTTGGTACATTTTCATGATACATATCATGTATATATCTTATGAAAGGACCCTTATACGATCCCACACATTAATTATATCTCACCCATTCAAGGCATATCATTAATATGCTTATATTTATCATTTCTCATGAAGGGGAATTATACTTACACACTACTCATGCATGCCATCAATTAAATTCTGGCCATAGTGAGACATGTGTGATTTACTTACTTATATTTTTTCCATATTGGGGTATACTATGGTTGTGTTGCATTGATTATACTTTTCCTACATAGGGGAAAACCTATTTGTACACTTTTATTGATTTTATATTGCCTATATAGGGGTTTAATATTATATCACTTCCTCAACTATATACTACTCATTAGGGGAATATTATGCCCATGTGTCAATATATTATACATTACTTATAATAGGGTGGTCCCTTGACATATATCCTTACCTAAATAATATTCACATTGGGAAATACTATTTTTATTCTTACATGGATTATATTTTGCTTATATGGAGGCATGCCCTTGCCATGATTCATTACTAACATTTGGTCTACACTAGAAAATACTATTTCTTGTAATCGTATTGATTATACTTTCCCTATCAAGGTAAATCCACTAATTTTGTGCTTGTATTGATTAAATTTACCCATATAGATGCTAAAATGTTGATGCAAGTTTTGATATGAACTCTAACAGATGATGGGTATTATAACCTCTCATTTTAGGAAATCTAGTGGTCTAGTCTAAGGCACAATTGTAGGTTATGGTTCTAAAAATACTTCCATTAGTAGAATATATTGGGAGCATGTGCCCTTAAAATATTTCAAGGGATGTTTGGGATAGAATTTACCTTGATAAGCATTCACATCTTATTCACTTTAACACATCCAACCTAGAGTGAATTAAACCAAGAAAGTGAATATACAATAATGAGTTTTGTTGGTGGTCCATTTGGAATAACACACTAAATCTAGGAGGAAAAGAGGAGAGGAAAGGCTAAAATAGTGAGGATTTCCCCTATTCTATTTCACCTATCCTGAAAGGAAGTAGGATAAGTAACAACTTACCTAAGGTCTTTGTCTACTAGGTCATGGTGAACTCGATACCTCAATTGGCTGATGCAAGCTATTTTATACAAGGGGCTTATTGTCACTTGGATTTTCACCCTTTAAGGAGATGAAAATATCTCTTGATCTAAGTGGCACAATGGAATAACCTCTAGGATTTTGGGTAGCCTAAGGAATGAAGTGAGTCTCTAGATAGGGCTAGCTCCCTTGATGTACCACTTAGGATTGAACTTATAACTAAATTTGGGGGGTGAAAAGGGAGAGAGATAACTAAAATCAAATATAAACTAAGGAGGTGATACACGAAATTAATTTTATGAATTAAAAACAATTTCATTCTACACTTGAGACCAAGAGACAAATTAAAAATACACTACTTCAATATTCATCTCCTCACATCAATGCTACATTATGAGGTCATGGATGAATGTCCAAATTTAAGAGGACTAAAAAAGAGGCATTGAATGGAAATAATGAAATTAATAATTAAATAAACATTTCAAATCCCTTAAGACACTTCACATGCCCTACAAGAAGAATTTTTCTAACTGCAAACAAGGTGAAAGAATGAGAGCACATGTTAGGAATCCATAGTCTTCACTAAAAAAGATTCATAATTCAAGTGGAAAACACTTATTAAAAGTCATGAAGAGGTAAATATTATTAATTTTATTGATAAAAATGTATACAAATGATCAGGTCTTCACCATACTCAGGTGGAGTATAGAATATAATGCCAAAATGGCCAACTCTTATAGAGTTTGAGAGAGAGAGAGAAAAAGAAAAGTCCAAGGGTCACAAAGATACTTTTAAAGCAGAGAATAATAGTTATAAATTCATGGGTGGAAAATATGGGTCTAACCATGCAAGGTCAAGACCTAAAAGTGTCAATCCAAGTCATCAAAGTTATGTAAAGTGGCACAAAACTCCTCCTTTTGCACATAAAAATTGCCTTCACGATTGGGATTGTTTGAACGTCCTATAGCTGATGAAGAGTAGCAAAAATTATTGGAATATAATGGGAGGATAATAAATGACTCGCCATGCATTGGTTTCATGCCTAGTCCTCTAGAAACCTCTAAAAATGAGCCATCATCATCTGTTGTCCAGAAAACTATCCTTCCATGCATCCCACACACTTGGATTCCAAATTGGATTCATTTTATCATGAAAATACATGGGAGGGAGTTAATTAAAATTTTAAATACACTAAATGGACTTGAAAGCATCATAAAAGCTTTAAAAACATACCACTTGAAGTTTTCCATATTCTTCACTATTTTATCCAATATGCCAAATTTGACTGGTCAAGTTAAAACACCTATTTGGGGAACTTATAAGATATTTAATGGCATGAAATTAATATTATGAGTTATAATAAGTGCCAATATTTATCCCAAACCTAGTTTCATATCCTAACTCCTCTTGTAGCCTACACAATACACAAAATAGTGAGAAAAATCTATTTGTGCTCCCATATTTACAATTTCATATAGATAGCTGGCATGGGAAGGATATTTGGTGAGTCATATTCAACATAAAATCATAATTATATATAAAATATTTCATTTTGGTAGCTATCCAACTCCATTTTCCAAGACTAGTCCTTAGCAAGGGTTTAGTAGGGTTTTAGGCCTACTTTTGGTCTTAAGGTTGGTTCATAAAGATTAAACATCAAACTTGCAAAAAAGTTTCAATAATTTGGCCTTAAAGGCCCCTGATAATATTACCTAACTCCTATATCTCCCATGCAGGTCCTCATAAAAGATATGAGCTTAAAAAGATGGCCTATCAAGCTAGTTCCCCTTATTTCTTGCATGCCTAAGTTGTCTTGAAGTTCAAAAATGGATTCTTGTGCTTAAATATGAAAAAAAAAGACTTATAACCTCTGTATTTACCTAAAAAACATGAAAAAATTCATTTAAATTCCCAACCAAATCTAAAATTGAAGTTGACCCCCTTTTTGGATGCTAGGCCTAGTCATGTTAATAGGGGTCTGACTGTAACTTAAGCCCAAACTAGCCTTTGATGGATTTTTATTGTCTATTTATATCTAATAAAAATATGTGGTTACCTCATACACATATTCCAATAACCTATAAATCTCACTTCAAAGTGGAAATGATGAAGCTCCTCATTTGGACCTTTAGGCCTATTTCTTGCCTAGTCTGCATGACTGTAGACCTTGTAGTTTAGACAAATCCATTAAGTTTCACTACCTATTATTTTGTTTACCATTATTGTTTATATTTCATATAGATTATAATGCCTTAAAACTAGGCTTTGATTATCTCCAAGTTCATTGTTGTGCCTTATTCAACAAAACTACCACTTTGTGTTCAATGGGAAGTACCTCCTATTTGAGATAAAATAGGGGGTACTTAACTTATTTATATAACTAAAAAACCAATTTTTTTGGGTCTAATTAAGTCATATACATTCCATGTAAAATTTTTTATCCCTTTTTGACATCATTTTCCCCTTCAACTCACCCAAAACTCAAGATAGACCCTTTGAAAAGATAGACTATCTACAAGATTCCTTAGTGGATTGTATGATACACGGTTAGGATTTAATTATTCCTTCATTTCCATGTTCATAAGGCTCCATAAATTTATATGGTTTTCATGGATATGGTTTCATATTCATATTCAACAACCTAACCTTTCATGTACTCATAATACCCTTTGCAACTCACCATATTGTCTCATCATTTCTGACTGTGTTATTCTTAACCCTGACTGTAGATGCAAGTTATATTATTAGGCATCTAAAATAAGGTATAAAAACCATAATATTTATTCTCTTAAGGTAATTAAAATTACTTAGGTTCATATTATTTCATCTCCATGTCATAATTATCCCAAAGAGATCAACTTCTTTGCTTCTTGTGTCTTTGACTGAGACTCCCAGCTTTAGAACCCTGCCTGTAGGTTGTTCTTTGAATGTTTAGAATTTAAAAATGTTTAAATATTATTATTTAAAATTACATAATAATTTCACATGTATTTTTACCCATTTATTTAATTTCTTGAGCCATAAACCCTTAAGAAGTCCCAATCATTAGCTCACTACTCTTTTTTATTTACTATTTGTCACAGTCATCTACAGTGACTGTAGGTACATGTTTGAAAATTAAGGGATGTATATATATGGCATTTGATAGATTTTTGGTGTTATTTTATACA
Organism: Torreya grandis; assembly: GCA_037957365.1. Taxonomy (NCBI): domain Eukaryota; kingdom Viridiplantae; phylum Streptophyta; class Pinopsida; order Cupressales; family Taxaceae; genus Torreya; species Torreya grandis. The sequence goes on along the minus strand of JARHVA010000133.1, from coordinate 2,882,470 downwards.
TTTCATACTTTTTTTAAATACTTGGGTTAATTTCTATGCTTTAATAACCTTTATATCTCACTGTTTGGTCTATACTGAGACACTTATCCTTTGACCCCTGCCTGTAGCTTATTTTCACTCCTGTAGCTTATTTTTACTCCTTAAAACTTGAAATAATGTTAAAATATACCTTAAAAAATATTTAGGGTCACTTGGGTCATGATTTAAGTCATTTGATCCACTTCTAGTGCATAAATTGAGTTCTACCTCCTTCACTGAGATAGTCAACTTGTGCCTACCTCCAACCCTACTGTAGGTCACTACCAGGTACATATATTAGATTAAAGGAGTTTGGTTATGATTATTTGAGAACATTCATTGACACATGAGATATATCTAATCATTTTTCCTACCTTAGGCCCATTTTGGATGATCTAGGATACCACTAAATGCTTTGACTGGGTCACTGCCTATAGGTGAACCTTTAAGAACCTGTACATACTAAGAGTGGTCATATGGGAACATGAAACCACCTTTAAACCTATATAGATGGTACTTATGATCATGAATGCCATATGCATAATAAAAATCATTTAAGCATGCAAACTTGGCCTAGTTTTCAACTTGAGGTTATTGGAGGTCTCTTTTGACTCAAGGTTGTAGAGAACACTAGTTATTTTTAATATCTCTATTGGTAAGTTTGAGCCATCAAAACATCAATATTTATTGATAATATTTTATTTATACCTGGAATAAATCTTGTTCATAGTAGAGGTTTCAAAATATACTTAGCTATGTTTTCAGACTCTTCATGGTAGACATGTTAAAAGGCATCCAAAAAACTTATAGGACCTCTATTCTGCTCCTTTAGGGATTTGATCCTCAAAACTCAGTCCGAGACTCTTTGATCATGATCTATAAATTATTTATCAATTTATCCTTCTTAGCATGTATGTTATGAATTATTTAGAATTTTAGTACCTCAATAAGGATTTCATTGTTATCTTTGATATCTATACACAAATACCCCTACTTTCTATCAATGAACCCTGTAGGTAGACATTATCAGGTCTAAAAATAGTAAATACAAGTGTGAACAATGCATAATACTTCTATAATCTCATGAATTATAAACCACTTAAACACTCCAAATTTATTCTTCATTTTTATGAAACCTAAAACCCCTTCACCAAGATCCTCATGCTCAACATGATGTCAACAATGGCCCTTATAAGTGACTATTGGCTGTGTGAGGACAATGGGAGTGAAATAGAGCAATAAGGATGGATGAAAGGATATATGGATAGTAAAAATCATTTTGAACTTATTTAAGTGCATTAAATTCACTAATAACATATTTAAATAATATCAAAAACATCCTTGCCAATGTGAAAACCTCTTGACAACATCTAGAATGTAGCAGACAGGGTGTTTGATGATGGTTTGGTATGACATATGAGCTTGAAAACCATGAGAATTTCCTTGGAGAATGAATATTAAAAGTTAATTGGGAATAAATAAAACTTTTAAAATATTTAAATTAACTTAACACAACCTTATGAAGCCATGGAGAAGCACAGAGTTCCTAAAAATGGTGAAAATTACCCATTACACCCAAAAGAGACAAGTCTAAAAATTTGAGGTTATTTTATCATAAAAACAACTCAAAACATGAAATAAATAATGGGATATGAAATGATACATAACCAACATCCTTTTTAGCAAATATGAGGAATTGGATTATATAAAATCATTCAAACCAAAGCAAAACCTGAAGGGTGCATAGAATGACAAGTAGATTTACATAGTCCACTTCAAATAGATGGTTCATGAAGAAAATTTGAAAATTTATCAAAATTATTATATTTATTTTAATGTATTATAGTTTAAAATATTCCCTTAGGATCATTTTGACTGAAACCCCATGTGTTGTCCATACCAATAAAAAATATGTAAGTCACTTCAGTCTGCCAAGAAGAGAAATAAGGGATATAAATATTTTTGGCCTCAAAGTGAAATTTATAGAGTAGAAAAAACATATAATTTATTTTTATGGACATGAAGAGACACTTATTGATAATTTACCATGTGGCACACTTCCCAATGAGGCCTTAAAAGTGTTAAACTCACTCTTTTCTTCAAGAAAACTATCCTTTTTTGAGTAACCTAAGAATTTTCAGTAAGTGATAATTAATACAAGCCTCTTAGGACACATTTCATGTGAAAAATATATTTTACACTTTCACATTTCCCCAAAAACTTGTACAAAGCATTAAATGCACTATTTTTGACCCTTAAAATGACTTAAAATGATAAATAGACCTAGAAAACAAATGACCAAAGCTAGTGAAAAATTAATTGACATCAAATAACCTATAATTCACCTCATGAAAATACATTACACCCCCTTATAGGCTTTAAAAATCAATTTTTGTACTAGGGGTGCCTTAATTTGACCAAAAAGTTAAATTTGGTCAATAGGGCCTATTTGAAATACATTTAAAGACTTATGAAATAAACTTGGTCTCTCTTCAATCCAAAATAACTAAATCATTCATATTTGTTAATGAAATCAGTACTGATTAATGCTTTTATTTAGTCTACTAATTTTAACAATGAATAAAAGAAGACAAATGGAAGGATGAACATGTAATCCAGATAAAGATTCAATAACTAACTACAATCCAAACTATTCTAAAGCTAATCTAATAGAAATATTAAAAAGAGAAAAAGAGAGAGGGGGTAGGGAGAAAGGAAATATGAGATCACTTTATAATGAGGATATTTCTGGTTTAATTGAATAGACAAATCTCTTGAGAAACCAATCTTTGTTTGGCCAACATAGCACAACCATAAATCAAAGATGGTGTAGGATTTGAGGACTAAGTAGCTATGTAGAAGAGGGAAGAAAATTCACCATAGACATGTGAAAACAATGAATATCATTCAAAAAATGTTTCATATAAAATATAATTCATTTAAAATAAATCTAAGATTCATCAATATTCAAATGAGTTACAAAAAGGTTTTCATACAACCTCAACTCATGCAAAAATGAAAAGCTAAACTAAGAAAGCATGGATTATAAAAAAATAAAAATCGCATAGCCCCTTTTACTCTATCTCTAATTTTAATTGGACTAGATCTTAACTTAGTCTCATGGTTGGCCTTATATATATTTTCAATAGTCTCACCCACCCACCAGGTGGTTGACAATATTAAATCATTACCCATCAACCAAGTGGTTACAAACATTAATTAACAAGCACCAACTAAGGCACAAATTTAATGTGTGCTCATATTCAAGATAGCAATGTTTATTTTGAATGCACCATTTTACATTAAATATTAGTAGTAATGTAGTATTATAATAATTCCTTATTCCAATTAACATAGGTTCAAGCGAATCTTAGTTCTTTTGATTGGTTATCATGTTATTAAACGTAGGGGCACAAATTTTTACCTTCCAACTATGAACACTCCTCTTGATAATTGAATGTGTGAAAGCATTTATTTGTATTTTGTGATATTAGATTAATTAATCATGATGTAAATGAAATTTTATGACTCTAGTCACTATCTAATTTAATTTTGAATCCATTTCCATGATCATTTTTCACTAGGTGACAAGATATTCAATGATTACTCAGATCTGATTAGACTCATAGTCCTATTCCTAGATCTTAATGACCTAGATAGGTAAGATGATCATCAAGTTCAAGGTCTTATCCTATTCATGGAAGTCTATGTATCAGCTTTGGAAAGGTCACTCCATGTTTCCACTTATCATTACTTAAGAAATCTAGTGTGTACTTTACATGTGAATGTCTTGTTACATGTCAAATTTCTATGAAATCAAAACATGCTGAGGGTCCAAATTACTTTGGATTTTATTTATAATATGGTACAATGAGATATTTAAAAATGGAAATATCTCACTCACTTTTAACTCTAAAATTCCTTTATTGATGTTCAATATACTAACTTCCTTAGATACTTAAAATTATGCCACATGGCATGATCTCACACACTCACTTGATCTATGATATCTTATTACTATGCTTAACTTAGAGGCATATAGAAGCAAGATGATGATATATGATATCATCTCATTCACCTTAAATATCTACTCCTTGATCTTTATGTCTTGATCATCCTTAGGGCTTTGAAAAACTAGACTACACCATGTGGCATCATCCCAAGCACTGAGAGGGTCAAAGGTGAGCTCTTTGTCCCAAGTGTTATAGATAAGCGAAGCTCTAAGATGTTTATAGGTTGTACCTCCTCAGTGAATATGAAATTTCAAGATAGAAAATTAGTCATTAGAATTAGAATTTTTAGTTTTAACTAAAAATTGGCTAAGGCAAATCTTGAAAGAAAAGTGAGAAGCCATGAATAAAAAATGCTTTTTTTCACACAACAAATTTAGTCTATTTAAAAGATGAAGGATTGAATCTTAAAATTAAATCACATAAAAACATAATTAATTTTTGACATTTTTAAGGGAAGAGATGAAATGGAAGATTTTAGTAATGTCCTCAATACTAAAAAGTCCATGGAACCAAAAGCTACAATGAAATCATTTCATGATAACACAACTTATTGACACAAGATTTTTCTACTAATACTGTAAAAATTTCTAATCCCTTATTAATGCCAAATGTTGTACTATATATATTGATCAAAAATATTATTATTCTATACCCTTAAGCTTTCTATAATAGACCCAAAATTTTAAGACTTGAGCAAATTTAAATAGTTTGATATGAAGGAAAACATTCTAGTTTTATGATAGTATTGATAGGCTAAATGATTGCCAAATTTAAGTACACAGAATGCTAACATGGATACCAACATGTCACCTTGTTAGTAGTCTATGCCACATGGAATATATTATCTCATTTAAGGCCCAATTTGGTGTCTACTTGGGTTTATGATCTTTATACTCTTGGTGAAATGATATCTTGACAATTTTATAGATCCCATTCATTTGGGGCTTAACATGAGACTTACAAACATATAGACCACCTTGGGGCCTATATAAATAAGATCATGCCACATGGCATAATCTTGAGCATATAGGATCTTGAAGATATGTTTAAGGAATACAAAATGTCTTGGGGTCTTGGAGAAATGGAATCATGTGATGTGGTATGATGTCACACATTTAGGAGGTCTTGGGCCTATTGAAGAAACTAAAGGGGATGGGGAGTGGGGGAAATAAGATCACACAACATGTACTCATACCAAGAACTTGGAGATTCATATAAAAATTATGAAGTTAAAAGAGGCTTGGGAAAGCAAATAAGTGACAAGTGGCAGCTTATGCTTACTCAAGGACTTATGGGAAAGCTAGGTGACCATTGGTCAAGAAAATAACATAGATGTTAGAATTAAAATATTAAATTTGAAATAAAATGGCTAATTCTAAAATAAATATAAGTGACTAAGTCCCTAATATACATTTGTAAAGACTTGGTCATTTGATCAATCCTAAATCTAATTAAGCCCTTTTTTTATGAAGAATGACTAAAGGGAAAAATTGCATGAATGCCTAGTCATTTTAGATTGAAATAAAATAGAAATAGATCAAATTAATCAATAAAATAAGCAAAAAAAATATAAAAAAATTAGGTAATCTACATAAATCTGAGGTAAAATGATCTAAAAATGGGAAATTTAAAGTAGTTCAAAACATGATCTTGAATAAACCAAGACTTATCAAATTTATGATAAATTCAAATAGTTATATCAATATATACCTAACTGCTAATATAGATCTAATTGCCAATACATATCCAATTTACAAAAATCTTCTAGACTAAATGCATACAATGGGAATTTTAATCCTAGAATTGGTTTAAAGATTAAATTTAATACAATATCAAAGATGCAACTTGTCAATAACCTTTTTCAATTAGACAATGAATAAAAAGAAACCCAAAATTGATTAGAATAAAAGACCAAACTTCTAGAGAAAAAAAGTTCCATGATTTTAGTGATAAAATTAGGGCATGCTGTGAAACTAATAAAAAATGATGACTTTTCTAGAAAATACTCCTGAGTATTTTGAATCAAATAAGCAATCAACAAACCCAAAATTTTTGGTGAAAATAGTGTATAAAAAAATATTAAATCCAAGAAGAGATAAGATGTGGTCATCTAAGTGACCAAATAAGGTATCTTTATTGACCTAATGTGTGAAAAATGAGTTAATTTACCATTTCATAAGATATAAAAGGATTAATTTCTATGTTTACAACTATTAGGATAGTGAGTTATACCTTAAAGACATTTGCCTGGACATTGCTCCATTTCTAGTTAGGCATCTATAGCCTTGATAGAGTTGTCTCTGATCCCACTCAAGACCTTATTTTATTTCCAGCCAAGCATCCCCTTAACAGAGGTTGCCTAAATCACCCAAGACTTTTTTTTTTAATTTGTTTTTATTTTTTGTTCTCCTTTTTATTTTATGCCTCAATTCAGGGTTGGAGACCACTGTGGTAAATGAAAGGTAGAACTATAAAAATTTCACCCTAGATCTTCATCACAAAAAATTCACCCAAGCATATTTAGAAACTTTTTAAGATGTGAATCTTGTGTTTGGTTTCAAGAGGATACCTTCAAAAACCAACTAGCTTTACCCAATATTACCCAAATAAGAATAAGTCTAGGACACATGAAATAGTCTCAACTTTTAAGACTGACTTGATAACAAGATTTAAGGCCACAAAACAACTCAAGAAGCACCTTCACACAAAATTTCACTTATGTTACCTACTTGTATGCCTTAAATTCATCACTTTTAATTGAATAATGTGGAACCATAAGAAAAAACACTTGGGAATAGACCTAATAAGGAAAATAGAAAAATAAAACAAGGAAACAAACATAAACTAAAAACCAAAAATAGAAAATCAAAACAAGTAAGGAAAGGAAATCAAGGAAACAAAAATAAAATATTTACAAGATCATCCAATATATCTCAAACTTATAAGCAAGGGTTGAGGAGATGCCTTTTTAAAATCAAAAAGACCTCCTTATTAGTTAGACAACTAAAACATAACATAGTCATGTTCATTATTTTGAGAAGGTTGGTAGGAATCCTACCAAGGGAAGACATGTAATTGCATCTATGTTGTCTTTTACATTAAAAAATACTATCTAAAGACTTTTATTAATTTCATGCAATTTAATTAGATTTATGTTATAGAACTTAGATATGTACTTACATTCCATTAACATAAAGCACCTAGGATAACATTTAGGAAAAACCTTTGCCAAAACATTAAAATATAGTGAGGGATAAAGGTGGAAATAAATACATACCAGATTAACATGTATACCTAATCTAGAATATATGTTTTATTTGTGTCATCCTAGTGGTAAATTCACTATTGGATGGTATTTAACTAATATGTGCACTTTGGTTGTTACCATATTATCATTTTTTTCATCTGCAAGATGTAAACTTGGTTATTTACAAGTCAAGGACCTTATGGATTTATCATCAGTGGTTAAAGTATATAGTAAAATATATTGGATCAAGTCATTTTTAACTTAAAATCTCATTGGTTTCACTTATTGATTCAAACTACTGTGCTCATGGTTTCTCATGGTAGACTTGATTGTGTTTGATACTAAGAGAATCTCATGGCTGTTATATTCCCATTATATAGGTTTATTCAAAAAGTCCAAGTATTTAGATGAAAGGACAACCACTTGAATCTCTTATACCTCCTCCATATATAATGAAGGGATGGGGGACAATTTCTTACCACCAAGTTGTTGATCTTCTAGATCTAGCTTTCCAAATATAGGAGTAACAACATATGATATGGGTGTTTCAGAAGCATAACATGTATCTTCTTCATCTATCTGATCCAAATCTTCTATTTCATCCTCATACTAACTACAAAAAATGTTTGATTCTTATTCTAATTCACATATATCTTTGATACTTGAATCTTCGTGTAGGAGCTCATCAGATATGGCTATTATTTCTTCATCATCAGACTCATCATCATTACTACTTTTAGGAACTAACTCTTTATTTTTGAATATGACATTCTCAGTCAACATGAATGATTCAACATCTATCCTATTTTTGCATCTGTATATTCCAATTTTTGAACTTAGAAATCCAATCTGATAAGTCATCTCAATCATTGCTGGTGTATCACCTCCTATAAAAAATTATAGTTGATCAATAAAAGAACCGAAAGACATTTGATTATTAGAGCAAGGCAAAGCCACATGTTGATCAAGATTTGAATAATTATAATCACTTGTGTTTGAATCCACAACATGACTTTGTTTTATCATAGGGAATTCTAGTCATATATAAGCTTAATGGAAGGTTTGATTATAAGGCACACATTGGTACACAAGTTGACATATAGGTAGATAATTCTGAGTATTTTGGGAATCTATCTATTTTAATGAGTAAAGTTTGTTAACACCACAAACATGTGGCATAGCTTGTTTCTAAATGATTAATGTGTCTTGATAAGCTGGATCCAAGGATGTGAGTGTAGATTAGGTCCTTTAAATAAAAATAGAAGGAAGAGGATATAACATTCTCAAATAAACTTCAATAGCTACCACCTCTATTTATAGGCATGGGTCTTTTAACCTCATGTATAATGGTGAACATGTCTATTGAATGAGCTTATGGGTTAATTAGGATCTCTAAAATCTATAAGAAATTAATAGTATAAGGTATCAAGGTTAATAGGCATACTAAAATGGTTGACAAATAGATTTTCAAAGTTAATCTATGAAGTGATGTATCTATTAGGTAGACCTATGTACCAATGGTAAGCATCTTCATCTAAGGAATAAGGAAATATGCGGCAAGCCACATCCTCATGTTAGATATGGGTTTGGATGATGGCCTATTTAAATTCATATATACAGTATTTAGTGGTTTGACTCCTATCATGGGTATATTTCAAACATAGTTTATTAGGATTCTTAGGCAAGTCATGAACTACCCTAGAATGTTCACAAGGCAAAAAATTCCACCCAGCCAAGATAAGGGCATAGGTGGGTTCAAAATTAGGTAACATAATCAAAATAAAACATAAAAACTAGATAGTATCCTATTTAAGATTAATTATTTTACTAAAATATTTATGTGTTGTTTAGACACACATTAGGGTATGGAAAACATAACCACAAGGCTAAAACTAATATTAAATATAAAGAAATATTTTAGATTAGGACCTCATTCTAACACCAACATATTGGTGGTTCATTTGGCATAATGAAATAACAATAGGGGAAAAAGAGGAGAGGAAAGTATCAATTGGTGAGGATTTTCCCTTGTTCCCTTCCACCTCTCCTGAAAAAAAGCAGGCTAAGAAGCAACTTCCCTAAGGTCTTTGTATAGCAAGTCATGGTAAACTAGACACCTCAATTAGTTAATGTAAGTTGTTATATATAAGGGTCATATTTGGAATACACTCTAAGACTTATGAAATAAACTTGGTCCCTCTTACATATATAATAACCAACTCATTCATATTTTTCATTGAATTAATTAATAGTTGACACTTGTCTTTAGTCTACTAGTTTCAATAATGCATAAAAGAAGACAAGTGGAAGGATGAATATGTAGTCCAAATAAAGATTGAATAATTTATTAAAATTTATAATATTCTAAAGATAATCTAACATAAATATAAAAAATATAAAAAGAGAGAGGGTAGGGAGAAAGGAAAGATGAGCTCACTTTTTAATGAGGACAATCCTGGATCTATTGAATAGATAAATATATTGATAAACTAGTCTCTATTTGGATAACATAACATTGCTATAAAGTAGATATGATGTAGGAGTCTACAGACTAAGTAGTTGTTTATAAAAGGATTAAAATTCACCATATACATACACAAAAAATGCATATAATTCATAAAATATTTCATATAAAATTCAATTCATGGAAAACAACTTTAAGATTCATCAATATTCAAATGAGTTATAGAAAGGTCTTCATAAAACCTTAGCTCATGCAAAAATCAAAATCTAAATTAAGAAAGTAGTAGTTATAAGAAAATGAAAATGGCATAACCCATTTTACTCAAGCTCTAATTCTAATTAGACCAACCCTTAACTCAATCTCATGGTTGACCTTATATATTTTTAACAGTATCACCTACCTAACAAGTAGTTGAAAATATTCAATGCATTACCCACCCACCAAGTGGTTACAAAAATTAATTAATAGGAACCAACTAAGGTACAGATTTAATGTGTGCTCATATTCAAGATAATTTTTTTTAATTTTGAATGCACCCTTTTCCATTAAATATTGGTAGCAAGGTAGTATTGGAATAAAGCCTTATTCTAATTCACATACCTCTAAGTGAATCTCAATCCATTTGATCAATTGTCATGGTATTAAATACAAGGGCACAAATTTTTACCTTCTAATTGTGAACACTCTTCTCAAAAATTAACTATACACAAGAATTTATTTATATTTTTATGATCTTAGCTTGCTTGACCCTTATGTACATGCAATTGTCTACATCCACTATCTAATTTATTTTGGAATCTATTTCTATTTCCATGATGGGTAAGACATGCATCAAGTTTAGGGTCTAACCTTGCTTATGGAAATCCATGTATCAACCTTGGAAATATCACTCCACGTGTCCAATTATTGATACTTAAGAAATAAAATGTGTCTTTCACAAGAGAAGGTCCTATTATGTGTCAATTTTTCATCAATTCATAGCATGTTGAGGGTCCATATTGTATTGAATTTTATTTATACTATGGTGCAAAAAATTATTAACAAGTGGAAAGATACCATTATTTTATATCTCTACAAGTCCTTGATCGATGTTCAATGTCCTAACTATCCTACAACCCTGAGATTATGGCATGTGGAATTATCTCAAGGATTCAATTTTTATATACCCTATCTTATTACTCTACTTGACCTAGAGGCATGAATAAGTTAGATGATGTCATATGGAATCATCTCATTCACCAAGAAGATATACTATCTATTTTATATATCCTAATCATCCTGAGGGCCCATGGAAATGGGATTATGCCATGTGGCATCATACTAGGCACTTAGAGTGTCAAAATGTGGGCTCTTTGTTCTAAGTGTTCTGGAGTAGCAGAGCTCTGAGATGTTGATAGGTGGTATCCCCTTGATGAATATAAAATTTTAAGATAAAAAATTATCCATTAAACTTTTAATTTATAGTTTTAAGTAAAAATAAACTAAGGCAAAGCTTGAAATAAAAGTGAGAAGCAATGGATAAAAAGGGTTTTTTCTAATCACACAACTAATTTATTCTATTTAAAATATATTTTAAGGGATGAGATGAAATGGAATATTTTAATAATGTCCTCAAGATAAAATAGTCCATGGAACTAAAAGATGCATTGAAATCATTCCATGATAACATAACTTCTCAACATAGGGTTGCCCTACTAAAATTGTAGAAATTTGTAATCCCTTCTTGATGCCAACTATTCTACTATATATCTTGATTATAAAACTTGTTCTATACCCTTAATCTATCTTTATTGTGTTGTGGACAACATGCCTCCTTTTATTTGATATGGGGGACCCCTTTAAAATATCCCAAGAAATGGAGCTCCAAGGTCCTTTTTTTGTTATTGTTAGTTTTGCCTGAACTAAAATCATTAGAATCATATGTCACCCTAATTTCCCCAAGTAGTAACAAACCTTATTTGATTTAATGACTAAGGTAGACTTGTTATTTTATGGATTATGATTCTCACATTATAGGTCTACTTTCAATGGAAGTTTTCAGAGTCTCATTGCTTTCCCAGATTAGTAGACCCATTTCCCTTCATGGAAAATCAAAATATTAATGACAGATGAGTAAGTATTAGATGTATTATAGGTATTTTTAATTCTTACTTAGTCTTTTTATGGATTTCATATGGAAGATCAAGAGAACCCAGATAGTCCTCAGACCTATCAGAGATGTAAAAGCCTAGGAGAGCCCAACCTAATCAGAAGGCACCACATCATCAAGTTTTTAGAGTGGATAGTCCCTAGACTTATCAAATATGTCAAATCTCTAGAGATCCCATCCTAATTAGAAGGTGACATATCATTGAGTTGTCAGAATGGCCAGTGCCTAGACCTATCAGATATGTCAAAGTCTAGGAGAGCTCAACCTAATTAGAAGGTACCATGCCATATCAATGAGTTCTTAGATCGGCCAGTCCAAATACCTATCAGAGATATTAGAGCCTAAGATATCCCAACATAATTAGATTGCAAAAAATCACCAATTTGTCAGAGCATCTAGTCTTTAGACCTATCAAAGATGTTAGATCCTAGGAGAGCCCAAACTAATTAGAAGGAACCAGATCACTGTGCTGTTAGAGCATCCACTCCCTAGATCTATTAGAGATGTCAAAGCTTGAGAGAGCTTGGCCTAATTATAAGGTTCCAAATCATTGAGTTGTCAGAGTGACCAATCCCTAGACCTATTCAAGATGTTAGGGCCTATGAGAACCTAGTCTAATTAGAAAGAGCCATATTGCCTCATAAGGTAGATGAACTAGTGGCCACCTAAGGCCCTAAAAGAGTCAAAATTAGGTACAAGTGAGACTAGAGAACCAATCAAAAATTACCATGTGTCCTTAAGTGACATCCCACCCTTCCTATGGATATGACATAGAGTATGAAGTTGTGCCTATGTGCCAACCATTAGTAATAAGATAATTGAGTAGATAATATGTGTCATAAAGTGAGAGTTAATTAAGAAGCTTCTAAGGGATGTGACCACATGCCTACCATGTGTTGGACATTAATGAAATAGAAAACTGGGCCTGATTGGACAAATTTAAAACATCCCATCTCCATTGCTAAATATGATTGATAGTGGAAGAACATGGGATCCAAATTTAACTCTAGATTTATAAATAGAGGAAATCTAGTCACCAACTTAAATTTAAACTCATAATAAGTGAGATGATAAATGCCATTAATACAAGAGGATATGTGCATGTGTTTATAAAATACTAAGGAAATTATACTAATGGTTACCATTACATACCTTTGAGAGCACTCCAACCCTTAGCTTTCCAATTCTCATAGATTACCCTTGTATTTCTTGCCTCCTATGCTTAGATCCTTCCTATTGCCCATCCATCATGCTATAATGACCATGTCCCCTTCAAAATTGAAGGTTGAGTATGAGTACTGAGACATCATATTCCCTGCTAGCTTAACCAAGTTCAAGAATTATAATGACATGTTTAAACTAGTCGAGAAGGTGCCCAAAGACTTAGGATCTGACAATGATCAACAAGAAAATTTTTATGATGCCCTTTGGTCCTATAATAAATGTTGACTTCAAAGGGATATGGCTAAGTGAGAGACATTTACATACACTGACTTATTTGTTAACCTCTTTCTCACTACCATGTGAGTATAGGATGGGGTCCATGACTATGTATGCTCACCCAAATCTTGAAATAGATTGATAATATCTCTAAGAATGCTTATAAGGTGTACTACTCCTTCATAGATTACACCTTCTCTTATGATGTGGAAATAGTGAAGGCCTAGGTAGAGACATACCAAATATACAACCTCCTCCAAGATTTGGATAATAACCTAGATACTAAATGGGTTAGTAAGGAGGACATAAATGCATACATAATCTATACCTTCTAGGAAGAATTATAGGTAGGCATGATTTTATTGAACTAATTAATTAGGGCCCAAGACTACTGTCATGTTAATGAACTATCAGTTCCCCTGATCCATATGATCCTCACACTCTCAAGATTTTTGGACATGGGATGACTAATCAACTTCAAGTTGGTTAATGCCATCATGGATGCTTGATATAGAGGTAATTTATATATGATGAGCTACCTTTTAGATGCAGTCTATGGGATGCTCTCCTTTAAAACTTTGAATTTTATTACATGGATTCATAGGGGCTCGATGCTCCCTATAGTATTATACAAACTATATGGCCATCATTTCTGAAACCACATCTAGGACATCTATGAGTAATTTTATCTGGTGGTCTATAATGTGATCAATGAGGCATTGATACATTATCTATCACAATTAATCTGATACTCCATCACCACCATAAGGGACTATTGGTACTACTAAGAAGACACCATGATCTAAATTTTAGGTTTCCTCAAGCATCCCCTCTACTTGTCATATTTCATCCTAGATCATCTATCAAATTAGGATATTTATTACCATTTGGTGGAGGGCATCTTTGGCTTTTGTATAGGCCACCAATAGAAGGCATTCCTACTACTCCTAATCATTATTAGGCACCATGTGTATAAGGCCTTCCATCCCCTCTATAAGATGGTTGTCAAGTGGGACTCCTCCACCCTAGAGAGAGCTAAGCTCTAGCATTGGGACCCCAAGGGGATGATCAAAGCTCATATGTCATAGTATTTAGCCCACTTAATATCAACTAAGGTGATCAAATAGAGGATGGTGATGAACTATACCTAGATGCAACTAATGAACAAGAGGTATTATCCTAGATCATGATGAAGAAGAAGAAGAAAGGGAATAAAGTTTAAGTGGGCACATCTGCTTCCCCCTCAAGCTCTTGCTCAATTTATGGAGGATCCAACACTAACTCTTCCTAATATATCTAAGAGGATTTTATAGGGCATTCCACCACCTTATCATCCTTGTGCTCTAATTCTAGCTCCACCTCCTCTAATGTCTCTTATTTTTCATGTTGTGACTCCACTTCCACCTCCTTTAGTTGTTCCTCATGCCTTAGATCCACCTTTGCCTCCTTTAGTAGCTCTAATAGTCTAGTTACAACTAGTCTAGACCCACATTACTTGACCAAAGGTATCCCATGCACAACCAACTTAACCATAAACACCTCAACCTTAAGCCATATAAACCCTAAGGTTTGATGTGACTAATAATCTGAGGGTGAGCTTAGGATGGAGGAGATAGATGCAAAGTTGGATTTACTTAAGAGGAAAGACTATCATACAACTATTAGGGACCACCTGTAAGGAATTAAAATATTGGAGATTCAATTTACCATACCTAGGAAAGTTTAATGATTAATGAAGTGGTTATTATCTCTAACACATTAATCATTTTTTTTTTCACTAGAATAAGTATGAATATCTCACCTATGCACATCAGTTAGATTATGGGGCTAACTAATGAGGGATAAGACATCCACACAACATTATTAAAGACTGATGAGATTTCCAAAGTGGAAATGGATTTAAATTTTTTGGGAGGGTAAAAAATGAAATTACAACATAACTTAACATTTCCAACATAGGTAGTTATACATTTAACAAACACAAATTTGACCATGACCAATAGATGGGAGGATGCATCTTGATCAGTTGTGTATGTGGCTTACTATATTGTGGAGTATGGAATAAGGTATTTTTTTTTAATTTTATATCTAAGGAGGTAAAATGTGTAGTAAATGAAGCATGCATTGAATGGTGGACCTTTAGATGTGGAATTTACTTGGTCCTGATGTTTTTATAATATGTTTGGGCTCCATAGTCTATCCATTTGAGGTGTTAAAGGATGTGAAGTTAAGAGTAGATAAATTATACCACAAATTAATATGTAGATAAGGTGAATGAGCCATACAAGGATAATATGATGAAATGGTATAAAATTATCTTTGTAGCATTTATAATATAATGTAAATTCCATAAAATGTTTGTGGATGCATACAAAGAGTTTATAAAATTTTGTGTGATGAAACATTTCAAACTAGTTAATATTAATGAGGACTTTGATAAGTGGATCTCCTAGATGAAGTTTCCATGTGTAGTATTATCATAATACATGGAAAGAAAATTGGGGAGTATAAATGGGATCACATGGGATATTTTTAATATCAAAAAGGTTGACAAGGAGACTAACCTTAGAGTGTATTTTATCATATTGGGGAAATAAGTTACTAATGAGGATGAATATTCCAAAGAAGATAACCTATATTTTAAGCTTGCAAGAGTGTGTATTGAATGAGGTGAAATGTAATATTGAGCATGCACTAATGTGTGTGTGTGTGTGTGTGTGTGTGTGTGTGTGTGTGTGTGTGTGTGTGTGTGTGTGTGTGTGTGTGTGTGTGTGTGTGTGTGTGTGTGTGTGTGTGTGTGTGTGTGTGTGTGTGTGTGTGTGTGTGTGTGTGTGTGTGTGTGTGTGTGTATTAAATCCACATATATTTTTGAGACACTAGAATGCAATTTAAGGAGGATGTTACACAAGGCCAAGTAGGGAGGAGAAGAAGAGAAAGAAAAATATTAAGGCAAATAAGAAGGATAAGAATGGTGTTGCACAAAAATATTTAACAAGACTGAATGAAGAGTTTGAACCATACATGTCATAGTCAAATTATAAATAATATGAAAGTGAGAAATAAGAGGATAATACATTTCTTAAAAAATATCTAATGTAACCCTCAAAGATGAGGAGAATTAAGGGATGATGCACAAATAAGCCAAAGAAAAAGAAATGAAAGATGTAGCATATTGAGGGAGAAAATTTTATTATTATCTTGAAGGAAGGATAAAAGACCAATAATAAGATATGAACATGTAGGTAAGAATATAAAAATATTATAAGGAGAAATAAACACCCTAGATTGAGATCTAAGATCTATTTAATTTGGCATAATTTATTAAATAGATGTCAAAAGGATAGGAGAGTAAATATAGGGTGAAGAGAAGAAGAATGAAGTAAAGAAAAAGATTCAAGAATTTTTAGATGCACATATATCCAATCCAACATTTCAAATTAAAACTAAGGGAATTATTATGGATGTTGAATATGAGTATTGGTTGGAGATCATTATGTTTAGTCCACTTGAAATGGATACAAATCAATTAATTTTAGGAGTGCTTCAATTATCTATTGATTTGGTGTAGTGAAGTTTTAAAATGGATGAAAATGTCATGAAACTTTAATATATACTTGTAAATGAGTCTATAAGTTTTAATAAATAAATAAGATAAACATTTTCCATGGTGCACAAGATGGATAAATGGATTGCCACCATTGAAAATGCAAGACCACAGTTATGGAATGACATTGATGAAGAATGGATGGAACTAATGGTTGAGTTGTAAGTAGCCATAAAAAATATACTAAATAAGAATCTAGTGGTAGGTATGAACATAAGATTTGATACTACAAAACCCTCATAGGATAAGCTTAAAAATTAAAATAAGAATATAATTATGAAAAATAAAATCTAGAAAAGCATAAATAAAGAAAGATCCATTAGAAGTGACCAAGGTAGAATGGGAGAAGAATATCGAGGAATTAAAGGGTATACTCAAGGAGGCATAAAAACAATCAAAAATCACATTACATGATTTCATTCACCTCAAAAAAGCATTAGAGTATTTTGACATGTGATTCAAGATGGAAAATGAGAAAATGGAAGATTACATATTGAATCAGGTGTGGCTAAAAAAAGAATAAAATGTATAAGTTGAATAATTGAAAGGCCACAATTAAGGAACAAAAATACTTTATTGAGGGTAATATTTTATATTTATATGGATAATAAATTAAAAAATATGTAGTGTGTGTGAATCTATCGTGCAATTTCAAATATAAGTGGAAAATTTTGATAAAGTCTATGTAGAGAAAGGAAATGAAGTTTCCGAGTTAGACAAAATGAATGGAAATGTAAAGGATGTTAGTATTAATATTTATTACTAAATGGTTGCTTGGGATGTATTCAAAGCAAAATATAAGAGATTAATCCCTAAAATGTTTTTAACCACAACCAAGGAAGTTGTTTAAGATAGATAACTGGTAAGGTAAGGGGAATGTTGACCCTCAAAGTATTTTAATTTTTGAAGATAAAATTAAAACTAAATAAGGATAAGGATGAAATAATTTGAGTGAGACACACTCATCCATACTAATTAATATTTTAAATAATAATCAAGCACAATAAGTAGGAAATGGATGGTGTGTGGGAAGGATGGTGTGAATTACATATAATGAAGTAAATACAACAAAGGATATGGTGAAACTTGCCATGAATCAAGGAATATGAAATTATAAAAGTTTATATAGGATAGAAAAGGAATAATCTAGGAAGGAAAAATGATTATTCCAGTGAGAGGATAGGTGGACAAGAGATAATAAAGATTAATAGTACATGAACATCCAGTTGGTAGAAATTATGAGTTGGCAACAACTATAATGGATCGTAGGAAACATATAAATTAAGGCCTTTTCCTCTTAGTTAAGTATTCAATTATGATATGGTAAACTTGGTTCTTTATTGGTTGGATGTTTGTAAGAAAGGAGAGAAGTAAATATTTATCCTAGGGTTTGAAATATTTTATAGCCATAAAGGTGAATGTAATACTAGTTTATGTTTTGTAGTGTTGAATGCCTTAGAAAATGAGTATAATGGTGTTTATATATGTATTATATGTAAGTTTAATTTAAATAATATGGATTAATGAAATGAACTCTATTTAAGATGGATGTTTTTAATGTGTTATATATATGTTAGGGTCTGTATGTTTCTTTACATACTCTTTTTATTTACAATTCTCTCTATGTCAATAGGGTTCTGGATGATCTCTTAATATGCCTTAGGTGAGTGCTTAAGCCTTCATGCATAAGTGATAATATTATGTATTAATATTTGAGTGTCCTTCTAGTTGTTTCACATAACTTAACCTGGACAAGGTCAATTACTGTTTTCTAAATAAAGAAAAAAATGTGTATTATAATTTTGGGTGAGAATATGCCCCCTTATTTCTATTTTTTATTTATTCTACTTAAAAATTTTAGTTTAATTTTTTGTTGTTATTTGTCACATAACATTCTCTTACATGGGTGTCATAAGGTTTATCCGCTGTTGTAAGGCTTATATGTATATTAGGGTTTTTATGTTTCTTTACATAATATTTTATCTTTATAATTATCTAAATGTTAATGGATTTTTTGGTGATCTCTTAATATACCTTAAGTGAGTGATTAAGTCTTCATGCATAAGTGATAAGATTGCGTATTAAGATTTGAGTGTAATTCTAGTTGTTTCACATAACCTAGCCTATGTAAGGTCAAGTAAAGTATGCTAAATAAATCCCAAAATGTGTAATATGCTCTTGGGTGAGAAGATGCCTTTTTATTTCTATTTTTTATGTATTCTAAATATATTTTTTAAATCCATTTTTTTACATAATAGTCTCTTTCATGGGCGTCTTAAGGATTATCAAGTGGAATTAGCCTCCAATTTTGTCTTCACATATTTTTTTTCAAAATTAATTTTGTAACAATATCTCGAATCTAACAATAAGTATTGAAACTCATGAAACTTTGGACCCTGCAATCTGAGGCCTCATGTGGCCATTTAGTATGAAATAAATGGCTACCCCTATTGTATCAAATACTCTAAATTTACTTGTGTTATTATTATATTTACCCCATTAATATCCTAATTTTTTTTATAAGATTAGCCTATAATACTGAAACAAGTTCAAATCACACGCAACCCCAAGAATAAAAACTATTTTAATACAATTGATATGACTATATAGCCACACATAATAAATTTTTAGCCACTCAAGAGTATAGATAAAGTATGACATAGTTATTTGTAAAAGTTCTATAAATTTCATCAAATTTTAAAGAAAATTTATAAGGTTTATATAATACTCTTATTGTCCTAAGATTAAGATATTCTTACTAATCTCTAATATTGGCTAGCTCCTAATGTCTTAGATGAAACAAAAATAAGAGATATAACAAAAATATAATTGTAAAAAATATCAAATACATCCTTAAATAATAAGGTGTGATAAATTAAGATAACCCACCTAACAACTAGAAGGAAATCTAGAAGTTACACTTATTAATTACACACAATGTGTAAAATGAAAAGTATAGAATATGAAACTAATCCTAAATACCATATATCATAGGTATATTCATAAGATATCATTTTGATGGATGTCATTATTCTTTTTTTTATCTTCATGTATATTTTTTTAAGTGAATGACCATTTGGAAATGCTTAAAGGGTGCCACAAATATTCCCTTTTTCAGACCTTCCTTGATAGTCCTTGCTAGAATTTTAATTTTTTTGTTGTCTCTTATCTTTATTTGGAATAAGAGATAGGGTTTAGATTTATCTGAAGAGTTATGGAATTTTTGCCTATGCAAGTGAGAATATTTATAATGAAAATGATAGGAAGCATAAGGATAGAGATAAAAAAAATAATGGCCAACTGTTTAAGCTATAGAAGCTCAAGATGGAAGATATTATCATGGGAAAATATTTTTGGGTTATCGTGTCAAGAAGGTTACTATATAATGAAGGTATACATTTGGTAAAATATGGATCAAAATGTAAATAATTCAAGATTGTGTCCTTTAGATTCAATGTACAGACATATAAATTTGGCACAAGACCCTTATTCCTTGTTTATTATTCCCAATTTATCATATTTGAAAAACTAGTACATATTGGATTATTTATTGGTCCATCATATTCTCATTAAGGTACCCATTTATCACTCAAGCCTAAAAGGCATAGTCTAACACTTATAAAATACTATCCATTAACATCATTGGAGTATACACCACCCTTTTATGAAACTCTACCTTGGAAATATAGCATGTGCCATCTTTAGGTCGAGCATGATTTACATGTGTCTATATATGTCAAACATAAGCATTGCACATATATGTACCTTTTATTCTTATGGGTTATTCTTCTCATTATCATTGATTTTCCACCTTAAACCTTGAACCTTGAACCTTATCAATTATGAAGTTAGCTAATGAATGCAAGATATCTATAGTCATATAAAAAATAAAAATTGGTAACTTGAGCATGGCTAGTGACACCCAACCCAAAGGTTCCTCTTTCTTGCTCTCATAACCCTCATAGGCTTGTTTTCATTGATTCCTAGTCATTTATAGCCTTCTCGACCTGATCGTAGCTAAGCCAAGACCCTCTTTTCATTACCAATCCATCCCCTTAGGTCCCATCTACCTAGGACAATATCACCCAACTAGGACAAGAGCACTCATGTCACTATTATCCAAGCTCATTTTTGGCCCCAATGGCAAATTTATTCTGGTTCCCCATCCTTCTCCTTGTCGACCTAACATGAGAAAATTCAATCCTTGACCAATATATCCCTATAAAATCCCATTCAAAGATCATTTGGAAAGGGTTGGAAAATATCACAAAGCAAGCAAGAATACAAGTGAAACCACTTAAGTAATCTTCCATATTCTCTCCATAAAACCATCTAGTATAGTTCTAAGCACATCTAAATCTCCATATCAGTCCCTAGCCATCCTCAAGTATATATAGTTTATCATTTCTTACATTCTCATATCTAAATTGAACCAAACACTTTCAAAGAGAGAACTGCATATGGCTTGGTCCCTCTTCTAAGTATTGGTATGTAGGCAACATGCCCACACATGGGGTGTGAAGCATGTTTAGTGCATCTTACACACACTAAGCCCTTTTCATTATTTTCCAAAGTTTTTTTCAAGTACATTGAAGGCTTAAAAATGAATAAAATCAACTCTATAAGGAGCATTGTTGACAACAAAGCTTCACAAATTTAGAGACAATGTCACACAGACTTGCTGAACAAAACCCAAAAAGCTTAGACTCTCAGGACAACAATGCTGAATAAGGAATACAGTTCTAGTACCACTCGTATCCACTTTCAATGCTCCTATCCAATTAGAAAATGAAAGCTAGAATCCTATTTGTGATAGTGTCTTAGGCCTGCATAGTGAATATCAGACCCTATCTCAGTCAGATCAATACATAATAAGATAAGTTTAATTTTCTCTCTTTCATTACTATTTTTAAAAAAGGTAAAATTGTAATTAAATTTAAAAAAATAGTATCTTAATTATTACATATTATTTATTGATTTATCGATCTAGACCCTTTATTTAAATTAGGAACAAAACACCCACATTCCCAAAATTGTTAAATCATTTGGTGAACCCGACTTACTTCATTTGCACACAAAAACCCTAGAAACCCTAGAGTAAAATTCTTACTAATTTTTTTTATAAATTTTTAAATTTTACTTGAATATTTAAATCAAAGACTCATTTCAAATTTTGAAATTTAGTAGTAAATTTTAAAACATTTTTCTTTCAAACCCTAGTTGCCCATACTAGGTCCAAATATTTTTTTAGTAATTTTCCAACAATTATCTAAATTTTTAATAGCATATTTAAATAAAAAAATCCATTCAAATTTCAAAATTCAATAGTAATTTCAAAAATATTTATTTTTCTCAAAACCCTAGTTGCACATATTAGGTCCTATTTGTAGACACCGAAATCGTGTCTACCCCTTGGTCCTTTCTCCCCCCCTTGGTCCCCTTGGTCCACTTAACCACTCCTAACCCATGTTTTATTAATTTGAAATAAATATCCTATTTTAAATTAATAAAACTCCTTTTCTCTCTCCCTTGCCACCTCACCACCCTTGGATACCCCTCTTGGATTCCCTTCATTCCCCACATGGCCAATTTTAATGCTTAGACTCCTATTCCAACTTCTCCCCTTTAACCTCTCGCATCCATTTAGCCACCTTCGACCATTTCTTCCTAGGACTCGCTGACCCAACAGTTGGGAAAACAAATGAAAGGCTATTTTTAGCCTTTTTCCTGCCTTCCAGCCGCCGACGTCAGTCAACTATCGACCGATGTCGGCGATATTGCCAGCATCGGTAGCCTTCATAACAGTTTTCTGCATCCGTTATCCTCCCTTTGCCCCCCCATGAACAGAATTCTCTTGACACTCCTGGTATTCAGATTCTCCTTTCTCTCTTCCTCGTACAGCAATAGCAGCAGGTACAGGTACTCTACATCAGTGATTTCTTCTTGCAACAGGTCTTCTGCAGCTCCAACATCAGGGTCCTCCATTCTTCAATCAAGAAGCAGGAGGTAAGCAATTTCATTGTTTCATTTCATTGTTTCATTTGATTTCATTTACCTATCCTATCCACTATCTACCACTTGCCCTGTCCTTCCCCTGAGAGGCTAAAAAGCCTTCTCAGAACCTGTCTCCCGTTCATCTTCCTTTTGCCCTGTCACCCTTTCAGTCCAGTCCCAGAAAACATTCTCAGTCCCTTAGACCTCCAAGCAATCCCTCAGACCTCTAAACAGACCTCCCTGACCCTCAGACAAAACCACAATCCATTCTGTGAGTCCATAGAACCTATCCATAGTCCTAAAACCTAGCCAGACCTCACCCACAGACTGCTACCCCGATCGATGCCGGTCAATTCCCCAACCGACGTTGGTAGACTAACTAACGTTGGTAGGCTTGACAACTGACGCTGGTAGGACCACCGACGCCAGCGACTATGACCAGGCTGACATCAACATTCAGATAAGTATTTGCTTCCACTTTTCATTCTGTCTTTATCATTTTTAGTCTTTTATCTTTCTATCCTTTATCAGACAATCTTTTTATTAATCAGTGGGTTGACATCTCTTAAGCTTTTGCTTCTGGGATCAAGCTTTTGCTTGGCAACCCACCATCTCCTTATGTAACGCCTTCTTTGTCTTAGCCTCTTTCTTTTGCAGGTGTCATTCCTCCACAGCCAAAGAGGAGTACCTTGTATCGTCTAGATTATGGTGCGCATGACTATATCTAGGTACATACAAGCCTTGACCATTCTTCTTAGTTTCTTAATTCCTTCTTTGAATGTGAAAGTGCAAATCTAGCATAGAAACATTCTGGCACGCCCGGTGGGACCTTAGGGTCTCCCTTGGGTTCCTTTTCTTTTGTTCATATAGGTGCATTAGGTTTCTCCCCTCTTCACCTCTTTCTTCTATTTTCTAAACGACATCATAAGCAGGGATAAAAAGAACTTTTCTTTTCTTTTCTTGCACTTCTAGACTAGTCAAAAATCATATCCTTCAAACCCTTTCTCAACTTGTTTTCATTCCAACTTAACATATTGACTTGGGCATTAAAACACTTTGCATTCATTTTTGCTTGCTTGCATTTCTTAGTCCACACTTAGTAATTAATAACCGCATATTGAATTAATCGTAGTCCACTTGATGTTACACAACCGAACCACGTGCACTAAATCAAACATCAAACTTACCTGAGACAAGGCCCGATTGGGACTTCATCCCCCAGCAGATACCTTACCCCTACCTGGCAATCTCACTTGGATTTCATCACCAAGGGGAAAGCCCACTCCGTTCTCTGGTAGAGGATAATCTCTAGGCAAGGTATATTTTGGCTAAGCAAGACCACCTCATCATTGGGCTCGTGAAGTGAGGGGAGCTTGCTCCTTAGCACCAGGCCATGTACCAAACCTAACACAGACTTTTGAGCACCTAAACAAACCTAAAACCATCTTTAGACTACCTCTTCTAGGACCCTTCTAACAACCAACCTCCCCAAACATCACTTTAAGGCATAAGCCACAAGATTCTAAAAGTTGATTTTTAGGATTTAACGCTTAGTGTCTGCCTGTCTTCATCTTTATTTCTCTATTCTTATCTGCTTGTTTGAGTTAGTGAGGACACTCTTCTTCCTTTTTTCCAAGAATCTTCAAATTCACTGAGTTTTTGGAAAACCACAGTCACCGGCATCAGCTTTATCACCGACGTCGGCAACCTTTCCTTGCCGGCATCGGTTATCTGACTAACGTCAGCCATCTTATATCATCGACATTGGTTTTTCAACCGACGTCGGTCTCTGTCACAGTCCTTTTTTTTCCCTCAAAATAGCAGCCTAAAACCTGACCCTTTTTCTGCCAAAAACCACATTCTAAGTTTTTGAAACTGAGAAAACACAGTTTCTGAAACCTAAACCTTTTGCCTTGAATGGTTTTGACACGTAGTCAAACTAAGGCTCTTCTTGACCACACTAGCCATCAACCGCTTCCATCTTCCCCATCCATAACCAGTCCTATAATGGAGTTCCACTCAGAGACTGAAAGAACTCCTACCCGACCAACCCTGACTCAAACTCCCATCGTCCCTGAAGGGGACCAAGATTTCGAATGATTCTTGGACCTCAATGTCAAAGCCCTCCAAAACTATCTTGCAAGAAACCAAATGCGGGACCTTTCAGTCACAGCGGCAATGACATCGACGTCATCCACTACCCAACCCATCATGACTCAGCCTATTGTCTCGACCAGTCACTCGACCGTGGCCAATACGCAAAGTTTGGTCTCCTCATCTATTTTTGAACCTACCTCCATCGGGGTGCCATTACCCCCTCAACTTCACACATTTCAACTGAGTTCTACACCATACCAAAACTTGGTTGTCTCGACCTCGTCCACTCTTACACCTATACATGCGAGAGTGACAACCTATCCTTTTACCAGTGCCACCACTCAACCACCTATGGTGGTATCTAGTCAACTTGTGTCCTCCAACTTCATGGCATGAGCCCCTTTGACCATGACATCTATCCCTATGACATACTATCCATATGTTGTGCCTACACAAGCACAACCAAGTACGTCATACACCTCTTTGACCACCTTTCAGGTGCCCTACAACCTAGGGGGTGCCCCACTTGCCAATTTGTCAGCAGATGTCATCAAAATGCTGATGGACAATATGTCCAGTCTTGAGACCTCTATCTCTAGTTCAAGCAATGCTCTGTCATATGAGCAAATTTGCAATGAACCCATTCATCCTTCTGTGCCCTTTTAACCATACCCCAACCAGTGGAAGCTTCCTAAATTTACTCGCTTTCAGAGTAAGGAGGACCCACAACAACATCTTCAGGCATTCAGACATGCCTACTATCTCATTACCCATGACGATGCATTACTTTTACGCACATTCCCTATGTCTCTTTCTGGCCCTGCCCTTGACTGGTATAGCTCTCTTACCAGACATTCTATCTTTTCATTCATTCAACTCGCCCAACTATTTCTTGACCATTTCTCTATCAATATCACCAAGCAAGTCTCAATCACAGACCTCTATTCCATCAGGCAATTTGACGATGAATCAATAGTCAGTTTTGCCGCCTGTTGGAGAAGCCTGATTAACCAACTCTCCTTCTCCTTGCCTCAACCTGAGCTCATTGAGCTCTTTTCTCAAGCATGTGCTAGGCACATCTCTTCTACCTTGTGGATCCAAACATTTTGCATTTTTGATGAAGCTTTCACCATGGCAAGAAAGCTTGAACTCTGTGCCATCGATGAAAATAAGGACAAATTGCGTAATAACAACACAAAATATATTGACCCTTCTTCATCCAAATCTTCTTCTGTCCACTCCCAGTCCAAGGGGTTGGAAAACACTGTCATCTTTAGGCCATCATCTTCAACAATAACCAACTGACCTCAATCCTTAACATCAGACTACATCATTAAACACTTCCAACGTCAATCTATACAACATCAATTCACTCCAATTAGAGAGTCATATGCCTCTGTCTTGGATAAAATCATCAAGCAGGGGGTCCTCAATCTCCCTTCAATCTGACCACATCAATTTGACCCCTCAACACCTATCCCTGCATGGTACAGGGAGAATGACTTTTGCAACTATCACTGTGTCAAAGGCCATGACACGGACAACTGTCAAACCTTCAAAAATATCGTCAAGGACATGCTAGACAAGGGGGATTTCATCTTGGATAACCCAAATGCCCTGCCCAACCAAAACCTTGACATCTTCAAACAACCCTTTCCTAATCACCTGCCTACTCAAAACAATGTCCAGACCATGACCAATGACCCTCAAAACCATGACATACACATGGTCGACACTGTCTTCTCTCTTGTCCCTGACCAACCTCCTTCACAGGTGGAAGACCCTCCTTCCCCTATTCCTCTTCCACGAGATGAAGAAATTTCTTCTCCTTTTAATCCTCCATCGACCTCTCTCATATTAGAGGATGCTTTGATGGCACCCACACCGGTTGCCTCACCCTCATCCTTTTTGTCATCAATGGGGGATCATACATTCCCCATGCCTAGACCACACATCGAGACCATGACCATTCCCACGCTCTATCCAACTTCAGAGCCACACTCTCCTATTTCTTCTCCACCAAGAGAAGAACTAGTCTCTTCGCCCATTTCGATCGAGGAAAACTTAGTCACGATTTCCTCTTGTCTTTTGCTTGAGATTGCCACATCTCACTCGCCTCCATCCACATTCGAATCCAAACCCGAATCTAACCTCTCCTCGCACAATAGTGGCCCTCACCTCAAACCAACAAAGACCGTTAAACCACACCGGAGGACTCCTCCCCCACCTTCATCATTACCTTCAATTTTGGGCCCGCATCCATCCACTTTAATAGGGGTGCTTCCTACTCCCATACTTCACAGAGGCAAGTCACCTCCATTACTCTCTCAACCCATCAGATATATATCTCTTCCCTTCCATCGACCAATGCTTTCTAAACCAAAGTCACCTACCCTCACTACAACAAAACATCCTGACCCATTAGCAAGTTCTTATGCCTTGCTGTTATGATAATTGTTGCAGTCCTCTCGTATCAATCTCCCACCGCTTAGGCCATATAAATCTCTTGGACCAAAACCCCCCTGGTTTGACGACACTCACATTTGTGCATATCATCGCATGCCTGGGCATGACACTAAACATTGTTGTGCCATCAAGGTTGTCATTCACTAATGTCTAGGGAATGACACCCTTCTTCTCGACCACACTATCAGCAAACCTTCAACACCACCCCACTCATCAACTCTCAGATCAAGACCATCTTGGTTCGACAACTCTAAATTCTGTCATTATCACCACACTCCGAGACATGACACTGAGCGTTGTTGTGCTCTTAAAGCTATCATTCGTCAACAACGGAGAAAGGATTTCCTTCTCATCAAGGATCCTCTTGACCACCCTTTCGACAAATCATTAACACCGACCCATGATTATCAAACCTCATCACCTAAATTGGGATCTCCATGCCAGCCTAGGGTCCCCTCGTTGCCTTTAACCCCCTTATTCGACATCAACACAGTCAATCTGGCCACCAAGCCTCAACCGACCTTGACCAATCTTTCAAACATTCTCCCTAACCGCTGGGGGAATTCAACTTTCATCCAAACCCTGACCAACCTTTCAACCCAGTCTCGACCACATATCAATCACTCTTTTAATCCCAAACATTCAACCCGACCTCAACCAAACATCGACCCGGCCTCGACCAAACATTCAGTCTATCCTCGACCAAACATTCAAACCGACCTCAATCAAACCTTGATCAAATATCAACCAACTTCTTCAGCATCAACCCCAAACTTTGACCAAACATTGACCAAATCCTTCAACATCAATCAACATGTGACCACTTTGGAACGAAGCAAATGGGACAAGTTTGCTCCCAATTGACTCAGACCTTGCATCATAACACCAACATGGGTCAGGACTTTGTCAGAACCTGAGCCCTTTTATGTCTTGCCTCTTTGACCAGTCCATCATTAGTCAAGTAATTATTCATTTGACGTTTAACTTGAGCTCAATCCCTTGAGCAGTCCCTGTCACCGTCATTCCTATTCCTTTCAACTCTCAATCCCAACCCTTTTGGCAAGCATGAACGCTTCATCCTAATAAAAGGGAAACCCTCTAAACCTCTATAGTCACGTCCATGACCAAAATTCCAGTCAACAAATCAATCAAATATATAAAAAAATGGGATGCATATTCCAAGGTCATAAAACTATAAATGTAGACTGATCCCTCGAAGGATAGCTGCATCATCATTGCTGTATTTACTAGACTACTCCCTTGAAGGACAGCTAGGTCAAAGTCATATCAAAAACATAAAAAGCAGAATATAGACCACTCCCTCAAAGGATGGCTATGCATAAATTTTGATACATACACAACACTATCTCTAAAGCTTCCCGCATCGATCAACTTCATGACATGACCACAAAGTAAGACAATATCCCATCGCAGGCTTCCCGCATCGATCAGTCTGCCCTAAAAAAAAAAAAAAAAAAAAAAAAACACTGAATGACAAAACTTTAAGAGTCATGGACTTGTCTATAGTCATTCTCGGGGTCACCTATAAAAGGGGAAAAGTTTTTCCTACCAAAAATGGTTCCCCCTTCCATCTCATTATCAATCCTATCACCCCAACATACTCAAGGGATTTTGAGCTCACTTAACGCCAAGTGATTCGATTATCACTCTAACACAACCACTGGTCAACGACGCAATGCATGAATGGGTCTTTTGTTTCTAAACAACCCCTTACCTATGCCATCATTCTGGTCCTTGTCAATGAAAGAGCAATTCTCCTTTCACTTTTGACACATCTTGGTCACGCATTCAACCATATCATTATCTATCAAACCCAAACCCAAACCAAACCAATCAAACATTTTCAAACCAATGACATGACCTAGTCCTTTTCACATAATTTCTATGGACACCAATACACATGGAAACTATCGACCCGACACAATTTATGTTAAACATAAACCAATACTTGCTGAAGCATAAATAGACCTCAATTCATTTTTAGCATACATCCATCACGACTATGGAAAATTGCTAGGGATGAAAGACCCCTCGACCAATGTTGCAGAATACCCCATCACACAATATGGAAAACGCTACAACATCATTTTACCTTCATCATGACCAAGACCAATCATCGACCATTTCATCTCTTAGCCTGAAATACATTGGTCTGAGGCCCTATGACCAGGGCTATGTAGGCAGCACTCAGATGATACGACATCATCTGGGGTTAGCTCGATCACCCTTGTTTGCTCATCTCTCTAATGGACAAACCTTCTATCTTTGACCATGACCTTGACCTCGGCCAAGACCAATCCATACCTTTGACCCTCTTCCTCCTTTTTAGGGAGAACTACATTGGCCTGAGGCCCTTCACACAAGGGCTATATAGGCAGCACTCAAATCACATAACGTCTTCTGAGGTTAGCTCGGCCACTTCCTTTCATCCATTCCTCCACCTTGATCAATGACCATGGAGATCATACCTATCTCCTCTGACCATGACCACTTCCAAGATGATGTTGCCTTGGTTGTTTTTGCATGTATGCTACCTCACGAATGGTTAGCAAAATTGTGCACAGACTATTTTTGACCCTCACAAGTATAAGATCGCAAGCCAGTTGATCCACACTACTTGTGGCATTTTCATGTTTTCAGGAGCACTTCCTGAGCTTGGGATACCTAGAACATGATGACCATTTGGAGCTTTAGCTTAGATTGAATAACCCAATCAGTAGACGACTAAATACTGGGGCTCAGTTATTTCAATTTTGGCACTCCTCAACCCTCGACCTGTGACAATTTGACCTGACCATCTCGTGAAGTGGTGTACGTGCAATCACGACTTTTGCAGCGTTCTCACTCCATCTTCATCCACTCTTTGTCAAATCAACACCCGATTTCAAATTCTTTTCCCTCGACTCCTGCTTTGAGGGGGAATACCTCATCCATAATCGAAGCAACCAATCCTCTTGTTTTTGTCTTGCAGTTCACTTGAACAACCAACAGGACAAAATCAACTTTATCCCATACATGGGGCAACCAACTCCTGTTTTTGTCTTGCAGTTCATCTAGAGAAACCAACAAGACAAAAAGGGGCAAATGTAGACACTGAAATCGTGTCTACCCCTTGGTCCTTTCTCCCCCCCTTGGTCTCCTTCATCCACTTAACCACTCCTAACCCATGTTTTATTAATTTGAAATAAATATCCTATTTTAAATTAATAAAACTCCTTTTCTCTCTCCCTTGCCACCTCACCACCCTTGGATACCCCTCTTAGATTCCCTTCATTCCCCACATGGCCAATTCTAATGCTTAGACTCCTATTCCAACTTCTCCCCTTTAACCTCTCGTGTCCATTTAGCCACCTTCAACCATTTCTTCCTAGGACTCGCTGACCCGACAGTTGGGAAAATGGATGAAAGGCTATTTTTAGCCTTTTTCCTGCCTTCCATCTGCTGACGTCGGTCAACTGTCGACCGACGTCGGCAATATTGACGGTGTCGACAGCCTTCATAACAGTTTTCTGCATCCATTATCCTCCCTTCGCCCCCCCACAAATAGAATTCTCTTGACGCTCCTGGTATTCAGATTCTCCTTTCTCTCTTCCTCGTACAACAACAACAGTAGGTATAGGTACTTTGCATCAGTGATTTCTTCTTGCAATAGGTCTTCTACAGCTCTAACATTAGGGTCTTTCATTCTTCAATCAAGAAGCAGGAGGTAAGCAATTTCATTATTTCATTTGATTTTATTTACCTATCCTATCCACTGTCTACCACTTGCCCTATCCTTCCCCTGAGAGGCTGAAAAGCCTTCTCAGACCCTGTCTCCCATTCATCTTCCTTTTGCCCTATCACCCTTTTAGTCCAGTCCCAGAAAACATTCTCAGTCCCTCAGACCTCCAAGCAATCCCTCAGATCTCTAAACAGACCTCCCTGACCCTCAGACAAGACCATAGTCCATTCTGTGCATCTATAGAACCTGTCCACAGTCCTAAAACCTGGCCAGACCTCGCCCACAAACTGCTGCCCCGACCGACACCGGTTAATTCCCCAACCGACGTCGACAGACTAACCGACGTTGGTAGACTTGACAACCGATGCCGGTAGGACCACTGATGCTAGCGACTGTGACCAGGCCAACAACAACATTCAGATAAGTATTTGCTTCCACTTTTCATTCTGTCTTTATCATTTTCAATCTTTTATCTTTCTGTCCTTTATCAGAGAATCTTTTTATTAATTAGTGGGTTGACATCTCTTAAGCTTTTGCTTCTGGGATCAAGATTTTTCTTGGCAACCCACCATCTCCTTATCTAACGCCTTCTTTGTCTTAGCCTCTTTCTTTTGCAGGTGTCATTCCTCCACAACTAAAGAGGAGTACCTTCTATCGTCTGGATTACGGTGCGCACGACTATATCCAAGTACATACAAGCCTTGACCATTCTTCTTAGTTTCTTAATTCCTTCTTTGAATGTGAAAGTGCAAATCTAGCATAGAAACACTATTCACTCAAGTATTTTCCAATAATTTTCTAAAATTTTAGTTGAATATTTAAATAAAAAATCCATTTTCATTTTCAAAATTCCATAGTATTTTGTAAAAATATCATCATCAAAACCCTAGTTGCATGTAATAGCTCCTATTTGCTTCTTGAGGTATCACCTTACATTTATAATCAAATTAAAAAATTGAATCTCACTTATTTACAAATTCTTCTTACATTTTTTGCATAAAATAAGGAAACCATCATTGGTCCTATCATGCACATGAATGATGAAGTTTACCATATGTTAGTACAAAGCTTCATTCTTTGCATTTAATGATTAATTTTTATAATAAGAGATGATATTATAAAATTCATTGCTAAAAAATCACAAAATTTCAATATTCTTTTTGTATATTCTCTTTCACTCATATGAATTTTTTTTCAAGTTTATCTTACTATAAATATAAGACATATCATAGCACATGTCAATATTTTTTATGCATCAATGCACAATTTCATATTCTCTATCCCTTGTTTGCTATCTCTCATGTGGAATGTTTTATATAATCATATTGATATACAACTTATAACTCCACTTACATGAATTTCAGCCCATATACATGGTTTTTATCTAGATTTATATGCTTCCTTGGCTACTCTTGTTTCCATGTCATATTTTATGTAGAAGAAAGAATTTACTTCTCTTCTTCTCCTCCAAGAGGGTGACAACTAATTTTACTCTAACTAGGGCCATGCTATCACCCCTCCAAAAGGTGAGGTAACCTATACTATTGTTCCTAATTCATACATTTAGCCTATAGCTTCTTCAAAACCTCTTAAACATATGTGTTTACATGTTCAATTAGAAGCAACTAGGGCTTGCACTTGTGAGACTCTAAGAGATCAAATCATTATTATGAGCAAGTTACTTTCAGATTTACACATGAAAAATTAGATATTACATGAAAAGATCACAACATTAAAAAATTAGATCATAATTCAAAAGCCTCAAAGGCACCCTAGTGCCAATCATGTCTATGTACCTTCACCTAGTCAATTGGTTGCAAGCAATGTTACATATTAAAATAATAAATCAAAATACCTCCTCTACATCCAGTGAGAAGATCCAAATATTATTGTGTATATCACAGAATGCATGGGCATCACACAGATTCATTTTTGGAATTGAATAAACATATACAATAGATAATTGCTAATGAGGACTCTATACAAGGTAAATCGGTCAATAAATCCATGATGACACATGAATACATTCATAAAGGGTCAAATTTAGAAATAGTATAAAAGTGGTTACCCAAGAATAACTTAGAACATCAAAAGGATCAAAAAGCAAAATTAGAGCAATAAACAATACCACAAGCACTAGTAAAACACAAAAAAGATGAAAATATACCTATCCCAAATGAGGCTCAAATTTAAAATTAGTATGCATTTGATTATCAAGGACAAGGGTTGGGAAAGCATGCTCAAGGCATCACTACGATTCTAGAAGTTGATAATGTTTATCACCAAGGTTTGGGATTTATTGAACATCCTAAAGCAAATCATTCATAGATATAATTTATCAAAGGAAAATATCTAGATACAACAAAAGTCAACACTAGTATCCTATTAGATTAAAATCAAAATGATCATGATGAGTGAAATAATACAGGTTATTATGATTTATAAGATACAGACAATGCATCAAAATATTCAAAGTCATATTCACAGCCATTCCCTCATGCTTCAAAATCATGCATGATTCCTTTATTTGATATAGGACACCATGATAAGGAGTCTCCCATGAGACTCATTGGTTAATATCATCTCTTCCTAGCTTTACTTGTACATAGTTTATTTTTGCTTACTTATACATAGTTCCTTCTCAATCTCTTATACATAGTCTTCCTGTGTTGATTGTACATAGTTCATAACATTTAAAAAAACAAAAAAAATACAACGTATAAAAAAATAAATAAAAAACATTCAAATATATCAGAAATTCACAAACATGCAAATAATTCAAAAACACAAAACATTTTGATTTTATGTATCATCCATGCTTTACATTTCTACTACAATGCTAGACTTACATTTGTTATTATATGTTATTGTTTATTGATTTATCTACATTACCATGCTTCACTTTATATTATTTGAGTGTGTGTAGTGACATCTAGCTCCTTGATTGATTCACTCTACCCATTGAGGGGGCATCCTACTTCTAAATTTGATATACACATCGATATACATAGCCATTAGGGGCACCTTCTACATGACTACACCATCTAGGTTATGTCATTCCTACACCACACACTCTGGTTATCATGATGATGTACATTATTTACTAGCTTACATAGATCACTCTATCTATACTCACTAATATTTAGCACTTGTGTATTTCTTTACATATACCTAGTATTATATTAACATGTCTTGCATACTTTCACTCTTGATTTGAGTAGTTAGATGTGCTTGTATTTTCTAGTATTTATATGCTTTATCTTCTTTCTTAGCGTAGCTTGATGTGTTTGCATTCCTAGTGCCTATTTTTCTTCTATGTGTGCCTTAGGACATTTGCCAATTTCCTTTGCCTCTATGTCATATGTGTACCTTTGGACATTTGCCAATGTCTCTTACCTGTATTCTTCTATATGATTTTGGATTTCACACCAACTTTGCTCATTTCAGTTATATGTTTATGTGGCATTTTAACATGCATTGTATGCTTAATTTTTAATTTAAGTGACATGTGCCCATGTCCCTTGTTTGCTTGGCTCCTTTGCCACTCTTGTACACTTCTTATTTTTGCCTTGTGCAATTTTTTCTTGATTTATTTTTATTATTTGTAATTACATGATCCAAATCATGCATTATCTTAATTATTGGATGCCATGATGGACATCATGCTCCATCCCTCAAACTAAAAACTAACAACTAACAACTAACAACTAACAACTAACAACTAACAACTAACAACTAACAACTAACAACTAATAAATAATAACTAACAACTAATAACTAACAACTAACCAAACTTTAAATTCTAGTTTAGTAAATTACACATGCTATTACATTATTATATCTATCTAGGCATACTCTTGTTGATCTAACAATCTCTCACTACAACCCATGCTATATCTTGAGATATGTTGTCAATTATCATTGCTATATCATGTATCTATACACCATAACACACTTGTAGGGCTATTTATTTTGAGGGTAGTCATTGTAGGGTCTCCATTCCTACCCTCAATTGAGGGGGAAAAAAATAGGGGGTTTGTCATAGAGATTAAAACTCATACCAATAAAAAATCCAATTTTAGAACACTCAGGACAACAACTAGACATCAAACTAGTCAGAACAGACCAGGTAGATAGTCAAGAATCTAGAACAATCATTAGATTTGGACCAAAACAGTATCATCAAGAATGGAATACAACTATAGTGGTACTAATATCCATTTCTAGTTCTCTTATCTAAATAGTTAAAAACCAAAATTTATAAAAGCAGGTAGAAAAGTAGGTTTAACTACAGATTTGCATAGCTAGACCAGTTTAGAATCAACAGTTTCAATACAATTTTTCTTAGAGAATCTAGATATAGGGGGAATCATGCATGTCATGATGGATCTTGATTCTATTTTTAGATAGGGTAGTTGGGACAACTTCCAAATCAGAATCCATGTTTTAGACACCAGTGATTGGGGGCAATGTGTGTGGTACATTTGTTTTCTTTCTTTCTAAGTTCAACATTACCTAGGCATTCTCAATAGTTGCATGCCATACCCTATATGTAGGTGGTTGTCATAATTTGTGGTTTGGATTTCACACAAGCCTAAGTTTTGAGTTCTCAAGTTCTTGAGTGGATTCCACATAAGCTAGATTCTCAATTTTGAAGTGGATTTCATACAAGCCTAATATCCATCTTTTGGAATGGTCAAGAGTTGCATAGTTTATAGAATACATTCAACTATCTATGCCAACATTGTTATATAATTGTATATTCATGGGCTTTAGGATCCATCTCATATGACACACATTTCATACTGGTATCAATTTACAACTTAACTTCATGAGGCAACAATGGAGCCAAAGGACTAGACAACCTTTTTTATTCTTAAGCTACCTATTTAGAGGGATTGGACACATAGTTCAAACATCAACTAACACATGTACAAATACCTAGCTTCACTTAGTAAGTGATGATGGAGCCAAAGGGATATCCTTTGCATTTTTGAGCCACTTTCAGGGAATTGAACACTCATCTCTGTTCATGATATTATTCTTGGTACAACACCTTCCAATATTACTCAGCATAATCCAACATCACTCAGTAGCATAATAGGTTTTGTATTCATTCACATACTTGGTGAGGTGTTTTAATTCCTTTCTCTTCCTCTCTCTCTTACCCAAATTTATACATTCTTATTTTATATATAGTGTATCTAGTAAGAATTGATCTATTTTTGTTTTCACTTGCAGATTTAGACTTCACAACATGCTCTCTCTATGCACATCTAGCATCACATAGCTTCATGGGTTTCACCATTGTAAGTAAGTTTAGGTATGCTTTATATTTTTCCTTTATCCTATTATTTCACTTTGTTGTATCACTAGAATAAAAGGGGGGAAATGTAGTCATATAAAATGTAAAACTTGAGCATGGCTAATGACACCCAACCCATAAGTCCCTTTTACTTGCTCTCATGACCCTCATAAGATTATTTTCACTAATTCTCAATCATCCATAACCTTTTGGACTTGATTCTAGCTAAGCGAAGACCCTCTTTTCATGACCAATCCATCCCATAGGTCCTATCTGCCCAAGATAATAACACCCAACTAGGATAGGAGCAACAATGCCACTATTATTTGCTTTTGATGTTGTTTTCCAAACTCATTTATAGAACCAATGGTCAATTTATTCTAGTTCCCCATCCTTCTCCTTGTCATCCTAATGCAAGCAAATTAAATCCATGACCAATATATCCCTATAAAATCCCATTAAAAGATGATTTAGAAAGGGTTAGAAAATATCAGAAAGTAAGCAAGAATACAAGTGAAACCACTCAGGCAATCTTCCCTATTCTTTGCATATAGGCATCCAATAGAGTCCTAAGCACATCTAAATCTCCACATCAGTCCCTAGCCATCCTCAAGTACATCTATTCTAGCATTTCTTGAATTCTCATATCGCAATTGCACCAAGCACTTTCAAAGGGAGAACTACATATGGCTTGATCCCTCTTCATAGTATTGGTATGTAGGTAGTGTGCCCACACACGGGGTGTGAAGCACATATAGTACATATTACACACACTAAAACCTTTTCCTTATTTTCCAAAGTTTTTTTCAAGTACATTGAAGGTTTTTAAATAAATAAAATCAGCTCTATAAGGAGTACTATTGATAACAAAGCTTCGCAAATTTAGAGATAGTGTCACACAGACCTACCAAATAAAACCCAAAAAGTTTAGACTCTTAGGAAAATGTTTCCAAACACAAACTACAATACCAATGCTACTCCTATCCAATTTTGGTGCTCCTATACAATCATAAAATGAAAACCAAAATCCTATTTACAATAGTGTCCCAGGTCTGCATAGTGAATATCAGACCCTGTCTCAATCAGATCAATACAAAATAATATAAGTTTAATTTTCTCTCTTTAATTAATATTTTTAGGAAGGGTCAAATTGTAATTAAATTTCAAAAAATAGTAGCTTATTATTTTCATATTATTTATTGATTTATCAATCTAGACCCTTTAACTATATTAGGAACAAAACCCCAATATTCCTAATTTTTTTTAATCACTATCCTTTATCACCCTATATACTAGGCCATGTAAAACCATTTAAAAAATGAGAATATAAAAATAAATGGAATAAAAAGTAGAGAGGATATATCATCAAAGGTCAAGCCTAAATCCAAGCATTAATTATATTTCCTCCTACTTTAA
Source organism: Torreya grandis (assembly GCA_037957365.1). Lineage (NCBI taxonomy): Eukaryota > Viridiplantae > Streptophyta > Pinopsida > Cupressales > Taxaceae > Torreya > Torreya grandis. Next base: position 2,844,515 of record JARHVA010000133.1, on the reverse strand, counting down.
TTTGGGCTTCATTGAGTCACATCTTACATAATTGTGATGGAGTTATTCTTCTTGGTCTCCCATTTTTCTTCATGTATCAAATGAGGGTATTAACTTACATATAGTTTCATGTCACTTTTAGGTAAGAGGATGTTGAAAACTCTTATTATATATATTCTATCCACACACTCACATAACTAAATAGAGGTCTAATTTTGAGCGTGTGAAATATGAAGTTTTTAATATCACTTTGGTAGTTACCTAAATTTATAACTATTTGTTTTTTTGGAGTGTCATGTTATGTTAAAGAGTAATAAAATCAATTTTGCACATTATTCATGAGAAAAAAATGAAGTGAAGGTATAATAACATCAACAAAGAGATAATGTGTATGCATGGGCTAGGATGACCTACAACTATCCTCTTTCTATCAATAGAATATGACTGAAATAAGGTCAATCATATAGTATCTATGATACTTGGACAATCGAGTCAGGACAAATGAATTTTGTAGATATATCAAATGGTTACCTATGATGTGAATTTTAATATAAAAGGGTTATATAACCTAAACATATAACATAAGGATGTATCTCTCACTAGACATATATAAATATATATTATGGTTGTAAATTAAATGGTTGTACAAGATATACTAAACTAGGGATGGGTTATAGCTATCATATAAGGTAAGGTGCCATGGTCAACAAAATGGAGGTCTAAGAAACCTAAAGTGATTTATGGAAAGTATAAGCAATCATATATCCACACTAGCTTATTCAATGTGGATAAGGCCTAAACAAGGATCCACATGCATACTTTCAAATCAATAAGTAACATCTAATCTACTAAGTAAATAAATGAAAGAGTAAAGGGATATAATATACTTACCTTGGGGTGGAATTGTTGATGCCTTAATCTCCCCCTTGGCTCAAGTGAAGCTTTTCAAAATATGTTTTAGGTTGATTACCTCAAGTGGTTGGATGAAAACATAATATATTCTCATCTAGGAACTCTTAATGACTCCTATTGAGCTTTAATGACACCAAAAAAAATGACCCCTCAACATAATTTTCTACACCACTAACCCTCCCAAATGGACTTAGGGCATAAGTGAGACTAAAATTTGAATTAATAATGTGTATATGATATGATATGAATGATATATGACCCATATATGCATGGATCCAATAACCAAAACCAACCCTAAACACTAATCCAATGGTTTTGGCTTGGATGATATAATTGAAAGAAGTCAACTGACACCATATGATATCAACCAAGTTGATATAGTAAAAATGTTAGAAGTCATGCTTAAACATGTATTAGGGTGGTCAATACATTACATGAAGGGTGAAGACACATAAAAGATGAAATTGACTAGGCTGATACCCTAAGATATAAGAAAGTTAGCTAATTTATACAAGAGATAATAAGGAGGTAGATGAATAGACACTTATAAGAGGTCAAACTAATAGTAAAAATGGTGTAATTAGGATAGAATAACATATATCATAAATCACCATGAGCCTTTCCCACCCCATTCTCATTACACCCTTTAAGGTATGCACACATGGATATTAATGAATTAATAATACAATACAAGATAAATCATCAACAAATGATAAAGTGAAAAATATCATGTTTATACATATGCCTCACCCAAAACTCAACACATGTCATAATGGTGTAGCACAGGATGGTGGTTTAGAAAGAAACATAACAACACTCTAAATATCATAACTGAAATGATGAAAGAAATGAAACTAAATAAAATGAAAATAACTACCTTCACTTACCTTAATAATTTTAGAAGAGGTTATATATGTTACAAGTGATGGAAAGTGCCTAATGTGAAAAACAAGAGGTGGACTTGAAAAATAAGATAGAATTCTAATTTTTTACAAAAATAATCTATTAGCACCCAAAAAATCTCTATCTCACTAGTGTCCTAAATCTTCTTTTGGTTCATTAAAATGACCTACAAAAATAAAAAAATGTGTAAAAAATGGGATCTCATGGTAAATAACTAAAATTTGAAAATTTTACTATAAATAGGTGAAATGTAGTAATTTTTGCATTTATTATCTTTGGAAAACTAGAGCTTTGATTATCCAAAGTTAGCAGTCTGAGATATCATAGCTCATAGTCAAGGAGGTATAAATGTTGGGGGATGTATCATAGCTATGGCCAAAGAAATATAGGTATATTTTGGATTTATTATCTATTTTTTCATTTTGGGATAAATAAACTAGATGTGGAAATCTAAGCATCAAGACAAATCCACGTGATCACGTCCTAGGATAATTTAGACTTGTACACCTGAAGGCTCTTTTGGTGGTCCAATGGTTCTATGCCCAACACATTTGGGAGACTTGAGGTTTAGGAGGATGAGTAAGGTTAGTTATAATACCTATAGTGAGATCTAAATAGCCTAGGGTGATAAGACAGAGACAAAGATAAAACATAAGGCACAAAGAGAGAAAAAGTTGACAGGCAATAGTCATGCCTCAAATATATCATGGAGATCCCATGTAGCTCCAATAAATATTTGGACAATATAGTGATGAGTGCATAGATTGGCTTATCAAGTTATAGTGGTCTCATGGGGGAGGTTCAGAGCATTCTCACCACCATGCATTTATGATATCACTTGTGCCTTGGGTGGCATAGGTGATGGTACTAATATCAATACATAAATATTTTTAATTATATGTTATCACTTTTATTTCCTAAAGGTATAGATGCACATGCTAGGTATTGGTTATAAATAAACTACATATTTGGATATACATGTGAGATCTAATATTTTTTGGTTTGTGTGTTTTCAAATGTGATGTTAGAGGAGGAGACATGATGGATAACTCTAGTTGAGGCTACCCAAAATGGTATTTTGGACCCTATGATTCCTTATCACAACACCATATGGATGGTAGATTCTATAATAGTACTGGCCAGAGCACATGATAACTAATTTAGATTATTAGGCTATGTTTTTAGGGAGTTTAAAAGATGAGTTTAGGCTTTTAATCAAGTGGAACTACTTGTATGGGTTAGAGTAGGAGAGGTGGAAGTGTAGTGAGGGTTATCCACATAGAGGGTTGCACACATGGCCATAATTAGATAGGTTACAAGGCCACATTTATAGGTGGTACATCTACAAGGACAGGTCTAGGACCTAAAGTCATAGACACATAATCTTCAACATAGTCTACATGTGGCATGATATAGAGCCTCTATGTGGAGCATGGTACCACATCCTCTTGAGAGGGTTAAGGTAGACCATAAACTTATTGTCTATTTTGTACTATAATATATTTGGATGTATTTTCCCATAACATGATATTAAACAGTAAGTAGAGTGGTATAAAGAACATAAAGCCATAAATAAAATCAATGATTCATAAATCATATATATATATATATATATATATATATATATATATATATATATATGATTTATGACTCATTGATTTTATCTATGGATTTATGTTATTTATACCACTCTACTTATTGTTTAATATCATGTTATGGGAAAATGTTATTTTTCTAGAAAATGTGAGCAAATACATGATAAAAAAGAACAAATGATAAAAAGACAAATGAAAAATATAAAAAACACTAAATCCTATGAAAAAGTATGTAGAATATTTTTAAGTAAATAAAAATATCCAATGTAAGAAAATTTAGAAGATAACCAAACAAGGATATACAAACAAAAATAATGTGATCTTATGTAAAATAAGTCAGGTCTAGTCAAACATAAATAACACAAAAATGATTGTAAACAAATGTAAATTAAATTTAATTCAAGTCGGGTCCAATCAAACATAAATTATTGTAAATAAATGTAATTCAAAATGTAAGTCAAGTCAAGTCAAACATAAATAAAAAATGAATGATTGTAAGCAAAATGTTTTATGTAAAAAAAAGTGAAGTCCACAAAATCAAACAAGAACATGATAGAAAGATTTAAAAAATAGCTTCTAGAGAATGAGAAATCAAACTCATTAAAACATGATGTAAAAAAATAACACCACCTAATGACATGATTATGATGACTAAGATGATGTGTGTAGACACTTCATTTTTACCACCTTACATGTAAAAATTGTAAAATGGATCAACTTCCTACATTTGCACACAAATTAGTCCAAATAATTTGTTCATCCCAATTTATTTTTAACATCCAACATACAAGTTTTAATTCACCTTGTGGCATCCCTAATTGAGGCAATGTTCCATTTTGAGACATCTATTCACTGTCACCATTACATATTGGATTATTTCCTTCACTATTCACCATTCACTAATAATTGTTCACTATTGATTAGTTAATTAATCTAAATTAATTAAATAATCATCCTCTAATAAGAAATCCCATGGATTTTGGAATATTCATAATTTATAAAATTAAATATTTCCTATTATCCTCACATTATTCTATGAATGAATTTTATATCCACCTCTTCCTCCATTTGTCCTTCATTATCCCTTTTCCTCCATTTTTTATATTCTAATATTCCTTGATTTGTCCCCCTTTATCCCTGTACTTATGATATTACCCTTCTACTTGGAGGATAAACTCTAATAAATCTTATTCCCCATCAAATGGAATATTAATCCTCCTCCATTGATCTTCCAAAGAGATGAAGGGCTCTATTGATTGATCCATGTGAGATGTGGAGGGTGCATTCTCCACCCTCCATCTCACATTCAAGATGGATAGTTTAGGTTTATTCAAGAATATTATAAATAATACCTTAGACCTCCTTAATTTCCATGCTCCATAATCATAGTGAAACCCTACAAGTTTTCATAACCCTCTTGTACATCAACCCCCTTTCTCATCATCCATTATTAAAATCTTCCAAGAGGAGATGTTGCCAATTTAGATAGCATTGATACAACCCCATTTGGAGAAACATGTCAAGATATACATCTATTTATGACAAGGTGAATGATCCATAATGGAAGGTATAATCATTATTTATTTACTCTATTGATCCAGTTTCAATTCTCTTTGTTTTTTCTCATAGAGGTCTTAGGATTTTAGGTGTTAGATATGTATTTAGTATTGATTGTTATTCTTTTATAAATTTATAACCCATGATTATAATCTCATAGATACATTTATAATGTCTGATGGGATTCACAATCCCTTAGTTATTATTATATTTCTTGAAGGTTTAAATTATTTTAATGATAATTAAAATGTGTATGCTCTCTTTCACCTATTAGGTGATTCCTGAGGATTAGAAACATTTTGATTATCTCCTATTATTTTACAAGTTTTCAATAGACAAGGATGACTAAGTTACTAACAATGTGTTTAAAGATTTTTGAGTTAATTTGAGATAAAAAATCATAAGGTTTGCAAGTGTTTTTTTCTCTTTCTTCTTATTGATTTCAAACTTGTATCCTGAATTATTGAGGGTCATTCTTGCTCATCTAGACTCTATTTTAGATGATTTTTTTAACTACATTTTTTCTTATGAATTTTATGAATTTCTAATTAATTATACTATGTTTTACATAGACTATTAATAAAATAGAAAACATAAGAGTATTAAAACGTTTTTTTTATGTTACCCATAAAAAAAGATAATAAAACACATTATCATTCTAACTTGTTTGCCATAGGTTTCGCTTGTCAAAGACAAAAAAAAACCAAAAGGAAAAAAATTGATTGTCAAAGGTCACCAAGAAACTTATAATAGTTTTCTTGTAGGTTTATAATGTCAAATAATGTGGTGATATAATTAAGACAAACTTTATTTCATTTACATCCCAATTTGGTTTACTAAAGCACTTACTTTTCAAGTTATTTGTTTTAGTCACTTACTTTTTGATTGTGTATTTTTTGTAGTTATTTTCATATATTCTCTTCCCTATTTGGGTGACTAGAAACATGAGGTGACCAATGTGTTTTTATCCCAAAATATTTTCTATGTTTGATCTTCACTTTCCCTTCTAGGTGATTCCTATGAATAAAAAAGGCAATACCTTCCCTTTTTATTTTAGACTATGCAATTGGGATTTCATTACCTTATTATGAGTCTCTTAGGGAAAGGTGAAAAGGAATTATTACCTAGAATTGTACTAAACCTCATTTATTTGGTAAATTATATAAATTGAGTGTAACAAAGTAAATGACTAAGTGGTTGTGCATTTTACACACACTGTGATGTGAAGGGATTTCATATTCCAATATCTAGGATTGTTTGTGGTCCCTCAAAGAATTTAAAAATATGGTAGTGTGATCACTTAGATTTGAAAGGTAACATGGTTAATAAGGACTAGAACCTCCTATAAATATATTGATTTTGGATTCATTCATTGATGTACTTTGTGCCCATGTACCAAAGGTATATCAGGACCACTAGAAAGCCCATTTGAAAACTAGAATAAGACCTTTCAGCCATGAAGCATTCATCAACATAGGGTTGCAAATAAAATAACACTTTAAGATGCCTTTCACATGAATATATTTTTAGAGAAGGGTGGGATTAAAAAACCATCAATAACTACATTAATTATTAAATAAATCTTAAAAAAATTAATCCTCTCAAAAGATGAGTATATTGAAGGATTGGTGAATGTGGATTACTCTTATGCCAGTCATTAAAATAGGTTGCGATACTTGCATATTTATTACATGTATGTTGTTCTCAAACCCATTTGTTTAATAAAATTATACCAAAAATAAAGTTTGCAATCTATTATATATATACTTACACACTAAGGCGTCACTCTACCCATTTTCTGGGTTAAAAATCATTCCTCTATACTTGTTATGATGTTGATTTTTTTTATGTCACACTATCCAAATGGATATTCCTTTATTTTAAACCATGTCATTATGCTACATGTTTTGATTCATCCCTAATTCACATATCATTATTCCTAGATCACTATTCCTAGGTTACTATTCCTAGATCACTATTAGAATGTAACTATTCCCATGTCACTATTCCAAGGTCACTATTCCCATTCTACTACTCCCAATTAAATATTTAGAGTTCACCTTTAAAATTAAAACTATTAAAATTTCACCTTTCAAATTCAACTATTTCACATTAAAAATTCTAATCTAAAACCAAATACAAACCAATTTCCAAATTCTAATCCAAACCCAACATCCAATTGGATCAAAACTTAGTTACAAGCCGAAAATTCTTAGTCAAAAGTCAAAATTAGTAAAAGGTCCAACTTGATCTAGTTAAATCTTCTTTCAAAGTTTAAATTTGATCAACCTTTCTGATCTGACCAAGTCTAATTCAAATCAAACATTCAAACATAACTTCAAATACAACATTGTAACTAAGATCAAATAACTTCAAGTGAAACCATAACCTACCATTCCAAACCAAACTTGTTGAAGCCCAAGACCCCTTTTAATAAAATCCAACAAGGTAATATAATATTTTCAAATCCATAGTTTCTTAAATGATTCCCCTTCTATGTTCACAAAGCGAGTCAAGTTTCCAAAATACACAATCCAAGGTAAAGATTAAAACTCAAATATTTTCAAACACTAAACATTGAACACTTACATCATTTGAAGGTAAAAATATTTAAAATCATACCTTTTGTAAATAAATTTTATTTGTACACCTTTCCAATTTGATATTTACATTAAGATACCCAATTGAACATTTAACTTTCAATCCCAAAGTCAAAATTCAATTATTTGGAAGTTAAAATTTGAAATTAACATAGATCAACATCTTTTTATTTTTAAATGGAAAATTCAAGGTAAACATTCCCTTTTAATTTTTAAATATATTCCACATTCACATTTTAAAAATCCAACTTTCTTTTTTGACATTTTAATATTCAAAATTCTCAAGTCAAATCAAGCATTATAATCTTGTTTAAATTTAAAATCCAAAATTTCTAAAATATTCTCAAGACATTTGTGGTCTAAACACACACATTTGGATAACAATTTTGACTCTATCATTACATGGTCTTAAACATTCACAAGCTTACATCGAGTATTTCGCTTTGGTTGAAAAGACTCTTACATGTGTAAAACTTAGGTTACTTCAAATATATTTGATAACCTAGGTAGATTAATCTTTTGAATTCAATTACAATCAAACCACTTATTTTTGAACAAGTATCCAAAATGTTCCATCTAGCTCACATTCTTCCCAACATAACCCTTTTAGGGTTAGTAAAATTCCTTCCAATACCCAACAAGTCTCATTTAATACACAACAACAATTTTTAGTTATACAATGGGTTGTTTACAATTTTTAACACATTCTTATCTATCAACAACAAGTTCCCCCTCAAAGATAACAACTTCTTCCTACTCAGTAATAAGTTTACATTCCCCCTTCGAATCTAAATCAACACTTTGTTCCCTATATATAATACAAACTTGGAAATATGACTAATAATACTAATAGGCTAATGCAAAGGGTACCTATAAATATCACTAATCAATAATTCCACTCGCAATAATATAATTCACCACCTACATCCTAAAATATTCCTTTTCACTAGGAGTGGCAGGCTATCAAGGATGAAATTTTAGGATTACAAGTAGAGAATAAAGGTTGAAAATACAAATTGGATCAAATTTAATCGTATCCATTTGATGCCAACATATTATAGACACCCTTTCCACCTCATTTAAATACCCATAAATTTGATAAATATAAGGAAAAGGGTGACCCAAGAGAGCACATAAAAGATTTCTTTGTTGAATGTAAAAAAGTAGGCTATGACACCAATTTTTTGCTTCACCTATTTTCATAGAGTTTGGTTGGGAAAGTTTTGGAGTGGTTTATGCTTCTCCTAAAAGGTTTTGTCACTGATTTTAATTATTTATTAGGGAATTTTCTTAAAAACTTTTCCTATAATATGAAACATGAGTTAACCATGGTTGACTTGTGTAATACCAAAAAATGAGGTGGAAAAATATTTTCAACTTATCTTCAAAGATGGAGAGCATTGGCTAACAAGTTTCCACATTCTCTTCTTGACAAAGAGTTAGCAAAAAAATTCATGGCTGATCTAAATTTAAAGCTAGTTCTTAACCTCATATTACATTATCTAGACACCTTTTATGAAGTAATTGAAAAATGAGTCCAAATAGAATGGGACCTCATTGATAAATGATTAATCAAACTTAGAATCACAATTAGAATCAAGATTTAAAAAAAAGTCAACCAAGCATGACTAAGAATCCTAAAACCTTTAATAATAATAAGAATGTGGTTGGTAATGAAGTAAAAAAATCAAGACATGTTTAAATAGTGAATCCAACACTAGTACAACATGTTCCTCCACCATAAAACCTTAATTTTTATAGGACACATCCTCAAAGGAATCAATCCAATAGGAGGCCTTTTATTAACCTTTGAGAGCCTATCAAGATAGTATTTTAGAAGTTACTTGCTATGAACATGATCACTTTACCTAATATCAAACCATTTTATGAGAGTCAACCAAAGCCTAAATGGTATTATGACAATGAGTATTACACATATCATAATATAAAAGGTCATGGTATTCATTGATTTATACAATTAGACACATTATTAAAGATATGCTTGAAAGAGGTGAAATTGAATTAGATATTGCACCATCCAATTCCACTCAGAATATGGGGATTTATAGAGACCCCTTTCCTACACATAATATTGATTAAAATCAACATCATAATAATTAGTAAAACCACAATCATAACAACAATCAGGGTTCCTAAGCTAACCATATAGATTATCATGCTACTCCCTACAACTACAATAACATGGTGAGGCATATCATTAGGCATCATGTGGAAACCATTTGAGTCCATTCTTGTTCCCATCTTAAAAATTCCAAAAAATCACATCTGTCTATGTTGGGAGATCCTTCCATAAATAATCCTCATCCAAGGATTATTATCCTTGGATCTTCCTATAATTCATCTAATTATCATAATCATATCCTAGCTTAAGATTATGCTACTATAATTTGATGACCTAGGGTTACCCTTCAAGGGCCTGACTCTTCTTCATCCAATCCTATCCCACCTTCCAATTCCAATTATGTTTAAAATCCCATAAAGTTAAAAAATACTCCCCTCATTGACAGGTAATATGATCTCATGGATCAATTGGATAAAAAACTAGCACAAATTTCCATATTGGATCTCTTGCATTAATCACAAGTCCAAAAATATATTTTGAATGACCTCTTGAGTTAATCTAAGATGCCTGACAATATTTCACCTGATACAAGAATTGGTAGAAATTTTTTCTCTTGTCCATAAACTTACATTTGATTAGAGTAATACGTCAGCTATAGGTCATTTTCATAATCACTCCCTATACATTGAATTCATCATTACCCTCCATAAAATGAAGAAGGTACTGATAGATAATGGTTATGGCCTCAATATTATTCCATTAACATTATTCAAACATCTGGGCTACACTATAATGGATTTTAAGAATGAGATTGCCATTAAGTGCTATGATAATTCTAAAAGGGATTCAAAGATTTTTTCACTTAAGAACCTTGATGTTTAATTTTCATTTTTATTATGACAAAGGAATTTTACCTGCTACCGAAAGTAAGTGATAGGGTCCAAAGTGTATAAAAATCCTTGTTTGTGGTCACCAATTGGTAAACCATATCTTAAGCCTAAGAATTCTACTATGGCCTCTTCATTTTGAAATTCATCTTTTTGATCCTAATCAATGAGAAGGGATAATGGAGAGTGATGGGAAATTTAGGAATAGAAAAAATGGTAAGGATATAATGGGAATCAAATAGATTGGTATTGGATAACTCATCATATATGCTATAAAAGGACTCTATGTCACTACTAGGAACATCATCATTAGATGCCAAGGTTATGTCACTTTCAAGATCTTAGGGGATAACCCTAGGTGATTGATATCTAAGAACTCGATACTTTGTATGTTTAACTAGAATATTGTGATATAATATGCCTTGTTCTTGTTCCCCCAAGCCTTTACCTTTATAATCCTAATTACCCATAATTTTATGAGCTTTATTAGAATATTTTTAAAAGTGAAAACAAGGAGATAAATAATTATTAGACAACCAAGAATCATCTAATTGATTTCAGAATAGGGAAATAGTAAATAAAAATAGAAGTCCATGTGTGAAAACCTATCTTAGCTACCCTTAGATAGGGAAGTTCATTCTCTTTCAAAGGAATCATAGGGTTCCACAAGTCCACACCTATCATCAATAATATAAGTTAATCTTGAGGATCCATAAACATTTACAAAAATGGTCTTAGAGCATCAATAACTAGTTGTTAATTGGCCATTACCTAATATTGGTGACTCTGATTATTCTTACATGGGTAGGCCTAAGATCCCACATTGAGATGTAGATAATAATTTTCATTTATTACCAATAATTTTAGATTATGGTTCTACTCTTCTTGTGGAGGAAACTATAGATGTGAATATTGGTACACAAGAAGATCACATGCTAATTAAGCTTTGTGTATCACTCACTTCAAAGGAATGTGAATTGATCATTGTGGTTCTTAATGAATTCATTGATATATTTTCCTGGTTGTATTCAAAAATTCCTAGTCTAGATCCTTCTTTAGTGGTGCATAATCTTATTGTACTTCTAGATGCTAAGCCCATCAAACATAAATTATGAAAGATACATCCAAAATTGCTATCTTAGTCAATAAATAATTAGAGAAGTTACTCAAGGTAGGTTTCATTAAACTGATTGATTACTCAAAATGGATCTCCAATAGTTTAGGGATAGTAACAAAGCTTTCCCAAAAGATGATTTTCCATTACCCAACATATGTATGATTATTGATTCTATAGCTAGTTATGAGATGCTCTTTCTTATGGATGGTTTCTATTATTATAACTAAATCAAGATTGATCCTTAATATCAACACAATATAACATTCACCACTCCATGGGGAACATTTTTTTACCATTTCATGCCATTCGACATGAAAAATGTTGGAGATACATATCAATAGGCAATGATATTCATATTCCATGATCTGATGCATGACATTGTTGAGGATTATGTGGATGACATTTTGGGTAAATAAAAAACTTGTACATAACATCCTAAATTATTGATAAAAATATATAAGAGGCCTCATGAGTACAAGGTGGGCCTAAATCCTAAGAAATGTGTTTTTAGGGTTACCTATGGAAAATTGTTGGGCATTATTATTTACCATAGGGAAATTGGATTTGATCCAATGAAATTCAAGTTTATTACTGAGATGCCCCATCCTTACAATATGATATAGCTTTGAAGTTTTTAGGGTAAGATATAGTCAATTTACTACTTCATTTCTCAACTTGTTGATCTATGCCACCCATTCATGCACCTTATGAAGAAAGGAACCAATTTTAAATGAACTTATTAATGTCAAGAGGCCTTTGAGAAACTAAATAAATATTTGGAAAATAATATAGTGTTAATTACACAAATTATTGGTAAAACCTTGTTATAATATAATTTTTCCACTAAACATGCCTTAGGGCACTTCTAGTGTAGCATAATGATCAAGGTAAAGAAAGGGAAATCTAGTATTTAAACATAAAATTGGTCACTTGCAAGAAAAAATACACCCTAATTGAAAAATATTATCTTGAATTGGTCTTTGACTCTCAAAATCCAAGACATTACATGTTAAATAATGAGATTATGTTGATTGCAAAAAATGATCCTCTAAAATGTATCTTGTCAAAAGTAGTTTTGACGGGTCAAATGAATAGTTGATCAATGATTTTGACTAGATTATGCACAACATAAATCCATAAAAGGACATATATTAGATGATAAATTGGTTGAATCACCTATTTCAAATTCTACTCCTATAATATTTCAATTCCTTGATGATTCCATTTTGACTCTAGAAGAATCCAAAACATGGAAATTATATTTTGATGGCTTCTTCACATATCATGGTTCTAGTGTAGGAATATTGTTCATTACACAATAGGGTGATCTCTAGATATTTTAAAATTGGATTCCCATGTACTAAAAACATTATAGATTATGAAGCATTAATAACTAGGCTTCAAATTATAGTTCAGTGGAACCTTCAGCATCTGGTTATTTATGGTGATTCACAGTTGATTATTAATCAAGTTAGTGTTCAATATAAAACTAAATATGACAAAATAGTGCCTTATAAGGGCATTATAGATATACCCAAAAATAAAATTGATGTCATTAAATTTGAAATAGTTCCTAGAGCCAACAATATATTAGATGATGTGATGGCTACTATTGGATCTATGATTACAATATCTCTTGTAGTTATAGAATATCAATTTCTAATTGAAAATATTATTGCCCCAACCTACAACTATTAATATTTTGAAATGGTATGTGTTGTTAATGTTACCAATTCTCCCTAGTACCAAGACATTTAATTCTACCAACATGACACATCCTCTATGTTGATTTATCCCACAATCATCAAAAATACTTTATCCAATCCACCTCCTATTATACCTTACTCAATGACATGAGGATTATGATGGAAATTTGATTCATTGTTTAAACTAGGGATAATATTAATTAGAAATTAAGGAAGTTAACTAAGGTATTTTTGGGGCCCACACTAGTGGTATGGTCATGGATAAAAATATCCTTCACACTATTTATTACTAGCCCACTATGGAAGTATATGCATGCGTATATGTCAAGGAATGTGTAGCCTATCAACAACTTGGTGATCTTATTCATGATCCACCATAGTAACTTTAGCCAATTACTATTCATTAGTCATTTAATACATGGGGGTTTAATCTCATATGGAAAATTAACCTTACCTCTTTATATGGCCATAAACACATCCTTACTGCCACTGAATACTTCACTAAATGGGTAGAGGCAATCCCTCTCAGTTATGTGACTAGTAATCATATTTTTAAATTTATCTTGAACCATATTATTTGTCATTATGACATCCCCTCCTCTATTATTTTCAATAATGGAAAATCCTTGAAAATAAATATGTTAAATCCCTCTATTCTACATTCCATATTAAGCATAAATTCTCCACCCCTATTTTCCCCAAGGTAATGGCCAAGTTGAGGTGTCTAATAAAACCTTTGTCAAAATCCTTAAAAATATTGTTAATGACACTAGACACGATTATAATTTGAAAATATTTCTCACCTTATGGGCATATCCTACTAATGTTCACACCCCCATTGGTGTTACACCCTATTCCCTAGTATATAGATCTAAAACAATTCCCCCTATTGAGATTGAGCTCCCTTCTCTGCATATTTCACTATAGGATATTCTTGATGAACAGGACTATAAAATAACTAGGATATAATATTTGGGTCTCTTAAATAAGAAATGGTAAGATGCCCTTAATCACCTCAAAGTATATGATAATTAGCTATGTTAAGGTTACAATAAGTGTATCATTTATAAAGAATTTGAGCTTGGTGACCTTGTGTTGAAATAAAATCAGAAGAACACTAATGTTAAACATGAAAATATATGTAAATTTGAGCCTAATTCAATGGGCCCATTCATTTTTACAACCAACTTTGGTTCAGGAGCATATAAATTAGCCACTCTAGATGGGTATGAATTAGATTATGCCATGAACATTACACATCTTAAGTGTTTATATGGTTGAGTTTATAAACATTGTCTATGAGTGTACCTACTTGGGGGAATCCCTTCTTAATAGTATTCCAGCTACTATTTATCCCTTGATTGGGGGCACCCCTTTTCCCTTCCTGGTAATTTTCTTATCCATTTCCCCTTTCTTTATGATTAAATAGGTACAATAAGTGAATCCATAGCAAACTTTAGTAGAATTATATCAATGTTGTAGAATGATTTATGTCATAATATATTTGCAGATGAAATGTTATGATATTAACATCATGATTTCTTACTTTCATATCATTTTAGAGCTCATTTGAGTTCCTATCCATTCCTATTTATATTACATATTTCATTCCCATTTTTTCACCTTGGTTAATTGTTGTAAATGAAGTTGTATCCTATTCCAATTTTTGTTGAAGGGTATTCACTAAATTTCCAATGTTTGATACCAAAAAGTCCTTTTCCCATTTCCTATTCATTTTTGAACCTTTGTACCTATGGTCATTCCTTCTTTTGACAGATATCTCTTGGAACCTTGTTCCCTATGTCTGGTACATCCTTTTTTGAAATATTCATGTATATATTCCATTCCAAAGATCTAAAAATATTTATATAGTCCAGAGAACATATTAAAATATTCCATCAAAATTACCCAAATCAGGGCCATCCCAAGTGAGATGTTACATCATATCTCATGCATAATTTTTATCTTGTTAGCCAATTGGATTTCCCCTGGCTTGAAACTAGGTGGCACATATTGAATATCTCAGGGTTGATTCACTCTCCTCTTAAGTATAATGTTTCATGAGTGGTACCCATTTATTCCCCATTCCATGCACTCATAATTTTATGATCCAATTCAATCATCTCACATTCCTTGGTCATCTTCATCACATTCCTCCCTCTTGTGAGAACTACATTAACCTGAGGTTTTTTTAGACTATGTAGGAAGGACTTAGTTCTTTTGGTCAACTCAACCAATAACAACTAATTATCACCCTAATTTTTCATCCTTTTTTCTCACTAATTTTCTATCACTAACAATGCCCTCTCGAGTGGGCATCCCCCATCATGTAAGCTCAAAATTTATTCTTAGCCTTATGATTTAACATCATCTAATCATTCCTCTTTATTTTTATTTTTTTCTTATTTTCCCCCCATTTGGGATAAATTTATTGACCTAAGTTTTTTTGACTATGTATGTAATGCTCAATTACTAAGGCTATCTTGATCATTATTCTTCTTCTTTTCATTTGATTCCTCTTTTTCCTCCATTTCTCCACCTATTTCTTCACCACCTCATCCCTTCCAGCTTTTAAATATATTTTAATAGACCTTAAAAATTATCAATCTCTTTAAACAATCTGATTGATAATCTACCTCATCTACCTCTATTTCCCTCTCTAAATCCACCATCCACTTTGCTTTATTGGTCACCCCATTGAATTTATTTGAATTTCTTGTGCATGCTTCACTACTCATCCACCAACCACTTCTTCATATTTTTGTCCCTCTTTCCACTTCTTACCAACCTTTCCCTTCATATCATTCATATTTTTTCATCATCCTCATCATTTCCACTTGTCTTGGCATACTGTTATACCCTCTTCATCACTCTCCTTCCCTCACATCTCCCCCACCTTCCCATTCCCTTGCACAATTATAGACTTTTTATTCATCCCCCTTTTGAACTACTACATCTATCTTTTCTTTGCCATCACCTTCTTATCTTTGTCTCTTCTTCTAGATCTCATATAGATTCTAGTAGTTTACACTATGGTGAATCTAAGAGTTTCATTACAATTCTTAATTTAATTTTATTTTTCCTATCTCTTTCATCTTGCATTTTTTATTCCACAACTAGCTTCTTACCAAGACCTTTTCATTTGAAAATCCATCCATAATTGTCATTTTCTTCTTATCTATGAAAACCTTTGTGATTTGCTATTCCATTTTCCTCTTTCCATATCTATAAGCACTTGTGTTTTGAATCTATGTGAGCATTCATGCTTTGTATCCTTGTTAAACCTTGTACTTGACATCCCTCTTTTCTTCTTATCTATGAAATTACTTGTGCTAAACATTCCCCTTTTATTTTTCTCTGAGTAAGCACTTATAATCAGTCCTATCTTTTTATTCTTATCATCCCTTTCTTCATCTTCATCTCTTATCTTCATCTTCATCCCCTTCATTTTATTTATCTACATACTCACTTCTTCACTCTCTTTTCCTTCATTTTCCATTATATCTCCACTATTTATTAAATACCTCATCCCTTTTCATCTTGTCAATATCTTCTAATCACTCATTAAAAATGTAAATATATTTTAACAAGATGATTGACCTCCATCCTGTCTCTTCACCTTATTATCCACACATCTTTCACTTACCCCCATTTTTCTTAATCCATTTCACATCTTCCATCCCATCCTTATCTTCAAATCCACCATCTGACCTATTTTTTTTCTTGTCTTTGATTATCATCACTTTTCCTATGAACACTTAGTTGTTCATGATACCACCTACTTCTTCAATATCTTGTCCTCCTTTTTTTCTCCTTCTTCCACTGTCCCCCCATTTCCATTCATCCATGTGTTTACTTATTCTTCATTTTCACCACCAAACCATTTTCTCCTAGATATAATTTAGAAATCTTTTCACTACTTTCATTTATTTCCACATCTATCATTATCCCATTCTCATGCATGGCTTCTAACATTCTCTCACATCCACTTTCAATTTCCCAGTCTACTTTTTTTTATCACATTATTTTCACCCTCAAATTATGCATTTTGTTCTTCATCTCATTTCATCATTTATTTTCATTTTTCTCATCTTCTCTGATTTAATTTGGTTTAATTTCAAAGTTGCATATCAATATTTCTTCCCAACAATAGCTCCCTTAAAGGTATTTATCCTTTGAGAAGACTTCCATAATTGTCATTTTATTCTTATTTGTGCAATCCTTTATGTTTTTCTATCCCCCTTTCCTCTTTCCATCTCTATAAGAATGTGTTTTTCATATGTGTAAGCATTCATACTTTGTAGCCTTGTCAACCCTCATACTTGACATCCCTTTTTTATTCTTATCTATACAAGTCCTTATGCTTCACAATCCTCTTTTTGTTTTATCTATGAAATTACTCATGATTCACAATATTTTCTTCTTCTTCTTCTTTATGTAATGAATCTAAAACCATTATCTATCTTCATTATCATATTTATCAGTGATCCCACCATCTTATCCATCCTCTTTTATACATATCCCCATCAATATTAACATTAACATTAGTTGTTGGATATGTCTAACATCCTCCTAGTGAAAATCAATCTCCTCACCCATAAGGGTGTGATCACTAGTTTTTAATAATCTTACATGCATCTCCATGATTTTTTACCCATGATTTATGATCTCTTGCTTCAATGCATGGAATGTATGATTCACTACTTGAAGCCCACCCATTTCTTACTTCAATGTCTCTACATATTATGTATAGTAACTCCATTGTCTTATCCCTCTCCATCTACTCCCCTAACATAAAGGTTGATTTACACCCCTTTTCCCATTGTGTGATTGGTTGTATAACCTCATCCCAAGGTTGCATGATCAAATATCCCTGAACACATCATCCTCATAACCCATCCTATCCAACTTCTCCTATCCATCAACATGATCATTATTCATGCTTGTAATCATATAAATACCTAGACAATGATTTCCATGCCATATCTCATTATCACATTTCCAAAAACCCCAATGCTAGCTATTTGAGTTAGTATCATCTTTGGGTTAACATCGTTTCATCCTTGACTAATGACATACCCATTATTTATGCTAGTTTCATCTCTAGGTTAATATTCTCCTTTTATTCATTACATTTATTTAGCCTAATTATTTTATATGTATTCATATTCATTTATTCATATCATTTCTTGTCTTATTACCCTCCCCTTCTAGGAGAACTACATCAGCTTGAGGTCCACATGGACTACGTAGGAAGCACTTTGATACATGGGGTATCTTGGGATAGCTTAGGCACCATTATTGTACTTATCATTAATATTTAACTATATTAAAATAGAATCAATTAGGACTATCAAATGATTGAGCACTAATATTTTATTTTCCCTTGTCCTTATTATCACCATCCTCCTTACCTTATGATCTTGTCATTTTATGAGCCTATCTTTCTTATGCTCTCACCATTTTGTGATCCATTCCTATTTTTAATCTATAATCATTTTATTTACTTATCACTTTTTTTATTTCTTAATTCCTAGGAGACCTACATTTCACCTAAATTCCACCATGGACTATGTAGACAACATCCATTTGCATGCAGAAATTAGAGACAACTTAGGCACCCCTTCCTTATTCTTATATTCTCCCCTTTTAGGTAAAGATCAACTTATCTCACCCTTAGATTAAAGAGTAATTCCTTGTTTCCATACCCACTAATTTAATAATTGAGTGTTTTTTATTTTTAATTATGTGTTTATTTTCTTGTTGGTTGCTTGTTTATTTGATTATCAAACTCACACTCTATAAGTTTAGTATATTGTATTTTACACTTGAATCCTATTTATTCATATCAAGATGTTAGGTTATTAACATTTGTATATGAACTCATTTAAGTGCATTATATTTTACAGTTAAGTCTTGATTTTCCATGTCATGATTTAACATTGTATACATTTGCATTTGATTTTTTTTATGCAATTTGACAAATAATGTTATCATGATTAATTAGAAGGTTATGATGCATAAAGTCATTTGTAATATCAAAAATCAAGATTTAAAGTTCTATACAAAAGTAATGTCATATCAATTATTTTGATCATCTCCTCATCTATTCACTATCATATCACATTTTTGGTCCTCATTTTGGTCAATCTATTCCTCTCCAATTTGGTCAATTTTTTATTAATTATATTCAATTTGTTCCTACTAATCAATTCAAATTTTTCCTAGAAATTATTTCAAGATTCTCTTATCACATTTATGATCATATGAATTATGGTCAATTTTTCCTCAGTCAACCCTTAGGCATTTTTTCTATATTTTTATACATTTAAGGGTCCTCATGTTCGTGATGTTTTCATTACACCCCCTTGAGTATTAATCTAGGGTTTACCAAGTAGTGTCTATGGCATTAATTTGAACCTATTTGCCAATGAATTTAACAAACCATTAGTTGGACATCTATTTATTTTATCTGATTATTCTAAGCACCTTTTTGGCTCATTTTAATGTTATTTCTTGGTGTTTAATAAGATGTTATTTCTTTTGTGTCTCACAACATCTCCTCAAATAGGGAAAAATATAGACACTTCATTTTTACCACCTTATGTGTCAAAATTGTAAAATGGATTGAATTCTTACATTTGTAGACAAATTGGTCCAAATCTTCTATTCAACTCAAATTATTATGCACATCCTACATACAAGTCTGAATTCACCTTGGGTCAAACCTAATTGGGGAAATGCACCATTTTGAGTCATTTATTCACTATCACCATTACATATTAGATGATTTCCTTCACTGCTCACTATTCAATATTCATTATTCTTTATTCATTAGTTAATTAATTAACTAACCCTCCCCTAATCATAAATTCCATGGATTTTGGTCTATTTATAGTTTATTAAATAAAATATTTCCTATTATATTCACATTATTCTATGAATGAATTTTATGTTGACCTCTTCCTCTACTTGTCTTCCTTTATCACTTTTCTTCCATTTTTTAATCTAATATTCCTCCATTTGTCCCCCATTATACCTATAATTTTGAGACACACCTTCCAATTGGGGGGAAAAACTCCAATCATGCCCATGCCCCATCAAATGTAATATCAATCCTCCTCCCTTGATATTCCAAAGAGATCAAGGGATCAATTGTTTGATCCATGTGAGATGTGGAGGGTGCATTATCCACATTCCATCTCATATTCAATAAGGATAGTTTAGGTTTATTCAAAAATTTTATAAATAATACCTTTAACCTCCTTCAATTCCATGATCTATAATCATAGCGAATCCATGCAAATTTTCAAAACCCTCTTATGCATCAATCACATCATCCATTCTTCAAAGCTTCCAAGAAGAGATGCTTCCAACTTTGAAAAAAAATCTACAACCCCCTTCAGAGCTACATATCAAGATAAAAATATACTTATGATAAGGTGAATGATCCACAATGGAAAGTATAATAATTGTTTATTTACTTTCTTAATTATGTTTCATTTCTCTTTGCCTTTGCTCATAAAGGTTTTAGGATTTTAGGTGTTATATATGTATTTAGTATTTATTGTTATTCTTTTCTAAATTTATGACCCCTAAATGTAATCTTATAGATATATTATGGATGTAATATGATGGACATTTTTAAGGAAGGCCTAGTTATATTCAATGAGTCTTATAATACAACTCATAAACTAAAAATCTAAGTGGAATCATAAATGATGAAGGAAAACCAACTCTAAAATAAAATGAGATAACAGATTATTAGCTACAATCAATATACATCAAGGGGATATTGATAAAAACATAATTTAATGATGGATGCAAGGTGACACATAAGTGATGTATAAATCCTTAGTGTAGACAAGAAAATCTAGACAAGTGGACAAGTATAAAATATTTTGACATAAAGGACCTATGAAACTCCACCTAAGAATCATAAAGTTTAGGCTAATGTTTAGTACATAGATCATGCCAGGAAGGATGTATACATGAAAAATAAAATGGATCCTACCTTACCACAACATGTTTCCCACTCCTCATGACCCCTTATATATCCATCTACCTACTATGAAGATTAACCTACTTGTGTGAGAATATATGGCACTATAATGTAAGAATATATAATGATGTATTGATATAAGACCTCCTACCCTAGTACACCCCAATGGACCTTGGATCTATTGTGAGGCCAACTATGGAGTTTGAGCTTCAACTAGAATAGGAGATGTGCCAAACAAACATCACATATTTTGGTGTGATCTAACTTTTAAGAAATAATGTTTCATTTTATATTTTGCCTTTTCTTATAATAGGGCTTTTAAATCTTCTGGATTTTTCCATTTTCATCATACATATAGATTTTGAAAAACTAAAGATGGGTGATATACACAACTAACAAAAGAGATCTTATACTAAGCCACTAGAAAAGAGAACCTAAACACCATGGTGCCTAAAATAATCCTAGACTTACCTCATGGAAGTATACAATCTCAAAACGGACCTATGTGTGCCTCAAGTGGTAGGAAAAATAGGTACAAATGGGGATCATAATAGATCTATCCATGTAAAAATAATGGCTATACAATAATAAGTATGATCATAGTTGACCAAAGGAAGGGGGACATAATGCTTTGTAAATGTAAATGATATATTATGAAAGGTGATATTCATGTCACTAAATAAGCTATGCTAACCTACATATAAAAATTACAAGCACATATATATAAATTCATCCCAAAATAAGGGGAATGTATAAATGGGTTGAAGAATCAAAAGGAGTTTAAGGCAAACTAAGAAATGGTAAATATGTGATATACAAAACCTAAAAATGGGACCAAATATTCTCAGGATAAGTAAAGTTTGACTATAAAAATGATTGTAAAATTATGAAAAGAAGATATACAAGGCTGAAAATGAAATTAATGAAAAATGAAAGGAGAATATGATATAAGAAATATACATACAATAAGTATCATATATTTTTAAAATAGTAATTAAATGAAATCAACTCATATGATAATGTGAATATAATATTACATAATTATTTTCTCATAAATGTCATGAAATATCTTGACATACATCATCAATAACATATTATAAATCATGTTGTAATTGGTATCTGGCTCCAATCATGGTCTTCTTTACTCTCTTAGAGAGTCATGCAAGAATTGCCTAGTAAATGAGCTCTATGGATAAATTAGGAACACTTAAATTAAGATGTTATGGGACCTCATGTGAAGAATACTCAATGTGAAGAAGTTATGGTGTCAAGTCACATACATATTTTGATTTTGTAGATGGTTCTGGTTATTCCTTCATCTTAATGAACCATGTGAGCCCTTACTGTGAAGGTTGAGATGGGGGCCTTGAAAAGTAACAATTTTTTTTTTGAGTGTTTTAAACCTACATGAATCATGTGTATTACATTGATGCCAAAGATAAAACATGTAACTTTTTTTAGGGATATAATCTCAAGTAAAATTTAGAGGTGGTGTGTTTAGAAGGTGGGAAGACTAGTCTGCTTCAAGGTGAAGAAGATATAAATACTATCAAAGATATCAATATAAATTATAATGATGTGTTTTCATCCCATAAAAATGAGTATATGAGTATCAAATCAAGTTTTTTGACTATATATGGTAGGAATGAATCCTTATGGCTTCTATTGTGCTAAAACATTCTAGTATGCTCGATAATATTTGGCCCAATGACTAGTTACCTTGTGAAACTCAATGTACGGTTCATGTTCTTGGGTGGGTGGGTATGGTATTTCATTTGACCTAGGTGGATAATAATATTTGGGTCTATCTTAACCTAATCAAATAATTTATCATTACTAAAACACATAGTGGTAGACTCTGCAACATGGTTCTACTTCATACATCTTTGGTATGCTCTAATTGTAATGTAGGATCATGAAGACAATGATTAGTCTATCTTGTTCATGGATAAACTAAAAAAACTCAATCAAAAATAACATTATAAGGATAATTAGTAGGGTTATTAATGATAAAAAAATAAAAAAATCTACAAATGGAAGATAAAAACACCATTTACCTTCCTATAATGACTTCATCTTGTAATTAGTATGAGAAAAGGCTGGTGATCGATATTGTGAACAAATGATATTTGACAATGCTAATGCTTTATGGGTAACACCTCCTCTTGTTCACTTGGAAATTGGTTCTTGACATATGTTGGCTATGAAGTTTTCTAGCAATACTTTGGAATTATTTTTTTACACATAAAAGCTTGTTGAAGAATGGTCATGGCACTTGTATTTATAATTTTCAACTAAATCTAACCCACATGTAGTTAATATAGGGTTAAGGTTAGGAGCCCAAATGCATTTAATGATGGATTTGATTATGCATTTAAGGAGGCATGGCTCAACATTTCTAATTTTTATGGCATTTATGTTGATATTTTCTAATTTTTGACTTTGGGGCTGATGACATCATCATGACATCATATTAATTTATATTTGTTGAAAATTAATTTGAATAAATTAGATATTAATTTAATTCAATATGGATTTTTCACCTAAGAATTTAATTTGATTTAATCAGCTAAATGAATCTGATTAGGCTTTTGGTCATTTCAAGAATTTAGTTAAATGCCTTGCTCAATTAGTCAAAAATGTTAATTTTCTTGGTTGTAACTTGATAGGGGATGAATTTGTGTGAGATTATCATTGTGTATAGGTTTTTTACCCAAATAAGGATGCCTTGATGTGATTTATGGCACTTACATCCAATGTGTGGATGAATTTAGGCATTTTAGTGATTTTTAGGCTTAATTTGTGTTATCTATTAGAAATCAATTTTATGTCTGTTTAGACATAAAATGTGTCCAAAATAGAGTGTCTACATTTTCCCCTTGTTTGATGAGGCATTTTTAACACACAGGGACAATAAAATTTTCTCAAAGAATGAAAAAGTCACTAAGTTAAAATTTTTAATTTTTTGAAAAATGACATGTTGACAACCATAGGTTGTTATGATGTAATAGGTATAAGTCCATGACATAGAAGGGGCTGATGATCCGTAGATTCCCCCTCGAGGGAGTGGGTGGAAAATAGTGTCATTGAATAGGCCCTCAAAAAGAGGAAATGACATGGTCTAATAGTCTAAATAAGGATTTTACCTAACAAGGTAGTTTTAATCCTTGACATTGTGAGTTACCCCAATAAGGTAGATTGAAATGTGATAAAATTGATTTTACCCTAGTAGGGTGGCTTTGGTCATTCATAAATTTTAAATAATTTACCTCATCTTGGAAAATTAGTAAAGGGATCTCATGCACTAAACTCGTAACATATATTAGTAATGAATTGACAAGGAGGAACAATACAAATCTAGGGTACCTGCTAATATAGAGATGAATGTCTAAATGAGCATATGATATAGACATAAAAATGGTGTTATGGAATGAGGCTCCAAAAATCCTAAAAAATGGTCTAATGATAAAAAATGGCATAAAATTAACAACAATAGAAATAAACAACCTGAAAAATAAACCATAGAGTAAAAAATAAGACCTCTTAGGATGAACAAAATGAACCTTAGGAACTAGGGGTGAAAAATTAAGCTTTAAAGCTATATATTCACCCATGGGGTAAAAAATTTTAATTTTCACCCTACCCTTTAAGAATTTTGAGCTCTATTCCTATGGAGAAAATCAAATAAATATGGTTCATGGATAAGAATGGAAGCATGTGAACGACTAGGTATGGGAGCAGAAGAGACCACCACATAATAGGCAACCGGTAGGTGAACCTTACTCAAGATGATTTGAATTTATTATGAATTAATGCTAGATTAGGGTGAAAAATGACAAATTCATCATTTACATGACATGAAAAATGGTAGCTTCACCCAAATTCCTGTAGTGACTTCACTGATTTTTGGTGGAAATCACCAAATTGACAATTTCACCAAAATAGGTGAAGTCATAATTTTTATAAAATGGTGACATTACCATAAATGGTATAAAATTCCTAAACATTTAATTCACCACCAAGAAAAATGATGACTTTTCCCTAAAATCAAAATATAATAGTTAAGGGATTTAAAGTGGGTCAATCCTCTAGGAGAGAGGGGCCTACTAGTCTCAAGCAAAAAATAGGTCAAGTAGGGACTTTCTTAGTGAGATGTGATATAAACATAGACTCATGATAATATATTTGTGGTTTTAGGAGTGATTGGATGTCCTGACGACATGCAAGTGATGTGCCCACTATTTATGGACCCCTCAAATTTGGATTGAAGGGATGTGCACATTTTTAGAGGCCATGTATCTGTTTGATATGACATAGATGCCTATGATTAGAATGAATTAGGCATATTTAAGTGCATTGGCTGAGCATTGACACTTAGAGACTTCCACCTACCAATAGGGGAGGTTACATTTATGCTAGAGGATACCTGGAATATACTAAAGCTACCTATGAGAGATCGATGACTATTTTAGACTGACCCAACATAGTAGTAGGATATGCTAGATTATTTGGTCAACTATTACAACATTCCCATGCCACATGGGAAAGTCAATATTAATTTATTAGATCTATACATAAACATTCAACTAGACAACTTAACACTTGAAGATATAAGACCACCAACATTGATTGATAGGTAGGTTATGGTACTGATGGTGATTATCAACAACATATTATTACCTAACAAGAGTTGCTAATTATTTCATATGGGCCTAGGTAGGGTGATAAAAGTGATGTTAGATGACATAACTAGATTTACTTTGGGACTTGTAGTGTTGGCCCAACTATATAGAGATTTGCATGTGGTGGCCTATTGAAGAGGCTGGAATATTAGGGTACTACTTTGCTCTAGGTTTGAGGATAGAAGCACATAGCCATAGAGTGCCTCATAGGGTAGAGATGAGTACAGGGCTCATAAGATCTAGTATCTTATGGATGGTTCTAGATAGGTGTAAATCACATAGGGCATTGTGGTGAGATTTACCACTATCATCAGATGTTAGCTGACCTGATGATTGATTTATTCATATGGAAACCTTACTTGCCACTACAATTTTAGTAGAGATTAGAGAGATGGTATACGATGTATATAACATCTAGGTGTTTTCTAACAAGTAGGTAGACACATGTTATTGAAGAGTATAGAATAAATAATATGCTATGATAGTTTGGTATGCAATAGGATGTACTTAATAATCATAGGTGGTTTGATCATACTACCTAGGATATTAGTTGAGTGACTCCATTGAATCTGAGGAATACGACTGTAAGAAATTATAAGGGAGTAACATGGATTTAGTGGGTCTATGAAGGAGGCCCTATAAATACAAGTGTGACATTATCCTATGTGATATGATGGACATAGTTTTATACAATGATATTGACAATACCTCTTTAATCACTGGGATAGGTTTAGGTTGGACAGGTATAGGTTGGGTGGGTACAAGATGGGTAAGTATAGGCTGGGTAGGTATAAGGTGGGGGTGGTGATGAGATGGAGGTGGATTAGACATGTATATAGATAGACCCAAACTAGGTAGGTGTTGTGCCTATTTTTCACACCCCCTTATTTTTTTCAAAACTAATGCTTTTTTTACCATAGGGATGACTCAATCATGAAATTTAAAACTATGTCGGGGACCCATTTAATTAGTAGTATATTTGGATGCATATTTTTGATTATAAATTGATGATGATTGGTTGATGAATTCATGTTTATATTTTGATTGGTTTCAAAAAGAATAGTGAATAAATGAATAAAATATGCATATATATATATATATATCATTTTAAATCAGTTAACTTGTTTTTTTTTAATTTATTATTAGATTATAATATAACATTATAGTTTAAAATAATGACACTATCATTTTGAAGCATATATATTTGATATGATATTTTCACATATCTATTTGATCTCAATAAATGTGAATTATCACAACAAATTCTAGATTATACTTTTAGTTTTGGCAAATTGAGTAGTCTATGGTGACCATTTGGTATACATAGATAATGTGATTCTTTGTTTGAAATAGATAAAGTGGTATATAATTGGTTATTTTATATCCTTGTCAGTTCAATTTTCAAATTGTAAAAAATAATTATTACAGTTTGAGAAAACACTATATTTGTGGTCAAATGCATCATTTCATTTGTTTTGGAAATCATATGAGTTCTTAATTTGAAAATAGACCTTAATCAGACAAATTTTATTCATAAGGAAGATTATTTAGAAGAAATATAATTCATTTTCAAAGACAACTATAATTATTTTATAGATTCAATTGAGGGTTCATTTTCATTTCTTATGATATAATGGACTTTGAAATTATTGACATATTGAAGTTAGTTTGATATAAATATCAAAAGATCTGATGGTTCTAAGTGATAAATCCTAAGTTCAAATTTGATTAAGGTTATTAAGTCAATGTTGCCTAGCCTAAGTTCTAAAATGATATCAATTCATATGTTCTAAAGATCCTAACCTAAGGATATCTATCCTAAGGTCTTGAAATAATATTAATAATAACTATTGGGACATGGTGGTTTTGAATGTTTTTACCTAGGTCAAGATATTAATGACATACATTTCAAAGGATATAAGGTTGGTGTTTGTTAAATGTGATATGTATGATTTTGTGTCAAATCATGAATTTTCTTGACATAGGATGTTTTCTTGGTGAATTGGTATCCTAGTTAGTAGTCTATTCGATAAGACATCAAACTACATTAAGTTGGTAGGAGTTAATGTAAATGCATACTCGAGGATATTTCAAGATCATGTTAGGATTTTGGTATTTTGAGACTTTATGATGAAGTGTACATGCCTTGATTTTTGGAAGTTGGTAAGAATTTAGTAGGAGGAATAGTCATTTCCAAATTTGATCATGCCAATGACTAAATTAGCAAAATTACTAAGTTTATCCTAGGTTGAAAGAATTCAATAAGAATTGAGCACATACCCAAGTTAGTTATGATGGGGGATAAAAAATATAAATAGTTTGATTTTAATTTTGTTTGGTCATCTTTGAAAGATTCTCATGGAAAACAAACTCTGTCAGTTTGGATTTTGAGCAAAAAGATTACAAGAAAGTATTACCAAGTATGCCATGAATAAATTTAATGAATTTTTGAAATTTTTTATGAGTTATTTAGATATTTTTAGAAAAGAACATGGTTTTAGTATACATGTTAGTAATTTTGATGAAGTAATTGGTTTATATCTCTACATGTTGATTTTGGAAAGAAAACCTACAATTTATGTTAGCCCAATATCTTATTTCTTGCATGGAAATTTGACACACATGGATTGTGATAAAGATTTTGGTAGATGATGAAGTTTAGACATGTTTATTTCTTTGGATTTGGATAAAATCTTTTGAAAATATTGAGACTTTTTTAGCATGTATTTTGATATGGTTTCAGTGAGTATATATTATAGTCATATTTTTGCAAGCAAGATATATATGGATGTTTTGAACATTTTCTAGTTTTAGAGACTTGTTTAAGGTTTTTGGGATGTGATTTTTTTTAAATTTTTTTGAAGCACATGTATTGGTTTCTAGTTTAAGTTGGATATCTCAAAATATATAGATTTTTGTTTTTTGTCACGTATACCTTTAGTCCTAGCTTTCTATAAGAACATTGCAGTGTTATTAGAACATGTTATTTTTAGTTTCAAAATTTCATAAGACATTAGTTTTTTAAATAGACCTTGCATGCATATGCCATGAATTTTTGAAAAGGTTTCAAAAGGTTCTTCAAGAATTTGATTTTTGAAAACAACTCTATATGTTGTTACATGAGTATTTGAAAGGTTTGAATGATGGGGTCAACTATGAATTGAAAGGTTATATCTGAATGTAGTTGAATATATAAACATGACTATTCTTACTATTTTGAAGCCATAATTTTTTGGTCACAATCTCATTTTAAAATCTTGGTCTTTAAAAGAAAGATCTAGATAAAAATATGAAGTTTTTGTTAGATTTACATCTCAGTATCAAAATCCTTGGTTTTGTTTTGAAATTGGATGTTGAAATAATAGTAATTTGAGGAAGTTAGTTGTTTTTTGATTAATTTTTTTGATGAGGAGTATATTTTGAATAAACATTTTTTACTTCAAAATATTATGTAGTGTTACATTTTGAAAAGTATTAGTTTGGAATCATTTCACAGAATTGTGTTGGGGCTTGATTCAAGAATTTAAGCAGAATTTGTTGTGAAATTTTATCAAGGTTTCATTTGAAGTTTAGATAATATATTATTTATATTTCAAAAATTTATAAGTTGCTTTCTAGTTTAAAATATGACATGAAAAGATAATGATTTATGAGAAGATACTTTTCATGAATAAATTTGTGAAATCCTATCTCAATTTTGGATTGCTTTAGTTTGATTTTCAAATAATTTGATATAGTGAAGATAGAAACTACATTAAGATATATCATAATATTTTGAAATAAAATTATGTTATTATAATTTTATTTGAAGACTTAGTTGGTTTTAAAAGAGAATAATGAAATATTATATTTTTGATGAAATAAATGGGATAGTACAATGATGTCAGATACACTTGTTATAATTCAGTTCAAAATTTATGTTAATATGTGATTGTGTTTTTAGAGTAAAACTATATTTCATTTTGAATAAATATATGTTGATTTTTAGTGATCAACTTTGAATATATTTTAGATTGTTTTAAGATGTCTAGATGGGATCAACTTGAGTTGAGTAGAAGTAATGATAATTGAGGCTAGGGTCAAAATTTAGATAATGTTAACTAATAAAACCCTAATAAAAATATCCCAAGGGGTGGCATTTGAGCTAAAAGATTTAGTCCTAGATTTTATAAAGGTGCTAGGATGTCCATTCATTTTGATGCAATAGATCTTGAATTTTAGAATGTCTTAAATAATCTACCTTTTAATCCAATCAATAATAGGGAAAATAAAATATTTTATGGACATAGGTTTGTTTTTAGGACCCCTTCACATAACATTTCCTTGCATCATTTGAAAAATAATCTACATCATTTGCCAATCTAGTCACCCATTCCTAAAAGAATTGAGCCTATTATTGAACCACAAGCTATTCATGGAACCACTTAGCTTGAGATTGAGATAGTCCATGCCAAAAACTTTATCAATATTTATATTCCTTTAGTTTATAATGAGCCTTCATCTTCTCATAGGGAGCCTATTTTGGGATGTATGAAATTGAGTTTGGAGAAGCCTATTTTAACAAGAAAAAAACATATGATTGAGATTCATCCTTCTACTTCAGATAAAAGATCAGCTAGTCAGAATGATATAAATTCACCAGTTGAGGTTAGAGTGCTCAAGTGGATCAAGATGGAAATTGATGACAATACAAGTGATTTTGGAATAAAGTTGGTACAACTTTCAGCAATTGAAATGGAATATAATGAATGTGTTAATGAACAAGGCAAACCAGTAATTGAAGTGTTGTCAAATTCTAATGATTTTTGGATGTCAATATGATGAAATTTTTATTTTTAGTTGAACTTATAGATAGTATAATTATATCCTTTTAGACTTGATATTTTGATTTTTAGATTTTGATATTTGCAGATAGTATTTTGAAAAGTATAGTAGACTTTAA
This sequence comes from Torreya grandis, assembly GCA_037957365.1. Taxonomy (NCBI): domain Eukaryota; kingdom Viridiplantae; phylum Streptophyta; class Pinopsida; order Cupressales; family Taxaceae; genus Torreya; species Torreya grandis. The sequence continues at coordinate 2,813,550 of JARHVA010000133.1, read as the reverse complement.
TTTTATGATATATATATATATATATATATATATATATATATATATATATATATATATATATATATATATATATATATATATATATATATATATATATATATATATATATATATATATGCCTAAGTTAATTTTGGAATATGAATTATGATTTAATATAAATAGAATTTTATTAAACTTTGATTTATTTATTTAATAATTAATATATGTATTCTATTTTATTATTAATTGATGAGGCTCCCCACTTGTTAGATAATACCCAATTTATAATCAAATACTTGATCTATTAATACTCTTTAAATCTTAATTGAACATATCCTTAACCAATAACTATTTATAATTAATTAACTTATAAAAGATAATTAGTTAAGATAAACTAATAACTAATTAATGTTAGTTATAACTTATTTTTCAACTAAGTTTGAAGCATAAAAAAAGATCAATGATTCATTTGAAAGAGAGGAATGACACATGTATTCAATATTTATACATTTGTGAAGTCAATCATTCATTTCTCTCTATTTTTTCTATGCAACTTCTCTAAGATGGCATGACTTTTACAGATAGATCTAATGATATTTTTATGATGGTTATATAATTACTTATGCAACACATGTATATCTAATTTTTATATCATCATTTATAATAGATTATCTGAAGTTTGTCAAGTCTAATATATTTTGATAATTACTATTGCAGTCCTATGTGTATAATCCAAGTTTTCAACTTGGATAATGATGAAAACTTTATTATTTATGACATTTCATTGATCTATTTTGATTGTAAAAGTTATCTCTCAATTATTTGTAAATAAAGATGTTGGTTTATCAAGTAAAATATATCTTTTCTACTAACATGACTCTCCTTTGAGACTCATAAATTCTATTGTACTTTATATCAACTTTGTTTTAATATAGATTATTTTGTTTTAGATGAATCTTTAATCAATCTAGTTTTATTTTCATTTCTTTATACTTATTTAGTTTATTTGTTTATTTCTATTTTCTTAAGTTACTCTCTTAGATCTTAATTTTTGTCCACTTTCTTTTTTTTTAACTAAAAGAGGGGTAAAAATATATTAAAAATGAGAAAAACCACAGTTACATAGCATTGTCCTGGTCCAACAGTTGAGCCAGTTGCTGATATAAACTTCTAGGGATCATAGTACTATCCGTAATATTCCAAGAGGGGCCGTGTTCTGACACCCATTTGGCAAGGCAATCCGCCACAGCATTCCATTCACGGGGAATGTAATTAAACGAAATCGACTGCAAAGAAGAGCTTAATTGAAGAATCTACTGAATAAGCTCATTAAGGTGCCACTCTACTTTACCAGACATACCTTTATTCAAAAGATTAACAATAATTTGTGAATCAGATTCACAAATGATGTTACTCCAGCCATTCTGACAGCACACCTTCACCGCCTCCAGGATGGCCTCGGCTTCCATGAAGTTGTTAGTATACTGACCTCTATAGACAGAGAACAAAAATTGAACACATCCAACACTATTCCTAGCAATGCCACCTATGCCAGCAGCACCAGGATTGCCCCGAGAGGAGCCGTCAGTGTTAATTTTGATGAAACCATCCACCGGGAGCTGCCACCGGCCTTCTCTACAAACAGGGCGCAACTTCTGACTATAACCATGCCCCAAATGACAGCTCGAATCTCCAATACGTCTCAAGTTCGGTGCCAGCCCAAGGCACAAACACAAATTCATAGCTTCAGGGTCGGTCCCCTGCTCCCCAACACACTTGACACTTAGAGTTTCTTGAATCGATCTGATAACCATTGCCCACAGAGTCTGAAGATCCAGCTGGATGCCTCTAAAAACTCTTCTATTTCTTTCAATCCATAGGTTCCATAAGATAAAGGAGGGGCCCATAGACCAGGCACTAAGTAAAAAAGAATTCTTAGTAGGAGCCTGACCACATCGACCCCAGAAGTCCACAAGAGACGAAGCATGCTAGCAAGGCAGCCTCCATGCATCCCACCAGCAATGCCACAGCTGCAGAGCATACTTACACTGGAAAAAAATATGAGCTCCATTTTCATCATAGTTATAACACAAGACGCACCTGGAAGGTCCCTAAAAACCTCTCTTGCAAAGATTATCCCAGGTGAGACACCTGTTGTGAGTAAGCAGCCAAAGGAAAAAATTGCACTTGGGCCAAGAGGTCTGATTCCAAATTTTTTTGCCCCAAGCAAACTAACCACAAAATAGGAGGTGTCTAGTCAGAGCAAGATAGCCAGATGCCACAGAATAATGACCAGTATCATCCCCTCCCCACGCAAGAACATCCCTACCATGTAGGGAACTACATCCTCTGAAAGACAGGATACGTACTAATTCCTTCCTATCTTCTTCGGAGCCCCCAGGCGGCCAATCGGAAGAGTCCTTCCATCTGAAACCAACAGTAGTTCCCATATCGAAAACTTCTTTATAATGCTCCACCTTATGCCAACCAGTCGAGAGAAAAGCAGCTCCTAACTCCTATAAATGCAGATACGATGAAAAAAGTGGAGGTTCACCATCCCAAGAGTCCTTCCAGAAGAAAGCATCCATACCACTCCTGTAAACCCAAAACAAGCTATGTTTCACCAGCTGCGCTCCCCGCTTGAGAGTGTTCCACACCATAGACCCTCTGCCCTCAAGTGGGATCCTGGGAATCACATGAGGATCCACTCCCGAGAAATACTTAGTCGATAGAACCCGGGCCCAAAGAGACGAATAGCTGGAACACCACCTCCAATAGAGCTTGGCAGTAAGGGCTTGACTGGCCAGGATAGCAGAGCGTAAGCCAAGGCCCCCATCCATCTTCAGTCTACAAATAGTATCCCAATTAATGAGACTCCACTTGTTATTCTGCAAATTTTTGCTCCAAAGAAACTATCTCGAGAGGGAATCGAATTCCTTCAGGAAGTAAGCCGGGGCAGCCTGCACCATGCTACGATATATCAGAAGCGCCTGGATGACTGATTGGAGAAGAATCACATGACCCGCAGTAGATAGCCATCTATGAGTCCAGTGACTCACCTTAAGTCTCAGCTTATCAAGAATATTCTACCAAAATAGCTTAGGCTGTCTTCCTACCACAATGGGGATGCCAAGGTAAATAACCGGCAGACTCTGAGTCTGAAACCGTAATATAGTGGCGATCCTTCTCTGGATGAGCTTCGGGGTGTTAAAAAAGAAAATAGAAGACTTATGATCATTAATTTTTTGCCCAAAAGCTGCCAGGTAAGTGTCCAAAGTGTGTCAGAAAGCCTCCGCCTCACTTATACGAGCACGCCCAGTCAAAATAGTGTCATCCACAAATTGTAAATGGGTGAGAGGAGAGGAGCCCTCCCCCCAACTCCATCCCTGTATGACATTCTGAGAGACACGGTATTTGAAGAGCCTGCCAAGGCCCTCCGCAAGAATGATAAATAGGTATGGAGACAATGGGTCCCCCTGGCGAAGACCCCTGGAGGCACCAAGAAGCTCAGAAGGAGTCCCATTGATGAGGACTGAAAAGGAAGGTGACGTGATACAGCTCATTGTCATGTCCCCTTTTTCATGGACATTGACAGGCTTGATGATTAGCTTATTATGCGACCTTCGTAGGCTAATATGATGGATAGAGGGTCATAATGGAGCTTGGATTGACTTTGATTTACAGAATTTCTACATTTGGTTTTCATTCAGGGTATATCAGATGCATTGGGCCTGAGCTTCTACTTTTTAGGGATATTTGATATGCAGTGGAGCACCTTTATTTTGGTATGGTCATGTGCGGAATCACTCCCTGATTCACCTGCTTCGATCGGTTTGAGGATCCGACATATATTGAGGGAGATATTAATATTTGATTGATTTAATCAAATATTAATTATTTGGTCTCATTAATAATTAATTAATTAATTATTAATTATTTGCTCTAATTTTAAATTAGAAACCCTAATGCTAATTTAAGAAAACCCTAATTAGGGCAAGCATATCTTTTGAGGGTATAAGGGTTTCACATGGAGGCCATTATTGATTATGCATAGATTATTTGATCATTGAAAATTGAAGAAATTCTTCTGTGAAGACTGAGCCAAGGGTTTCAGGATTCCATTGCAGTGGAGAACATTCCCTCTTCATTGTGTGTGATTTAGAGGCTGTGAGATATCAGCTGATTTATCGCCAAATTGAGAGATAGCTTCATTCAGAAGTTATCACAGAATTCCAGGTTTGAGAGATAACTTCACACATAAGTTTATCACAGAGCTTTCTAGGTATTTTCTTTATTTAGTTTTTGATCCAATAAGTTATACAGAGATAGATCTTGTGTTAGAATCTATATTCATGAGATCAGGCTGTTCAGCAATCAGGGGTTAAGAAGAGACAGGTTGGCAGCCGTACCACGTCCGTACAAATCCGTTCAGATCTGTTCAGGCACCGACATCGGCAGATATAGGGCTTTCAGTGACCGACATCGGTCGACTGAAGACCGACGTCGGCAGAAAGCTGACCGACAGAGACCGACGTCGGCGAGGGATCGACCGATGATGGCGTCTGTGTGTCGACATAGAAAGGCCGAGACTCTTCCAGATCCAGTTTTCACTCCCAGTTTGATAAGTCAGGGTTCTTAAGATCAGATTTTAATATTCTTTATTGTGTATAATAGAGACTCAATTGTGTAATTGTCCAGAAGAACAAGTAATGAGATATTGATTTGCTATTGAGAGATTATACTGTGATTTGTGTATGCTTATTTGAATCTATTCTACAAGTTTGTATCTGTGATCCGAGTTTTATGAGTTTATATATTCCCTATTTGAAGGGGACATCACAGTGGTATCAGAGCTATTGTGCAGAAAAAAGAGCCCCTAAGTAAGGGACATCATAGTGGTATCAGAGCCAAATTCCTGCCATCCTGTTGGGCACATCAGAACTAATGTCTTGCCATCCTGTTGGGTAGTTCCAGGTTCAATTCGATTATCAGTATGGCTCTAAGAGGGGTCAAAGATTTGGAAGAAAGCATGCACAATGCAAAGAAGAAATTAGATCATCCATTTCAGCAAGCAGATGACACTCTAAAAATTTTGGAGGAGTTGGACACTTATTTAGGCAAGGTTGAGCATTCAAATACTTATGAGATGCAAACAACGTTATTTCCAGCGTTTGATTCGTTGGTGAAGCCCCGATTATTGAGACATCATGATGAGGTGGTAAGACTTGCAGCTCTCTCTTGCATTAGTGAAATGATGAGGATCATAGCTGGCTTTGATTTTCATGATGATCAGATTATGAGAGAGGTACTTTATGCCATGGTAAAAAGCTTCAAAAAGTTGGATAACATTAGAGACCCTCATTTCTCAAGGAGGGCAAGATTACTTGAAACATTTGCAAGGTATGGGTTTGAAAACCTCATGATGTTAGTAGGTTGTATTGGTGAAATTTGCATGATGTTTAAAATATTTTGGAATATTTTAGATGAGTTTCATTCTAGCAATATATTGGCATCAATGCACTCTATTATGTTCACAATCTTGTTTGAGGAGGAGGATAAAATTTCTAAAATCTTGGCAGAAGATTTATGGTATGTCTAGACAAAAGGGAGAAATGTCTCACCTAGAGCTTGCATGTGGTTAAAGAATTTAATTAATAGGCCCAAGGATCGTAGTGCTTTCCCTATGACATGCAGCCACTTGCATGATGAGTTTGACAGTCATGCTGATCCAGTACAGGGAGATATTAACACATCTTCAGGTAATGATTTATCTACATTATCTTCACAAGTAGGAGTAGTTGAGGATGTTGTGGATGAGCTTTGTCTTAAGGTGAGTCTAACTCAGGAGTTAGATAGTGAGGATGAGTCTGATGCTTGCATTCAGAGTGTGGAGGTGTACTCAAATGTTAGTACACTGAGTGTTGGTGATGAGTATGTTTCTATAGCAGCTTATGAGGAGCATGTGGTTGAGGCTCACACACATATTCAGGACTTGGGAGTACCTGATTCTGAGGAGTTTGGGATACCAGTGGAGTCGAGTCTCCAGATTGATTCTTCTCACACATTTGATAGTGTGGTACAGTGGGTTGTGCCACCATTACAGAGGGATCAGTTATGGGATGGATTAACACCATCTTTTGTAGATGGGATTTGCAGTTGCCAAGTACATAGTCTACAGTATCGACACATCCAGGGCAGTTGTGATTTCAGATATTGGTTGAGTTGTGTTCACCAATTTGATTATGGGTTCCTCTTTGTTCTACTTTTGTTGATATTACAGGTACTTGCATTAATTCACAGTAGTGCAGAGCATAACTACATTTGGGATCCAGGTGGATCGAGTAGTTCATTGTTCCGAGATTGCTTGGGGACAAGCAATTTCTGGAGGGGCGGATTGTCATGTCCCCTTTTTCGTGGACATTGACAGGCTTGATGATTAGCTTATTATGCGACCTTCGTAGGCTAATATGATGGATAGAGGGTCATAATGGAGCTTGGATTGACTTTGATTCACAAAATTTCTACATTTGGTTTTCATTCAAGGTATATCAGATGCATTGGGCCTGAGCTCCTACTTTTTAGGGATATTTGATATGTAGTGGAGCACCTTTATTTTGGTATGGTCATGTGCGGAATCACTCCCTGATTCACCTGCTTCGATCAGTTTGAGGATCCGACATATATTGAGGGAGATATTAATATTTGATTGATTTAATCAAATATTAATTATTTGGTCTCATTAATAATTAATTAATTAATTATTAATTATTTGCTCTAATTTTAAATTAGAAACCCTAATGCTAATTTAAGAAAACCCTAATTAGGGCAAGCATATCTTTTGAGGGTATAAGGGTTTCACATGGAGGCCATTATTGATTATGCATAGATTATTTGATTATTGAAAATTGAAGAAATTCTTCTGTGAAGACTGAGCCAAGGGTTTCAGGATTCCATTGCAGTGGAGAACGTTCCCTCTTCATTGTGTGTGATTTAGAGGCTGTGAGATATCAGCTGATTTATCGCCAAATTGAGAGATAGCTTCATTCAGAAGTTATCACAGAATTCCAGGTTTGAGAGATAACTTCACACATAAGTTTATCACAGAGCTTTCCAGGTATTTTCTTTATTTAGTTTTTGATCCAATAAGTTATACAGAGATAGATCTTGTGTTAGAATCTATATTCGTGAGATCAGGCTATTCAGCAATCAAGGGTTAAGAAGAGACAGGTTGGCGGCCGTACCACGTCCGTACAAATCCGTTCAGAGCTATTCAGGCACCGACATCGGTAGATATAGGGCTTCCAGTGACTGACATTGGTCGACTGAAGACCGACGTCGACAGAAAGCTGACCGATAGAGACTGACGTCGGTGAGGGATCGACCGACGATGACGTCTGTGTGTCAACACAGAAAGGCCGAGACTCTTCCAGATCCAGTTTTCACTCCCAGTTTGATAAGTCAGGGTTCTTAAGATCAGATTTTAATATTCTTTATTGTGTATAATAGAGACTCAATTGTGTAATTGTCCAGAAGAACAAGTAATGAGATATTGATTTGCTATTGAGAGATTATACTGTGATTTGTGTATGCTTATTTGAATCTATTCTACAAGTTTGTATCTGTGATCCGAGTTTTATGAGTTTATATATTCCCTATTTGAAGGGGACATCACAGTAGTATCAGAGCTTTTGTGCAGAAAAAAGAGCCCCTAAGTAAGGGATATCACACTCATCACCCAGCATATCCAATCCCGCTGAAAACCAAATGCCAAAAGGACTTTTTGCAAAAATCTCCAGCTAACTCTGTCATAAGCTTTAGTAAGATCAAGCTTAATAAACATTACCCGCTCCTGGGACGTACTCATAGAGTGAATAGCTTCTGAAGCTAAGACAACTCCGTCCAAAATCTGCTTACCGGCCACAAAACCCCCTTGTTCCTCCGAAGTAAGCCTGGGAAGATAAACTTTAAGCCTCAGCGCTATAAGCTTAGTAATGATTTCATAAACCACGTTACAAAGTGCAATGGGCCTATACTCATCAAGCTGAAGAGCCTGCTCCTTCTTCGGAATCAGAACAAGAAAAGTAGCATTTAGAGCTTTGAGCATTTCCTTATTAGTGTACGACTCTTATATGACAGCCATCAGGTCCTGCTTGATGATGCTCCAAAAGCTCTGAAAAAAATCCATCGAAAACCCATCCGGTCCAGGAGCTTTGCCTCTCTTCATGCTGAAAACCACCTCCTCCACCTCAGCCATCCCAATGGGCCTCATGAGACATTCGTTCATATCCGCACTCACCACCTGGGGAATGCAAGAAAGGACAGCCATTTCCGCTCCATCAGTAGGAGCCAAATCATTAGCAAAGAGAGCTGAAAAGAAACTAACAGCTTCCTCACTGATAGTTTGTGAAGAGGTCAAACGCCTCCCATCCTGGGTAACAAGAGAAGTAATAACATTTCTATTTCTCTGTGCTTGAACCGACTTGTGAAAAAAAGTCGTATTCTTATCCCCTTCTTGCAGCCAGTCAATACGCGCCTTTTGCTTCCAATAAATTTCTTCACGTAATTCCCACTCCGCCAGGGAGCTGGCAGCTCTAGCCTCCTCCTGACTTAGCATTTCCGAGAGACCAGAGTCTCTAATTTGCCTTGTGATTGCATCCAGCTCGTCATGCGCCCTCTTTCTCATGCCATGTAAATTACCAAAATAATTTCTATTCCAAATCTGCAATTTTCTCTTAACATACTGTAGTTTTTTTTGGAAGGAATACATGGCTGTACCATGAGCCGGAGCCCCCTGCCTCCACCATAGTTCAATACACTCCTGGAGAGAAGAGTCACGGAGCCACATCAGCTGAAACTTAAAGGGGGGTTTTTTAGGTCCCTCAATAAGATTTATGGAGAGCCTGATGGGCCAATGGTCCGACCCATTCCAATCCAAGATATCCGAGCTGAGAGAGAAGGTGCTAGACCTCCAAAAATAGGAAACAAGAAATCTATCCAGACGCTCCGAAATGGTAGCAGCACCCATTCTTCTGTTGCTCCAGGTAAATAGTCCATTGGAGGGTCTAACATCAGAGAGGCGCAGAGTCTCAACATTATTGTGGAGGCACTCGGTAGAGGGACCCAGACGGGACAACCCACCTCTTTTCTCCTCCAAATTCATAATAGCATTAAAGTCTCCCATAACAATCCACGGTAAGAACGGATGGCAGCTACGAACATAACAAATATGTTCCCAAAGTAGAAGTTGTCCTTTTATGTCAACTGACGCATAGACATTAGTGACAAGAATCAATTCCCCAGTGTCAAGAGATGAGGCAACCATGGAGAGGGCAGAAATGCAGGTAAACCAATGAAGGGGCAATATCTTTCTCGGGTCCCAGCAAGTTGCTAAACCCCCAGAGCTTCCCAGCGCTCCCACACCTTGATAATGGCCAAAACACCAAATTTTTGGCAAACAAGCAAACAGTAAATCAATTGATAGTTTCATTTCCTGGATACACAGGATATCTGGAGTGTGATCCAACACCAATCTTCGAGCAACCTTTTGTCTGGGGCAGCTGTTCAAACCCCTCACATTCCAAGATAAGACAATCATTGAGGGACATGGGGGAAATGTTCATCTAAGGTTTTAACAACCCCTAATTCCACCAGTAAATCACCAGTAAGTTTGATCTTTTCTAAATCCTTTCTTCGCCCCGCCTTAGAGAGAATAGAGGAGTTAGCTTTCTTAAAAGGCCTTTGTGCCAAGCCAAGCGTAGAAGATGTACCCTTATCTTTCCTGCCAGCATCAACTTCCTTGACTAGGTCAGCCCATTTCACTTCCTTATCAAGATTTACATTCTCTGTCTCAATTGCTCCTTCAATCGGCCTCAAAGAGTGCTCTAGAGACGGCAATGTCATCATATCCTGATCCACAATAGGCACAAAAACTTGCTGGTCTGTTTCAAGAGCTTCCCCCTGGTCTTCATCCGAAAAGCCATCCTCAATGGCCATGCTGTCTAGTGCCTCAAACCTGTTGAATCCCATGTCCAATTGCCTATCTATATTTTTGCGCTTCTGACCACCACCTCTCATACGTCGCCTCACTGTTGTGAACCCCTCCAAATCTGTACTAGCATGATCAACAGAACTTTGCGCAAATCTATCATTAACAGCTGGATATTTCCCTTTGACAGCTCTATCAGATTGCATTTTTCCATGAACAGAGTTACCCTGTCTACCTGTTCCTTTTCCAGTGGCTGCGGTATTTTGTGTGGAAGAGTCATGATTTATCCCACTATCTTTGGCTGCTTGTGGACAATGTCTATGCAGATGGCCATATACATGACAAATACGACATCTAAAAGGGATAGACTCATAATCAATCTACTGGATCCAGGATGAGGAGGCCATACAAATCTCCATGGAATCTGGCAAAGGATTATTTAAATCAATGTCAACACACACACGAGCGTAAGAAATTACCTTTTTGTCCAACGATTGATGGGCAATAGCTATCGGTGTTCCAAGCGTGGCAGCAATCTGCCTGAGAATATCCTCCCTCTAAAATTCCAAAGGGAGCCGTGGAAAACGGACCCAGACCGGCACACAAGCAGGTAATTCATCAGCTGAGTTGAAACCCGAATGCCAGGGTTTAAGAAAAAGCCCCACACGGTCATAGAAGTAAGGGCCCCCCTCAAAGACATAGTTACGGTCTGCAATTGAGGAAAAATTGACTAAAAAATAGCTGTTTCCAGCTAACATAATGTCGAAATCTCCTTCAATATGCCAAGACCTGTGAATCCAGGCATCTAAGGCAGCAAGTGAGATTCTTATACCCAGGAATTTATAGATAAGTGTGTGGGTAGAAAGGTACTCAACATCATCTTTCACAGCTTCAGGGGATATGACCACCACCGGTCTGTCCTGACTTCTCAAAAGACAACCATTTACCTTACTGAGCTTTGAACGCTCACTAATATGGGTAGTTTCTGAGTTACAAGAGTGCGCCCCAGGTAGAGATCCATCCTTCCTAGGGCCAGTCAGCGGCCTGTTCGCTCCCACGCCACTCCCAGCCAGCGCTCCCACTATCGCCCAGCCAGCATTCGAGGTTTTTCGAATCATGTCCACTTTCTTTAAGTTAAATTTGCTTTCTTTGATTAATTTTTATTATTGATTTAATATAGTTTGAGACTTATATGGTTTTATTAGATTAAATTTGTAGATTCATTTTAATTTTTATTAAATATTTTACTTTTTAGATGTCAGATTCTTAGTTTGAAGTTCATTTAGATCTAGACTGTTTAATTTGTTAAGTTTGTTAGTTCTTAGATTAGATTCTTTCTTTGTAGTTTTTTTATTAATTAGATTTAGGTTGTTTAGTTCTTAGATTGATTTATTTACTTGGAATTTTAGTTTTTTTCTTATTTATTTACTTAGTTGTTTAGATTTAGTGGTTTATCATATTTTTTTAACTTAATTATTTTTTGTTTGTTTTTTATTTGTTTCTTAGTTATATTATTGGCTGTTATTTATTGTGTCTCTTTGGGTTAATTTCTACTTGAATATTGACTTGATCAAGGATATATTAATCTTAATTATCTCAAATCTATCTTACTTATATTTCTAGTTTATTATATTGAAGTTACTTGGAAGATCATAGGAAAATAAAGATATTACTTGAAGTGTATTATTTTGTCAAGTCAGATTTCTTTCCTTCAAGAGATTATCTAATTAATAGACATTCTTTATCAGATAAGATATATTACAGATACATATCTAAACTGATTCATTATTTGATAAAGAGAATTTTTGAAATTATAATAGAATATGTTACATTTGATAACTTATTTATTATTTTCTAAAACATTTAAGCCCCCCCGTCGATGCGGCCCCCTCCGCCCCCCGCCCTCCACATCTTTAGGATCATAATTGAACCTTTAGAATCCTACCATTAAACCAGTATGATTCTCATCAACAATTTGGTAAAAGGGTTGATTAGTTGACAATACAATTTTCATCATCAACAAATTTGGTGACTCCACTAAGGATTTCATTCAAAAATATGATTTGTTTTAAGTTGTATTTTTTTCTTGCTAATGGTACTTGGAGGACAACAACATCTTATCTAATTTAGAATTGATATCTCTAATGATCAAGTTAATGATGCTTTTAATCTAACATGCTATGCATGGTATAATCATCCTAAAAATTTTCAACAAGTCATTTAGGTCATAAATGAAGAAGAAGAATTTACAAAATTTAAAATTAACTGGTATTCTAATCTTACTCATGAGACTTAACAAGACATTCTTAATATAAATAGAAGAATTTAGAAAGATAGAGCTAGAGTTTTTACTTTTAATCCTAGGCCTTGAACTTATTTTCTTTCTGATTATTTTTTGTTTGATTATTTTGTTTTGATTTTTGAACCTGTTATTACAAATCTACAATTTAATCAAGTTAATTAGGTTCAAGATAATCAATTTGTTCATGTAGAAACCACTAAAACTTCTAATAGGAGATCAAGTAGAAGTGAGAATACAAGATCTAATTCATGGATTACTAAATAATAGAGATCAAGATGATCTCACTAAAGTTAAAGATGAAGAAGTTCAAGCAAAAAAATAGATAGCTGTAACTCCATGGATTTATGCAAATCTAATTAATATTGAAAACCATCCTAGTAAGTTGTCTTCTCTTAAAGGATTGAATATACCAAAAAATTTTGGTGCTCATGAAGAATCTTGGAAAGATCATTTGCAAGCATTTAAATTAGTTTATGTTACTATTGGTATAACAAATGAAAAAAATTGCTTAAGAGTTTTTTTCCTAAACACTTAAAAAAAAGCTTACGAAGCATTTATTAGTTTTCCTGCCAATTTTATTGATACATGGAAATATATTGAGGATTGGATAGAGTCATCCTCTGAGAAAGCTAAAGAAGATTTTGATCTAATCAATGATCTTGAAAATTTTTCTCTTGATCTAGGTGTGACCATTTATCATTTTATTTCTAGGTTCACTAAGCTATGTTAAAACATCCCACATGATTTTAGACCTTTTAAGAAGTTATATAGACTTTTTATTTGTAATGATTTACCTTTAAAATATAAAATGACCCTAGAAAATAGAGATATTACAAGATATGATGAAACTATAACATTCTATATTGAGTATGAAAATAAATTCAAACACATTGGGTTTAATGAAAGGTCTTCTATAGATCTAAATTTAAATAATTAATTTTTTTTAAAGGCTATTCAAAGTCTAAGAAATGAATTGATCTTTATGAAAAGATAACTTAATGATAAACCTTCTTCATCAAATAGAAATAATAATGAAAATAAAAGGTTAGATATTACTTATTACTGTAATATATGTGAATTGGATCATGATCAAAATTCATGTGTTATTGTTCATAAATTCATAATTTAAAAAAAAAAAAAAAAAATTATATTTGAAGATCTAGTAGACAAAATAAACACTCTTGATGATCCATCAGAAAATAAGAATGCTTATGTTATGAATACTAGAAATAAAGATTATGATTCTTTTCAAAATAATAAAATAACAAACAATAATTTTTTTTCTAATGATAAAAGAAAAATAGTTCAAAATAATGCAAGTAGTTCAACTAATAACACTGATCAAAATATTACTTTATCAATAGGTTATAATAATAGTTAATATCAACAATATAAGTCTAAATTTTTTAGACAAATTAATGCTAAAACTTATAATATAATTGATGATTTGTCTATAATCAAAGCTGGATTCTCATTATTACAGGTAGCCAACCTTCTAGAATAGCTTGATAAGATTAATGAAGCTGCTAAAAATCTTAAAAATGATGTAGGCTTATAAGAAGAATGTAGTAATGAATAATCAATTGTTTATGCTCAAAATTATGGTCTTCCTACATATTATATACCTCCTTTTTATGTTACGATTAAAATTACTAATAAGGTAATTCATAATTGTATCTTAGATATAGATGTTTCAAATAATATTATGCCTAAATACATTGTAGATCAATTAAGTATATCATATAAAATGAATAATAGGAAACTTATTAGTTTTAATTCAAGATAAACTAAAAGTTGTGGTAAGTTTCGTGACATAGTCATTAAAATTACACAAGATGAAAGAATAAGATGTATGGCCAATGTCTAAGTTTTAGATATTCTTAGTCATTACGCTATATTATTAGGAAGAGATTGGTCAAAATAAATTAGTGTTTTTGTTGAAAAATATATTACATGAGTTTTTATTAATAATGAAATTACTTTCATAAAAAGAGAAGATTGGTCTAGTGCACCCATTAAGTCATCTACTTCTTCCACTATTTCTTATGTTGAGACTAGAATTAGAACTTATGAATTGTTAAATTTAGATTAACCAAAAAATCAACATGAAGAATTCTTTGAAAAAAATATTTTATGGTCACTCTATTTTGATGGAGCTTGTTCTCGACAAGGTAGTGGTGCTAGAATTTATTTAATTTTTTTTATTGGTAAAATTTTTCATTATAATTTCAAATTATAATTCAAAAATACTAATAATATTATAGAATTAAATATTTATGTTTAGGATTGGAAAAATTCATAGAAATTAACATTAAGCATTTAGAAGTCTTTGGAGATTTCGAATTGATTGTTAGGCAAGTTCATAAAATTTATAAAACTAATCAAAATCATCTACATCGTTACACACAAAAAGTTTGGTCATCACTTGAAAATTTTGAGGCTTTTAACATCACTCATATTCTTAGAGAATATAGTATTAGAGATGATAAGCTTATTACTTTTGCCTCAAATCCAACTCTAAGTGAGATTGAACCAATCATAGATTTCTCTTATGCTAAAATTTTTCATCTTAAAATTCTTGATTTGAATGATAATTGGCCTATTTTTAGTTGTGATGAGAACATAAATTATTTTATTAAAGGTAAATATTTTGATCATGATAATTATATGCTAAATTATGGAGATTATTTGTAATTGAGTATTAACAAATCACTTGTTGATCTAGTGATTTTAGAATCTATGTTTTCTCCAAATGATCGGCCCAAAATCTATATAACGAAAGAGCCTTCAAGGAGAACCATAGGTGAAACTATTCCCATCAATTTAGATATTAAAGAAGGATCCAAAATATATTTATTTAGGAATTCAAGTTATTTTAGGTGAGAAGGTTAAATTTATTAAGTTATTTAAAGAATTCATTATTGTGTTTACCTGGACATATAAATATCTTAAAAGTTATGATATTAATATTATTAAACATGAAATATCTATAAAACCTGATGTCAAATCTGTAAGATAAAAAATATGAAGAATCAATCATTTGTTAGAAGACACCATTAAAAAAGAGCTAGACAAGATGATTAATGATGGTGTCATTTTTCTTGTAACATATTTTGAATGGGAAGCTAATTTAGTACCAGTTAGGAAGAAAAATGGTGACATTAGATTATGTCTTGATTTTAGAGATTTGAATAAAGCTAGTATTAAAGATAATTTTCTTCTATCAAGTATAGATCAGATTTTACAATATGTTGTAAGATCAGAAATGATGTCTTTATTAGATGAATTTTTTGGTTATAATCAAATTTTTGTAAATCTTAAAGATAGACACAAAATTACTTTTACTACTCATAGATGAACTTTCCATTATAACAAAATAGTTTTTGGAATAATAAATGTAGGAACTATGTTTCAAATAAATGTGTATGTTACTTTTGATGATTTGATTGGCATTATTATTCAGGTTTATTTAGATGATCTCACCATTCATTTTAGAAAAAGAAAAAATATTTAGATCATCTTCGTGAAATTTTTACAAGATGTAGAAAGTATGGAATTTATTTAAATTCAAAGAAATCAATTTTTAGTGTTATCGAGGGTAAGTTGTTAGGATATATTATTTTAAAAGATGGCATTTTTATAGATTCTAAATGTGTTAAAGCAATTAAAGAGTTACCTCCTTCTAAAGATCAATCTAGCTTAAGGTCTTTCTTTGGTAAAATAAATTTTGTTAGAAAATTTATACCAGATTTTGTTGATAAGTCTAATCCTTTATAATTGTTACTTAAGAAAGATAAAATTTATACTTAACATGAAGGTGTTGATTTAGCTTTTAATTATGTTAAAGATGTCATTACAAGTACTCTAGTTCTTGCTAAACTTGATTTAAATAAAGTATTCATTTTCTATGTTAATGTTATTGAAAAAGCCATTGGAGTTATAATAACTCAAGAATTTGAAAATAATGAATAAAAATCAATCGATTACATGAGCCAAGTTTTAAAAGATGCAGAAATTAGGTACCCCCTTATTGAGAAATTTGTTTTGTCATTAGTTTTTTTTTAATTAAATTTCATTATTTATTGATGGAAAAAAAAGTTTTTATGCAATCTAATGTACTTATTTTGTTTTATCTCTTAAAACAACCAACCATTCAAGGAAGGTTTCCTAAGTGGATTTTATGTATTCAAGAGTCTGACTTTAAATTTGAAACTTCCAAGATGATCAAAGGTAATGAATTGAAAAAAAATTTAATTGAAAATGATTTTTAGATATTAATATTTTAGTTTTGTCAGTTGTTGATAAGTTAAATGCAAAGCCACATTTAAATACCATGAAGATTGTTAATTTATTTAAAAATTTTAAGTTTGGTCTTGAGATGAATGAATGGGACTATATGTTAGAGCAAGATAATTGGTACCATGACTTAGTCTGTTATTTTAAAAATCAAGCTTGTCTTAATAATTTTGATGAAAATCAAAGATGTTTTTGAAGATTAAAAGATTTAAATTTTTGTTTATTAATTTTTTTGCTATTTTATCGAAATAGAGATGAAGTCTTGTTGAAATGTCTTACACATGATTAAACATAAAAATTTCTTAAGGGCTATCATGAAAGAAATTGTGGTGGACATTATGCTACAAAAACAACTACTTATAAGATATTAAGAGCAAGTTATTATTATTATATTTTATTTTAGGATGCTTATAAGTTAGTTCATTCTTGTATACCATGTCAATTATTTGTTGGTAGAGATAAGTTACCTGCAATGATTTTAAATCCTATCATTATTGAAAAACTATTTACAAAATAAGACATTGATTTTATTTCAGATATACACCCACCTTCATTTGCTGGTCATAAGTATATTTAAAAAATAAAAAAATATTTCACTAAGTTGCCTGAGGCCAAAACACTTAATAGTTCTGTAACAAGTGAAGTAATCTCTTTTTTAGAAAATTATATTTTTTCTATATTTAGCATTCCTTACAAATTTTTTAATGATAATGGACCTTAGTTTGTTTCAAATGAATTTATAATTTTTTTAGATAAATATTCAATTATATCTATCCATTCATCTAAATATTATCCATAAGGTAATGGTCATGCTGAGTCAATAAATAAAAATATGATTACAAACATGCAAAATTAGTTTGTGATAATAAAAAAAATTATCATCTTAATTTTTTTGAAGCTTTATGGTTGATAAGATTATTATTAAATTAGCAACTATTTTTTCATCTTTCATATTGGCATACGGATTTGAAGCCACCTTACTAATAAAATTTTAGATTTCTTCAGCTAAAACTATTTTAAAATATATAACTGAAGATCCAAATTTGATTGAACAAATATTACATGATTTAATAGCTTTTGACGAATCTAAAACAACAACATTGTATAAATTAGAAAGAGCTAAGAAAAAATTGAAAAAGTTTTTTGATAAAAAAGTTTTTAACAATAAGTTTAAAGTGGATGATCTAATTTTATATTGGGACAAGGCTCATGAAGACCCTGATAACTAACATAAATTTGATTCATTATGGCTTGATCCTTATAAAATTTTTACTATACTTAGAAATAATGCTTTTCATTTAAAATATCTTGAAAGGAATTAGATTTGTTACTTAGTTAATGACTATCATTTAAAATTATTTCATGATTATCTACTTTTAATTTGTTTATTTATTTGTGTTTTATTTTCTTTTCGGTTTTATGCTTCTTTTATTTTCTATTTTATCTTTCTATAATTTTACTTTTGAAAATGATTAATGAGGATTACAAATGGAAAAGTTTCACATTATGAGGGAAGAGTGTAAGGATTATACAAATCTACTGTAAGTATTGATTATCTTATGATACTATTCTTATAAATTTAGTTTTCTTTATATATGATTAATATATGCTAATTTTATCTAATTGTCAAAGTATTACTTAATTTTTAGATTTTGTACTTAAGGTATTTGCGTTAGATTATGCATCCATCCTAAACTTCCCTATTGTATCATTCTCTTTATTCATGTCATGCTAGATGATTAATTCATCCCTTGATAAAATTCATTATTAAATGGATTCAAGCATAACTACTTGAGAAATGATTTTCTTGAATCATACTCTCAAGAATATGTTTTTATCAATAAGAAATTATTTGCTACCCAGTTTTATTACTCAAAACTGACTAGCAATATCATTAGTGTTATGACTATTTTTCACACCCCTTTATTTTTTTCAAAACTAATATTTTTTTTCCATAGAGATGACTCAGTCATGAAATTTAAAACTATGTCAGGCACCTGTTCTATTAGTAGTATATTTGGATGCATATTTTTTATTATGAATTGATGATGATTGGTTCATGAATTCATGTTTATGTTTTGAGTGGTTTTGAAAAGTATAATGGATAAATAAATAAAATGTGCATATATATATATTTATCATTCTAAATGTTTGTGATCAATTATCTTGTTTTTAATAGTTCATGATTAGATTATAATACAACATTACAATTTGAAATAAGGATATTATCATTTTAAAGCATATATATTTGTTATGATATTTTCATATATCTATTTGATCTCAATAAATGTGAATTATCATAATTTTTGGACTATACTTTTAATTTTGGTAAATTAAGCAGTCTATGGTGACCATTTGGTATACATGGATAATGTGATACTTGTTTGAATAGATAAAGTGGTATATAATTGGTTTTTTTATAACCTTGTTATTGATGCATATTTTATGCACACCAGAGTCAATGAGATAGCCTCTAACATTTTAGGATCTCAATGGAGTTGAAATCCACTCCAAGGCATGATTTATAGGTATGCAATTTTTGACAACTTTTTGATGGAGTAGCTGGTAGGGCATGTAGGTTGTTGATAAGTTTTTTTGGGTAGAGGTGTGGTCCCTAAAAGGTAGTGAATCTCTATGAGTTGTATGGGTGGAAAGTTTCTAATATAGAGTGGGTAGGTCTCAAAATAAACTCAAAAAAGAGGGAAGGGTAAGGCAAAAAAGAAGTCTCTATAGTTTTTAAGAACTACTTCCCTGGTTGATTTCTAAAAAGACAAGTGCTCTCAGAGCCTATGCTTTTTGATAGCAGTAATTACACACACACAATCAAACATGACTAAGAAGTCTAAGGAGATATTGATGCAAGAAATTTACAATCCTCATATAAAGGTTGCTACTTTTAGGGAAGCTATTCCACACTCTTAATTAGAAGATGATGGTTTGGACTAATGAAGTATATGAGATAGATTTTACACACACATAGAAAACTACATCCAAGAAATCACTCATGCACATTCATAATTATGAATCAATCAACCTGACTATCTTAACTAATATCTTTTACCAATCTCTCAATAGCTATTACAAATCTAAAGAACAATACATAAATCAAAATAATCAAGAATTCATTCATAGCTATTGCACACTAAAGATTATTGAAATATAAAACCAAAAAATAATAATTAATTACATATAAATTGGAAAGAAAATATATAAGCACATTCAATGATGATCAAAATTGATGTTGTTCTTATATTCAAAATTATTTAACCAAAATTCAAGTTGGATTACAATTATTTATATAGACTTAGGGAATGGGTCGCCTCATCTTCTAAGTTCATGCAAGGTCATTATATATGACAGTCAAAACTTGAGTTATAACTATGGTTGAAAACTGTATAAAGATCCAATTATAGTTATTAGTTTAAAATAGCCTCTGTAAAAGATATGAAACCTTTTATAATTATAGATCAAACTATATGCAAAACTTTAAATATATGCACCATTTATAAAAACTATACATGAAAAAATTGTTAGCCTTTTAAAACTACTTGGTCTAAATGGTTGGGGTGATAGAAACTAGAACTGGAGGTTGTTTATTAAAGACAAGTATCAATGTATCAATGCTTTATAACTAGTGAAACTATGACTAACCAAAAATAACTATACATTGCATGTTGCCCATGCCTCTATAGAATATCCCTTTAGAAAGATTTATAAGGTCTTTATCTTTGAAATATTTGATAGTGTTAACTTTAATTTGAGATGCCATGTAACTGTAGCCTTTTTATGTTTTGTTCCCAATCTTTACTTTTATACTCGCTAACTAGATTAGTTCTAAGACATATATGTTCATATTCTATCTTAACTGTGAGACCCAATGTCTACCATTAAATATAGCTCAAGTGTCTAAAGATATACATGCTCTATTTATGTCATTCTATTTGTTACATTTTGAAATATGACTATTTCCTTTAGGACATGTGTCCCCACTCATTGGGTTCAGATCTTGGAAAAGTCCAATATCAACTCTCACCATTTGATCTTCTATAAATGGAATGTGATCATTCTATTTGATAGCTTCATAGGGCTTCTATGCTCTTCATATTCATAGCTAAAATGTTTTTATGCCAAGTGGTAGTCTTTCATTAGTTCTGGGACCTTTGAATTTTCTATGTTGATCTTGAACCATCGAATGTCTATGTTTAAATTAACATAGTTCATAGATCTTAATACTTTGACTCATTGACTCTTGTAAGCTTGACACTTATCACATCCTCATTCTTTTGAAAAATATTTGTCGATCTTGTACCATTAGATCAACTGTATAGATAAATACTAGCCATCGATTTGCCTAGGCTCACTAACCTTTAGTTTTAAAATGGATAATGTAGGAGCTTAAATTTGACATCTACATGATCATTAATGACATCTTTGTGAATGTCAATGATGTATATATGACCACCATAATTTAATCCATTGTCATTTATCTTTAAGATTAATTTTGACATTCATGTGACCATCAAAGATGTCCACACAACTGTTAAATTGACTTAACTCTCTACGAGCTTGACACTTATCATTTCCTAGTTTACTCTGCTCTGCAATCATAAATGAAAAGAAGACTTATCATAATGCTTTGGTATATATATATATATATATATATATATATATATATATATATATATATATATATATATATATAATACCTTGCATGAATAATATCACCTAGTATATTAGTTGTATGAATAAAATATGATTGGGCCCTAGGCTTAGAATATATAAAAGAACTCCTCCGTTTAATTTTGATGAATTAACATAGAAAAAATATGATTGGTATCTTGACTAAAATCTTAAATTAAGCTCTAAATATAATAAAATGCTCTCTAAGAAAGGATTCCACTTTCTATTAAGGTGTTGTTTTGGGGAAATTATTACAACCTTTTTATGTGGGGGAATTGTTATGGATACCAAATTTTGTTGGACAAAATTTTTAATAGAAAAAATATTTAAAGAATAAGTCACCCCAGAGAAAATGTCTTGGATAAAATGTTTGAAAGAATTCAATTGGCTCAAAGAATTATCATATGGAAATTGTTGTGGATAAAATATCTAACATAAAGTATGAAGGAATTACATTTTTCTTAGATAAAATGTTAGAGACACAACTTCTGAAGAAATTAGTCTATGGCAAAAGGCTTGAAAGAATTAATCTAAGATAAAATTCTTGAAATATAGGCTCGTAGGAAAAAATGCCTAAGATAAAAGTATTGAAGGGTAAGTGCATTAATTATAAAGGGTCATTTCAAAAATTTTGAAGGTCCATTTTATCAAGAAAAATGGCTATAACAAAAAGGTCAAAGGGTAGCCGCAAAAAGTCTAAAGGGTCTACTTCATGGTGAAATTGCCTGAAGGGTCTACTTCATAGGGTACATTTCAATGGAGAAAATGCTTGAGATAAAAGTCCTAAAGGGTAAGTCTGGTAAGGCAAAGGGTCAATTTAAAAAAGGTTGAAGGGTTATTTTTTTAGGAAAAAAGCCACAATAAAAAGGTTGAAGGGTAGGTTCAAAAGGGATGAAGGGTCTACTTTATAGGGCAAAGTGCTCATGACAATTTTTTTGAAGGATATACTTCATCAAAAAAAATATCTAAAATAAATATGCTGAAGACCCAATTCTATTAGATAAAATGTTTGAAATAATTATGTTAAGGTAAAAAACCTGCAATAAATAATTTTGAAATGACAAATTATATAAATCTCAAAAGAGATACTGGACAAAATACCTAATAGAATAAGTCTGAAACATTTATAAATATAGTCTATGAAAACAAAGCACCAATGTCATCTTGCCAAAGTATGAAAGGCCAATAGTTAATTTTTTTTGAAAATTTTGAAAAAACACAGAAAAGGGGCTCAAAGTCAAGATTATAATATAAAAAAATTGGGTCCCAATTTCCCTAAAGAATGAGGGGATGTTGGGTACAACAAATGGTAACTTAGAGGAAGAACAATCCTGAGTATTCAAGAATCCAGAACTCTGGTTAGCAATCATGAAGTGTGTCACCAAATAATACTTATATTAGAAACATAAAAGAGTCACCTAAGTTCATTCACACAACATACTTGCCTTCTACTTTTTGGGATTTGTGTGTGTCAAATGTGTAGTTTATTTAACCCTTATTATGATAAGTTTTTCAAAGGCTTTGATGAGGCTATAGGTTTCATTTCAATATCTATTAAAGCTAAAAATAATGAAGGCTCAGGCATTACTCTACTACCATCCAAATATCCATAGCCCTGATAGAAATACCTTGGGTTAATTCTCTTTTCATTCTATTATTTTATTTTGACCATGATGTGTAGTACATTGACCTTATTTCATCATGTGAGCCTTTTGATTTTAGTTAAATTACTCTTTTGAACTCATTGGTTCTTTTCTTCTTTTATTTTTCTTTTATTCTTATTTTATTTTTGAATGAAAAAGAGAAGAGCTAAAATCTAAGTGAGCTGGTATAATTATTAAAAAAACCATTACTAGAACATCCCTGCCAAATACACCTATACCCAAAATTGTAATTTTCAATAGGTATTTAATGTGATAAGTGCATTTGATCCAATAAAACAAGAATTTAAATTTATATGAATTACTCTGAGAGAAACTTCTACATGCCTAGTAAAAGTATTCAATTGTGACACCATTCAAAATAATCCATGATTACCTACCTTCATCCTAAAGACTCAAAAACATAAAAATACACCTAATCTATAAATTAGTCCCAAATTACCTATTCTTTTTTTACTTTCCCCCCCTTTTACAAGTTATACGATCATTTGGTTTGGAATTTAACTTGGTTATAGTCAGAGCAAACACAATTTAAATCATCAGAGAAAGAAAAGAACAACTAATCTAAGAAAAAAAAAATATTGAAAGTAGGAAAGATTAATTTAGAAAGAAGGAAACTAATCTATGAAAGTAATAAATTAGTCCAAAAAAGCAGGAAATCTAATCTAAGAAATCAAAATATTGAAAGCAAGAAAGATTAATCTAAAAAATAGGAAACTAATCTATGAAATTAGGAAACTAATCTAAGAAAGTAGGAAATCTAATCTAATCCTGTCTATGCTCATCTACTTTGTCAATATGGGGTTCTTTCAAATGGTGCAACCATGAAGTAGTGATTCAAAAACTACCCATTGACTAGATAGGCAAGTTTATTTCCCTACAATTTATTTAGATCAAATGTAGTATTTCTCATGATCACTAAAATCTAATATGATCCAATCCATAATGGGGAAAACTTATCATGTTGTCCTTTCTTCTCATGGGATTTATCCCAAAGTAGCACTAGAACTAAAATCATGAATGGTTTGACCTTTTATCTTTTATCAAACCACCTATTGACCACATCCTGGTGTTTGATAAATATTTTTAAGGCCTCAACCCTTGAATCTTTCATTTCTATTATGTTCAATAATCTTAATTCTGCTTTATCACTTGGTTTCATGTAGTCTTACATAAATTGATAAGTGACTAGCTTCAACATGATAGGGAATACAAGTTTATATCTATACACCAATAGATAGGGTGAAGCTTTAAGGGCTTGTTTTTATCTTGTTTGGTCTACCCAAAGAGTATATTTCAATAAATTATGCCAATCGTTAGGATTATCACCTACTAATTTTTTAATTGCATCGATCAGATTCTTGTTTGTTGATTTTTCTAGTCCATTTGCCTAGGGGTAATAGTTAGAAGGTGACCTAATAATAATCTGGTTATCATGTGCCCATTCAGTAAATTCTATTGATATAAAGCCAATCCATTATCACAAACCAAAGACATGGGTGTACCAAATCTAGTTATTATGTGTTCCTCTAATAAGCAAATCACATCTTGTGCTCTTTAACTCTTTATGGCTATGACTTCGACTTATCTAGTGAAATAGTCTATATTAGTAAGCATAAAATAATGGCTTGCTAAGGAATTTGGGTTGATGACACCAATGAAGTCTAAACCCCACTAAAAAAATGGCCTTCTTTCAACAACTAGTTGTAAAGGCATTACTATGTGTACTTCTCTCTTGGCTAGAGATTGACATTCATGGTATGTTTTGATGTGAGTATGAGCATCTTTGAAAGCTGTTGTCCAATAGTATCCCATTATTGATATCTTATGGGCCATGGTATTTATAGAGGGATGACCACTACCTATCTTTTGATGTAATTTTTCTAAGATTTATTTAACTTCATATGCAAATACACACTTGAGATAAATACCATCATAATTTTTTCTATAAAAGACTCTCTTCTTGATCATATAATGAGTAGCTTCAAGCCTTAAAGCTCTTCTCCTCTATCTATTGAGTTTCAAGGAACAAATTCTTATAAGTAAATATTTTATAATATCTGTATACCATTCTCTTTTAGATACTTGAGCTTCACATACCTCTTCAACGATGATTCATGGATCAGGTTTAGTCATAAGCTAAATAATGCCTTGGTCTCAAATGATCTTTGTTATCTTGATCTCTATGTCAAATTATTTCAATTTGGTTATCCATTTACCTTATCATTCTCCTAACTCATTCTATGATAGGGTGAGCTTGGCTATAAGATCAAGCACAATGGAAATGATTTTATTCCTTAAGATGTAATGCTGAAACTTATTTAATGCCTTGATATGGGCAAAAATTTGTTTGTCAACTATAAAATATATAAGTTATGTATCTTTTATATTTATGCTCATAAATATAATCAGATACTCAATTTCATTCTTCTTCTACATGATGACAACCATAATCATATGCTCTGAAGTGAATGAGTATATGTAGAAATCTTTCATAAAATTTGGATTGATTAATATCGAAGCCTACGATATTATGTCTTTAATGTCTTAGAAGGAATTTCAAGCTTTAGCTATCCATTATATTTTGGCATCCTTCTTGAGCATGTCATTTATAGGTCTAATGATTTCTACAATTCCTAAGATGAACTTCCTTACAAAGTTAATCTTTTCAAAGAATGATTTAAGCTCCTTGTTATTTGGTGGTGTAATCCTTAAAATTCCTTGAATTCTATCTAGATCAATGGTGATCCCATCCTTGGTGATGATGTTCCTAAATATATTTACCTTAATGACTCTAAATATACTTTTCTTTGGGTTTAGAAAAATACAAAACCTTTTTCATCTCTCGAATATGGACTGTAGGTGACTTATGCGATCCTTCCTATGATTTGAAAACACTGTAAGATCATCCATGTAGATGATTATAAATTTTAATATCAATAATTTGAATGTATGATCCATGGTATGTTGAGAGTTAGCTCCTGTATTTATTAGGCCAAATGACATCCTCTTATATGCATAATTTTCCCACTTCATAGTGAGTGCCATCTTCATTCTATATTTAGATTGCACTAGTACTTGATTATAACCTAAAAATCCATCTAAAAAGGACATCATTTTAGAACCACTTACTATTTATATCATCTCATCTAGAGAAGGAAAGGGATAATTGTCCTTTTCATAAGCCTTATTTATGTTATTAAAATCCACACATAATCTGATCTCACCATTCTTCTTTCTTACTAGAATCAAATTGGCCACCTACGTAAATTGTCTTATTAGAAAGATGATTTTTACACTTAATAACTTATCCAATTCATATTGAATGCCATATTTATTCTATCCTTAGATTTCACTAGTATCTAATTATAGCCTAAAAATTCATTAAAAAGGATAGCATTTCAGAACCACTTACTATTTGTATCACCTCATCCAGAGAAGGTAGGGAATAATTGTCTTTTTTAGAAGCCTTATCCAGGTTGCTAAAATCCACACATAATCTAATCCAACCATTCTTATTTCTTAATGGGACCAAATTGGCCACTCAAGTAGAATGTCTTACTAAAAAGATGATTTTTGTATTTAATAGCTTCTCCACTTCTCTCTGAATGAGAGGATATAGAATAGGATTGACTAGTCTTTGCCTCTATCTAAATGGATTGTGATCTAGCTTCAAGGGAATCATATGAGTAATGACCTTCAATTCATATACTTTCAAATCTTCATATGTCTAAGAAATGACATCCCTATATTGAGTGATTAGATCCTTCACTCATTATCTCTCATCTAGGGTGTAGCTAAGACCAATGTTAGCATAATGTGGGCTATGCACATCTCCTATATTTTCCCTTCTAAAGTTTGATTTATTGGCCTTGGGTTGCTTGAGTTACTAAGATTAGGGGTCTATGTTTAATGGTCTTTCCAAAGAGACCAACCCAACTAGAATTCAATTTTCTTTGAGATGGAAAATGCCTTCGTTATCTGATTCCTCTTGATAGAGGTGATTAATGTCATTGTTATCGATGATTTGGGATTTGAATTCCCATAAATTAGTTAAAAATTTAATAATCTATTAGTCATAATTAAATACTAGAAATTTTCTACATTATCTGGAATAGAGGGGCAAGGTACTGATTCGATTGAGAATTTTTTTACCTTATATTCTTGTAGTGGTTCTAGATTAGTAGCAACAACTAATGAATCAATGGTTTGATTTTTTCTCTAAGAAGTGATACTATGTTAAAAGCTTCAAAGCTTTCAATTAGGTCCCATGATCTATGTTTTTATCTCTTTAAATAAGATAGCTTGCATTGATATTTATTTTTGACTTGATTGACCATCAGCTCTGAATCACCAAATATTGATATTTGCTTCACATTATTCTTGAGTGTAAACTATAGTCCTATAACTAAATCCTCATACTTAGCTCTATTATTTGTGCATGAAAACTAAAACCTATATACAACTAAGAATCTTTTACTTTTTGGATCAATTAACTCAATTCTTATGCCTGATCCTTACTTAGATCTAGCACCATCAAAGTGCAGAGTCCACACTTGATTAGAACCTTTAGGCTCTGGCTTCTATAATTGATTTTGAATGGTAAAAGTATAAATATCGATGCTAGGAGACTCATACTTTACCTCTTCATTCTTGAATTATTCCATGATGGGACACTTCATTCTTAGCTCTCTATCAATTTTGATTTGATTTACAACTCCTCTCCATGGTAGCTAGATATGAGATAAGTTTTTAAAAATATATCTATTGAGAATTTTGGACCAATCCTTACTCAAAAATAGTTCATAGATTTATAGTATGTCTACCACTAAAATATTGATGGTCATCTAGACTCTTGGCTTAGATGCTACTTGAATATACATATTGGTCAATTATCCAACTACTGATGCTATTGTTTTGTCTAGTTATGAAACTATTCTCTTTGAAGGACTCAAAGTGAGACCTAGATTTTGACATATCAAATTAGGCATGATAATTGAAAATGCTCTAGAATCAATTAAACAATTATGAATTTTATTATTGAATGCCCAAATAATCCACAAGAAGGGTGGGAATTTTGGCTTACTTTTGTAGATGACGTTGGTGTCAATAACTTTTACTTTGTCTGTAGATGTTTTATCTCTTTCTATAGGATAATTTATAGTAATGGACTTCCATAGAAGCTCCTTTTGTTTGGGGATATATGTTATTTCATGAAGAATTATATTCACCTTGATCTTCTTCTTATCCTCAATAATATTGTATCCTCCTTTGCTTGGTTCTTCCTTACTCTATGGTCGATCATTCCCCTTTAGAAGGGGTGGATTATTGTCTAATTTAGGATTAGGAGGAATTTTCATGGTATTTAGAAGAGTTGATTTTGTAAGTGGATACTTATTTATTAGATTATATGCACCTCTCTAGAATTGCTAGAAAGCATGAACTTCATCCATGTTGGGTTCTAGTTCATTGTCATCTTTACCTGGAAAGGGAAACTCATGAGTTTCAAATAACATGGTAGTGATAGAAGAGCTAAGATTTGGATGATACTCAGGTCGATTATGCATCTAATCTTGTCTAATTACCTCTTTTTAAAATATTTTAAATGCTATATAGAATTCTACATAGTCAAACTCACCATGCTGAGAGGTGTTGTGAAATCTGTACCAATTAGGAAGAGTTATTTCTACCAGGTTGATCTCTAGATTTTTTTTAGGTTAATCAAGCCTATTTAATAGTCTATTATATATTTTAAATCTAACATTTTGATTTTCAGTTGGGCCATTATAATTTCCCATCTTCTTTTGCATCTTCAAGAAGTCATTATTCAACTTTTGAACAATCTTTTGGATAAAATCCAATTTTACATTTATAGAATCAGTACCTTGTAAAATATTAGTGGGGAGTGTAGATGATTATTTATTCTACTAATAACCATTGCCTATCATATGATTTTTTAAGAAGCTAAAATTTGATTGTGTTATCTATGTAAATGGAGGCAGTGTGTATAATTGATTTTGATTGAACGTGGGAACATTCTGCTTCACATGTGGTATCAAATTTAATGTTGAAAATCCATTAGTGACATTAGGCTCACTAGGCATCTGAGGATTGAGTTTCCTATCTATATTGATATCTTATTTGTATGCTAACATCAAATTATTGGTAAAATTTGCTCTACTTAGGAACATGACAGTGATTGGTCCAAGGCATTCTTATACATCTCCAACTCTAATGGCTCATCTAGTTTGTACCTTGGGATCAACCAATTGTAAATATTATATAACCTTGTGTTGAAAGCATGAATGGGTTCATGAGGTTCTCTCCTGATGCTAGTGAAGTGCTGGTATACCAAACTAGGATTGGTAACTTGTCCAAACTATGCAAGAAAAATTTCTTGACATTCATCCCAAGAAGTAACATCCATTAAATTAAAAGGGAATAATCTGCATGCAACATCCTCATGGAAAAAATTCATTAGCCTTAATACAAATTTAAAATATTTGATATGTTCCTCTACTATCCTTGATCATACAGGAGAACAAGATGGTAAGTACTTTTTGAGATTTTAAGGCAAATCATGCACATCCCCCAAAATGGAAATATCAGATCCAACTAACCAAGGATGAGCCATAAACTAATTAATAGGTAAAGGATTCCTTGTTGAAGGAGGAGTCTTAGGAGGTGGATTATTCTAAACTAGGGTTGGCATAGTTCTAGGTCTCTTATGATTTGTCAGAGGTGAGACTAGGAAACTAGCCTAGAAATTAGATCTGGTCACTCTCCTGAGTGACTCCAATTCAACTCTATGTAAATGATAACTACTATTATTGGGGGTGATGCCCCTTTTTCTAGTACTAATGAAACTATTGATGTGTGCTTTATGCATACCACAGTCAATGAGGTAGCCTCCAACATTCTAATATATCAATTGAGGTAAAATCCACTCTAGGGCATGAGTTGTAGGTATGAAATTTTGACAACCTTTTGATGGAATATCTAGTAAGGCATGCAGGTTGTTGACAAGGTTTTCTAGATGGAGGCATGGTCCCTAAAAGGTAGTGAATCTTTACATGAGTTGGATGGGTGGTAGGTTGCTAATCTAAAGTGGGTAGGTCTTTAAAAAAAATCAAAAAAGAGGGAAGGGTAAGGAAGAAAAGAAATCTCTATGGTTTTCAAGAACTAATTCCCTAGTTAGTTTTTAAAAGGATAAGTGCTCTTAAAACCTATGACTATTGCTAGTAGTAATTACACACACACAATCAAACATAGCTAAGAAGTCTAAGGAGATACTGATGTAAGAAATTCACAAGTCTCAAATAAAGGTTGTTCCTTTTAGGGTAGATATTGCACACTCTTAATCAAGAAATTATGGCTTGGAATAATGAAGTATCTGAGGTAGCTTTTGCACAGACATATAAAACTACATCCAAAAAAACACTCATACACATTCAAAATTATGAATCAATCAACCTATCTTAACCGATATATTTTACCAATCTCTCAATAGATATTGCACATCTACATATCAATACATAAATCAAAATAATCAAGAATGTATTCATAGCTATTTCACACTAAATATTATTGAAACATACAACCAAGAAGTAACAACTAATTACATAAAAACTGGAAATAAAATACATAAACGCATTCACTAATGATCGAAATTGATGTTTCCATTGTATTCAAAATTCTATGACCAAAATCCAAGTTGGATTATAATTATATATATAGACTTAAGGAAGGGGTCACCTCATCCTCCAAGTTCATGCAAGGTTGTTACATGTGATAGTCAAAACTTGAGTTATAACTATGGTTGAAAATTGTATAAAGGTCCAATTGTAGTTATTAGTTTAAAATAACCTTTACAAAAGTTATGCAATATGTGCATGTGTATAAAGGCAATTTTTATAATTATATCTCAAATTGTATGAAAAAATTAAAAATATATGCACCATTTACAAAAACTATACATGCACAAAGTCTTATCTTTTTAAGGTTGCATGGTTTGAATGGTCAGGGTAGTAGAAACTGGAACTGTAGGTTATTTGTCAAAGATAAGTATCATTATATCAATTCTTTAAAACTAGTGAAAATGTGACTAACTAAAAATAAATATGCATTACATGTTACCTATGCCTCTATATAATATCCCTTTAGAATGATTTATAGGGTCTTTATATTTGAAACATTTGATAGTGTTAACTTTAATTTGAAATGCCATGTAACTGCAACCTTCTTATGTTTTATTACCCAATCTTTAATTTTATACTTGTTAACTAGATTAGTTTTAAGACATGCATGTTCATATTCGATCTTAACTGTGAGACCCAATGTCTACCATTAAATATATCTCAAGTGTCAAAATATATACATGATCTGTTTATGTCATTCTATTTTCTACCTTTTGAAATATGATTGTTGCCTTTAAGACATGTAACCCTACCTCACTGGGTCCAAATCTTAGAAAAGTACATTATCAACTCACACCATTTGATATTATAAATGATGGAACATGAGCATGCTATTTGGAAGTTCCATGGGTCTTCTATGCTCTTTATAGTCATATCTTGAATGTTTTATGCTAAGTGGCAGTCTTTCACTAGTTTTAGGACCTTTGAATTTTCCACATTGATCTCACACTATCAGATGTTTATGGTCAAGTTAACATAGATCATAGATCTTAGTGATTTGAATCATTGAATCCTATGAGCTTGACACTAATCACATAATTTTTCCTTTGAAAATTATCTATCAATCTTGCACCATCAGATCAATTATATGGATCAATTTTGGCCATCGATCTGCTTGGGCTCACTAACCTTTGATTTCAAAATGACTAATTTACAAGCTTAAATTTGACATCCATATGACTATCAATGATGTCCTCATGAACATCATATTTTAATCCCCTATCATTTATCTCTAAGCCTAATTTTGACAGTCATGACTATCAAAGATGTCCATATGACCATCAAATTGACTTAACTCCCTACAAGTTTGATACTTGTCATTTCCTAGTCTGCTCTGCTTTGCAATCATAAATGAAAAGAGGACTTAGCATAATACTTCGGGAAATATATAAAGGACCCCACATAAATATTCTAGCCTAAGGTCTTAGTTATATGAATAAAATATGATTGGGACCTATGCTAAAATATTAAAAGATATCTTGTATTTAATTTTGATGACCTAACATAGAAAAAATATGATTGGGACCTTGGCTAAAATATTAAATTAAGATATAAACATAATAAAATGATCTCTAAGCAAGGGTTCCATTTGCTATTAGGGTATTTTATCGAGGTAATTGTTGCAGCCTTTTTGTGTGAGTGAATTATTACAAAGACCAAATTTTGTCAGATAAAATGTCTAACTGAAAAGAGCTTGAAAGAGTAAGTTACCCCAGGGAAAATGTCTCAAACAAAATGTCCAAAATAATTCAATTGGCTCAAGGAATTATCACAGGGAAATTGTTGTGGATAAAATGTCTGACATAAAGTCTAAAAGAATTACATTTTCATCAAACAAAATGTCCAAGACACAACTTATGAAGGAATTAGTTTAGCTCAAAAAATTAGTCCAAGATAAAAGTCCCGAAGGATAGGCTCATAGGACAAAATACCCAAGACAAAAGTCCCTACAGGTAAGTGTATTATATCCAAAGGGTCATTTCAAAAAGTTTGAAGGGTCATTCTATCGTGAAAATGGCTATAAAAAAAAGGCTGAAGGGCATATACAAAATTTTTGAATGGTCTACTTCATGGTAAAAATGCTTTAAGGGTCTACTTCATAAGGTACATTTTGGTGGAGAAAGGGCCTGAGACAAAAGTCCTGAAAGGTAAGTCTGGTAAGGCAAAGGGTCAATACAAAAGAGGTTGAAGGGTCATTTTATTGGGAAAAAGGTAGAAACAAAAAGGCCGAAGGGCAATTTCAAAAGGGTTGAAGGGTATACTTCATAGGGGAAAGTGTCCATGACAAAAATTCCAAAATATCTACTTCACTAGACAAAATGTTTGAAACAAATATGCTAAAGACCTAATTCTATAAGATAAAATGTCTGAAACAATTATGTCGATGCAAAAAAGCTCGTAATAACTAAGTTTGAAATGAAAAATTGCATAAGTCCCAAAAGAGATACTAGACAAAATACCCAATACAATAAGTCCAAAATAAATATAAAGATAGTCTATGAAAACATGGCATCTTGACAAAGTATGATAGGCTAATAGTCATTTTTTTCCTAGAATTTTACAAAAAACACATAGAAGAGGGGCTAAAAGTCAAGACTATAATCCAAAAAAAATGGGTCCCCATTTCCCCAAAGAAAGAGGGGATGTTGGGTACAACACTTTTCAGTTCAATTTTCAAATTGTGAAATCATAATTATTATAGTTTGAGAAAACACTGTATTTGTGGTCACATGCATCATTTCATTTGTTTTAGAAATCATATGAGTTCTCAGTTTGAATATAGACCTCAATCAAGTAAATTTTAGTTATAAGGAAGATCATTTAGAAGCAGTGCAATTCATTTTGAAAGATAACTATAATTATTTTATAGATTCAATTGGAGGATCATTGTCATTTCTTGTGATATAATGGACTTTCAAGTCATTGACATATTAAAGTTGGTTTGATATAAATATCAAAAGATCTGAAGGTTCTAAGTGATAAATCCTAAGTTCAAATTTGATTAAGGTTCCTAAGTCAATGTTGCCTAGCCTAAGTTATAAAATGATATAAATTCACATGTTCTAAAGATCCTAACCTGGGAATATCTATCTTAAGGTCTTGAAATGATATTAATAATAACTATCAGGACATGGTGGTTTTGAATGTTTTACCTAGGTCAATATATTAATGACATATA
The DNA here is from genome assembly GCA_037957365.1 of Torreya grandis. Lineage (NCBI taxonomy): Eukaryota > Viridiplantae > Streptophyta > Pinopsida > Cupressales > Taxaceae > Torreya > Torreya grandis. The sequence goes on along the minus strand of JARHVA010000133.1, from coordinate 2,779,772 downwards.
TTTTAAAGGATATAAGGTTGGCATTTATTAGAGGAGATATATATTATTTTTTGTCAAATCATGAATTTGAGTGATGTGGGATGTTTTCTTGGTGAATTGGTATTCGAGTTGGCAATCTATTTGATAAGACATCTAAGCACATTGAGTTGGTAGGATGTAATGTAAATGCATACTCAAGGATATTTCAAGATCATGCTAAGATTTTGGTGGTTTGAGAGCATTTATGATGAAGTGTACATGCTTCAATTCTTGGAAGTTGGTAAGAAGTTAGCAAGAGGATTAGTCATTACCAAATTTGATCATGCTAATGACTAAGTTAGTGGAATTATTAAGTTTATCCCTGGTTGAAAGAAGCCAATAGGAATTAAGCACATAGCCAAGTTAGTTATGATGGGGGTGTCAAATATAAATAGTTCCCTTTTCATTCTATTCGATCATCTTTGAAAGCTTATCATGTAAAAGAAACTCTATCAGTTTGGATTTTGAGTTATATAGAAGGATTTTGAGCAAAAATATTACAAGAAAGCATTACTAGGTATGCCTTGAATAATTTTAATAATTTTTTGAAAATTTTTATGAGTTATTTAGATAGTTTTGGAAAGGAAAATGGTTTTATTCTGCATGTTAGCAATTTTGATGAAGTCATTCGTTTAGATCTCTACATGTTGATTTTGGAAAGAAAGCCTACAGTTCCTATTAGTCTGATATCTTATTTCTTGCATGGAAATTTGATGCACATGGATTATGATAAAGATTTTGGTGGATGATGAAGTTCAAAAATGTTTGTTTCTTTGGATTTGGATAAAATCTTTTGAAAATATTGAGACTTTCTCAGCATGCTTTTTGATATGGTTTCAGTGAGTATATATTATAGTCAAATTTCTACAAGCAAGATCTATATGGATGCTTCAAACATTTTTTGAGACTTTTTAAAGGTTTTTGGGTTGAAAAAGTGTTGTTTTGAAGCACATGTGTTGGTTTTTGGTTCAAATTGGTTATCTAAAAATATATAGGCTTTTGTTTTTTTGTCAGGTATACCTTTAGTCCTGGATTTATATAAGAACATTGTAGTGTTGTTAGAACATGTTATTTTCAGCTTCAAAATTCATAAGGAATAAATTTTGTAAATAGACCTTGCATGCATATGCCATGAAATTTTGAAAAGGTTTCAAAAGATTCTTTGAGACTTTGAGTTTTTGAAAACAACTCTATATGTTATTACATGAGTATTATGAAAGGTTCAAATGATGGGGTTGACTATGAATTGAAAGGTTATATCTAAATGTAGTTGAATATATATAAACATGATTGTTCTTACTATTTCAAAGTCATATTTTTTTATAAATAGTCTCATTTTAAAATCTTGGTCTTTTAAAGAAAGAGCTAGATAAAAATATGAAGTTTTTGTTGGATTTACATCTCAGTATCAAAATCTTGGGTTTTATTTTGAAATTGGATGTTGAAATAATAGTAGTTTGAGGAAGTCAGTTATTTCTCAGTTGAAAATTTTGATGAAGAGTATATTTTGAATAAATGGTTTTTACTTCAAAATATTATGTAGTGTTACATTTTGAAAAGTATTAGTTTGGAATCATTTCACAGAACTATGTTAGGGCTTGATTCAAGAATTTAAGTAGAATTTTTTCTAAAATTTTATCAGGGTTTCATTTAAAGTTTGGATAATATATTGTTGATATTTCAAAAATGTATAAGTTGCTTTCTATTTTGAAATATGATATGAAAAGATGATGGTTTTTGAGAAGATACTTTTCATAAATAAATTAGGAAATCCTACCTCAATTCTAGATTGATTCAGTTTGGTTTTCAAATAATTTGATACAATGAAGATAGAAACTACATTAAGATATATCATAATATTTTGAAATAAAATTATTATATTATAATTTTATTTGAAGACTTAGTCAGTTTTAAATGAGAACAATGGAATATTGTCTTTTTTGATGAAATAAATGAGATAGTATAATGATGTTGGATACACTTGGTATAATTCAGTTTAGAATTTCTATTGATGTGTGATTATATTTTTAGAGTACAATTTTGTTTCATTTTAAATAAAAATATGTTGATTTTCAGTCATCAACTTTGAATATATTTTAGATTATTTTAAGATGTCTGGATGGGTTGAGTAGAAGTAATGATAATCAAGGTTGGATTCAAAATTCAAATAATGTTAACCAACATAACCCTAATAGAAATGTCCTAAAGAGTGGATTTTGAGCTAGAATATTTGGCCCTATATTTCATAGGGGTGCTAGGATGTCCCTTTATTTTGATGCAATAGATCCTAAATTTTAGAATGTCCTAAATAATCTACCTTTCAATCTAGTCAACAATATGGGAATAAAGTATTTTATGGATGTAGGTTTGGTGATAGGACCCCTTCATACAATAGTTCCTCACATCATTTGCCAATCAATTTGTATCATATACCAATCCAGTCACCCATTCTTGAAAGAATTAAGCCTATTGTTAAACCAAAACCTATCTATGGAACCACTCAGCTTGAGATTAAGATAGCCCATGCCAAAAACTTTATCAATCTTGCCATTCCTTCAATTTCTAATGAGCCTTCATCTTCTCATAATGATGTAGGAAAATGAGTTTGGAGAAGCTTGTTACAGCAAGCAAGAAACATATGATTGAGATTCATCCTTCCACTTCAGATAAAATATCAACTAGTTACAATGATATAGATTCACTAGTTGAGGTCAGAGTGCTTAAGCAGATCAAGCTAGAAATTAATTACAATACAAGTGAATCTGGAATGAAGTTAGTGAAATTTCTAGTAACTAAAATGGAACATAATGAATGTGTTGATGAACAAGGCAAACCAGTGATTGAAGTGTTATCAGATTCTAATAATTTTTGGATGTCAATAAGATGAACTTTTTATTTCTAGTTAAACTTCTAGATAACATAATTTTATACTTTCAAACTTGATATTTTGATTTTTAGATTTAAATATTTGTGGATAGTATTTTAGAAAGTATATCAAACTTTAATTTTATGATATATATATATATATATATATATATATATATATATATATATGCCTGAGTTAATTTTGGAATATGAATTATGGTTTAATATAAATAGAATTTTATTAAACTTTGATTTATCTATTTAATAATTGATATATATATTTTATTTTATTATTAATTGATGAGGGTCCCCACCCGTTAGATAATACCTGATCTATAATCAAATACTTGATCTATTAAGACTCTTTAAGTATTAATTAAACATATCCTTAACCAATAATTATTTATAATTAATTAACTTCTAAAAGTCAATTAGTTAAGATAAACTAATAACTAAGGTTAGTTATAACTTATTTTTCAATAAAGTTTGAAGCATAAAAGGAGATCAAGGATTCATTTGAAGGAAAGGAGCAACACATATATTAAAGACTTATAAATTTGTGAAGTCAATAATTCATCTCTTTATTTTCTATGAAACTTCTCTGAAATAGCATGACTTTTGCAAATAAACCCAATGGTATTTTTTCTGATTGTTGAGTAATTTCTTAGGTAACACAGGTATATCCAATTTTTATATCATCATTTATAATAGATTATATGAAATTTATCAAATATAATATCTTTTGATGTTTTTTATTGCAATCTTATGTGTAGAATCCAAGTATTCAACCTGAATAATGATGAAAAATTCATTGTTTACGACATTTCATTGATCTATTTTGATTGTAAAAGTTGTCTCTCAAGTATTTGTAAAGAAATATGTTGGTTTCTCAAATAAAATCTATCTTTTATGCTAAGATGACTCTCCTTTGAGACTCACAAATGCTATCTTACTTTATATCAACTTTGTTTTAATATATATTATTTCATTTTAAATTAATCTAGTTTTATTTCTATTTCTTTAGATTTGTTTAGTTTACTTGTTTATTTCTATTTTATTAAGTTACTCTCTTAGATCTTTCTTTTTGTCCACTTTATTTTAGTTAAATTTGATTTCTTTGATTAATTCTTCTTATAGTTTTAATATAGTTTGATATTTACTTATTAGGTTTCATTAGATTTAATTTAGTTTTTATTAGATGTTTTACCTGTTTAGATGTCAGATTCTTAGTTTGAAGTTTGTTTAGATTTACACTATTTAATTTGTTAAGTTTGTTAGTTTTTAGATTAGATTCTTTCTTTGTAGTTTTTTTATTAATTAGATTTAGGTTGTTTTATTTGCTTTGATCTTTAGTTCTTTTCTTGTTTATTTACTTATTTGTTTAGATTTAGTGGTTTAGTGGTTTGTCATCTTTTCTTAACTTAATTATTTTCTGTTTGTCTTTTCTTTGCTTCTTAGTTATATTGTTTGCTATTGTTTGTTGTGTCTCTTTGGGTTAATTTCTACTTGAATATTAACTTGATTGAGGATATATTTATCTTGATTATCTCAAATCTATCTTACTTATATTTTTGGTTTAATATATTGAAGTTACTTGGATGATATCATAGGAGAAACAAGATATTACTTGAGATATATTATTTTACCGAGTCAAATTTATTTCCTACAAGAGATTGTCTAATTAATAGGCCTTCTTTGTCAGATACGATAGATTATAGATACATATTTAAATTGATTCATTATTTAATAACGAGGATTTTTGAAATTATAATGGAATATGTTACATTTTATAACTTACTTATTATTTCTTAGAACATTTAACCCTTCTCCCCCCTGCCAATATCTTTAGGATCATAATTGAACCTTTATAACCCTACCATTAAATTGGTATAATTCCAAATTGACCTTCGTGATAGGTGAAAGGGTTGATTAGTTGATGGTATAATTTTTATTGTCAATTATAGGGCCATAAAAAACATAGGTAGATATAGATAAGGAAGGGAATACCCTAATGGAGAAGGCTATCACTACCAAATTAGGTGAGATTGAGGGCCTAGGGAGGAGAATGGGTCAGCTATAGGAACATGTGAGTCTTAGGTATATCTAGATTACTACCCTTCAATTAGAGATTGAATTATTGAAGTTAGAGGTAACACAAATGACATAGGTAAAAGCATAGATATAGGCTACTAGAGATTAGGCTATAATAGGGAGAGATCAGGCTAGGGCAAATATTCATAGGTTCTAACAGGAGTAGGATGAAGCACATGGATTAGGTACATATGTAAGATTTTATAAGATGGTTTTGGAGAGTGTATGAAAATGGAAATACAACTAATCTATGTTTCAATCCTAACTCAGAAAATATAAATCTTACTTACACCTTTGATTGTTGATATATTAAATATTCAGGATCATAACCAAGATAGATCTACTAGACCTATCCAAGGGATCTCTTACCATAATAATATCACTAGAGAGAGTTTTAAAGCCTCTAGTCAATGAGAACTATGTAATAACCCTAACTAGGTCCTATGTTTTCATATTCATTAAACTAATAACAAGGTAAAGTCTTATCTAGTGCTTACTAAATCTTATGACATCAAGTGGGGGTAACAAACATAAAAGTAAACATGCAAAGAAGACATATACTCACATCAATGTATACAAAATCCTAATGCATTAGAGATAAGTACAAATGCATATCTATCTACTCTTATAAAGGAGGAATAAATTTAGGAATACTTACCTTTGAAGATGAACCTACCGAGCCTCAATCTCTCCCTTGGCTAAGGTGCTTTACAAGAGGTTGTGGTATGTAAGGATGACAAGGATAAATCAGCTATAGGCTACACAATCTATCAATGCATATAAAATACTTATCTACAAGATAATATTTGTATCTACAAAGAAAGTATAAAAAGCCTAAGATATTATCTTTAATTAGAATGGTGGATAAGTAGATGCACAATATATATCTCTTCTTCTTCTCTTCTTACAAATGACAAAATGGATGTGTTTATATAGATTAATCTAACCCTAGTCCTTTATGAAAGTTTATTCAATAGTGCAATTCCAATTGTCTCTATAACATTATTTGAAAAAACATTTAGATCCTAGTCTATGTTGGCTAAGGACCGACTTAGACCCTAAATGAGTTTTTTTAATTAGAGTACAAGGTCAATGTGTTTGATAATGTATTGTAAACTACCAAAAAGGATTTCAGGTTAGGGAAGGGATAATGAAGGAATAAAATGACTAGAGGAGGGTGAAAAATAGGAGGCAAAGCTTAGGGAAATGTTTTTAGGAGACGGGTGTGTAGATAGTAAGTGGTAGTATAGAGACTATTAAGGCCTACACTTAAAGAGATTGGCACTCGATGGGTTCCGACAAGAGATAAATCATTAGTAATTGATAAATTTTTAAAATATTATGAGTATGAATATGCCCCACTTGAAGCCCATCACATGTCACATAGGTGAAACATGGGATGGTGCTTTGGGAAAGAACATAACAACACATAATGCTAAAACTAAATGAATTGTAGTAAGGATAAATTAAGATAAATGAAAAGATATAATTAAAAAAACATACCTTTACTTACCTTAGTGTTGTAGATAAAGAAGGATATGTAATAAATGTGAAGGTGTCTAATGCATGTATCACTAGGCAAACCTATAAAAATTAGAGAAAATGAGCAAAAAATCAAAATATTTACAACATAGACATATAATAGGTGAAAAGATTCTCTACAATGTAAAAATTTTAGAACATTTTACAATTTGGAAAAAGAACTAGTAAAAATAAAGATATGATAAAAAGATGACATTTGATGGTAAATATTTAAAAGGTAAACAATTTTGAATAGTAAAGATAAATAGGGTGAAAAATAATTCATTTGTTATTTTTACTATTCTAAAAAAACAAAGCTATGAGAGACCTAGTTGGAGATCAAAGAGCCATCATGGTGAGGAGATGATATCTGAGATAGGGAGGATGCATAGTGACCAAAATGAGTGCAACACATATAAGTAACTATAAATTTCAAATTTTTGAATATTTTGATTTGAAATTGAGCTAAATATAAAAAATTGATTGACAAGAAAAATCTAGGCACTAAAATGAACTATAAGAATTTTTTAGGTAAACTAGGGGTAAAATAGGGTATTAGGTAGGAAGAATTCATACTAATAAATGCCCAAGGCATTCATGATAAATGGGAAAAAATTCATCACTATGGACAAATAGATTTGACCTAGTTGACTTAGTCTATATGGCAAGGGAAAATGATAAGGCCAACTGCATAGTAGTGGGTTGACTTAGTTTTCTAATAGGGGATGACTACATAATAGTGAGTTGACTTAGTTAGTAAAGGGTAAAGGCTGACTATGTATGATAGGGATGACATAGTTTATTCGATAGGGCCAATGTGGTATCATAAAAATAGGTTAATTTTATAAAGTAGGGCTGATATAGTATCACAAAGCAAGAAGGTAGCCAATCTAGTATTGATGTGGCTAAACTAGTAGTAAATTTAAAGGGATGATCTAGTAGCTCAAAGAAAGTATAGGGATGATTTAGCATTGAAAAGAGCCAATTTTGTAGAAAATTGAGAAACTAAATCAGATGTGGCTGATTTTTGAAATTTAAAAAATGTATTTTAATTATTAGGACTTAAAGATCTGATATATCCTTCATTATTTGATACTTTATAGAGATGCTAGAGGTATTGGAAATTGATAGATGCATCATGGCTACTAGATCTACTGGAGTGATTGATTAATGTGGATAGAGAATGGCTAGTTATATTGGGCTTTGGATGAATCATGGAGATGAGGCACACCCTGCGTAATGTTGATCTTATTGTGATGTTCCTGGAGCATGGGAACATTTAACCAACACTTTTTAATGGGTGGTGGATGGGATACCATAGAGGTGGGTATCATGTTAGATAATGTCCATGATTTACTAGGATTACCAATAGGAGGGACACCAGTGATCATAGGGACACCAAATGATCTGGAAGAGAGGTGAGCACTAGCGAGGTGGATGATGTGATTAGATAGGATCTACCTAGGATTATAGGTTAATTTGTTTGATGTATATATATTTAATATTATATACATATATAATGCCATGATTATACTTATGACAACATGAGTGTTGTGTCACAAGTCGAATAACAAGGTACCATTATATGTGATAGCCTTGTGTCAGTCTATTTTGAATCAAATAGCATTGTATAGCTTTCAAAATATTATCTAGGTCCATCACATGCATGGTATGTATGGGATGTTTTATAAAGGGTAAAATACTATGGGGCCTATTATTTTATTGAGTTCTTGGATATATGAGAGGTTTCTTATATATCAACTATTTGGGTTGCCCCACATGGTGGATTATAGGTTACCTCAGGTGATGAGATGGAAATAAGATCATGTACATAAGTTGTGACCCATGTGTCAGAGTTGTAGACTATTACACAAGGGGATATCATGTGGTAACTCTATTAGGAATTAAATGACTAAAAACTAGATTTAGTCCACCATAAAATATTAATTTAAAACACATAAACCAGATTTTAAATGTGTAAAATCAGATTTCACTATGCACTATTTGCATCATGGAATCAATTCCTCAAATCATAGTAAATGAATGCAATAATGGAGAAAATAAAACCAACAATATCATATAAGACAAATATATTGTGGTTCACCCAATGTGAGCTACATCCACCAAGAAAGTCCTCAATAAAATTAATAACAAATAACCTCTTATAGAGATTGAATATCTCCTCTATAATTCACATAAGAATTATCTGAATTGCTGATCCAAATCTAAAATCTATCAACAAAAATCCACACATGCTATGCCACACTTGTAATTATATAATAACATACCACAAGCTGCTATACCATACCCTGTAAATAAACACATCACCCTACAGAGTCACATCACATTTGTATATAAACAAATGAAGAATAAATCCACCAAAGAAAGAGAAATATGCCATGCTTATCCAAGATAGGTATTATCCACAAGGAAAAAACCATCCTCCACCTAGTCATGCTTATCCAAAATCCCACCTAAGGAGGAACACACCATACTCATCTCTCATCCACAAAAGGCTCACACAACTTTCAAGGAGATAAAAACTAACTCCACAAAACATGGAAGTCAATCTTACTTCCATAAAACATGGAAATTAGATATTTAACAAATAACTCCCTAAAACAAGGAAGACATAGAAATTAGAAAAATATCTAAGAATATTACACTCATATGGAATCAAGGTTCCATAAAAGGTGGAATGAGAAATAATATTCTCCCCATATTTGTGGAGCTCTCTAAGCCCTCAAAATGTACTACCATGGTCATGTGATATCCCCAAAGGGCTCCACACTCAACAATATCCCACTTGGAGATCATTTCTCCTAAATAGAATCTATCACTACTCCATGACCACTAAGGCTAACCAAATCTGAACACAGTCTCAACTTGTCCAATGTGACCACCTTGCTCATCATATCCATATGATTCTAGCTAGTATGAATCTTCTCCAGCTTCACCAAGTTCTCCTCCAAAGTTATCTTGATGAAGTAATAACATAACTGAATGTGTTTTATCCTTGAGTGGAAAATAGAGTTCTTTGCCAAATGAATATCACTGTGTAGTCTTCTAACTTCTTGTTCATGCCCCAACTCTAAAAATAATTGGTATAACCAAATCATCTCCTTTATAGACTCTATGGTAACAACATACTCTGTATTTGTGGTTGACAAAGCCATAACCTTTTGTATCCGAGAAATCCAACTAACCATTGTGTTTCCAACAATAAATATGTAAGCTATCATACATCTCCTGATATCAATATCCCCTACCATATCCAAGTCCACATAACCATGAAAAGTGGTATTAATCCATCATAACATAATGTAACATCCATGGTTCCTCTCAAATATCAAAGAATATATTTCATTTCTTGTTAATTCTCATAACTAGGATCACTCATATACCTTCTCACAACTCCCACTACTTGAGCAATATCTAACCTAGTATAAACCATGGCATACATCAAGCTACCAATTGCTGATGAGTAAGGTACCTTAGACATCTTAAGATTTTAAACCTTTGTCTTGGGATATTTCTCCTTTGATAATCTAAAGTGGCCTGCTAAAGGAGTACCAATATATTTAGCATCCAACATGTTAAACCTTTCCAATACTTTCTTCACATACTCTAATTGGGATAAAATCAATCCTCTCTTTTCTATCATGAGTAATCCTCATACTAAGGATTTTCTTCACTACATCCAAATCCTTCATAGAAAATGAGTCAATAAGATATTTATTAAGTATATGAATATGTTGTATGTTCTTTCCTGCAACTAATATGTCATCCACATACAACTATAATATAATAAAAAAACCATCATAAAAATGTTTTATATACATGAAATGGTTATAATTACACCTTTGATAACCTTGTTCCAACATAAAACAATAAAATTTCTTATACCTTTGTTGTGGAGCTTATTTTAGGCCATCTAAGCTCTTCTTTAGTTTACACACATAGTTCTCTTTCCCTTTGACCTCATATCCCTGTGGCTGCTCCATATATAACTCTTCATCCAAATCACCATGAAGAAAATTAGTTTTCACATCTAACTATTCTAAGTGCAAATCCTCAACTACAACTAAACCAAGAAAAATCCTAATAGAAGTCATTTTTACAAGAGAAAAAGAATCTCATCAAAATCAATACCTAATTTTTGTGAAAACCCCTTAACCACCATTCTAGCCTTATATCTTTTTCTCCCTTCATCTTCTTCTTTTATTCTATAAATCCACTTGTTTGGAAATGTAATCTTGCCCTTAGGTAGCCTTACTAAATCCCATGTTTGGTTCTCCATGAGAGATCTATGCTCCTCATCTATGGATTCCTCTCATTTTTTCTTGGCATATACCTACATTGCTTCCTCATAACACATTGGTTCTCCATTATCAGTGAGTAATAAATAATTCAAAGGAGAAAAAAATTTAGGTTCTCTTCTTACCCTAGAAGACCTTACCATAGGATTTTGGGGTCCTTGTATATAAGGTTCTTGAATTGATTCATTGGATAGTTTTCCATCCATAATGTCATCTAATACTATGTACTCTTTCTATTCCTATTCCTAAAACTAATTCTTATACATGACTTTTTTTTAATTAAAGATTACATCTCTAGACCAAAATATTTTCATATCTCTAATTCTCTATATATGGAAACCAAAGTCATCCTCACCATAACCAACAAATGTGCATTTTTCTAATTTTGCCTTTAACTTGGTCCTATCCTCTTTATTAATAAGAGTAAAAGCCTCATATCCAAAGACTCTAAGAAAAGAATAATCAAAATTCTTACCAAACCAAGCTTTTTAGAAATGCCTCCATCCAAAGACATTGAAGGTCCTCTGTTAATAAGATAAACTACCATGCTAACTGCTTCTATCCAAAATTGTAAAGGCAACCCTACATGTAACCTCATACTCTTAGCATGTTCCATTATTGTTTTGTTCATCCTTTTAGATACCCCATTCTACTATGGAATTCATAGAACCATCCTTTGCCTATAGATTTCATTGTTAGAAAAATGATCAAAGAAAACATTACTACAATACTCACCTCCATTATCTGATATGAGACATTTCAACTTGAGACTTGTTTCATTCTCAACCAAGGCTTTCCACTTATTAAAAGTGTCAGATACATTAGATTTTATTTTAATCAAAAAAACCTAAACTTTACTAATTTTATCATCAATAAAATTGACAAAATAATTGGAACTACCAATAAAATATACTTGAGCTGGTCCCCATACATCTGAGTGTACCAACTCTAACTTATGCTCTTTATTTATGGGTCTAACTTTTAATAACTTAACTCAATTTTTTTTCCCATACACATAATCCTCATAGAAGTATAAATCAATTTATTTTAATCTATGTAACTTGTCTTTTAAGATATCTATACTTTATGGCTCATATGATTGAGCATATAGTACCACATAGTTGCATTTTCATCTACAGCAACTAAATCACAAGAATCAACATTACTAGTCAAATATAATGTACTAAATTTCTTACCTCTTGAAACCACAAGATCACCTTTGGTAACTTCCCAAGAATCTGTAGTAAACATTACCGAATAGCCCTCACTACCCAATTGCCCCACTAAAACCAAATTCTATCTCAACATAGGCACATGTCTGACATCCTTAAGTAACCATGCATTACCATTTTACATTTTCACCTAAACACAACCTTTATTTAATATTTAACATGGTTCATCATCACCAAGATAAATGTCATAATCTTTCTTGAACATAATGCCTGTGTGGGGTGGCATGAAAAGAAGCCCCTGAATCTAATACCTAAGACTCAAAAAAATTATCTAAAGAAATAATTAAGGCATCCTGACATGATTTACCTGATGTCACATTTACCTCATTTATTTCCTCCTTCTTGGCATCCTTATCCCAAAGTGTCCTTCTTTAAGTGTTCACTCTTCCCATAATGCCAACATATCATCTTGGTTCTAGATTTAGATTTAGATATACCCTTTGAATTTTCATGGTTTCCTTTTCTCTTGTCATTTTGCCTCCTATTTTCAATAGATAAAGAATTACCTGAAGATGATTCACTAGTTCTCTTCCTTCACATTTCCTTGCTAAGAATCACACCTACAACATCCTTAAAATTTAAACTTCCCTTGGTAAGGACTGCATTACTCAAAACCATAACTAAGTTATCCCAACTATCATGGAAAGAACACAAAATTATCAAATCTCTAACTTCATCATCAAATTTAATTCCAATAAAAGTGAACACACTTACAACTTTATTAAAATCATTTAGATGACTAACAATAGAACCATTCTTAGACATTTTCATATTAAATAATCTTTTCATAATAAATATTTTATTTGAGGTAGAGGGTTTTTCATATAACTTTCCAATTTTATCAATGAGATTATTCATAGATTTCTCATCTGAAATGTTAAATGCAACATAATATTCAAGGCATAATCGTATGGCTCCCAATGCTTTCCTATCAAGTAATGTCCAATCTATATCACTCATGGCTATAGGTTATCCTCCTTTCCCCTCTAAGGGGATATGAAGTTCCTTTTGATACAAGTAATCTTCCATTTGGATTTTCCACAAACCAAAATTTTTTCCATCAAATTTCTCAACTATGAATCTAATCTCTTCTCCAATAGCTCCCACTCAAGCTAATAACCCTTCTTGTGATTTACCACTTCAGCAAAAACACCACCAAAGCTCTGATACTAGTTATAGGAATTAAATGAATTCAAACCAAATTTAATCCATTATAAATTCTTAATTTAAAACACAAACCAAATTTTAAATGTGTAAAATCAGATTTCACTATGCACTACTTACATAACAAAATCAATTCTTTAAATCACAGTAAATGAATGTAATAATGGTTAAAATAAAACTAGCAATATCAAATAAGATAGATATATCATGGTTCACCCAATGTGGGATACATACAAAAATAAAGTCCTCAATAAAAAAAATAACAAATAACCTCTTACAGAGATTAAATATCTCTTCAAGAATTCTCTAAATTGCTGATTCAAAGCTGAAATCTATCAACAAAAATCCACACATGCTATGCCACACATGTACCTATATAATAACATACCACAATCTACTATACCACACCTTATAAATAAACACATCACCTTGAAAAGTCACACCACACCTGTATATAAACAAATGAGGAAGAAATCCACCAAAGAAGAAAAAATATGACATTCTTATCCAAAATAGGCATTATCCACAAGGAAACACCCATCTTCCACCCAATCATGCTTATCAAAAATCCCACCTAAGGATGAGCATACCATCTTCATCTCTCATCCACAAAAGGCTCACACAACTTTTAAGGAGATAAAAAATAACTCCACAAAACATGAAAGTCAATCCCACTTCCACAAAACATGGAAGTGAACATGTAAATTAGATATCTAACAACTGACTCCCTAAAATAAGGAAGACATAGAAATTAGAAAAATATATAATAATATTCCACTCACATGGAAGTAAGGTTCCATAAAATGTGGAGTGGGGGAAAATGTTCTCCCCACATTTATGGAGCTCTCTAAGCCCCCAAAATGTACTACCATGGTCATGTGATAGCCCTAATAGGCTCCACACTCAAAAAACCCTACATGCACATTTATACTATTTGGCCTAGTTGGTCAAATATGGTAACATGGTTGACATAATTGTAGATTATAATCCAGTATACCTCATGGGTAGATTCGTATTTGGTGGCATGATTTATAGGGTAGGTTAGATTCCCACACCTAGTGGCCCCTTTAGTAGTGCCTAATTATTAGGCATGACATTATAGAGAGTCAAGGGGGAGAGGAGGAGGAGGAGGGGTACTAGTCGAGAGACCTATGATTAGGCCATGACATGTTAGACCATGTATTAGTTGAGTATGATAGCAGGAAGTTAGGGGAGGGGATGAAATGGATGTGGATATAGGGACATAATAAGCACCATAATAGGCACTACAATAATAATAATGACTACCTCAGTCATACCATATATGGAGGCACCATCAATGAGAGTGAGCATAGGAAAGGGAGATAGTATATGATGACCTAATAATCATTCAAGGATATAGATAGTCTATATAGACACCTCTTAGGAGATGGTCTAAACATGCATGAGTGTTGAATCCTAGATTTTCATTGGCACAGAGGTGATCCATAGAGGAGGTGCTTGGAGGATGGGCAGATGGAGAGACTATGTTCATTAGGTGAGAAGATGAGGAGATGGTGGTTAGGGACATTAGTACTAGTGAGAAATGTTGTGATTTTGATTTAAGTTTTGATATAGAGTACTAGTTTCATGTGGTTATATTATATAGATATATTTTGAGATATATATGTTATCTAGTATCTATTTGGTTTTGGTTTTATAGATATTGTAACATAGGAGGTCAAATGGGGATCCCTAGTTATGGATGAACACCATGAATTTTTGGATGGGGTGTTGAAATTATATGACCCCACCATATTAGATGATTCTATGGTACCATCTACCCCAACCAAGGTAGGTTTTTTTAGATTGGTGGGAGAGGCTATGAGGTAGTTGTAGACATATGGGGTGGATTTCATCCATTAATAGGGGTGGGAGAGGGAAAGGCATAGGCTTGGTAGGCCTTGGATTAGGAGAGAGCAATGCATATGGCTAAAAAAGTTCAACTTGGATAGGTGTAGGCCCAGGTGACTGGCTTATAAGGATAGATAGTAGGATTGAGATCCTGGACTACCTCATTACAATGTATCATTCAGAGGGGATAATCTAAGGCATTTATGAGCAGTATGGCTAGGTCATATGATAGGCATGATGGAACCCAGCCATAGAGCTAAAGCTATGTATTTTGTGTTTTGTATTGTATAAAACACATAATATGTATTATATTATTTTTGACATTTGGATTTGATCTCATGAGTTGTATTTTGTTGTGGATGTTGATACATAGATATATTTCTTTCTAACACATGTATTTAGTTATTGTTGTATATGCTATGGGTAATATATATGGAATGTTTTATTTTTAAGCATTATGTGATACACATGCATGGTTAAAAATAAAAAGGAAAAAATGACTTAGAAAAGTATAAGTAATCAAAACAAATGCACTTTACACTAAATGATGATGGGAAATGTGTGACAATAAAAGATGATTAAATATTATAAACCACAGATGGTAAAATGGATAATAAAATGTTTTTAAACCATGAAAAATATTTGCATCAAATTAAAACAAGAAAAATCACAATATATCACATTGGGAAGTATGAAAATAATATAATAAAATGGAAGGCATAAGAAAACCAAATGTTATAAAAAAATTAATTAATTTAATCAATCATACTAAATTATGTTAGGAAGTATAAAAGAGAAACAAAATTAGAAAAATGAACTTAAATTGATCACACCAATTCAATCTAGGAAGTATGAAACACTTAAGAAAAATGGTTGTATTCTTACATGCAATCAAAAAATAAAAAGATAAAAATGAAAGATTAGTGAAGCAAGCATAAAACATACTATATCAAGATGGGAAGCATGTCAATGACATGTAACTCATGACCAATCACTACTTATCTCGAATTTGAAACATGTAATTTCATTGTGAATTAGGTATTATAAGTTTTTGTGAGGAAGGCCTGTAGTCCTATCCATGGTCTAAAAATTCAACTCAGAAAGGGAAAATTAATAAGGTGGAAACAACTAGAAAAATATGTTAAAAGGAATGTTTGGAATGGTAATTTGGTAATTTGTGAGGAATATTGTAACTCACAAATGGAATCCCTAGGGGGAGTCATCAATGAACAAAATAATATTTCTCAATGGGAAATATTAGGATTATTGTAAATGAAATATGGAATGTAAAAATAATAATGTAGACATCTATGAGAATACCTTAGGAAACATGAGGCACACTAAAGATATAGAAAAGACACTAAGTGACTAGTGACCATCAATATATAAAGGATACCCTATTCATAATAAACACAAAGTTGTATATGCAAATAAGTGAGATACTAAGATCGACTCATATTGGTTGTTTGAACAAGAAAATTAAAATGGGCCTAACTTCCCACAATGTGTTTCCCATTCTTTAGGACCTCTAACAAAGCCTTCGGTCTACTACAAAGATTGGGTACTTGTGTCAGAAAGTAGGTAGCACTAAAAGTTTTTTTCTTTTTTTTTTTAAATTCTCATTTTATAATCTACTGGCCTACCAAAATCCAATGGACCTCAAATCTATCATGAGGCCAAATTTTGAGTTTGAAATTTGATTAAAAAAAGAAGATGTGATTTGAATCACATCTTTTAGTGTGATGTGACTTGAAATATTAAATGTTGTATTTTATATCAATGCCTTTTGTTAAAATGATTTAGATTTTAATTTTTTATGGATTTTAAGATTCATCCTCCATACATATGAATCAAAGACATGATTAACTAATACACTTAGGCTTACCTATGAACCATTATGTTATCTAAATTTTAAACAATGTGTCTGCTTAGTTTGTAAAAAAAAATAAGGGCAATAAAGGGAGATCCAAGATGGACTGGTAAAATTAGATTATAATGAGTTGAATTTTTTTCTAACTGATCACATGGTAAATAAGGATTACTAAGGGGAGTAAGGTTTATATAACCAAATCATAATAATAATTATTCATGTTATGGAGATAAAGTAGTAAAAAATCATGAGAAAATAACAAGACATCCATGGAAATAAATGAAATCATAAAGAGAAGCATGTAATCATGAAAAAAATTCATAAGAGGGAATAAGGAAATAAAATGACACCATAGATATCATATAGTGTGAAATATAAATAGCCATATAAGATAGATAAGTGAATGCAAATTTGACACAGAGTCAAATGATATAAAGTATATAAATATAATTTTGGAGCACATATCCAATCCAAAATGAAGAATAAATTGAAGGAACATCATGTTATGTTCATAAATACTAGTAAATTTATCCACAAACATGGTTCATAACATCTAATAGATCTTTGTGAAGTTGGAATCTAATAGCAGTGAGGGTCTCATTGATCTTCAAAGAAAGCTGGGAAAATACCTTGTATCAAATCTCTTTAACATAAAATATAGGTATGACTGAGGGATCATGCTCATGAGGGCCATAATGCATAGGATAATTAGGAAAAGGAATATGAGTGAAATCTATGGGATATGAAAGAGGCATCGGTGGAGAAGGGACAATAGGTGAAAGAGGATACACAGGTGGATGGACCATTGGTGGAGAAGGGACCATAGGTAAAGGGGACACTAGAGAATAAGGGGAGCTTTCTTGTATGGGTGAAATATGGGAAGAGAGATAGAAGGCACAATAATGGTCATAAGGGGATCTTAGAAATGCTATTGGAGGATGTGATAATGATCAATGTGATGGGTACTGCATTGGTTCCATAGGCAATATACCTCTCCATATTTAGGAATATATTTAGGTAATAATTTGGGTGGAGGTATAGCCTTATTTGTAGGATGAGGAAGAGTAAGATGAAAGGTGTCTATATATTGTTGAAGCTTTCAAAAATTGGTGGAGGAATGATTATTTTTGTTGTGGAAGCATCATATATACTTGTTAGTAGTTTTGGTGGGTGTACTAATAGAAGGAGTAGAAGTAGAAACTAGGTAAGACTAAAGCATATAATCTCTAGTCTAATGATTGACAACTCTATGTATGTCACAATATGACTTATCAACCCATTAGGCAAGCATATGACCAAATGATGATAAAAGGAGTAGGCCATCATCAAGGAGAGATAGGGTTCGTAGAGAGACTAAATAAGGCTCAACTGAAGGATAAATTGGAAGAGACTTAACTAAAGGTAGAGTGGGAATATGATCTAGAATAGGATCAATTAAGGGAGGAGTAATATCCATAGAGGGTTGAAGGATAATAATAAGAATTTTAGGGGGAAACTAGCTATAAGGATCTTGGTATCTAGAAAAGTGATAGGGACTAGTCATAACACAATCCATAAGCATGATCTTAAGAGGTTCTTTGGAAACTAGAGGTGTGCCATATGAATGTACCATATATACCCTATGAACAAGAGGAATAATTATAAAATTAGGAACTATATAAGAAATAATTCAATGAGATAAATGGAAAGACTAAAACAAATAAGAATGATAATAAAGGATATTAACATCTCTATCTAGAATAAGACCTCCTAGAAATGGGTCATCTAAAGTATAACCATCATCATAGTCAGGTGTATTAAGATCAATTGTGTAATTAGGTATGACCTTTTCATAAGAGGTGGTGTGATTAATAGATTCTTGAGTCTTAGTTAAGACTGTGGGTATATTGTTACCAGGTGGTTGACGTGAATGTTTTTTTAGAGAGGGTAGAAGCTAGGAAATGATATGAGGAGAGAGATCAAAATTTTTTATCTTGTGGTTGATTGCATCAAGATCATCATCATAAAAATCTAAGAGGTTAGGAAATATATTATTGATGAGTTTAGGGTAACCATGGTAACCTTATGTAGAGTTGATGGGGAAATTGAAACATTGAGATTCTTAGAATGGAACACTCAGTAAGGGTTCAAGGGTTAGAATTTTGAAAACACCATGATCTTGGAATTGTTTAAAATTCCAAGGGTTATTGTCATATTTAATCTTATAAATTTTTCCATTATGAGGTAAATTGACACATTAAGACATAAGATGTGATAAACCTTATGCGATGAGTCCATGGCCTACCAAGTAAGATATTATAGGAGAAGGGAAAATTGAAGATCATAAACTTCACTCAAATAGTGATAGTTGGGATGGTAATAAGGAGCCACACATAACCTAAGGGAGGAATTTTCCCTCAATTGTAACCATGACATGTGTTACATATGGACTTATGATTAAACTTGGAGAATCCAAGGGTTTTAATGAAGTCAATGGAGGCAAACAAGTACCTAAACCCTCATCAATTAAGGTACACTTGAATTAGATTTCACTAATTTAGATGCTTATAAAGAGGGGAGGATCATATACACAAAGCATAATCTCATCTAGAATCATAGAATCAACAGGAAATTTGAGAGAAAGAGAAGTGTCCATTGTCTTGTAAACATGTATAGACATCTCTTTGCATTGTTGTAAGATACTATCTTCTAACCCCAATAAGGTAGATTCAAATCTACAAGGGGAGGATGGGGGATGCTAATTTCAAATAGGAGTTGCATAAGGCAATTTTGATGATTTGGAGAAGTCCACATGAGTTTTAGAAAGGCAATTTTAGATGGAAGATTAGTAAGCTCTGTAATAGGGTCCCATTCATCATAACCCATGAGTGGACTATTATATAGATGTGCACAATTTTTGAGGAGCTCATCAAAAGGAGGATTATAAGTGCATGAAAATTTATTTTGATAGGATTTGGGAATTTTTATTGGGGGATAAATTGGTTGATTATTAGGAGAGGATGGGGAAGTTGATGTAGGTTTAGCTTGTGATAGATTTGAAGAAGTGGTAGTAGAATGTTGAATATTATTGGAGATGGGTAAAGAGGTTGGAGAAATTATATAAATGTTATGAGAGGTGTTATCCAATAGAGATGTTAGAATTTATTCTTTGAAATAGATATGGTCCTCTTGTCCAAACTCTGTTAGGTGAGTTGGGGAAGAATCTTGGATAACACAAAAAGTATGAAATGATTGGTGCATGTGGGTAGGATGAGATTCAATGAAAGCAACTACCATTCTTATATTAGTCATGTTGACCACATTCTCTTTGAGAGATAGGTTTATAAGGTTGTCAACATTATTTATGGAAGGAGTAAGCTTATCATTATTATTTTGATGGTTTGGAAGAGGGTCTTTGTAAATGGTGAGATGAGTATTAACTTGGTTCAAATCTTGATTTTTAATTTGTGTTTTATGATATTTAAAGGCAATATCATAGGCTTGTTGAAATTTACAAATGAGGGAATCATGGTTAAAATTTGGACCAAAGAAGAAGTCCATAGCTGAGTAACACAATTGCCTATAATTCTTATGAGAATGACCCTAGCTATCATAAAACCAATAAAATTTATTTTGATCATACCATGATTTCATAGGGTGAGTAGGATCAAGTTCTCATGGAAGAGGACTTGGTGGATGATTTTATATTTTCATTACAGATAATGGTTTATGAGCATTAATGTTGTTTATTGGAGAAAATTAAGGATTAAGGTTATGGTTTAAAGGGGAAGCTTGTGATGAATCAAGGTTGGGGGTAATAAATTGAATAGTATGAATGGTATCATAGGAATCAGTGAAACCATCATTAGTAGCATGATGATTTTTATTTTTGATGAGCATGTGAGTACCCATAGGAGGTTGGGATGGTTCAAACTGATGCATGAGAAAATATTGGTGCTTGTCTTAGTCAAGGGCCTCTTTTAAAGTTTGAGGAGAGAGAATATAAACATGATATTACAACTTAAGATAAATAGCATTGGTGAATAGATGAAATAGGTTATCATCTACCATGTTGTGTTCATGTTTGTTAGATAAGGTCTTCCACTATTTGATGAAATCCTATGAGATTTCCATTTCAAGTTACTTGAAATTAATAAAATGATCCAAAGTATTCTTAGGAGGTCATTAGGTTAAAATTATTGCACTAGAACATTGAATAGATCTTCTAAACTAGTGATGGAATAAGACTTGACTTGGTTATACCAATTCAAAGCATCTTCAGAGAGGGTTTTCACTAAGGCTTGGTAATGGAAAAAATGTTTAACATGACCCAATTTTTATATAGATTTTTGAATGTTTTTAAGTGTAAGGTAGGATTAGTTGATACAATATAGCTAAGAGGTTCCTTTTGAAGATGTTTAATCATTTTGTTAACAAGAGGTGGTTGAGGAATAAGGTTTCCATGGGAATCCCTAAGGGGGTAGCAGTGGGGGTGCATTTTGGTTGTGTGCTCCCTATGGAACCCATAGAGATTAATTTTGGAGATTAATAAGGTGATTTTGTATTTGCACTATTTGGTTGGCATTAATAGCTCAGAAAGCATTCATTTGGTTAATAATTTGAAACAAAAATTGATGGGTTTGAGTGGTGTTGTGTATAACATACAAAACATTAACATTAATATTAGTGGCTTGGGTACCACTATGAGTAGTGGCATGAATGGTATTAGTGGCTTGAGAGTCATTGTTAGAAAAAGAGGTACTCATGGCATGATTAACATATGTTGCAAAGGATGCACTAGTAGAAGGATTATAATAAGAAGAAGCACTAATGGAATGATTACCATTAGTAGAAAATGAAGCACTAGTAGAGAGATCAAGAAGAGTGGGTCTTGGAAAAGGCCCACTAGATGTTGAACCTGATATATTAGTAGAGATACTTGGCATGGAGGTAGAATAAATCAAGGGAGAAGAGGTCATAGTATGAGAAGGGGTCAAAAGAGAAAGAAGAGGTTGAGAGACAAAGAATATATTTCCCCCAAATCTATGTGAGAATGTGGGGGAAGGTGAATGGGGTTCTTATTCTTGACCATTTATCATAAGATTTTAAATAGTGGAAAGGTCTTTTTCTTGATGTTGAGGAAATTCATTAATGAAGAAAATCATTTCTAGAGTACTCTAATTCAAGATGATCTTCACAAGAGAATAGTCCCATAATTAGAAGTGTGAGTGGCTACATGCACATTAATTTCATCTAGAGTAGAAGCCATAAGCTATTCATGGGGAAACCTATTAGGATTGGTAAAGCTCATCATATATATTAAGTTCAACTTTGTGTTGTTTTAAAACATGAAGTTCATGATGAGATAAAAAGGCTAATAAGGATGATGATGATGCAAAGATAAAGGAAAAAAATAGGATACAAAGTAGAATAAATCGATTGTCTTATGTAACCCAATAGAAATATAAGAATACATAGTCATTTAGGTCAAATATGTATTATAGACAAGAAAGATAAACTATATTTTAAGGATACACAATTGTGCAAATCAACTGCGTACTACTTAGCATAAAATTGAATAGGAGGATAAGAAGACACAATCATGAAGATTGATTGAGTATTTATAGAATGAAGGTAAAATAGATTGTAAGATATTTTATTGACCAAGATGATAGTGTGCTAAAATAGGGGAAAAATTTTTCAAGGTATTTTTAAGAAATAATGAAGGTAAACACAAATAATTGGATCAATGTGATTGATCCAATTGGGGCACATAACACAAACCTTGCACTAACACTAGCCAATGCAAGTTTTGTAATACAACATATAATGATCAAAGAGCAAGAAATTAACTAAAAATTAAATGCTAACTAATTGGTCACCCTAAGTGTTATTTGATTATTATAAAGTTTTGATTTTAATGTGATAAGAAAGTTGGCTGAAATATGGACTAGAAAGTAGTCTAAAGTTGGTTTCAGGACATTTGAACTGAACAAGATCTGTATTAATAATGGTAATGGCTTGGTATTGGGGTCTACCCCCTCATTTCATAATCCCATAGTGATAAGGGTGTTGGGTTCTTTTCCAATAGATACCATTAACCATGTATTTATATTTGGATAGAAAACCAAGTCAACTTCCCCCTTGGTGATAAAATTCAAGTAGGTAGGCCTTGGAAAGACAAATGTTTAAATGATTTTTAAATTTTAAATGATTTAGTATTGTGTGCACATGAGTAAAATAATGTGACTAAAATAGTAATTTGTAAAACCACCTATTTAGACTATGTGAGTTACTCTAAGTAGACAAACAATTGAAAAGGAAATGTGAATTAATTACTAGCAAATAAATTTAAATTCCTTGATTAAGAATAGGATAGAGTTAGTTTAAGTGACACTGTATGTAAATATTACAGAACATAGTAGATTGGGTCACTAATATTATATATAATTAGAGTTTTTAAGAATTAATTTGAATAAGTTAACTATGTCTCTCAAACAAAAGGTAAACTATAGAACTAGTCGACCAAGTCAACCTAGTTATTTGTAGGTTTTAAATTTTAAAGAGTATTAACTTGTGAAAAATAAAAATAAAGAAATATCTAATATGATAGAGAGAAAATAAAATTACAATTTTTATGCTATAGTGCTTTAGTTACTACTTTCAAATTCTATAAACTGGGTCAACTGGTTTGACTGAGTTCTATAGAACCCTGTATGCTGAAGAAGAATAAGGAACATAGTCAACCTATTTGATAGTGTATGTTGATCTAGAATTGGAAAAAAATACTATGATAAACTATTTGATATAGTAACCTATAGTTGATGAAGACCTACATAGATAAAACATAGTCATTTTGAAGTGACTGTGTTAAACCAGCGTTTAAAAAGTTAGAACTATATCAATTGTTTTAATATAGTATTGAAAATATGGAAAAATATAATGAAATGATAAAAATGATGGCATGAAAGAAATCCTGTAAGGGTTAGATTCATGTTGGGTTCACTATAATGTATGGAAAGGGAAATGAAACTGATCTATAAATTAATCCTAGCTCAGAGGAGATAAATCTTACTTATACTTCAAATTGTTGATATATTATATATTCAGGGTCATGACCAAGATGGATCCACTAGACCTAGCCAAGGAATATCTTACCACAATAATATCACTAAAGAGGGTTCCAAAGCCTCCAATCAAGCAAAATTATGTAATAACCCTAACTAGGTCCTATGTTTTCATATTCACTAAATTAATACAAGTAAAGTCTAATCTAGTGCTCACCAAAGCTTGTGGCATAAGGTGGGGGAAAAAATAAAAGTTGACATGCATAAAAGACATATATTTAGGTTAGTGTATATGAAATCCTAATACATATGAGATAATTAAAAATACATATTTATCTTCTCTTACAAAGGAGGAACAAAGTTAGGAACACTTACCTTTGAAGATGAACCTATTGAGCCTCAATATCTCCTTTGTCCAAGGTGCATCACAAGAGGTTGTTGTGGCATATAAGGATGACAAAGATAAATCAGATCTAAGCTACATAGCCTATCAATGCATTTAAAATACTTATCCTCAAGACAAGATCCATCTCTCAAAATAAAGTATGAAACCTAAGCTATGATCCTCAACTAGAATGGTGGATAAGTAGATGTATAATATATATATCTTCTTCTTCTCTTCTTAGAAATGATGAAATGGATGTGTTTATATAGCTATATCTAACCCTAATCCTTTTAAAATTTTAGTTGATAGGGTCAACCCAATCAACTTTGTATCTATATTGATAAAAATAAATTAGGTCCTAGTCTATGTTGGCTAAGGGCTGACCTAAACCCTAAATGACTTTTGTTAATTAAAGTACATGGTTGATGGGTTTGATAATGTATCATAAACTACCAAAAAGGATTTTATATTAGGGAAGGGATAATGAATGTAAAAAATGACTATAGGATGGTGTAAAAGAGGAGACAAATATTAGGTAAATGTTTTTAGCATATGGGTGTGTAGATAACAAGTGGTAGTATATGTACAACAATCCTAAAAAATACCAATGGTCTACCCATCCCTTTCTTGGTGCACCCCTTAAGGTGTGTACTTAGAGATATTGAGTATTTATAGGTTCTTATAAGATAAAAAACATCAATAATTGATAAAGTTTGAAAATATTATGTGTATATGAATGGTTCACTAGATTTTTTGATCATTTTAGTTTATTTTTGAAAATAAGTAAAACTAAATAAAAGGGGAAGGTGTAGGTGAACATGGATGTGGTTTTATACTCTATTGATCTAGACATCATGAGTAATCATCTTTATTTGGGGAGGAATGACCTATAAATCAATAAGACTTAAATAAATTTGGATTAAAATGGTTGATAAGTGGGTTGCCTAGCAAATGCTAGATCCTAGAAGCATGAAACTTCTTAGGATGGGTGTCAATCCACTTGTTAAAAAAATTTAAGTCAAAATGATGATGATAAGAAATGTTTAAGAAAATAAATATGAAATTAATTTAAACAAATGATATAATACTTAAAAAATTCTTGATTCTTTTTGAAATAAACTAAGCTAATTTGCACAAAAAAAACAACACTAAGGTGATAATGGTCAGGTCTAGTTGTTATGGATAAATACTATGTTGTGATAAGGGTTGATAAATAGAGGTTTTTATGGGTTGAAAGAGGTCTTTTTATCTTGATATTTTAAGGATAAAAGTTTACACAAAGACCGATGTTGATCTTTTATAGATCGATGTCGATCAAGTAGAACTAACATTGGTCACTATTTGAAAATATAGTTTTTAACTTTAGTAGAAAGGTTAGATTTTGGGAGATTTATGGAGAATTTTTGGGTTGGTAAAAGGTTAATACATGATCATGAGGGTGGGATTAAAGCTTACGAATGTTCAGACAAAGGTTTTGGGCTCAAAATAAATCTTGAAATTGATTAAATAATAGAAAAAGTACTTATATGATGCAACAATGTTGTCTTGGAAGTAGATGGCAGGTCAAGAGAACATGGATGGAGTCTTGGGAGAATTTGGATAGCATAACAATACTATAACCTTTAGTTTCTTAATGGAATAGATCCTTTATTCTTTTGGATAGTATCTAGTTCTTGGGTTTAACTCTCTAGTTCAAGCACAAGTTCACAAAAAATGATTACTCATACTCAGAATCAGTTTGTTCAACCTCTTGAGCAAAGTTCAAGGGTAGTCTTAAGTAATCTATGCTGGTCCTGGTCAACTAATGTCAGTTGAGCGATGACTGGTGTTGGTCAAGATATAATAGGTCCAATTTGCCAAAAATAGTGTTTTGCACTTAATTTTGGTAGTGTTATAGCTTGGAATTATACCCTTATGGGAGAGTTTTTTTGGCTCTCCCACTTCCAACTATAAGCATGGGAACAACCTAAGGATGTGGGTGTACTATGGCGAGGATGATCCTCTAGGATTTTTAAAGAGGCTAGTTCCTCTTGGTGGATCACCTAAAAGTAATGCTAAATGAAACTTCATGGGAAAAAGGGTTAGAAGGGAGATAAGGGCTCCTAAGAGGGCTAACTAGGAGATGCACCAAATTGAAATGACCACTTATCTATGATTGAACCCACACTATATTAGTCATGAGACAATTTGGACTTGCACTATCTCAAGGTAAACACATGCTGAAAGAGGTTCATATAAAACACTAATCCAGACCTACAAAAGCTTTAAAATAGTTCAAAGAGGCAAGTATAAGGCTAATGGACTAGGAATACACTCATTCACAAATCCAGCAAGAACAAGCATACTAAATCACTAATCAAAGACAAGAAATAGACAAAGAAATCATCTCATTACATTCAAGAGGTAGTTCTTACAATATATCAATAGGGTTTAGCCTAGTCGAAGGAACACATTTTTGAAAACATCTCAATGAGCAACCATCTCCCAGCTAGATGACAAAATTCTAAAAAAATTATGGGTGTTTATAATGGAAAATCATGAGATATTTATAAATAAATGGGGAGAGAGAGAAAGGGCCACGTGAGAAGATAGAAATAGGGAAGAAGTCATTAAGTTGTTGATGACTAATAACTGCTACCATCACCACTACCTTAACCATGAAATGCATTACCTAGGATCACTACAAAATATTCTCAAATCCCTCTTGCATTCAAGTCTCTCTTTGGTGGATATTGAGAATCCATGTCACATGTATCTAGATGTCTCTGCTTGGCATGATTGAGTTGATCCTTGCATTAAAAATGGCATGTTCCTTTCACTTATGCATCATGTGTGTAGGCTATTGACCATAACATCAGAGTAAAAATGAAAAATCCTTGTCTTTTTCTACTAATTGGCCATTAAAATCCCACTAGGACCTTTTGAAAACTTGACCTTTTCTTATCCATTGATTTGTTGAGCCTAGACTCCCATGAACCGTCAGTATTTTACTAATTGGATGCCCTTGTGCAACTTGTCCTTGATCAATTAGCCCTTTGAATTTGTTGACCATTTGATTTAACATTCCTTATATTTTTTTATTTCCTTGGCCCTTTTTTTCATAGACTATTCCCTCAATAATTTCCTCAAGCCTTTTCTCTACCATTTTCCCAAAGTTATTTCTTCAGACATTTTACCTTGGCTTATCTTTTTGAGAACCCAAGAAGAAATTAATAGACCAAATTAGGATTTTGATGTCTCATTACTTATTTTAGGTTTCTAACTTCTCATGACTTATGAATTAATTAAGTAATTCTCCTTTGAGAACCAAAATATAGTACCCAGACCAAATCGGGCTTTCCAAGCCCCACTACTTACTTCAGACTTATCATTACTGATTACTCATGAAGTGAAATAAGTTATGCTTCCTAGGAAACCTAAATTTGTCTCCTTTGGAAAACCTAAAGACTTCCCAATGAGATAACTCGAAGCCTTCTATTCAAGACCATTTCAGGTTTTTAACACCTTATTACTTAATACTTTGAAGCTTTATAGCTCTACAACTTATAAAACCATTTAAGTCATGGGCTGCCAAAAGTTCAAAGTCTTCTAAAGACTTGTCATTTCCTACTTGAAAGTCTATCTTCTCACACTTAGGAAAAAATTATTATGTGGGCCAAAAAATGGCCAACATTTTTGGTGACTCATAGGGAAGCATGCTTGCTATGCTTGATAACCCAAGCACTTGCCTTGCCTAGTCCATTGGGCATGGAGTCATCAGCCTTTGTAACTGGGCTAGTCTGAAACTAGATACAAGGTTAAACCTTTTTATAACTCCCTCTTGAATCAATGAGGATAGCATAAAACCCCACAAAGCAAAATGCCCAAGGCACCAAATGAAAATAAACTAGCCTAGAATAAAAAAACAACAACAATCAAATGTACTTGAAATAGAACTTGGAGGAATTTGAATAAAAATAATCTAATATATACATCCTAAAACTATATGTAGCCTTTCCTCTTGGATCAAAAGGAAAGTTTGATACCTTTCTTGCATTATGAGATAGGGGATTGAATAAGGCATACAACTATTTGGCTCTTGTCCTTGATGCCTACCTCTTCTTTGTTGCAACTATCAGCTTCTTCATCATTATGCTCAATGAGAACCAAAAAACTCTAAATAAGTTAGCTATGTGAATTTAGATAGTCACAAAATCTTCATATGGCTTCTTAACTGTAACCTCGAATGGTGGTTCAATAAGGCAAACCTCTTTGATTTCTATGACCTCCTCAAAAAGACTAGACTTGTCTTTTATTTCATATTTTTTAGGCTCATTAAGGAGCCGATAGCCTATTTTAAAGATCTAAAATAAGTCCATATAAATAATACACTTTTGGGGTGGCAAAGTTAGAAAACTACCCACTCCATCCACCATGATTTACTTAACAAATTTTCTCTCCTTGGCTGCAACTAGACCATAGTTTCCTTGGAGAAGAACATAACCAGCTCTCAAAATCTCAAACATGTCCTCAGATGAGCCCTCTAACTAATTGGGAACCTTTAGCTACTCTATAAGTTCATTAGTTTGATTAGCTAATTCATTCATTTCCTCATCCCTTTTATCATGTGGTAGCTCATTCAGGGAATTGACAGCCCCAACCCCTTCATTCTTAACATAAGGTGGTAGCTTTGCACCCTCAATAGTGTAGTCTACTTCATGCACTACTATAAAAGAGTCTTCAATATGTTCTCCTTCATTCAATAAGGCTGATTTGATCTTTTTAAGACTAAGGTATGACCCTATGGTGATTTATTCCTTGTAATTACTTATGATATCCTCCTCCTTAGCCTCTTTGGATGCATTTCTTTGGTTTTCCTCATAGAAGAAAGGATCTTTCTCAAAGAGTGGCATAATAGGCTCTTGAAAATGCTCAACAAGGTGAGACAGGTTCAGGGAATCTACCATAAGTTCCTAATTTTTTTCTTGAAGCTAATCTACTTGGATCACCCTCACCTCCTCTTCCTAATTCTTTATTTCTTGAATGGCTCTCCATGAAGGAAAGGCTCTAGGATCTTGAGGGAAAAGGAATGGAGGCTACAAGGTTTCTTGTCTGATTTTAGGAAACACCACCTCTGCCTTTGACCCAATGCTCTGAATGAATTTCTAAGATGGAAAATATAGAGGCTCTTGAGGAGGGAGGGATGGGGGTTGAATGACCTTGGATTTACCTAGCTACATGACTTGGCTCCAAGATGGGAAAGGTAGCGGTTATACTTTCATGTACTAATTCTATCTTTCTTCTTCTTTCCTTACCTTCACATCCAACTCTCTAATTTGATTTGATATATTATCTTGAAATAGCTCCCCCTTAAGGTGGTCAAGAACACAAGAGGGCTCCTAAAGAGGGATGAAGTCTTGGGCCCAAAAAGCAAGCTATTCTACAACAAGCACTTTATTTTTTCTATATCCCCCTTAGATGGATTTCCAAGTAGGAAAAGACAATTGAACATCTGACAAACTTGGAAGATTTAAAGGATTAATTAAAATGGCCTCTTAAAGAGGAATGAATGACACATAAAAGGCTACATAGGTGCATACATAGGCACCAAAGGTTGGTGGGGTTGGACCTACTATTCCTTAAGTCTCTCTAGCTTGTCCTCAATGCTCTGAATGTAGCCACAAATATCCATCATGTCACTAGTGAGGTTGTTCTAATTTTCTCCCTCAACAGACGCCAATTCTGATTTCATTTGCTATAATGAATCCCTTACATAATGGATCTGGTGATTAGGGACATTTTAGACAACACTTTTGTGAGCACAACTCTAGTGTATGTTTTTCAAGGCTCACTAAAGTTTGGCTAAGTATTAGTATAGATGGATCATGACAGGGCTGATGAGGAGAAATATTTTGATGGGCTTGTTTATATGGATTATTAGGGAAATACTCTAATATATATGGACCATGAATAACTTGCCAAGGTTCATCATAGCCTTGATATAAATCTTGGTAGTGATGATTAAGTTCATATGGATCATGAGGATCATATTGGCGCTATTGATAAGGAGGTGAATAATAAGAATATTCACCATAGTTATTCATGTTAGCCTCATAAGTCAAGTAGGAGCTAATTAAAACTTCAAAGAGATAAACCTGGTCTACTCATAACTAGGAGCTTTGATTTAGAGTGACTAATGGTACTAATACTTGCTTTCAAAAGTAAATAATGATGATTAGGCACTTGGGTTGCTTAAACTAGCTGATAGATGCATAGAGTCACCATTGATGTTTTTTGAATGCCTCTAAACGCTGATATGTAAAAGAAAAACACAAAAATCCTTTCACTACTTTAGACTTTGATCCCACTGGGCATGCCAAATTGTTATATCTTGGAATTTCACCCCTGTAGGAGAGTTTTTTAGGATCTCCCACTTCCATCTATAAGCATGGGAACAACCTTAGGATGCAGGTGTCCTATGGTGAGGTTAAGCCTCTAGGATTTTTAAAGAGGCTAGTTCCTCTTGGTGGATCACCTAAAACTAATACTGAAATGAAATGTCATGGGGAAAAGGGTTAAAAGGGAGATAAGGGCTCCTAAGAGGGATAACTAGGTGATACACCAAATTTAAATGACCACTCATTTATGATTGAAACCACACTAGATCAGTCATGAGATAATTTGGACTTGCACCATCTCAAGATCAAGTAAACACACACTAGAAGATGTTCATGCAGAACACTAATGTAGACTTGCAAAAGCTTGAAAATACTTCAAAGAGGAAAGAAAAATTCTAATGGACTAAGAATACACTCATTCATGAATCCACCAAGCACAAGCATACTAAATAACTAATCAAAGATAATAAATAGGCAAAGAAATAATCTCATTACATTCAAGAGGTAGTTCTTACAGTATCTTGATAAGGTTTAGCCTAGTTGAAGGATCATGTTTTTGCAAATGTCTTAATGAATAATCATCTCCTAGAAAGATGAAAAAATTATAAAAAAATGGGGGGGGGTTTACAATGGAAAATCATGAGATATTTATAGAGAAAGGGGGAGAGAGAGAAAGGGCCACATGAGAAGATGGGAAGAGGGAAGAAGTCATTGTGTCATTGATGACTACTGACTACTATCATCACCACTACCTTGACCATGAAATGCATTGCCTAGGATCACTACAAAATCTCCTTGAATCCCTCCTGCATTCAAGTCTCTCTTTGGTTTATATTGAGAATCCATGTCATGGGTATCTAGATGTCTCTGCTTGGCATGATTGAGTTGATTCATGCATTAAAATAATATTTCCTTTCACCTATGCATCTTGTGTGTGGGATATTGACCACATATTTAGAGTTGAAAGGTAACATCCTCATCCTTTTTTTTGATTGGCTATCGAAGTCCCACTAAGACCCTTTAAAACCTTGACCTTTTCTTATCCATTGATCTATTGAGCTTGGACTCTTATAAACTATCAGTCTTTTACTAGTTGGATGCCCTTGTGCAACTTGTCCTTGATTGATTAGCCCTTTAGATTTATTGACCATTTGAATTTAACATTCCTCAACATTTTTTCTTTCCCTAGCCTTTTTTTTCATAGACTATCTTCCCTCAACAATTTCCTCAGGCCTTTTCTCCACCATTTTCCTAAAGTTATTTCTTTGGAATTTTTTCCTTGGCTTTTCTTTTTAAGAACCCAAGAAGCTCTTCAAAGACCAAATCAGGCTTTTGATGTCTCATTACTTATTTTAGGTTTCTGACTACTATTAGAGCACCTTTGAGTACCAAAATACACTACCCAGACCAAATCATGATTTCCAAGCCCCAATACTTAATTCAAACTTATCATTAATAATTACTCATGAAGTGAAATAAGTTTTGTTTCCTAGGAAACTCGAAGTTGTCTCCTTTGGAAAATTTGAAAACTTCACAATCAGATAATTTGAAGCCTTCTTTTAAACACCATTTTGGGTCTTTAACACCTTGTTACTTACTACTTTAGATCTTTGTAACTCTACAAATTATAAAACCACTTAAATCATGGGATGTCGAAAGTCCGAAGTCTTCTAAAGACTTATCATTTCCTACTTGAAATTCTATCTTCTCACACTTAGGAAAAAATTGGTATGTGGGCCAAAAAATGGCCAATAGGTAGTTAAGACCGTTAGAAATAGTTTGAGTTGGTTTAAGGGAGTGTGGTCATGTTGGTAGAAATAGTATTAGGAGGTTAGGGAGTAAATGTTAGGGTAATAAATGGTATTAAGAGGTTAGGAATTAAATGTTAGGCTAGGAAATGGTCTTAAAGCAAGGTGTCAATAAGTTAGTCATGGACTTGGTTTTAGGGTGAGGTTTAAATAGAAGTTTATTAGCCTAATTAATTAAACAATTTAACTAAATATGGGTAGGGTTAAATGGGTTTTTAATGGGGTTAATAAAATTTCTAACTAAAGGGGGTCCAAGGGGTCTAAAGGGTGTGTTGTGACATCTAGAACCACTGGTGTGGTTTTTTAGTGTTTATATTTTACCCCTTTTTGTTTCATAGTTTGTATCAATAATCTGTAAAAAAAAATCTAATGATTTGTGAAAGGGTGGATGCCCCAAGTGTGGGAGGAGGGTTTTCCCCTCTAACTAGGAATTGATGAGGTAAAATGGAGTCAGGTTTGAGTTTGACAAGTGGATAAGTTGGTGATAAGTTTGGTTGGTTGGTTGGGCATTTAAGTGTGAATAGGTGTAAAAAATATGACTAAGTATGATATCATAAATCATGGATAGACTAAAATACCATACTTGAAGGAGTTTATAAACAAGGTTTCACTATAAGTACATATGGCAGGGTACCCAAGCCACATCATTAGGCTTAAATAAGATTGGAGTACACCTATAGACTCAAGTCTCTTAGTGGAAGTATATGTGTTCTTAGGGATCCAAAAGTATGATGTGATCTTGAGAAGAGAAAATGGTCATAAGTGTCGAGACCATAAATGGTCATGCTCTAATTCACATAAAAATAACATGCATTTGTCAAGTATGGAAAGGTAGTTATGTGGTCAAAATGACCAAGGCAAGGTGGTTGTGAAAAGGGCAAACTGTAGGATATAAAATGACTAATTTTAAGTTGATTTGTTTGGGTTAGTTGGTGGAAAATAAAGTGTTCTCTGATGTGTGGATGGTTGTTTGAAAAATTTGGGTTGGTGGTGTTTAAATTGGTTGTCAAATTTGGGTGTCAGATAAAAAAAGGACTCAAGGGGGTAATTTTGGTGGTTGGTGGTGAGGGGGGATTGAAAATACCTAAGTGGTGTGACTGATGTTGGTCATCCCAATGGAGCAAGGATTGACATCAGTCATCCCAATAAATCAAGGACTGACATTGGTTGATGACCAAACCCTATAAAAGGGTGTCATTGACTAACATAATCAATTTTTTTATTCTTTGTTTTTTACAACTTTGGTTGAGCCTTGTGCATTTGAAAGCAATTGAGAACATTGGTTAGGTGAGTTGAGTGATGAGGAAAACACTTGGAGGTTTGGGATTTGTGGAGTACAAATACAAAGCATGGGGAACAAATGTTTAGGTACCACAAGTGAGGGGATCAGGTAGGGTATGTTGGTTTATGTTATGTGGAGGAAGTAACAATGCAAGGTGCAGGAGGGCAGGTGTTTGGTGGAGGTGGAGTGCCACCAAGGAGGTAGATCTAAAATGAGGTAAGTTGATGTATTTTTTGTGTTTGTGTTGATTTTATTTAAATTTTTTATTTTTGTGTGGTATTTGGTTAGTTATATTAGTTAGGGTAGGGGAAAGGATTTGAAAAAGAGTAGGAATAGTGTTTAGGGTAGGAAATTTAGGGTTTAGATTAGGTTTTAGTGAAGAGTTAGGGTTTGTGTTCATGACCTTAATTTTAATAGTGACCAACATCAATCATGTTCAATCAATGTTAATCGAGAAAGGGTTGGTATCAGTTAACTAACAACCAACATTGATCCCTACTCTATGGCTAAGGGGCCAAGAGGGGAAGTGTAGGTTGAGTTAGATGAAGTGTGATAAATATGTATTTGTGGATGGTGTTTAGGTGTGTATAAGGTGGAAGGGGTTAGTTTTTTAATGTTAGGTTTAGGATGGGTAAGGTTGGGTTGTGAATTGGAATTTTTTTTAGATTTTGAAAGGGGAGGTTTGAAGACTAGGTTAGGGGGTCTTAAAAAGGTGTTTATAAGCTAAATGAGCCTAGGGGTGTGTTAAATATTGAAAGTTTGTGTAGGATAAATGAACCTAAATGTGGGTTAGAATCAAGTCTAGAGGGAATGTTTTATTTATATGATTGGGCTAGATGAAGGGTAAAAATATTGGTTATTTTTAGGTGTAGAGTGATTAGGTAAGTAATTTAATATTTGATGTTATTTTTTGATGATTTACGGTGAACTAAGTCTAGGATATAACCTTACAGGATAGGACGATACTGACTATGTGGTACCAAGTTCTACCATTACTCAAAGGGTTATGGAGACACATGACTAACAAGGATTGGGACCATATGATGACTATGGGTTAAAGGGGAATGTGATACTATTGTTGCATGCCCATGATGTTTGTGGCCCTCATTAAGAGATGGGATCTAGTTACCAACACTTTTTTGCTACCTATAAGAGAGCTCACTATTACCCTAGAGGATGTGCATAGGATCTTGAGATTACTAATATAGGTATGAGTGATTGAGATGATTGATGGTGATCAAATGAATGCATAAATGGATCTTTTATATGGTGAGGATGTGGTAGAGGCTCAGTACCACTTTGGGTGCTTCTAGTTTGAGGACTTGTATTGGCTAGATACAGAGGGTAGGAGATTAATGATAATGATAATGATAGTGGTCATGTGCTATACTTTGATAGACTTGAGTGGTGGGAGGTATCCCTAGGATATGACTAGTGTATTAGTTTAGATATACAAGAAGATGATGATCTATGCATGGGCACCAAGTTTTTTGGAATAGGTGTATCAAGAATTTTAGGGATACCAAGTGGATAGGAGATACAAAATGAGTGTGTGCTTCCTGCTTCACTATTGGGATTATGATCACATCACTATTTTGTGGCTAGTTGGATTACCATGGGCTACATGGCATCTAAATTGATTCAAATTAGGTTTCATGTGGTGGAGGTCAAATATGGAGATACCATGGGTAGATGTTGTTGTGTGAGATGTATCATGTTATAGACAATGGATAGATGTTTTGGTGTATGGATAGGTCATTTGGAGACCATATGTGGGTTTTCCATCATGAGGGGGATCCATGTATATACTTTTTACCTTAAGAAATTCATGTGGATACATGAGAGGAGGCATCATGAGGTAGAGTTGATCCCTTTAAACACATTCAATGATAATTTAGTTTGGTTCATGGGGATTTAGGAGTGTTCTCAAGATACAAATGAGAGGATACAGGGGCATCACTTTTCTTACCATAACCTTCAAAGGAGGAGCCCCTTTTATAGGAGCTACTAGCTCCTATAGATATTGATGATGTTAGGGTTACACGAGAGTATATTGATTATTAGTAGAGATGACACCCTGTAGTTGTAGGTGGATATGGAGGATAGGGTCCTATTGTTGAGGGAGATGATGGATAGGGTGATGTAAAAATAGAAGAGGTAGCCCCTAATCTATAGATGATTATTGCATAGAGGGATGTTTTAAAAGTAGCATAAGATAATTTACAATATTTGTTAGCCACTATGACATAGTAGAGGGATACCACATAGGGGTAACTAACCATTATGACACAATAACGAGATAATGCTCAGTCTCAATTGTCTATGAGGACATAGGAGAGAGATAGCCTATAGGGAAAAATGACCATCATCATATAGTAGATAGATATTATATAGGGACAACTGACTACTATTATATAGGAGAGAGATGGCCTATATGTATATTTAACCTTGGTTATAGTAAGAAAGATGATCTGAGGTAGGCATGAGGGGGACCATCATAGAGTGGACAATCTCTGAGGAGGACTAAATCTATCATGGGACCACCTCAGACTATTTCATTGACTAGGTACACCTATATAGTGGAGGATCTGAGATATTATGAGGGGCATGTTATCAAGAGGCTTTTAGATATGCCTCAGTATACAAAGTACTTATTATAGTAGGTTGCATTGAGGATCCTAAGTAGTGCTACACTTAATAGTGGTAGAGGCCACGTATCATCCAAAGGTGCACATATAGGTCATAGAAATGGAGAGGGTTTAAGGGATAGTAGTAACCCCACACCATAAATTTCTAGTGACTATGTTGTATTATGATTTTTATTCTGACCTACAAGACATTGTATCATGATTTATATATGATTTTGAGATATCGACATGGACACTTATATGTATAGATTCAACACATGGCTTATTTATGATGATTATTAATGATGATAGTTTATGGTATTTTATTACTTATGATGTGGTTTTGGTTATTTTTATGTGATGATGATATGTTTATATGATGTTTTGACATTCTTCGTTATAGTATGTGTATACATGATCATATTGGGAACCTTTAGCTACTCTATAAGTTCATTAGTTTGATTAGCTAATTCATTCATTTCCTCATCCCTTTTATCATGTCATAGCTCATTCATGGAATTGATAGCCCCAACCCCTTCATTCTTAACATAAGGTGGTATCTTTGCATCCTCAATAGTGCAGTTTACTTCATTCACTATTACAAAAGAGTCTTCAATATGTTCTCCTTCATTCAAGAAGGCTGCTTTGATATTTTTTAGACCAAGGTGTGACCCTATGGTCATTTATTCCTTTTAATTACTTATGATATCCTCCTCCTTTGCCTCTTTGGATGCATCTCTTTGGTTTTCCTCACAGAAGAGAGGTTCTTTCTCAAAGAGTGGCATAATAGGCTCTTGAAAATGCTCAACAAAGTGAGAAAGGTTTAGGGAAGCTACTATAGGTTCCTATTTTTTTCTTGAAGCTTCTCTACTTGGATCACCCTCACCTCCTCTTCCTAATTCTTTATTTCTTGAATGGATCTCCATGAAGAAAAGCCTCTAGGCTTTTGAGGGAAAAGGAGTAGAGGCTACAAGGTTTCTTGCCTGATTTTAGGAAACACCACCTCTGCCTTCAACCCAATGCTTTGAATGAATTTCTAAGATGGAAAATATAGAGGCTCTTGAGGAGGGAGGGATGGGGGTTGAATGACCTTGGATTTACCTAGCTACATGACTTGGCTCCAAGATGGGAAAGGTAGTGGTTATACTTTCATGTACTAATTCTACCTTTCTTCTTCTTTCCTTACCTTCACATCCAACTCTCTAATTTGATTTGCTATATTATCTTGAAATATCTCCTCCTTAAGGTGGTTAGGAACACAAGAGGGATCCTAAAGAGGGATGAAGTCTTGAGCCCAAAAAACAAGTTGTTCTACAATAAGCACTTTATTTTTTTGATAGCCCCCTTGGATGGATTTCCAAGTAGGAAAAGACAATTGAAAATATGACAAACTTGGAAGATTCAAAGGATTTCTTGAAATGGCCTCTTGAGGAGGAATTAATGACACATAAGAAGGCTACATAGGTGCATATATATGCACCAAAGGTTGGTGGGGTTGGACTACTCCTTAAGTCTCTCCAACTTATCCTCAATGCTCTGAATGCAACCACATATATCCATCATGTCACTCATGAGGTTTTTCCAATTTGCTTCCTCAATAGATGCCCATTTTGATTTCATTTGCTATAATGAATCCCTTACATAATGGATCTAGTGATTAGGGACATTTTAGACATAACACTTTTGTGAGCACAACTCTAGTGCATGTTTGTCAAGGCTCACTAAAGTTTGGCTAAGTTTTGGTATAGATGGCTGACGATAGGGCTGATGAGGAGAAATATTTTGATGGGCTTGTTTATATTGATGATTAGGAAAAGACTCCAATATATATGGACCATGAATAACTTGCCAAGATTCATCATATCCTTGATATAAATCTTGGTAGTGATGATTAAGCTCATATGGATCATGAGGATCATACTGGGGCTGCTGATAAGGAGGTGAATAATAAGAATATTCAACATGGTTGTTCATGTTAGCCTCATAAGTCAAGTAGGAGATAATTAAAACTTTAAAGAGATAAACCTAGTCTTCTCATAACTATGATTTTTGATTTGGAGTCACTAATGGTACTAATACTTGCTTTCAAAAGTAAATAATGATGATTAGGCACTTGGGTTGCTTAAACTAGCTGATAGATGCTTAGAGTCACCATTGATGTTTTTTGAATGCCTTTAAAGGCTGATATGTAAAAGAACAACATAAAAATCCTTTCACTACTTTAGACCTTGACCCTATCGGGCGTGCCAAAATTGTTATAGCTTAGAATTTCACCCCTGTAGGAGAGTTTTTTAGGATCTCCCACTTCCATCTATAAGCATGGGAACAACCTCAAGATGTAGGTGTCCTATGGTGAGTTTAACCCTCTAGGATTTTTAAAGAGGCTAGTTCTTCTTGGTGGATTACCTAAAACTAATACTGAAATGAAATGTCATGGGGAAAAGGGTTAAAAGGGAGATAAGGGCTCCTAAGAAGGATAACTAGGTGATACACCAAATTTAAATGACCACTCATCTATGTTTGAACCCACACTAGATCAGTCATGAGATAATTTGGACTTGCACCATCTCAAGATCAAGTAAACACACACTAGAAGAGGTTCATGCAGAACACTAATGTAGACTTTCAAAAGCTTGAAAATACTTCAAAGAGGAAAGAAAAATTCTAATGGACTAAGAATACACTCATTCATGAATCCACCAAGCACAAGCATAATAAATAACTAATCAAAGATAATAAATAGGCAAAGAAATAATCTCATTACATTCAAGAGGTATTTCTTACAATATCTTGATAAGGTTTAGCCTAGTTGAAGGATCATGTTTTTGCAAATGTCTCAATGAATAATCATCTCCTAGAAAGATGAAAAAATTATAAAAAAATGGGGGGGGGGTTTACAATGGAAAATCATGAGATATTTATAGAGAAAGGGAGAGAGAGAGAAAGGGCCACATGAGAATATGGGAAGAGGGAAGAAGTCATTGTGTCATTGATGACTACTGACTACTATCATCGCCACTACCTTGACCATAAAATGCATTTCCTAGGATCACTACAAAATCTTCTCTAATCCCTCCTACATTCAATTCTCTCTTTGGTGTATATTGAGAATCCATGTCATGGGTAGCTAGATGTCTCTGCTTAGCATGATTGAGTTGATTCCTGCATTAAAATAATATTTCCTTTCACCTATGCATCCTATGTGTGGGATATTGACCACATCATTAGAGTTGAAAGGTAACATCCTCATCCTTTTTTTCTAATTGGCTATCAAAATACCACTAAGACCCTTTAAAACCTTGACCTTTTCTTATCCATTGATCTATTGAGCTTGGACTCTTATAAACTGTCAGTCTTTTACTAATTGGATGCCCTTGTGCAACTTGTCCTTAATTGATTAGCCCTTCAAATTTATTGACCATTTGAATTTAACATTCCTCAACTTTTTTGCTTTCCTTGGCCCTTTTTTTCATGGACTATCTTCCCTCAACAATTTCCTTGGGCCTTTTCTCCACCATTTTTCTAAAGTTATTTCTTTGTAATTTTTTCCTTGGCTTGTCTTTTTGAGAATTTGAGAAGCTCTTCAAAGACCAAATCAGGATTTTGATGTCTCATTACTTAGTTTAGGGTTTTGATTACTCAAAACTTATGAAGTAATCAAGTAGTGCACCTTTGAGAACACAAAATACATTGCCCAGAGCAAATCGGGCTTTCCAAGCCCTAATACTTAATTCAAACTTATCATTAATAATTACTCATGAAGTGAAATAAGTTTTTTTTCCTAGGAAACTCGAAGTTTTCTCCTTTGGAAAACTTGAAGACTTCACAATGAGATAACCTGAAACCTTCTATTAAACACCATTTTGGGTCTTTAACACCTTGTTACTTACTACTTTAGATCTTTGTAACTCTACAAATTATAAAACCATTTAAATCATGGGATGTCGAAAGTTTGAAGTCTTATAAAGACATATCATTTCCTACTTGAAATTATATCTTCTCACACTTATGAAAAAATTGGTATGTGGGCCAAAAAATGGCCAATAGGTAGTTAAGACCATTAGAAATAGTTTGAGTTGGTTTAAGGTAGTGTGGTAATGTTGGTAGAAATAGTCTTAGGAGGTTAGGGATTAAATGTTAGGGTAATAAATGGTCTTAAGAGATTAGGAATTAAATGTTAGGGTAGGAAATGGTCTTAAAGCAAGGTGTCAGTAAATTAGTCATGGACTTGGTTTTAGGGTGAGGTTTAAATAGAAGTTTATTAGCCTAATTAATTAAACAATTTAACTAAATATGGGTAGGGTTAAATGGGTTTTTAATGGGGTTAAGAAAATTTCTAACTAAAGGGGGTCCAAGGGGTCTAAAGGGTTTGTCGTGACATCTAGAATCACTGGTGTGGTTTTTTAGTGTTTATATTTTACCCCTTTTCGTTTCAAAATTTGCATCGATAATCTATAAAAAAATCTAATGATTTGTGGAAGGGTGGATGACCCAAGTGTGGGAGGAGGTGTTTCCCCTCAAACTAGGAATTGATGAGGTAAAATGGAGTCAGGTTTGAGTTTGACAAGTGGATAAGTTGGTGATAAGTTTGGTTGGTTGGTTGGGCATTTAAGTGTGAATAGGTGTAAAAAATATGACTAAGTATGATATCATAAATCATGGATAGACTAAAATACCATACTTGAAGGAGTTTATAAACAAGGTTTCACTATAAGTACATATGGTAGGGTACCCAAGCCACATCATTAGGCTTAAATAAGATGGGGTACACCTATAGACTCAAGTCTCTTAGTGGAAGTATATGTGTTCTTAGGGATCCAAAAGTATGATGTGATCTTGAGAAGAGAAAATGGTCATAAGTGTCGAGACCATAAATGGTCATGCTCTAATTCACATAAAAATAACATGCATTTGTCAAGTATGGCAAGGTAGTTATGTGGTCAAAATGACCAAGGCAAGGTGGTTGTGGAAAGGGAAAATTGTAGGATATAAAATAACTAATTTGAAGTTGATTTGTTTGGGTTAGTTGGTGGAAAATAAAGTGTTCTCTGATGTGTGGATGGTTGTTTGAAAAATTTGGGTTGGTGGTGTTTAAATTGGTTGTCAAATTTGGGTGTCAGATAAAAAAAGGACTCAAGGGGGTAATTTTGGTGGTTGGTGGTGAGGGGGGATTGAAAATACCTAAGTGGTGTGACTGATGTTGGTCATCCCAATGGAGCAAGGATTGACATCAGTCATCCCAATAAATCAAGGACTGACATTGGTTGATGACCAAACCCTATAAAAGGGTGTCATTGACTGACATAATCAATTTTTTTATTCTTTGTTTTTTACAACTTTGGTTGAGCCCTGTGCATTTGAAAGCAATTGAGAACATTGGTTAGGTGAGTTGAGTGATGAGGCAAACGCTTGGACGTGTAGGATTTGTGGAGGACAAAGACAAAGCATGGGGAACAAATGTTTAGGTACCACAAGTGAGGGGATTAGGTAGGGTATGTTGGTTTATGTTATGTGGAGGAAGTAACAATGCAAGGTGCAGGAGGGCAGGTGTTTGGTGGAGGTGGAGTGCCACCAAGGAGGTAGATCTAAAATGAGGTAAGTTGATGTATTTTTTGTGTTTGTGTTGATTTTATTTAATTTTTTGATTTTTGTGTGGTATTTGGTTAGTTATATTAGTTAGGGTAGGGGAAAGGATTTGAAAAAGAGTAGGAATAGGGTTTAGGGTAGGAAATTTAGGGTTTATTTTAGGTTTTAGTGAAGAGTTAGGGTTTGTGGTCATGACCTTAATTTTAATAGTGACCAACATCAATCATGTTTAATCGATGTCGATCGAGAAAGGGTTGGTATCAGTTAACTAACAACCAACATTGATCCCTATTCTATGGCTAAGGGGCCAAAAGGGGAAGTGTAGGTTGAATTAGATGAAGTGTGATAAATATGTATTTGTGAATGGTGTTTAGGTGTGTATAATGTGGAAGGGGTAAGTTTGTTAATGTTAGGTTTAGGAAGATGTAAGGTTGGGTTGTGAATTGGATTTATTTTTAGATTTTGAAAGGGGAGGTTTGAAGACTAGGTTAGGGGGGCTTAAAAAGGTGTTTATAAGCTAAATGAGCCTAGGGGTGTGTTAAATAGTGAAAGTTTGTGTAGGATAAATGAACCTAAATGTGGGTTAGAATCAATCCTTGTGGGAATGTTATATTTATATGATTGGGTGATGAAGGGTAAAAATATTGGTTATTTTTAGGTGTAGAGTGATTAGGTAAGTAATTTAATATTTTATGTCATTTTTTGATGATTTACAGTGAACTAAGTCTAGGATATAACCTTATAGGATAGGATGCTACTAACTATGTGGTATCAAGTTTTACCATTACTCAAAGGGTTATGGAGAGACATGAATAACAAGGATTGGGACCATATGATGACTATGGGTTAAAGGTGCATGTGATACTATTGTTTAATGCCCATGATGTTTGTGGCCCTCATTGAGAGCTGGGATCTGGTTACTGACACTTTTTGGCTACCTATAACAGAGCTCACTATTACCCTAGAGTCTGTGCATAGGATCTTGAGATTACCGATATAGGTATGAGTGATTGAGATGATTGATGGTGATCAAATGCATGCATAAATGGATCTTTTATATGGTGAGGATGTGGTAGAGGCTCAGTACCACTTTGGGTGCTTCTACTTTGAGGACCTGTATTGGCTAGATATAGAGGGAAGGAGATTAATGATAATGATAATGATAGTGGTCATGTGCTATACTTTGATAGACTTGAGTGGTGGGAGGTATCCCTAGGATATGACTAGTGTATTAGTTTAGATATACAAGAAGATGATGATCTATGCATGGGCACCAAGTTTTTTGGAATAGGTGTATCAAGAATTTTAGGGATACCAAGTGGATAGGAGATACAAAATGAGTGTGTGCTTCCTGCTTCACTATTGGGATTATGATCACATCACTATTTTGTGGCTAGTTGGATTACCATGGGCTACATGGCATCTAAATTGATTCAAATTAGGTTTCATGTGGTGGAGGTCAAATATGGAGATACCATGGGTAGATGTTGTTGTGTGAGATGTATCATGTTATAGACAATGGATAGATGTTTTGGTGTATGGATAGGTCATTTGGAGACCATATGTGGGTTTTCCATCATGAGGGGGATCCATGTATATACTTTTTACCTTAAGAACTTCATGTGGATACATGAGATGAGGCATCATGAGGTAGAGTTGATCCCTTTGAACACATTCAATGATAGTTTAGTTTGGTTCATAGGGATCTAGGAGTGTTCTCAAGATACAAATGAGAGGATGTAGAGGCATCATTTCTCTTACCATAACCTTCAAAGGAGGAACCCATTTTTGAGGAGCTACCAACTCCTATAGATATTGATGATGTTAGGGTTACACCAGAGTATATTGATTAGTGGTTAAGATGACACCCTGTAGCTTTAGGTGGATATGGAGGATAGGGTCCTATTGTTGAGGGAGATGATGGATAGGGTGATGTATAGATAAAATAGGTAGCCCCTAATCTATAGATGATTATTGCATAGAGGGATGTTTTGAAATTATCATAGGATACTTTACAATATTTTTTAGCCACTATGACATAGTAGAGGGATACCACATAGGGGTAACTAACCATTATGACACAATAACGAGATAATGCTCAGGCTCAATTATCTATGAGGACATAGGAGAGAGATAGCCTATAGGGAAAACTGACCATCATCATATAGTAGAGAGATATTATATAGGGATAACTGACTACTATTATATAGGAGAGAGATGGCCTATAGGTATAGTTAACCTTGGTTATAGGTAAGAGAGATGGTCTGAGGTAGGCATGAGGGGGACCATCATAGAGTGGACCATCTCTGAGTAGGACTAGAGTTATCATGGGACCACCTCATACTATTTCATTGACTATGTACACCTATATAGTGGAGGATCTAAGATATTATGAGGGGCATGTTATCAAGAGGCTTTTAGATGTGCCTTAATATACAAAGTACTTATTAGAGTAGGTTGCATTGAGGATCCTAAGTAGTGCTACACTCAATAGTGGTAGAGGCCACATATCATCCAAAGGTGTACACACAAGTCATAAAAATGGAGAGGGTTTAAGGGATAGTAGTAACCCCACACCATAAATTTCTAGTGACTGTGTTGTATTATGATTTTTATTTTGACCTACAAGACATTATATCATGATTTATATATTATTTTGAGATATCGACATGGACACTTATATGTATAGATTCAACACATGGCTTATTTATGATGATTATTAATGATGATGGTTTATGGTATTTTATTACTTATGATGTGATTGTGGTTATTTTTATGTGATGATGATATGTTTATATGATGTTTTGACATTCTTCCTTATAGTAGGTGTATGCATGATCATATTGTGATGTTTATGATATAGTTGAATGTATCCATGTGATCTTCATATTTAGATGTATATGTGATTTGGATGACATGAATGGTTTA
Organism: Torreya grandis; assembly: GCA_037957365.1. Classification (NCBI taxonomy): domain Eukaryota; kingdom Viridiplantae; phylum Streptophyta; class Pinopsida; order Cupressales; family Taxaceae; genus Torreya; species Torreya grandis. The sequence continues at coordinate 2,734,781 of JARHVA010000133.1, read as the reverse complement.
AATTAAAATCATTATCTAATTCTTTTAGGAAATTGACTAAGTATGGTGTGATTTTCTTTTGATGATGATGAATAAATGGTTGATTATTATCTCATGTATAGATTTATTAGAAACTAAATGAGATTGTAGTTTAGTTCATACACAATAAAATTTTGTTATGATTTTTATGTGATGAAATATTTTGATTTTATGGTTGATGTATATTTATGGTGATATAATGATTATGATGTGATTTATTTGATCACTTGAGATAAGAGAGTATAAAACACCTAAGTGAATTATAATAAATCATGTGGTTAAATGGTTAAATAAAATGTTCTTATAATAAAAAAACACCTAAGTAATGATTGAAGTGGATTTAAAATAGAATTTTCATAACAAAACAACTAAAATTATTTATGATGTGATTTTTTATTTTTAATGACTCTGATGATTTTGAGAGATGCAACACTAACATGTAGATTGATTTTGTTGAAATTTTATATGTCAAGGGTGAAGGTAAATGAGAATACAATGACTAAAAAATGTAAGACATACACCTTAAGGATTGTGTCAATAAGTAGTCATGAAAGTAGAAGAAGGAGGTTAAATGATCTCATTGGCAAAGAACATAACCATAATAGGGAGTATTATGTACATAAACCCCTTATTTGATTGTCATTAATGTTAGTTTGTTTATTAAATGACTTAATCACGTTATGTCAAGTAATATTGATATCCCTTGATTAAGATGGTGAAAAAGGATGACATGATGTAGATGGGTGAATGGAGGGTAGTATAACCTTATTTTGGGGATGGTTTTACCCTTTTGTAGGTTATTATTGGCCAAAATTTGTGTACATACAAATCTTTTGCTTGTAGCCTGAGCAATCTTCATCTATAAGTAGGGTTTGAGGATCAAGGGAAGGAATTACTCCCTTCAAGGTTTTGGTTTATTTGTCTTTTTTCAAAAAGTTAAATTATATAGAAAACCAATAAAGGAATTTTTTTTCACATATAGGATAATGAGTTAGTTCATAATCGATGACCTTCAAAGGTTTAAATCTAGTCATGATCTACCTAGTTCTTTTATAAAAAAGTTTGCAGGTTCAAGCCAAGTATATACCTTAAAAATGATCTAGAAATATGGGATGTGCCCAGAGATGTCAAGTTAAAGCCATGGGAATTAGTCATTTTGGTTCAAAAATCTTCAAAGGATCCTTAGGTTAAACATGGGGATATCAAGTGTCAAAACATTACTTAATCAGATCAACAAATCAATGACACATGGGTGATCAATCAAGTAAATAAGTCAAAAGGTCCTCAGATCAAGATTGATGGTGCAAATTCTTGCATATAAATCCCAATTGATGATTATGTTAAAGACTAGGGTTAATGGATCTAGATAGATCAATAGTGCATGTTAAATTATGCAAAAGCAAATATGATGGTGAGTATAAGGTCAACAATTTAGAAGATATTGAGATGAAATATAATGGTGACAAGTGTCATGATCATAATGAATCAAATGATGAACAATGAATGTTTGATCTTAAAAATTGAAGATTGATGGAGTACATTCAATCATGTAAAGGAGATCGATGATACAAATTAGGTCAATGAGACTAGATTGCATCAAGGACACCACATGGTGCAAAAGCAGTAACCATATGAAGAATGGAAGTAATATTCATAGACTGAACATGGGGTTACCAAGTTTCATAATTTGGGAAGCCCAAATCAAAGATGAATGAATTGAATTTAATCAAGTTACAGGAGGCACAAGATGGTGACATGTGTTCGAATTTATGATGGTCATATTTTTAAAATTGTGTGGCAAGGATGCCACATAGGCATACATGTTAGATCAAAATATTTTGTGGACCCAAATGGGTGAATGCATAGAGCCAAGATCCAAATATGATTTAGGTCAAGTTAGGGCAAATATTTCAAGTTTGAGGGCTATTATTAAAGCTTAGTTTGGACCTCTCCTTTGAAGATTTAGAACTTACAGGACTTGTTTTCTAAGTTTGTAATGCATTTTTATGACTATGTCCATTTTATTTTGAAGGGGGATCCATGCGTACAATGAGTTTTTATCTTTCAAAAGGTTCAAAGGTGGAATAGGTTTATTTAAACCTAATAAAGATAAATAATGATGCTTAGCATATGGCATATCTTCATTGAAATGATGACTATATTAAAACCAATAAATGGGATTCATTTTCATCTATAGTAGACCTATATCTAGGGTTTGAATTAGGAGTGGAGTTGTTATTATAAAAATAAGTATCTTATCTTTCAACATGATCATATCCTCAATAAATAAGAATCTACAACTACTAAAAGCAGACGTAGTCATGGCTCTGTCAAGTCTATGGATATGAGATTTTATCCTTATAATGAAGCTAAGTAGAGGGTGGTGTATAAGTTCCAAAAAAGAGATTTATGGATTGGAAAGTGTATGTAGAGCATTCAATTATTTTTTAGGGCCTTTAAATATTTTCCCTTCTTGGTAAGATCATGACTCATCATCCTCAACAAATTTTTGTCTTCTAGTGTATTTCTCGGCCAATGAGAAGGTTGGAAGGCTATTAGAAATAATGAAGGTTAAAATTATCAAGAAGGATTGGTTATAATTGATCAAAAAGTGGTTGGGAATTCATTTAAAGGTGGTGGTGGCTCATTTATTGATTTTTGATTGCATGCTTCTTCTCTCTCTCTCTCTCTCTCTCTCTCTCTCTCTCTCTCTCTCTCTCTCTCTCTCTCTCTCTCTCTCTCTCTCTCTCTCTCTCTCTCTCTCTCTCTCTCTCTCTCTCTCTCTCTCTCTCTCTCTCTCCTATACCTCTCATTCTCTTCCCCAATTTTTGTAGAAAGACTCATTTTTTTTGAGAATATAAAAAGACTCCCATTTGATGAGGTTAGACCTTATCAATATTTGTATGAAATACCTCTTTAAGTAATACATACTTTCTTTACCTATCTCTTGACTTTGAATTGTGTTTAGAATGCTTATGCATGATAGCATTGTGAAGGAGTTTCTTCCATGTCCATTGCCCTTATTTATTATTTATTTTTAGGTGTTTTCAAGATATTTTCAATTTTAAACTCATGTTATTTCCAAAATTAATTTATTTTGGTGTGAATCTTAGAATTATTCCTTATTTCATTCATTGTTTGTGATCCTAGTTAATGAAATACTTATGCAATTATCTAGTCTGTGAGGTTGTGTGAGCTAGCATTATCTTATGAATCATTAGTGATTATTTCATAATTATATGAATTTTTATTTAAATTTGGTGCATCACTTTTTTATATCTCTTAGTAACCCTTTGTCCCGTCTCTAACCCTTTTCCTAATACAATCTTTAGTTTAGGTGATCTGTCAAGAGGAATTCGACCTTCTCTAGAGGTTCAACCCCACAATAGGATACCCACAACTTGGGGTTGTTCCCATTTTTTATATTATCTAGAGATAGCCTAAATAAACCCATCCATGGGTGAAAATTAATTCCATAATAGTTTATGACATGCTTGGTGGGACCACTTTCAAAGAATATTGGTCAAGTTTGATGCTAGTTTGATCAATTTTTAGCAGTTATAGCTTTCATCTTTTATCATTTGGTGATTCCAAAGAAAAATCAACATTATAGTGGTAGAGCAATAAATATATTTCATACCAAAGGTGACTAGAATATTAGATTCTAGAGGTATTCCTTTGGAATTTGTTCAATTACCTTTAAACTCAGTAAAAAGGTTAAGATTTGCTAATACTCATCCCTATAAATGAATCTTTCTTCCTAAGCCAATTTCAAAATCTACCTCTACAAGAAGATATTTTTTAGCCCCTTTTACTACCATGTAATCCCTTAGAGCTTTCCCTTTTATGGATTTCAATGGTTAGAGTCCTTTGGATATCAATCAATATGACCCTATCCTAACATAATCTCTTAAAAGTGTGCCCTACTTCATGGGAGACAATTTTACAACCCCCTCTAAACACCTCAAAGATATAGTCAAATTTTGTAATATTCATGATGTTAATGGGGAAAATATAGCCATTAGGTTATTTACCATCTCTTTCAAATGTAAAGCCTTGGATTGGTATATAAAACTTACTATCAATTTCATCACATCATGGGATCAATTAGATGATGCATTGTGTAAAAGGTTTGAAGACAAAAGTAACCACTTGTCACTTGAAAAATAGTTAACTGTAATCAAGAGGGCCCCTCATGAGGTTATACAAGACTTTAATACTAAATTTCAAAAGACATGGGATAGGATCCTAGTCCTTATTAGGTCTACTTCAAATTATTTTTTTCCTTTACTATCTAAAATCTCTTAACAGTGATATTGTAGTAATGATTTAGTCTATGGGAGGAAACACATTACTAATGCTTATGAGGTGGCAATCAGAGCAGAGAATTACCTAGTATAAGTTGGAAATCTTACACCTAGGCCACTAATGCCTTTGTCTCCTAAGATTCAACCACCTCCTATTTCCATTCTTACCATTGTTATCATTGTTCTTATTCTAACAATTGTTTCCATACCTAGACTAAAGCAGGAAAAGCCTTCAACTAATTAATCTAGTGATTCCCAAGAAAATAAGAATTTCCAAGAGCTAAAGATTGTTTTTAAATCCTTTGTAAATGAATTGGTGAATGAAAAAAGGTAGTAGGCTTAGTTCAATAAACCTTATCAAGTAAATAGGCCACCCTACAAAGGAAAATTCTAAGGACAAGGATAACCTAATTATGTTAGGCAAAATAATTATAATCCAAATGCTATAAGCACCTCTACTACTTTGGTAGCTACTTAGAAAAACATTTCTGAAGAAAGTGAGGGTACTATGCCTTGGAATATATATTTTGATCAATCCATTATCCTAAATGCTAAGTTTAATCAGTATTTTAATGAGCAATGGCATCAGGGTGCTAGATATGGATACAACCAAGCACTTATGGCCTAGAACACTGAGGTACCTATGATGACAAAACTAGAAGAGCCTCAACAAGGCTAATACCCTAACAAAGAACCAAACTAGTTGGGTGCTACAATGGTTAACTATGATAAAAAAGAGTGTTATGCATTCAATCAATATGCTAGTTCTAGCCAAGAATACATCCCAGTGGTAGCTAACACAAGGTTCAAAAGAAGAAACATGGAGGGTAGCTAGGAAGTAGTCAAGGAGCCTCTTGTTATTAATTCATTACTATCAAATCTAAGTGAACCTACATCTACTCTAAAGGTTTCAATTACTCCAAATAATTAGAACTAAGGGATTGCCTTTGTACCCCAAAATTCACAAGTTTAAAAAACAACTATGGCTTCCAAAGCATAAGCAAAATTTGGTGGTTTGCCCATAAATATTATTGAATAAATGAATAAATCTAGTGTGACTGTTCTAATTTGGGATATGATTTCTATGCCTTGTTAGATGGATATTTTTCAAGAAGGATTGTCAAAGATTAATGTCTCATACAAGCCACCAAGTAAGGAAAATGTAGTCTTTACTAATTCAACCAAAGAACCTAATCAATAATAATCAAATAAGGTGGTCAAGCCTCCTCCCTTCTACATTTATGTGATCATTGGTGATTTTTTGGTACATAAATTCTTGGTATACAATGGAACAAGTAATTCAGTGATGCCAAAGTCAATATCAGATTAGCTTGGTTTGAAGTATGAACCCCAATATAAGGGAGTTTTGTAGCTTGATGGATCTTATACCAAACCAAATGACATCATAAAAGGTCTAAACTTGACCTTGTATGCTTGTCTTAATGTTTTAGTGGCTTAGGATGTGTTGATTCTAGATGTGCCTTCTCATTTTGCTCTATGCTTATCTAGAGATTTCACAACAAAAATTGGGGGTTATTTAGAAGTATAATGGTCCTACATAGATTTTAGGACAAGGTATGGGATCAAAGTATCCATCAAAGCTAAGCCTATTACACAATTTCACATTGATCCTTATGGGTTAGATAGCTCAAACACCAATTGCACCATCTTGGATGAAGATGACCACTTGGTTGGTCAAGAACTAAACACTCATCCTAAGGAGATACTTGATATTTTATTGGATGAGTTATGGAGTGAAAATTAGTTAATTGACCCTTTGTAAGGTGTTGAGTAAATATACATCAGAGTCGACTACTTGCATGAGGATAATGAGTCCATGCCATCACTTACTAGGCCTCAAAAAGATACTAGTAGTTTTGTGGAAATTTTTATTTGATGGATCAAGGAGAAAACATGGGGTAGGTGTAGGTGCAATTTTGATATATCTCTTCAATGATAAGTACTTCTCTTCTTACACATTCTAATTTAGTTGTTATTATAATGCAACTGAATATGAGGGTCTTATCCATGGCCTTTAATGGGATAATAAGAGGGGGGTCAAGTAATTACAAGTATATGGAGATAGTGAGATGATATTTCATCAAGTTAGAGGAAAAAACATTAAAATAATACCTTGATGAAATCCTACAAACATAGGGTGTGGGATATACTTGAGGATTTTGAGGCCTTCAACATCCAAATAGTTTTGAGGAACCAAAATTAGCATGCTAATAGGTTGATGGCTATGGAATCTCAGTTTGACATCCTAAATGAGTTGAGGAAGTCCAAAGTGTAGCCACATGTTAAAGTGGAGGTAAGACCATTAGTGCCAGATAATGAATCCCATTGCCAGGTCTTTGACAATGACAATAAAATTTCTTATTTTTTACAACAAGAAATAGAGTTTTCCTCAATGAACCAAGATAAATTCCAACATTAGTATGATGATAAAATTGTTTAAATGAGGTCTAATAAACTTCCTAAAGGGATGGTCACCCTTGAAGGTTTATTCCATGAGGAGATCATATGAGAAAACCTAAGGAAGTGATGTCAACTAATGATGATAACTATTAAAGAGTTCTTATCCTCAAAGATAAGCTCCTTAAGCTTGGAAAGGTAATCACTAAGGATAAAAGACATGATTTCATTGAGATTTGTAAAGAATATGAAAACATATTTGCTTGGGAATATAGTGACCTAAGAGGCTTTGATCCCAAGATATCCCAACACACTATAGAATTGGAGGCTAATATCAAGCCTATGAGGTATAAGTAAAGGCCCATAAACCTCAAAATCAAAGAGATGATGAGGAAAGAATTGGACAAATTTATTGAATCCAATATCATCTTTCCTATCAAGCACTCCTCATGGGTAGCCAACCTAGTACTTATGAGGAAGAAGAATGGGGAGATCCAGTTGTGTGTGGAATTTAGATACTTGAATAGGGTATCTTTGAAGGATCAATACCCCTTACCTTCCTTAGAGTATCTCCTTCTAATAGTTTCTAGTTTAGAGTGCTTCTCTCTATTGGATGTGTATCCAGGATACAACTAGGTGATGGTAAGAGAAGAATACCTATACAAGACTACCTTCACCACAAAGTGGGGAATATATGATTATAAAAATATGCCTTTTGGATTTTCAAATGTTGGGGATACTTTTAAAAGATAAAATGACATGGATTTCCAAGGATTGCTAAATTATATGGTGTTGGTCTACTTAGATGACATAATAGTTTTCTCCAAGAAGTCTAGTGAACACTTGAATCACCTAAGATTGATCTTTGAAATATGCAAAAAATATGGGATCTCTTTGAATCCCAATAAATGTGTGTTTTATATCCATAAAGGCAACCTCTTTGGATATATTATCTCAAAATAGGGATTAACCATTGATCCTAATAAAATAAGTGCCATCTTGGCATTATCCTTACCCAAGCATAAGAGGGGACTCTAGAGTTTCTTTGGGAAAATGAATTTCCTATGGAGGTTTATACCTAGTTTTGAAAACTTGGTCAAATCCATCACTACCATAATGAAGATAACCAAGTTTTCACTTGGTCAAATGAAGTTAAAGTGACATTTGAGGCTATCAAGTAAGCCATTACCTAAGCACCCACACTTATGAGTACTAATTTCTCAAGGGATTTCATATTTTATATATTTTCCAATATTGAAAATATATTAGATATGTTAATGCAAAAGAATGATGAAGGAATTGAGCAGCTAATTGCATTTTTAAGTCAAAGGATTGAAGGATATGAGGTAAGGTACACTTTTGTATAAAATCAGGTCCTTGTAGCTTTAATAAGCCTTAAAATTTTTGGACCAATGCTCTCCAATAAAAATATTTATCTTATGGTGTCTCATCCTAGAGTGATGGACTTACTTATTAACATAGACTTGAATGAAAAGAGGGCTGGTTGGATTACTAAGGTCATGGAGTATGACATGGAGATCAAGGTCAATAAGATAGTGAGAGGCAAAGGCTTATGTGAGAATATGTTTAATAACATTTATAAAGATAAAGAAGTTATTTTGGTGATACAAGACAACTCACAAATAGATGCACCTCCACCTCACACTAGTTGGCTTCAAGATATGACACATTTATTGCTAACAGGTGAGTACCCTCAAGGTATAGATAGGGAAAAGAGAAGGTATTTAGACTTTAGTCCATACCATATACACTGGTTGATGAGGTATTATTTAGAAAGGACCACAATGGAGTGATTCTTAGGGGCATATATGATGACCAAGTGATAAGGCTTTTGGAGCAATTCCATGATGGGCCTATAAGAAGCCATTTTTCTACAAGGACTACAATGGAAAAGGTGATGAGAGCTAGTTATTAGTAGCCCAACCTCTTTAAGGATGCATATTCATGGGTGATAAAGTGCCAAAAATGTGCCCTATTTATAGGTAAGCAAAGATTTACAACCCTTAATCTCAACCTAATCCAGGTGGAGCATCCCTTCATGTAGTGGGGTTTAGACTTTATAGGAATGATCAATACATATTCTAGTGGGGGACACAAATGGGTACTCACTAATAATAACTACTTCACCATATGGGTGGAAGAAATTTCCCTTAAATAGTTAAATGAAATAATAGTGTTGGACTTCTATAATAGCATAGGAATAAGGTTTGGTATACCAGCCACAATAATTTTAGATAATGCCTTAGCATTTTTATCATGAAGACAAGTGAATGGGCACTTAAGATGTAAATATAACCTAGTACATCCTCAAAGTACTACCCCTAAGGTAATGGAATGATAGACTCCACAAAAATTAACTTGATAAGGATCATCAAGAGGACTGTGAAATAAAATTAGAGAGTGTGGCACACAAAGCTAAGGATAGCCTTATGGTCTAATAGAGTGACTTTCAAAGTTTCCATTGGTAATTCCCCATATGTACTTATATATGAGAGGGAAGCTAAATTAACCATCTATCTTGAGTTTTTTGCCTTGTAATTAGCCCATCATCTTGAGTTGATGGAAAGTGAACCTATGAGTGTGAGGATGGTAGAGTTCATGGAGCTTGAAGAAACTAGAGACCTTTCAATGAAGACAATAGAGTCTCACCAAGATCAAGTCAAGAAAGTATTTGATAAGAGAGCCATAGTAAGGGACTTCAAAGAAGGGGATATAATCCTCAAGTGGGATTCAAATAAGACAAAACTAGGAATCCATACCAAGTTTGATATCTTTTAGAGTATACCTTATTTAATTCATGGATGCAAACAACATAATGATTTTCAGCTTGACCAACTAGATGGAGAGGTATTACCCATCCTAGTCAATGGAATTCATTTAAATCCTTGATTTTAAAAGAGTTTTTAGCCATTGTATATATTAGAGTATTTTTTCATGTTTTCCTCTAAGTGCCTTGTGCACATTTATTTTCAGTTGTGTGTTTCCCTTCCATAAGTTCCTTGGGTATAGTGTCTATTTTGTTCTTGTTATCCTTGATGATTTAAGAGGTGAATTTATGGAAAGGGACAACTTTGTATCATTTTCATGATCAGTTGGTGAAGAAAGACTTGTGACCCTATGAGCCCAATAAAAATTACAAGGAAACTAATCTATTGCATAGCAAGCATGTAATCCTAGGAGGTCATCAAAAATGTTGGCCAAAATTGGCCTACATATGAAGTTTTTTCGTGTAGCCTAATCAATATTCATCTATAGATAGGGTTTGAAGACAAAGGGAAGGAATTAATAAATTTAGGGTTTTAGTTCATTTATCTTTTCTCAACAAGTGCAACTATATAGGAAACCAATAAAAGAATTGGTTTTCATAGATAGGATAATGAGTTGGTTCATAATTAGTGACCTTCAATGGTCTAAATTCAGTCATGATCTACTTGATTCTTTCACAAAAGAGATTTTAGGTTCAAACCAAGTATATGACTTCAAAATGATCTAGTATCATGGGATGTACCTAGAGACCTCAAGTTAAAACCATGATAAGTAGCTGTTTGAGTTCAAAAATCTTCAAAATATCATGAGGTTGAGCATAGGGTTGCCAAGTGTCAAAACATCACTCGATAAAAAACACACAGGTGATCAATAAAGTCAATAAGTCAAAATTTCCCTAGATCAAGATTGATTATATATATTCTTATGTACAAATCTTGATCTATGATCCACATTAAAGACTAGGGTTAATGGATCTAGATAGATCAACAACACACATTAAATCATGCAAAAGTAGATATAATGGTGGGCATGAGGTCAACAAGTTAGAGTATCCTGAGATGAAATGCGATACTGAAAAGTGTCATGATTAAAGTGAATCAAAGGATTAATGGCATGAATTTGATATTATAAATCAAAGTTTGATGGAGTAATATCAAATTAAATATAGGGTTGACAACTGTCATAGTTTAGGAATCCTAAATTAAAGATCGATAGAGCAAATTCAATCAAGTTCTAAGAGGCACAAGATGGTGACATGTGTTTGAATTTATGATAGTCATATTTTTTAAATAGTATGTCAAGGATACCACATAGATAGGAATGTTGGATCAAAATATTTTGTGGACCTAAATGGGTGAATGCATAGAGCTAAGATCCAAATATGATTTAGGTCAAGCCAAGGCAGATATTTCAAGTTTGAGGGCCACCATTAAAGCTCAGTTTAGACCTCTAGTTTGAAGATTTATAACTTGCAAGACTTATTTTTTGAGGTCATAATGATTTTCCATGACTATGTCCATCATATTTTAAAGGGGGATCTATGAGTATAATGAGTTCTTGGTTTCCATAAGGTTCATAGGTGGAATAGGTTTATTTATACCTAATAGAGATAAAGAATGAGGCTTATCATATGGTAGATCTTCATTGAAATGATGACTACATGAAAACCAATAAATAGGATTGGGTTTCATCTATAGTAGACCTATGTCTAGGGTTTAAATTAAAATCAAAGTTTTGATTATATAAATAAATGTCTTATCTTTTGACATGGTCATATCCTCAACAAATAGGTACCTACAGCCACTTAAACTAGACATAGTCATGACTCTGTTAGGTCCATAGATATGAGGATTTTTTCCTTATAATGAATCCAAGTGGAGGGTGGCATAGAATTTTAAAGAAAGAGATTTGGGGATTGGAGAGTGCAGGTGGTTCATTCGATTATTTTTAAGAACCTTTAAATATTTTCCCTTCTTGGTGAGATCATGACTCATCATCCTCAATAAATTCTTATTTTTATATTTCTCAGCCAATGAGAAGGATGGAAGGCTATTAGAGATAATTAAGGTTAAAAATGTCAATAAATATTGGTTCTAATTGATCAAAAGTGGTTAGAAATTCATTGAAAGGTGGTGGTGGCTTATTTATTGATTTTTGATTGCATGCTTCTCCTCTCTCTCCCCCTTTTTCTCCTATACCTCTCATTCTCTTACCTAATTTTTGTAGAGAGACTCAAATTTTTTGAGAATCTAATGAGACTCTCATTTGATGAGGTTATACCCTATAAAAATTTGAATGAAATACCTCTTGAATCAATAAAGACTTTCTTTACCTATCTCTTACCTTTGAATTGTATTTAGCAAGCTTATGCATGATGACATTATGAAGGAATTTCTTTCATGTCCATTTTCCTTCTTTATTGCCTATTTTTAGATGTTTTCGAGTTTTTTTTAGGTCGAAAATCATACTCTTTCCACCATTAATGTAGGATTGGTTTGAATATTAGAATTCCCCCTTGTTTCATTCATTGCTTATGAGCCTAGTTTATGAAATACTTACACAATTAGCTAGTATGTGAGGTTGTGTAAGATAGCATTGTATTATGCTTCATCAATATGTATTTCATGCTTATGTTATTTATCATTTAAATTTAGTGCATCACCTTTTTATCTCTATTAGTAACCCTTTACCCCCTCTCTAACCCTTTTCTCAATAGAATATTTAGTCTAGGTGATTCATCAAGAGGAAGTTACCCTTTTCCAAAGGTTCAACCCCACTACAAGATACCCATAGCCTAGGGTTATCCCATTTTATGGATTAGTTGGAGAGAGCCTAAAGAACTCCCTCCATGGGTGAAAATTAATGCCACAATATTTACCTAAGAACCATTATAAGCAAATCTATGTCTTATTTTGGTGTCGACTGATCAATGTGGGAAGTCTACTAATGCTTTATGAAATTTAATTGAAGATTTATTTAGGACACACACACACACACACACACACACACACACACACACACACACACACACACACACACACACACACACACACACACACACACACAGAGTGTGTGTGTGTGTGTGTGTGTGTGTGTGTGAGAGAGAGAGAGAGAGAGAAGTGTGTGTGTGTGTGTGTGTATTGAATTTTGAATTAGGGTCTTTTGATGCTTTTTTTGTTTGATAGGTTGGGGAAGCTAATAAATATGGGAAGCTACCATGTGATTAATTTTTAAATTTTTTTTACTTATCCATCCTTGAAAGGAGTGGTCTAAGTTTTGGATTTGTTCAATTTTGATAGTTATCCTTTAAGGGAGCAATCTATCTTTTTGAGCAATTATGAATTATTTTGGCAACTGTCCTTAAATGGATTATTTTACAAATTTGGATATGACCCATAATATATTTGTTTTAATTTTAGATATGGAATTACTTATACAGGCCTACGGTTTTCCTTTATGAAGGCAAAACCATAACACAAGAAGGTTAAATGATGGGTGATAGAGGTTTAAGAGATAAAAACCATGGGGATACATCTTATAAGGGGAAGAAAGTATACATGAGAATCATGACATGGCTAGAGATATGATACCCATGTTTAGATTTAGGTTAAAACTATGATTGATAATCACATGATTATTTTATTTAATAAGTTGTCCTTAAAGTAAGGATATAAAGGTGATAAGTTTGTAAACAAGGGATAAGTTTAAGCTAGACACAAGGTGATTTAAAACTTGTTTCAACAAAAGAACAGACATAGATACAAAACATTAAAGGGACCAGGTTTTGGATTTCCTTCAGGGGATAATAATTGATAAGTTCCAAACCCATAATTATGTATGATGATAAATGGTCAAAGCTAATTAGGAGCAAACGTACCCCAATTGTTTCATTCCATGTTAGTTACATGTTAATTTTACTTTAAGACAAGGTCACCAATATTGAATTATCATTATTTTAGGTGTTTTTTATAAGCACATTTGGTTCACTCTTGATAGACATGAAGATGGTTATAGTCTCCAAATGATTCTTATCAAGCAGCTCAAGTTGGGATAGATGTTCTTAATGATAGTCCTCTTTTAAGATGATATCCTTTAGGGATATGTAAAGTGAGGGAATTTGTACTTCAAGAGGAAAGAAAAACTCTACACCATAGATAAGTGAGAAAAAGGTGACACCCGTAGGGGTTAGAATGCTAGTTTAATATGCTCATAAGGCAAAAGGAATATGCAAGTGCCAATCCTTACCAATTTTTTTCACCACTTTGGTGAACATTTTATTAAGGGTCTTTTTAGAGGCTTCAACCTATCCATTAGCTTGTGGGAAGTATGGAGATGAGAATCTTAACTTAATGTCGAAAGTGTTAAAAAGCTTATGTAATTTCTAATTTTTAAATGATTTACCATTATCATTGATGATTTTGTGAGGAACACCAAAGTAGAATATGATATGATGATTGATGAAGTCAACCATCTTGTTGGCCTTGGTTAAGATGAGAGGAATATCTTCCACCCATTTGGTGAAGTATTCCATCACGGTGATGATAAAATGATGTCTCTATGAATATTGAGGGTTGATCTCACCAATGAGATCTAATCCCCATTGAGAGAAGGTCCAAAAGTCCTTAGTAAATTGAAGGGAATGACTAGGAATGTGATGTAAGTTGGTATTTTTTTTATACTTGACACACCATTTTACATGATCAAAATAATATTGGTTGAGGGTAGGCCAATAGTATCTAAGGTGAAGGATGCAATTAGCGATAACTAAGCCACTAAAGTGCCCTCCACAAATCCTATCGTGAGTTTCCTTGATTGTGAAGGGGATTTATTGGTTACAAAGTCATCTAAAAAGGAGACACTCAAAGCCCCACTCTTATAAGATTCCCCATAGTATGGTATAGTGATTATTAATCTATATGAAATCTCATCTACCATTCCTAGAGAGGTTGAAAGGGATGATGGCTAAGGTAAGGTAGTCAAAAAGTTACTTATACTAAATATCTAGTTGGATTTACTCCACATTACAGATGGAAGGGATGTCCATTTTGGTATAAGAGGCTTGGCTAAGTCTATGAATCATGACAAATATTTTATATTTTGAAGGTGAAAATGGGATTTGAGAGGAAATATAAGCCATGGTGTTGGTGAACTTATTTGTTGAAGGTAGAGTGGATTAGATAAGGTAATGATCAAATGATGTTGATAATATATCTACTAGTCATTTATATTTCTAGAGAAAATAATTTTTACACTGGTATGAATCATTTATTTTGTTGACTATAATTTGGGAAATGCCAAAAATTTTGATCGATTTTATTTCCAAGGACAAAGTTATTTGGAGACCTAAAACTAGGGTTTCATATTCAGCCACATTGTTGGTACAATCAAAGTCAAGTTTGAAGGATAAGGGAAAAGGATCACCTTAAAGGGGTATAAGGATGATTTCAAAACCCCTACCATGTTTACATTTTGATCCATCAAAGAACATGGTAATTTGGTAAAAAATTTCTTCTTGTGAGAGAGTTAAAATGAACTCATTGAGAAACTCAAGGTTGTAAGGTTGGTTATCAGTTAAAAGGGATTTAACTAATTGATCAAGTATGATATTCTATTTGAATGATTTTTTGAAGTAACTCAATATCTAATTCAACTAAAAGCATGATCCATCTAGCCATACATTGATTTTGATATGGATTAGAATGCATGTACTTGAGGGGGTTGGTGTTTGTGATGATAAAGGTTTTGTGATTGATGAGGTAATGATGAAGCTTGCAAGCCATGAATACTAAGGTGAGGCACAAATTCTTATTATGGGTATAAATTTTTTCATAATCTATAAGTGTTTAAATTATATAGTATACTACTTTTTGCTTATGTTGATCTTCACGATGTGTGAGCATGACACCTAAGGAATGGTCTATGGTGGATATGTAAAGGTAGAAGGGTTGTTCCTCTTTTATAAGTACAAGGATGGGTGGAGAGATAAGATATCCTTTGATTCATTCAAAGGCATTTTGGTAGTTTTTGTTCCACTTAAAGGAGATGTCCTTATTAAAAAGGTGGTGAAAGAGTTGACATCTATTAGATAATTGAGAGATGCATTAATGAATGGACTGAAGCTTATCCTATAAATTATGGAGTTACTTAAGGTTAGTTGGAGGAGGCATGTCTAGGATTGCTTTGAATTTGGTAGGACCAACTTATATTATACGAAGGGAAATGATAAAGCCAAGGAGTTTGCCTAATAGGACCCTAAATTCAATTTTTTTTGGGTTGAGGTGAACATATAATTGGATAAGGTGATCTAAGATGAATGTAAGGATTTTTTATTGATCTTGGAAATATTTGGACTTACCAAGAAGGTCATATACATAATATTCCATGGTTTTTTGGATGAGGTCATGAAATATATAGGTCATGGCATGATGATAGGTTGCGCTAGTGTTTTTCAAGCTAAAAGGTATGACCCTATAGCAAAAAATTCCCCATGGGGTGATGTATATGGTTTTTTGTTAATATTCTAGAGTGATTTATATTTGGTTATAGCCCAATAATTCATCCATAAGAGATTAGATCTCATGTCTAGTAGTTAGATCAACAAGTTGGTTAATGCTGAGTAAAGGAAAGTCATCCTTTGGATAGGTAAGGTTGAGGTCACAAAAATCCATACAAATATGAAGTCCCCTTATTTCTTTAGTTACATGAATGATATTCGAGACCCATTTTGAATAGTCAATGGGTTAGATGAAGTTGATGGATAAGAGACATTATAGCTCCTCTTTAACAAGAAGGGCAATGTAAGGGTGTATCCTTGAAGTTTTTTTCCTAATAGGCTTGACATTAAGGTTAGTGATAATGTTGTGAATGATGATATAAGGTCTAATTATAGGAATATCATTGTAAGACCAAACAAATTCTATGTTATGATCACATAGAAAAGAGGAGAAATTTTGATGTTTTAAGGAATCTAAATATTGGCAATTTTGATTATATGAGGATTGTCCTGAGTACTAAAGTTGATATCAATGATATCTTTATTTAACATGGTCAATGTCTAAAGAAGAAGAAATTTTTGAAGTGAGGAGTCTTTAGTACCAAGGTAGGTGAGAAGGGAGTCATCATCCTAAAACTAGATGGTATTAATGGTGGGAGAATCATCTTCCACCATCTTAGGATGAGTCAAAGGAATGGTTTTGGTTTCCCCATGAATTTTATAGGTCAAGGTTCCAAAATTAATCATGTTGATAAAAAAAAGTTAGGAGGGATGGAATTGGGGTCATTAGACTCTGAAAAATATGTAGGTGAGGATGGTGTTTCTTCCTCAATGATTGAGATAGAAGGTGTGTTAGTTGGTTAATCTGGTTGGATAAATGTAAGGCCATGTCATTCATGATGATTTTGAGTTTTACAAGGGATAATATCATGTGGTCCATGCTCTTAATAACCTAAATTGAATCCTTTCTAAGTGCATTGATGAAGGTATGTTTGGCCAAAATTTGGTTCATCCAAGAAGAAAAAATCAAAGGTGAATGGTTTAAGAGAAGGTGAGGTGTTAGAAGATGAAAGTGGTTGATCAAGTCCCTCAGAGATAAAGTTGGTTTGGTAGTTAGGAGGATTAAAATGGATGATGGTTCTAATATTAGAGTCATAGTGAGGATGTTGATCAATATTTCCATATTATTGAGGAGTAAGAAGGGTATCGAGATTCAATAGGTGGTATTATATAAGTGAAAGACATTGGAATGTGGATTCCAAAGGGTATTTCATATGGATTTTAGAAGAGGGTATTGTTAAGATTGTAGAATATTCATTAGTGGAAGTTGGAGGGGTTGCATCCTTTCATGGAATGAGGATCTCATTTGGGTGGTAAGTCATGTTGCATGATTTAAATGGACTAGGGTCGGTGAGGATGATGTGAACTTGACCCTCATTTTCAAATTTTAGGCACCTATGCAAGGTTGAAGGTACACAAAACATGGTTCAGATCCAAGGGAATCCAAGAAATATGTTATACTAAAATTCACCTTCTAAAATGTATAAGATATTGGGAAGATTTTGAGGGCCTAAGTTTATGTGAAGGATAATTGTTTCCAAGGTGGTTGTCATTATGTTATTGAAAGATTGTAATACAATAATGGTTTTAGACATGATGTTTTCAAGAAGTTTGAATTGATAATAGGCATGGGATAAGATGATGTTGATACTATATCCCCAATCAATCATGACCCTTTTGATTTGGATTTGAATGATATGGGCTATGATGAAGAGGTGAGGATCTATATTATCTAGGTGGATGGGAGGTATCACAAAATCTTGGAATGTGATAAGGGCTGATACTTGGAGGGCTCCAATAAAGGATGTTACAAGTTGAATATCTTTGGGTTAGACCTTAATTAATTGTAAAACCTCCATCATGGATTGATGATGTTGAGGTTAGGTTTGGATTAATTCATACAAGGTCATCTTCACCAAGGTTTGGTGAAGTTGTTTGAGAATTGACCTATATATTAGTCTTGATGGGTTAGATTGAGATGTACCCAAGATGGAATTATTGGGTTTTGGTGAAGGTGATTTGGGTGATTTTTTAGTAGAAGGATATGTTTAAGGGATGGATACTTTATCTTTTACATGATCCTTTTGACTATGCGACCGAGTGACTACATGGATGATGCCAATTTGGAATGTATGTGGGGTGGTAGGTTATTTTGGTCCATCCCTACTCTTTGATGAGAGCTTCGAGGTAGGTCTATGTGAGGTGGTAGTTTTTGTTTTTTTGTTTGAAGGTAGAATAAGAGGAGGTTCCTCTATCATAAGGTCATCTGTGTCACATAATTTTTGGATTATGTCTTTAAGAGCTTTGCAGTTCTCAATGTCATATTTGGTTATTCTATGGTATGCATAAATTAAGTCATCATTAAACCAAGTCAGTTTTGGGCTGATAGGGTTGAATGGTTTAATGGGATGTAGGGTTATGTCATAGGTTTTTAACAACCTTTATAATATATTAGAATAATATTATATCAATGGTGTTAATAAGGTTGAAGTCTTTTTTTTGGTTGTTGGGGTTGGCACATTTTTTGGGGTAGGTACTATAAGTGAAGTTTTGGTTAATATCTGTGAAATGTTTTTAGTTGATGGTTTTAGGGTTGAAGGTTTGGTGTTGATATGTGGAGTCATGGTAATAATAAAAGGTTGAATTTGTGTTCTCTTTGTTGGAGGGTTTGGTATTTTAGACAAAGTGGAAGGGCAAGGTCCTAAAATAGATAAGGGGTATGGCCCTAGGATGGAGGGTGAAGTTGAGATGGGAGGTGAAATGGTTTTAGGATTTTGAGTCCTAAGTGGTTTGATCTTCCTCCTTGATTTGGGTTTTTGGGATTTAGGTTGTGTTTATGGTGTTAAATCCAAATTTAAGGGTAGATGAGTTAAGTTTTGGGTTGGAAGAACACCCAAGTTATTGATAGTTTTGAGTGGGGTAGTTGGGTTTGTTTTTCTTGTTTTTAATGGAGTTGGGTTGGTTGATTTAGTTGAAGGTTGAGATGTGGATGAGTTTATTATTTTGGTTGAGGTGAGGGTGGTTATGTTTTTTGAGGTTGAAGGTTGGGTGTTTGATAGGTTTGTTGGCTCCTTCTTTGTAGGGTAGGGAAGTCTAATATGGTGCTAAAATGTATCTCAATCAAGGTTTGGTTGTGATAGGAATTCAATATTTTGAACCAATCTAAAAAATGGTTTATACGTATACTTGGCCTCCTCAAGAAGGGTTTCTAAGGAGAGACTAAGTGATTGAGGAAGTGGGATGGTTATGGTTTCCTCTTCTTTTGGAAAGATTTCTAAGGGAATGATAGGTGGTTCCACTATTAAGGGAAGTAGAATAGGTATGATGTCACCTTCCTTATTTGAGATTTCTAAAGTAAGGATGGGTGTTTCCACTATTAAGGTGAGTGGAGTAGGTATGATGTCATCTTTAGTTTGGGTGATTTCCGAAGGAAGGATGGGTGGTTCCAATATTAAGGGAAGTGGAGTAGGTATGATGTCATATTCCTTGTGGGTGATTTCCAAAGGATGGGTGGTTCCACTATGGAAGGAAGTGGATTAGGTGAGGTGGTATATTCTTTAGTTGAGCTTTCTAAAGGAAGGTGGGTGGTTCTACTATGGAGGAAAGTGGAGTAGTCATGGTTTGGATCATGGGTTCTTCAATTTTAAGTCCATTAAAGACAATGTTTATGGTATGAACCTCATGGTTATGGGAAGTTTCCACATTTGTATGCTCATTATTTGAATAAGGTGGGTGGTTTGGAAATGGTTGATAGAAGATATCAAGAGCTTGATTTGGAGGTGCATTTAGATTATCCATTACATGTTTACCTTTATCAATCAAGTCTTGAACTATGTTCTTAAAGGTCTTTCATATATCAACATTGTGTCCAATGACGTGATGGTAGTTACAAAACTAATTCTCCTTATACCAACTTGGTATAGGATGAGATGAGTCAAATTTTTGAGGGGTTTTAATTGGTGGAAGTTGGATTATGAATGCTTTCAATAATTTCTCCAAAAAATAAAGCATAATACTCCCTAGTGGGGTGTATTTATTTTAAACAAAGTAGTTTTGGGGTTTTGTATTTTGGTTTTGATTTGAAAATGTGGATGGGTTTGAATGGTTTACCACCAGAGGAGGATCCATTTTAAGGACAATGGAATTGGTTGATCCTTTAGTCTTGGGGTGGTTTGAAGGTTTGGTGGAAGTTTGGGTAGATTTGAAGTTGGAATTCTTATTTCTAAGTTTTAGTTTGCCTTTGTCAATCGCTTAAATTTCTAATTTCCTTGCCATGGTAAATGCTTCATCAAAGGTACAAAATGTTTGAACTTATAAGGTAGATGAAATCCATTTGACACATGCCTGAGATAAAATTTTAATAAATTATGGTTAAGGTAGGGAGAAAAAAAGTTGGTTGATTAACCCCCTCCATTGAAGAATGAAATCCATAATAGATTCATCCTCGAATTGACAAATAGAATACAAGATAGTTTTGGACACTTTATTGGAAATTTTTATGAAGTGATCCAAGCAATTTTTCATGAGTTGGGAAAAAGAAAAGAGGGAGTGCTTAATGATGGCACTATATAATCAAATTAATGTCCTACTAAAGACATGTTGAAGGTCTAAAATAAAAAAGCATCATCATAGGCAATGAGATAACACACATCCCTTAATTATCTTAAATATTATTGGGGATCATACTTTAGAATTTTATGAATTTAGGAAGTTCCCATTGAGTGGGGTAAGGATGAAGTAGTACATAAGGATGAATGGGTTCATTACAAATTTTTTCATAGGATAAAAGGTTGTGAGCTCTAAAAATGAACATCTATAAAGTTCTCATTTTATCTATTAACATTTTGATGAGGTCAGTTTATGGTACACCCATATAATTGTAGGGTATGTGTTGTTGTGGTTGTGATGATGTAATGTATTACATGTTTGAAGGTTGTGTGGATGCCACATATTGATAGTTGGTTATGAAAGGTTGGGATGATATGGGATCCATATATCCTTATTGTTTTGGGACATATCCTTGATTAGGTGTAGTGGATACTTGTTGAAACATGGGCATGGTTGGGTTTGTTTATTGAAGGTGGGTGGCTACCCTTGTACTTATATGTGGAAGAGTGGATGGTATAGAAACTACTATGTTTTGAAATGTTGTGGATGATGTTTAGTTTTGGTTGATAATGGGTAAGGAAACCACACTAGTGGATGGAATCCCAATGTTAAGTGGTGTTTGAGTTTTCATTAGTTAAGTTGTCCTCACATTTTAAGGGTTGGTTATGGGGTTGGTGGAAGTTGAAGGTGATTAGGTATTTGTTGGTGGGGAAAGAGAAGATTGGTTTTGGGTAATACAAGTAGATGGGTTACTCATAAAATATGAGGCTTGAGTTATCATGGATTGGGAAGTGGAAATGGTGGCAACCAAAGTCTCACCCATAAGGTAAGAAGGCATGTCATAAGGGGGTTTAATAGAAGGAACCGAAGTAGGATATTAGTTGGAAATTATGGCAAGGTAATGTTGGAGGGAAATTGGGTTGTTGTCAATGAGGTTTGTCAAGTCCATGTCCCCTCGAGCAAAATATCAGGGAACATCAGGACTCCCAAAATAGTTGAAAGAGTTATCCACATCTAGAGTGTGCTCCATAGATGAAAAAGAGAAATAAGGTTGGTGGTGAGGCTATTTTTGGTTGGCTTGGTCTCTAGCTTGCTATCATGTCAAGATCATGTGATAAAGTGGTAGAAGTTTACAAGTTGATGGAAGTGAACTCACTAACTCAAAAATAGAACAAAGAATAAAAAATCAAAAAGATCACACACACTAAAATTATGTTAGATTATAAGAGTTATTTTTATTTTGCTTTGGGCTTATGCCTTAACATTAGAATTGTGAGTCTCCACTTGGCTTTTGAAATGGGTAATAGAAGAAGTAGTCTATGGATGGTTTCAGGTTTGCTTAGGCTCAAAAGTTTATGTATTAGAATAGATACATGGATTGGTATTAGGGCCTACCCCCTCACTTCACACACTATAGTGTAAAGGTGTTTGGTGCTTTGCCAGGATATACCTAAAATCTTAAGTTTATACTCAGCTAATGTATAGAGATGGTTCTCCCCTTGGTGGTGAAATACAAGTAGGATAGTTGGGATTAAGGTTACTTTTAGGTGATGAAATCCCAGTGAGTTCCCTTATATCAATGTTTTGATGAGTTGATTATGTAAGTGATTTGGTATGTGTGTGGAAAAAAGTGATTTTTACATAATTGATTTACCCAATTAATTAAGATATATGACTTAAATAAGCAATTAATACATGCAAGGCTGATTTTAATCCCAAAAGAAAGGTTTAATTTATTTTAATGAATACAAAACCTTAAAATGCAACCTACGTGAAATATGATAATGCAAGCCCTAATAGTAGGATGATTACCTTTTAGATTTTGGAAAGAAAGAAAACAATAAAAATGCCTTTTTAATTTTGAAAATAGAGAAAGAATGAGAGATTTTTCCTTTTCAATTTAAAATCAAGTAAAGAAATTAAATTATGATTTTTATAAATGTTAAAATGTGATGAAAAGAATTTAACCTTATGAAATAAATTAGATGATTTCTTCACTAATGCAATTCTAAATGTTCTAAAAAAACTATGAACCCAAGAGAAATTAGGGGTCCCACTGGGCATGCTATAATGTTTCACTAAATTTTTAGATCATTTTATTTTATTTTTGAAAACAAGTAAAACTAAATAAAAGGGGAAGGTGTAGGTGAACCTAGATGTGGTTGTGCACTCCATTGATCCAAACACCATGAGTACTCCTCTTTGGTTGGGGAGGAATGACCTACAAATAAATAATAATAAAACAAAATTTGGAATAGAATGGTTGGTAAGTGGGTTTCCTAGCAAATGCTAACTCCTAGAAGCATGTAACTTCCTACGATGAATGTCAACCCACTTGTTAAAACAAGTTAAGTCCAAATGATGCTGATAAAAAATGTTTAAGCAAGGAAAGAAGAAAGTAATTTAAATAAATGATAAATTACTTCAAAAATGGTTGACTCCTTTTGAAATAAACTAAGCTAATTTGCACAAAAAAAACACTAAGGTGATAATGGTTAGGTCTGGTTGCTATAAATAAATATTGTGTTGTGATAGGGATTGAGAAACAAAGGTTTTGATGGGTTGAAAGGGGTCTTTTTAGCTTGCTATTTTAGGGAGAAAAGTTTACACAGAGACTGATGTCAGTCTTCTGTATATTTATTTCATTTAGGAATAACTGACGTTGGTCACTATATGAAAATATAGTTTTTAACTTTAGCAGAAAGGTTAGATTTTGGGAGAGTTATAGAGAATTATTGGGTTGGTAAAAGGTTGGGATAAGCTCGTGAGGGTGGGAATGAAGATCAATAATTTTTAGATAGAGGTTTTGGGCTTAAAAGAGTGTGTAAGGTGTTAGGTTGTGGAGCTAAAAGCTTCACTGATGCAGACAAGGAGGAGGTTGCAGAAGAGTTGCGGAGTGTCACAGACACCGGCGTCGGTCAGGCCAACCGACGTCGGCAGGTAGGAGATAGGAAGCAACTGATGTTGGTTATAGATTGGCCAGCGTCGGTGATCCCCAAGTGGACAAGGACCGACGTCGGTCACCTGTGTGGTTCGACTGCGAGTATATTACGAGCAGTTAGTTGACGAACCAAGTGTTTGCATGTTTAGAGCTAATTTTAGACTGAGAGCTGCAGATCTAATTATTGTAATTAGATGTCTAATTATTGTTTGGATGAGATCTATATAATAGACTCATGGTTGTATTGTAAACTAGTGCTAGTGAGTAAGAGAGCAATATTATAAGCTCCTTCTGTGTGTGAGGTGAGCAATGGTGTGTTCCTCCTAGTGCCACAGTACCAAGGTGGGTGCTGGTTTTGGAGAGTCAGCAGGATTCTTTAGGGGTGTATGATCTTAGTCAGTTGGTGTGCATGGCTTCTATAGGAGATCTACATGGTAAGTAAGATCATTGATATGCAGGTTTATATGTGTGCAAGGTCAAGGTTCACAGGTGTACAGAACCAGGTTGATTTGCAAGTGTGCAAGATCAGATAAGACAACAACACAATAGGGAGCAGAATCAGGCAGGATCTACTTGGAGTACAGGTGTGTACTCAGATAGGGCAAAGAGGAAGGCAAGGGAGTTCCTTCCATAAGTAAGGTCTATTGAGGTGCAGGTTGTTGCAGGTTCAGGGGAGATCTACTTGGAGTACGTTTGTGTACTTGTGGAGTGCGTGGAGCACTTGTGGTGTGCATGGGGCACGGGTATAAGGTGAACACCAACTCAGTGTTTGAGTTGGGTGTTGGGACCTAAGAGAGAGAGCTTTGAGGAGAGAATTACTATTCACTTGAGGTGTGGGAAGCCTCTGAAGAGGTGGTGGAGAAGAAGTGGCATCTTCTTTATTATATTCTTTTCTGCAAGAGTTTTAATACAAGTTGTGTATTGTCTCTCATATCATGTGTTATTTTTGAATTCTAGTTACTTGTGTATTCTGGTTAATTTATGCATATTAAGTTGCTTAGTAATCAATTGTGTGCTTCTAGTTATTTATCCCAACATAAGGTTGATGGATATTGGATGGAAAAGGGGTGTTGAAGTGCATAACTCCAATATAGTAGTTGAGGATATGGGGAAGGTATGGAGATACTAAAACAACAACTACTAAGATAAGAAACCTTAAAATTGATTAAATAAAAAAAAATACTTATTTGATGTATCAGTGTTATCTTGGAAGTAGATGGAAAGTCAAGAGAACCTAGGAGTCTTTGGAGAATCTAGGAAGCATAACGGTGTTATAACCTTTAGTTTCTCAATGACATAGATCCTTTATACTTTTGTAAAGTCTTTGGTTCTCTAGTTCATGTATAAGTTCACAAGAAAATGATTACTCATACTCATACTCAATGTATTCAACCTCTCAAGAAAAGGTTAGGGGTAGTCTTAAGTAATCAATGTTAATCCTTGACTTGTTAGGATCTTAGAGTACAATTGATTACTTTTGTATAAGTAACTAAACATGGAATTGAAACCAGAAGTAATAAGTAACTAGAAATTAGAAACAACAAATAATAAGAGATACAAGAAACAACCAATTTGTATTAAACTCTTATGGAAGGAAATAAAATGAAGAAATCTCTCTGTCCTCACACCTCACAGATGTATAGTAATTCTCCCTCAAGAGTTATCTCTCTCTCTCTCAATCAATTACAATCAACTCAATTAGTGAATTATACATGCTATGAGGATCTAACCCTACTATATATAATACTACAACACTAGGGTTCATGAGCCATGCATTCGCCACCCTTAGATCCACCTCTTAAATCAAAGGCTCAAATCTGTTCTCCTAAAAATAATAATTATGGAAATGCATAGAAGTCAGTGTCAATCTGAAGATGATCGATGCTGGTCGACCCCTAACTGATGTCAGTTGGTTCTGACCGATGCCAGTTATTGTGTAAGCCTAGTAACCTCAATATTATCTCATTAGTGAAGCTTTTAGCTCCATAACTCAACAATCTCCCACTTGGAGATAAATAGCTACACCTGTACCTATACAACAACATCCTCTAAACATCTCTGGCTTGTTTCTCCCTCTTCAAGTTCAATCTTGAAGACCAACAAAAGTTGAATGAAGATTCAACTTCTCCTTTGTTACCAGCTTTGTTAACATATCAGCAGGGTTCTTATCCATATGGATCTTTTCCAGCTTTAACTGTCCATCCTCCAATACATGTCTAATGAAGTGGTACCTAAGCTTTATATGTTTGATTCTTAAATGAAAGGTTGAATTCTTTGCCAAATGAATTGCACTTTGACTATCACTGTACAATCTGCAACTCTCTTGCTCATTTCCCAACTCTTCCATGAACCGAGTCATCCATATCATTTCCTTGCTAGCCTCTATGACTGCAATGTATTTTGACTCTGTAGTAGACAAGGCAACAACCTTTTGCAACTTTGAAATCTAGCTAACCGCTATTCCACCAATAGTAAACACATATCCTGTGGTGCTTCTCCTACCATCCAAGTCACCTACCATATCTGAATCTACATACCCATGTAGAGAAGTGTTTGACCCTCCATAGCATAAATGCCTACTACTGGTCCCTCTTAGATATCTGAGAATCCACTGAACTGCTTTCCAGTGTTCCTTTCCTGGATTGGCCATAAACTTACTGACAACTCCCACTGCTTGGGCAATATCTAGTCTAGTACATAGCATTGCATACATCAAGCTCCCAACTACTGAAGCATATGGAACTCTACTCATGTAATCAACCTCATCATGTGATTTAGGACATTTTTCTTTGCTCAACTTGAAGTGTCCAGCCATAGGTGTGCTTACTAGTTTTGCATCCTGCATATTGAACCTCTCCAACACCTTATTCACATAATCCTCTTGAGACAAAATCAAATTGTGATTTTTATTATCTCTCTTAATACTCATGCCAAGGATTTTCTTTGCTACTCCTAAATCCTTCATGGCAAATGTGTGAGATAATTTTACCTTGAGCTCAGTAATTTCCTGCATGTGTGAACCTGCAACAAGCATATCATCTACATACAATAATAGAATAATATAACTACCACTATCCAATCTATTAAAATAAACAAAATGGTTAGATTGACATTTACTAAAGCCATGCTCTATCATAAACCTGTCAAACCTCAAATACCATTGCCTTGGAGCTTGCTTAAGACCATATAAGCTTTTCTTCAACCTGCACACAAGTTTCTCCTTACCTTTGACCTCAAAACCTTTCGGCTGATCGATATATATCTCTTCATCCAAATCTCCATGAATAAATGTTGTCTTAACATCAAGCTACTCAAGATGCAAATCCTCAATAGTAACTAAAGACAATACAATCTGAATAGAAGTCATCTTTACTGCAGGAGAAAAAATTTCACCAAAATCAATACCTGGTTTCTGTGCAAATCACTTTACTACCAACCTAGCCTTATGTCTCATTTTTCTATTCTCTCCTTCCTTTAACCTATATACCCATTTGTTTTTTAGTGCTTTCTTTTTGGATGGCAACTCAACCAAATCCCATGTATGGTTCTCTTCCAAGGAATCAATTTCCTCATTCATGCCATGCTCCCACTATTTCCTAGATTCTACCTGTATTACCTCATCAAAACTTTATGGTTCTCCACCATCAGTGAGCAACAAGTAGTATAAATAAGGGGAATAACGAATTGGAGGTTTACTTACCCTTTCAGACCTCCTTATGGGTGTTTGAGACTCATTTATAGCTTTTTGTCTGCCCAAATTTTCTTCTAACAGTGACCGATCCCAGTCATCTCTGATCGATGCTGGTCTACACCCAACCGATGTCAATTCCTCCTAATCGATGATAATTTCCACCTGACTGACGTCAGTCTCTATGTTTTTCTATGAGTGATGATTTTTACTTTTGAGCTCATTTTGGATCATAACCTCTTCCAAATCAAGATTGCCTTGCTCAGAATTATTTAGCCTCTTGAGCCGATCACTGTACATCACCTTCTCATTAAAAACTACATCATAGCTTCTAATAATTTTGTTAGTTTCTAAATTCCACAACCAAAATTTGAAATCTCCAAAACCATAACCAATAAAAGTACAACGCATAGATTTAGCATCCAGCTTCTTTCTATTTTCTTTATCAATGTGCACAAAAGCTTCAGAACCAAAAACTTTGAGAAATGAAAGATTTACCTTTTTACCTATCCAAGCCTCTTTTGGAATTCCACCATCCCGTGCAGTAGAAGGTCCTCTGTTAATTAGGTAAACCATAATATCTATAGCTTCTATCCAAAACTATAAGGGCAAACCAGCATGCGACCTCATACTCTGTGCACGCTCCATTATTATTATATTCATCCTTTCAACAACTCCATTTTGTTGAGGTGTCATTAGAACTATCCTTTCCCTACATATTCCACTCATAGAATAGTAACTATTGAATTTATTGCTATAGTACTCACCACCATTGTCAGATCTAAGGTACTTCAATCTCAAACCTGTTTCATTCTCAACCAAAGCTTTCCATTTCTTAAATGTGTCAAAAACATCAAATTTCCTCTTTATGCAATAAACCCATACCTTTCTTGTAGCATCATCAATGAAAGAAACATAATACTATGATCCTCCAATAGAAGCTACCTAAGCTGCTCCCCACACATCTATGTGAACAAGCTCCAACTTGTGCTTCTTTGTTGACCCAGTTTTGAGAAACCTCACTTTCTTCTATTTCCCAAAAATACAATGCTCATAGAAATCTAGATCTATGCTTTTCAAATCTAAAAGCTTACCTTTTGAGTTAATAACATTCATTCCCTTCTCACTCATGTGACCAAGCCTATAGTGCCACAACTTTGCATCTACATCTGAAGTAGATAAAATAAAAGGAGACTAATCAGTAATACAAGTAGATAGATAAAATGTACCTACTCTCTTACCTTTGCTAATACACGTGCACCCTTGGAAACTTTCCAAGATTCAGCTGTGAGAGTTATTGTGCAACCCTCATCACCCAAATTTCCTAAAAAATTAGATTCCTCTTCAGGATGGGTACATGCATGACATCCTTCAACACCCATGTGTTTCCATTCTATAATTTCAGCTGCACTTTTCCTTTGCCAACAATTTTACAAGGCTCATCATCCCCTAAATAAAATTTTCCAAAATCTCCATGGACATAATTATTGAAAAATTCTCTATTTGAGGTTGCATGGAAAGAGGCACCAGAATCTAAAACCCATGATTCTACTTTATTATCCAAAGAAAATATAAGAGCATCCTATGCAATAATACCTGCAACTTTTGCTTCTTTATTACCTTCATGCTGATTTTCTTTGTTATCCTTCAACCAACAATCTTTCTTTGCATGCCCTTTCTTTCCACAATTCTAGTAGGTTATTATTCCATTTCTAGATTTGGATCTACTTCCCATCTTTGACCTTGATTTCCCTTGCTTACCCTTCTCTCTTTGCCTTCCCCTGCTTTCAACACTTAAAGCATTACCGATGTTTTCCCTGTGCTTTTCCTATGAATTTCTTCATTCAAGATTACACTAACAACATCATCAACTTTTAAGATATTTGAAGCAAATGCAGTATTACTAACTGCCATTACCAAACTATGCCAACTTTCAGGTAAAGAGCATAAGATTAAGAGAGCCTTAATTTCATCATCAAAAACTATTTTGACTAAATTTAACTGATTTACTATTGTATGGAAATCATTAAGATGACTAGATATAGATCCACCGTCCTGCATTTGCAAATTAAATAATTGCTTCATAAGATATACCTGATTCGAAGCTGAGGGTTTTTCATATAAATTTGCCAAAGTATCCATTAACTCTACTGTTGTCTTTGCCTGTGATAAGTTGGAAAACACAGAAGCTTCCAGGCTCAACCTTATAGATCCAAGAGCCTTTCTATCAAGAACATTCCATTCTTCATTTTCCATATCTGTGGGCTTCCTTGAAACCCCACCCAATGGTAAATATAGATATTTTTGATGCAGATAATCTTCAATCTACATCCTCCATAATTGATAATTCTTGCCATTGAATTTCTCCATTCTTAGTTTACTTTCTTCTGCCATTGCTTTGCTCCCACTCAATAAAAAACCCCTGTGATTGAATTTTGTAATCAACAAACACTAACACGCTTTGATACCAGTTGTTAGGATCTTAAATTACAATTGATTACTTTTGTATAAGCAACTAAACATGGAATTGAAACTAAAAGTAATAAGTAACTAGAAATTAGAAACAACAAATAATAGGAGATATAAGAAACAACCAATCTATATTAAACTCTTTCGGAAGGAAATACAATGAAGAAATCTCTCTCTCCTCACACCTCATAGATGTACAGTAATTCTCCCTCAAGAATTCTCTCTCTTTCTCAATCAATTACAATCAACTCAATTACTGAATTGTACATGCTATGAGGATCTAACCCTACTATATAGAATACTACAACACTAGCGTTCATGAGCCATGCATTCGCCACCCTTAGATCCACCTCTTAAATCAAAGGCTCAAATCTGTTCTCCTAAAAATAACAATTTTGGAAATGCACAAAAGTCGGTGTTGATCTGAAGATGACCGATGCTGGTCGACCCCTAACTGATGTCGGTTGGTTCTGATCGATGCTGATTACTGTGTAAGCCCATCAACCTCAACATTAGCTCATTAGTGAATCTTTTATCTCCACAACTCAACAAACATTGGTCAAGGTAGAGTAGGTCCAACTTGCCAAAAATGGTGTTTTACACTTAATTTTGGTAATTAAGACCATTAGAAATGGTCTGAGTTGGTTTAAGGGAGTGTGTTCATGTGGGTAGAAATAGTATTAGGAGGTTAGGGAGTAAATCTTAGAGAAATAAATGGTCTTAAGAGGTTAGGGAATAAATATTAGGGTAGGAAATGGTCATAGGGAAAGGTGTCTATAAGTTATCCATGGACTTGGTTTCAGGGTGAGGTTTAAATAGAAGTTTATTAGCTTAATTAATTAAATAATTTAGCTAAATGTGGTTAGGGGTAAATGGGTTTTTAAGGGAGTTAAGAAATTTTATAACCAAAGGGGGGGGAAAGGGGTCAAAAAGGTGTGTTATTACATCTAGAACTATTGGTGCAATTTTCTAGTGTCTATAATAGAGAGCCTTCAGGCTAAGGATGGGGCCTCTTACTATTAGTGAGCCAATGAGCCCATGATTCCTAAGGATCAATCGATTCCTAATTTTGAGGTGTGGGATGTGTAGAGAGATGGCAAGAGATCTTCCTAATCTAGATCAAGGACACATGGTGATTTGACCTCAGGTTAGTTAGTTCATCAACTACCACTACCTCCACCACCAAGGCCACCACCTACAAGACCTAAGGATTCTCAGAGTCAGAGATAATGTTGTCTATCTCTTTGGAATTATTGTATTTTGGCATGATGACATGTATATATTTGTGATGCATATTCATTTTTTTGTGAGATATATGACATTAATACCTAATATATGGTGTTGTAAATGGACTATTATTCTTTTGATATATATGTGATCCTCTTTACCTACTTTATCATGTGTTATGGTCTCATGTTTAAGATATGTTTATTTGGGAATGTTAATGTTGTTTTCTTATTTATTATAGTATAAGATAGAAAATGTGTTGTATGCTTCTTCATTTACTATAGATATGCAATGTATTTATCTGTTCATGTGTATGACATGTAATATATTATTATTCAAAGATACGCATCCTCATTAGCATATAGTATAGTCATTATAATTTTTTTATTAGGGGTGTGGATTGCTTTGGTATGAATGTTGTGAATAAGAGGAGATATTGCTAGCACCATCATTTGAGAGATCTTTGGTCTATTTTTTATTGTAGTATGTGACATTATGCATCATAGTTATAAACAAACCATAATATAAATGTATGTCCTATGCATGGATAATCTTAATTTAAATGTAAGTATAAATAACCTAGGCATAAGATATGATCATTCAAATCTTAAATGTAAATACAATGCAATAAACTAAGTGTAGGAGTGAATAAAAATAGTCACAAATTAAGTACATAATATAACAAATCAAGATTTGAGTGTAAACATAATAAAATAAACTTGTGGAAACTAAGGATAATGAAGCCATAAAAATAGATGTTAGTCATCAACTAATTAAAACTGATAAATCTAAAAATAAAAACCTAAGTAAAAAACTAAAATGCAAACACACAAAATAAAAAGGGCATAAGTAAGAAACAAACAAATAAAAAGCACCTAAAATTTAAATGAAAGATAAGACTACCTAGGGTAAATTACAATAAACAAATTAATATAAGGTCCATTATAAAAAACAACTAACGTAAGGCAAAAACTAGAAATGAAATCATCAAAGGCACACTGTAAGAAAAAAATAAAATTAAGGGAAATGAACCAAACAACTAATCTAAGGAAAATAAATCACACAACTAATCTAATATAAATGAAACAAATAACTAGTATAACTATTTGTGTATGTGTAATAGAAGTGTTATGATTGGAAAAAGGTTACCCTTAGTCTATAGAAATAATGGTACATGAATGATGGAAAGGGGGAATATAAGAATAAGGGTATGGCCAAGATAACTCTAAATTCCATAGCTAAATGGATACTACCTACATAGTCCCATGGACATGAATTACAACATGGAATTCAGGCTAAATGTAGTTCTCCCAGGATTTCGATAGAATAAAATTGATGATAAGGAAAAAGAGATTGAGCATAGAGTAAAATAAAAATGGTTTCATAAAATGGTGAGTGCATGAAATAAAGGGGTTAGCACTCATGATTGTGAGAATGTCAGGCATAAAAACTTGTGAAAGTGTGAGAGAATAGTTTTGGCTAAAAACACACTACAAGATAAAAGGCAAGCATTCATAAATGAAAGAGGTTGATAATTCATAGTGTTCACTATATCTAAAGCTTGAACCAAGAATAAGCTCACAAAATGGTGATAGCATAATAAAATATGACTCAAAAAATAGCAAGAGAATTTAGAGACAAATAGAATCATAAAATGGCGAGATTATTTTGAGAAAAATTGATGATAAGGAATGGTCTATGAAATAAAAAAAATGAGATCAATTGATATTACTATTTAAACTAACCTATGATGCCCTATGCATCCAACTGATACCTACATAGTCTATGCAGATTGTAGGTCAATGTAGTTCTCACAAAAATGGGAGGGTACACAATTGGGAAATGGTAAAGGCCAAAGGGAATGGCCATGGTTGGATAAGGGGTTTTCACCTGGAAAATGTAGTAGAACGTGCCACATATAATAGAGGTAAAACCCATGGTGAATAAGATGACAAATTAAGAACAAATTTTATGGCTTAATATCTCCCATGGAGGTTTTAAGCCCTTTTCTTAACATTTTTATTTTTTTGGTTGTTTTGGGATAAATTTTAAATTTTTAGGGTTTTTGGCATCTCAACTCAATGGAGTATTATGAGATTTAGAATGGGTTAACTCATATAATGATGAGAGCATCAGTTTAAAATGATCATAAAACAATGAAAGCATGGGAATAAGGGTGGATGAGATAACCTTAGAAAACATTGAGAATTGCCTACATAGTCCAAATATACTTCAAGCCATTGTAGTTCACCCTATAGTGAAGAATCTAACTAGGTAGTATCAAGCTCTTGGAGAGGAAAATGGAACAAAATAATGGCATGGTAAGGTATAATGATACAAACTTTGGAAAAAGTGAAGGATGTAATTTCTAGGCTCACTGTCATAGTGCTCAAAGAGATGGTCAATTCAACAAATACATGAAATATTCATGTCTAAATAATTTTCTAAAAATGCATTTGAACCGAAACATTGATATTTTTTAAAGTACCAATGGAACAGAACCAAATTTAAAAGAGTTATAGGAGATTAGAACCAAAGATAAATGGGAAAGGCATAGCAAGAAAGGTGTATAGCATGGTATAAATAAGATTATGAAATGGGACAATAGTAAGTAAATGATCTTCAGAGACAATACTCTAGGTCACTCAAGTGTAAAAGAGATTGAGATGAATTATGTTCATGGGTTAATCAATTTCATCTCCTTTTGGTGTATCCAACCTATATGCCCCAAAAAAATTATTAGTGATAATAACATAGGGTCCTAACTAGTTAGGCTTAAAATTTCCTTTTTTTACATTCAAAATTGGTATTTTTTCTAGTTTTCTTTGAGTACAAGATCACCAATCTTGAATTATTTTCTTTACATGCCTATTGTAATGACTATACAAACAATTTTGAAATGATTGAAGGATATTCAAGGTTTCCATCCATTTTTCATCTAGTAATTATATCTCTTATAGATGAGCTACTCTATAATGCCCATAATCAAGGATATGTCACAATGAAATTCATAGATAAGGCAACTCAACCTAGATAGAAAGAATGGCCTCAGTACCATAGACTAGGGAATAAGGTGTGGCTCCTATTGGAGTGAAAAAATTAGTTTGATACGCCTAGAGGGCATGGAAAATTTTCAAGTGCCAATCATAGTCATCATCATTGATGATCTTCTTAAGAATCTTGAAAATAGTTTTATTATATGCCTCTAATTGGCCATTGTGTTACGAGAAGTATGGATTGGAAATGTGTTAGGTAATATTATATTCAACATAAAGGGATTTGACATCCTTGTTTTTGAATAAACCACCATTATCAAATATAATATCAGAGGGGATACTATAATAGTAGATGAGGTGATTGAAAATAAACTTGTATATATGTTTGTCAGTCATGTAAGTTAAGGAAATGGCTTCCACCCACTTAGTGAAGTATTTTTTGGTGTTAAAGATATGTTTATGGCCATCTAAGGATGTAGGGTTTGAGGTTAAGTCCCCATGTTGAAAATAGCCATGGCATAGTCATTGGTTTGAGTGTTTGGGTTAGAGCATGTATCATATTAGCATGCTTTTAACATTGTACACATATCTTAATTTAAGCAACAACATTAGCTTCTATAGTTGGCTAATAATAACCATTACGTAATAACTTTTTGGAAATAATGACCTGACTAGTGTTGGCCCCATAAAACATTTCATGAACTTCCCTCAACACTAATCCATATTATGTCAAAGTTAAATAATGAAGCAAAGTTTCATCAAAGCTTATACAATAAAGTGTAGGTCCAATTAATGTGTAAAAATAAGTTTGGTGGATGAAGGATTTTTTTCAAAAGATCAATTAGGTAGGATGATTTGGTCAGGAAGGTAATCATACAGTTCAACATACCAGGTAGAATTAGAACCAATAATATCACAAATCATTTCAATGGCCTAAGGTTCATGAGAAGGCACTAGAATATGTTCAACAAGGAACTAATAATATCTTTCCTTATCCATGATTTGGATCATAAAACCAATTGTGGCCATGGCATCCATTGTTCTATTATTGACCTGAGATATCTACTCAAACCAAAGATGAGTAATTTATTATTTAAGGGTGTCTACCATGTATTTATAAGGAACAATTTTGTCATCCTTGGTCTTTAATTGGTCTGTGACTTGATTGATAATAAGTTAGGAGTATCCATGAACCAATAAGTGTTGGATATTCCATTGTACTAACTATATGAACCTCTACAACAAGTTCTTCATATTTAGCCATGTTATTGGTATAAGGAAAGCTGATACAAAAGGACATGTGAATGAGATCCCCTTGAGGTGTGATAAATAAAAGTCCTACTCTTGATCCACAAAACATGAAGGAGCCATAAAAATAAATTTTCCACTACTACTCTTCAAGAGGTGTTTCTTCTATGGTCATGATAGACTCATCTAAAAACCTAAAAGTGAGTGGCTAAGTGTTAGAAAGGGGAGCTTCAACAATTTGGTCTCCAAGTACTTATATATTGATGGATTTATGATTAACATAATTTATAATTCACTTAGAAGCATGATCCATTTAGCCATGTATCCCTGTAAAAATATTTTTGATAGTAGATACTTGAGTGGATCTACTTTGGTGATGATGAGGATCTTATTATTAAACATGTAGTTTTACAGGTTATGATCTATGAATACCATAGTTAAATAAGATTTATATATTGGCATATAATTGTGTTCATACATGACTAATGTAAAACTAAGATAATATACACATGTTCTTTCCTGTGCTCATCATGCTAGGCCAAAAGTGCCCCAAGGCCTATTTAGTTTGTAGATAGGTAGAGTAGTAATGACTTTTCTATCATAGATGGTAATAAAATAAGTGGATTGGCCAAGTAATATTTCAAGTGTTTAAATGCATTTTGATAGTCATAATTCCATGAAAATTTGGTGCCCTTATTCAATAATTAGGTAAATAGATGGCATTTATCTTCTAATTGAAAAATGAAGCACCCAATGGACTATAACTTGCCCTACAAACTATGGATATGCTTCAAAGTAAATGGTGGAGGAATCTCATTAATGGCCTTAACCTTGGTTGGATTGATATAAATTCATATATAAGAGATAATAAAGCATATCAATTTACCTAAATTGATGCTAGAGACACACTTTTTAGGGTTGAGTCTTACTTTGTACTCATAAAAGCATTCAAATATTCTATGCAATGCTTCTAGATGTCATGATCTAGTATTTGATTTTACCAAGATATCATCAACATATCCTAAATAATATCATGCATCTTGTCATGAAAAATGATAGTCATTATAGACTGGTATGTGGCACCAAAATTATTAAGGTCAAAAGGCATCACCTAATAAAAAAACATTCTAGGAGTGGTGAATTTTGTCTTGTGTTCATCTTCTAGTGTGATATTGATTTTATTGTACCCTAAAAAATCATCCATGAGAGAAAACATCTCATACCTAGCTGTAGAGTTCACAACCATGTAAATATTTGGTGGAGGAAAGTAATCCTTTGGGTAGGCCTTATTAATGTCACAAAAATTGGTACATATTATGATACCCTCTGGCTTCTTGTTAACTATAAAAATATTTGAGATCCACTTAGAATAGTTAATGAGATGAATGCATCTCACCTCTAGGAGTTTTTTTAATTATTTCTTGACTAATATGACAATACAAGGATGCATATTCCTCAATTTCTACTTAATTGGCTTGACATTAAGATGTACTAAAAGATGATGTAAAACTAAGGAAGGATCTAGACCTGGCATATTAGAATAGGCCCATGTAAAAATATTAATGAACTCCCTAGGGAGAGCATTAAGAACTTCATGTTTCTCCTCAGTGAGCAACATGCCTATTTTTATCCACTTTGGATCATTTGGTGTTTCAA
Organism: Torreya grandis; assembly: GCA_037957365.1. Lineage (NCBI taxonomy): Eukaryota > Viridiplantae > Streptophyta > Pinopsida > Cupressales > Taxaceae > Torreya > Torreya grandis. Next base: position 2,697,865 of record JARHVA010000133.1, on the reverse strand, counting down.
TATTAACTTTAGAAGTGTCTTCCATATTATCTTTAAGGAGTGTCAGCAAAGAAGTAAATTGATTAGAAATATCACAATCATCTAGTTTGACTACTTCATCAAGTTCTCCTAGATAAGATGAATAAGAATCACCAAATGGTGACAAAGGCCATGTAACAAACACTTATAGACACTCTTGGACAAACTTCTAAAAATCCTATTAATCTTCTACACTAATTTCTAACCCAAATATGATATTGGTATTGGTGGCATCCTGAGCTTCATTAGAGGAAGGGTGAACATCCCCATCCAATGGAACCTAAAACATGTTTTCACTAAGAGACTGGCCTTTTTCATTACTATTACCCTAGTCCAAAAGTACCTCAAAGAGGTTTTCACCTTGGGACCTCAATGTTTGATTTTATATTTATTTTTGGCTAAGTTCGTTCACTTGTTATCTAAAATAGGTGGAAGGATCCAATGTGATAGAAAATCCTTGCTTATGATCTTTGAGAGGAATATTATCTCTTAGACCTAGAAGGTCACAAATGGCCTCATCATTTTCAAAATCATTAAGTGATACTATGGATTCTTTTTGGTCCCAGTCGATAAGTTGAGGATGATGAAGGAAAAGTGGGGAAGAATGAATGATAAGATTAATGATACATACAACATGAGGGTTGAAAAGGTTGGTATTAGACAAGGCATCATATAAATTGTAATTAGATGTTGTATCAATGTCAACACCATTATTGTTATTCATTGGTGTAGGAATATGAATAATATATATAGGGTCACCCCTAGGTGGTTTAAATCCAATACCATAAGTTTCTTTGTGTTTGGTCATGGAGATAGGCTCAAGAGTGCCATGTTGATTTGTCCTCTATGCCTCTTTCTTCATAAACTTGATTTTCCATGATCTAGTTAGAGATGGGATATTTTTTGATATGGTAATAACTAGATAAATCATCATTTATAAAGCCATGAATCATCCTCATCAAGTAGGTATTGTTCTTAGCTAGTTATATCACCATTCCATAAGATTTAAGGGCTTTTTGGAGCTTGTCTATGTGTAACACATTGTGCATGAAATATTCACCTAGACCTTTGTCAGAAATGGCAAAATTATTAGTTATCTCAGGTGGGGGCACAAATGAAGTGGAGGCAAGGCTATTTGGGTCTATATTGTTAGGTGTGAAGTCACTATTCATGGCTACTATTTATGGTGATGTGGCATACTGGTGATGTGGATGGTTAGTGATGTGGTAGGGCCCATGTAGGGTATCTCACATGTGATTATGTTGATGTGATGGGAGTGAGGCATAACACTCTACCAAAGCACATGGGTTTTTTAATGTGGTGAAAAATATAATTGGTCAGGTATGGGTCAAATTTATAAGGGACCCAATGGTTCACATGTATGGATAAATTTAAAAGGTGATTGCAACACCTTTTGGACTTTGGTGCACATATGGAAGAAGAAGATAAGAGTTGACTATTGCTGATTATTCTCACATGTGGAGTGGGAGATAATGTTTGGAGTCACATGGAAGTGGGGACATGGGTTTTGTCCCTAGTAGTCACATGTGGTTTGTCTTGGTGTGAAAAAGATAAGGGGATATGTATGGGTTGAATTTATAATGGGCCCTAGGATTCACATGTCTAGTTAGAGTCCAAAGGTTATTGAAACACCTTTTAGACTCTTGTGTTCACATGTGAATAATAAGATGAGTTTATTGTTGCTAATTATCCTCACATGTGAAGTGGGAGACAATGTTTGGAGTCACATGAAAGTGGCTTGGATCTTATATAAAGTGGATGGTCCACCTTGTTTACCCTTGCACATGAAGACAAACATTTTTACTATTGATCACTAGTGCCCACATGGATTGTGGAAAATTTGTTGGGCCACCTATGATGTTACTCTCTCACTCTCTATCTTGTTGTAAATGCTATAAATGCATAATATTTCCATTTTATTTATCATCCTTAGATGGATCACTATTTTATCCTTAAAATTTTGGGATTGCATGCTTGTAGAGAGGTAGATCTTGGAGGAATTTTATGTTTGGCTCACCTAAGTGATTGGTTTGTAAGCATTTTAAGGAGTTTCGAGAGGAGTTGTTGTAAGAGAGAAGTTGTTGAAGTAATAAAGTCTAGAAGCTACCATTTCCTTGTGGTTTTTCCTTGCATATTTCAATGTTTCCACATACATCTTGTATAATGCATTCCCTATGTCTCATTGTTTTTTATAGATTATTTTTCCACATTATATACTTGCATAGTAGGATATAACTTATTGATCCTAACATATAGTATCAAATTTATTTTATTTTTAAAAATTGGTATTATATTCGTGGTGAAAAACTCCATGTGTGAGTGTTTTTTGTTGTTGGTTGGTTAGTGCAAGTGGAATCTACTATGATAGGAGGAGAGACTAAGTTAAAGAGTGAATAACAAAGAAAAATAAGTTTTATGGTAGGTAATTCTCTTTGTGGAGATTTGGAGGATCTCTTGGTAAAGATCTTGTTCTCTTCATGTTTTTAAGGAAAATCCTATAAATGAGTGGAGGAGAAATCTAAAAAATATTTTCCAGATAACTTAACAACCTACACAGTGTTCTTATTGAAGATGAAGCAACTGTATAGCCTGAGGAGCAAGCTAGTCTCCTTTAGAGGAGGATGAGAACAAGGTGATGACCTTGTTGTGGTTCTTGGAAATAAATAAAGGGGTGTATGATGTGGTATCTTATTGACCACATATTGTTAGCTGAGAAGCCGAAGATAAAAAAAATCCATGCAAAGGAAATAGGTATAAATAAACCTAAAGTTATACCTATTTTGAAGTAGTTGAGGATGAGGAAGATGAAGATGCAAATGAACAAGTGAGACCTGGTGTTCTTAGAAGGATAATACCTTGTGTTTGGACATGTAGTAGAGAAATGATATGTTTTGGATGTATTTTTAGGCTCAAAAACTAAATAGGTGCATTGGTTCACTGTGTAGTGTGATGACTTCCCTAAAGATATGATTGGTTCACTTATGTCATGTTTGGCATGGTTGGTATCTAAAGGCTACATGAAAAATAATAAATGATGCCTGGTTTTACTGGAAGGATAATTCCATGTGTTTGGACATGTGATAGAGTATGATGTATTTTAGATGCATTCTTGAGGCTTGAAAACTCAATATGTGTAGTGATGCATCAAGTAGCATGATGAATTCCTAGGAGCTATGATTGGTATAGTGAACTTGTGTCATGTTGATAACTATAAGGCTATGTGGAAAAGTCTAGTTTTTAATTCTATGAGATCTGCTCTCCTAAATATTATTAAGAGTGTTACATGCACTAGTTTTTATTCAAAGAGCTGGAGTGTGATTCCTACATAGTGATCTCTCTTATGGAGAAAAATATAGATGGATGAGGAAAAGAGTTTTTGGTTTATATTTTGAATAAATCATTGTATGAGTTTTCAATAGATGTGCTAAGGGTGTACAATATATATAGTACCTTCATAGAGAGCCAAATTGTTTAGACAAAGTTGATATGTGTTGATGACATGTTAGATGTAGGAACCAACATGAACACTGGTGTGATGGCTCAGTTGAGAAGGACGTGATGATAATGATAAGAGGAGAAAACTAAGGATATAAATTCATATGGATGAGAAAACAAAGAAGTATCCCACTGATTTCATTGTGAGTTGTCTTCCTAAGAGCATATTATAATACAGGAGAAGACATGTTGTGTCTTATATATTGGATTCATTAGGAGTAGGAAGCCTCACGATGCCATGGTGAGAACTATACTTAATGTTCCCAATTAGTGGGAGTTGTGAGTGGTTCATGTAAAAATCTTGATAGGAGGATGGGTATATGTTATGGATAAATGATTTGTCACTTTAGTGATGTAATCTGCTTTGAAGGAGTAGATGTTGACAAAGCTAGTCAGGGTAGAGAATTTATAGTAGTGCAAGAAAACTTCTACATGGTTTGTGTTAGGGGAATAATGGGTATTGATAAGTAGTTAGATGGATGAATACTTAGGTGTGGTAAAAACCTATGTATATTAACTTTATGTGGGAGTATGTTATGTGTAAATTCACTATTCATAATCATTATTCACAAATAACTATTCACATTCACTATTCATGGCCATTATTCATGGTGATGTGGCATGCTAGTGATTTGGATGGTTAGTGATATGGCTGATTGGTGATGTGGAAAGACCCATGGAGGGTCTCTCACATGTGATCAGGTTGATTTGATGGGAGTGGGGCATATCACTCTATTAAAGGACATGGGTTTTGTCCCTATTAGTCACATGTGGTTTATTTTGGTGTGAAAAATACAAGGGGTCATATATGAGTCAAATTTTAAGGGACCCTAGGATTCACATGTTTGGTTAGAGTAAAAATGTGATTGCAACACCTTTTAAACTCTTGTGTTCACATGTGAAGAAGAAGACAAGATTTTATTGTTACTTATTTTCCTCACATGTGGAGTGGGAGACAATGTTTGGATTCACATGGATGTGGCTTGGATCTTATCTAAATTGGATGGTCCACTTTATTTATTGATGCAAGGGCATCATGAAAAAATGTAAAATTAGTCATAATTAGGTGGCTTGAGTCTTATAGTATACCTTATAAGTCATTAGAATAATCAAATTAGTCTTATATTATATCTAGGTGGCCCTTTGGCATTTTCCTACCAATTTGGGCATTTGAAAATTTGAAATGTTGTTAGAGAGTTAGGAGCACTTGGTGAATTTTCAAGATAGATCAAGTTGTTAAATGTTTGTGTAAGGTCATGTAATAAGTATAGGAAGGTATAGAAGGTGATTTCCATACATGTCATTAAAAATATGACACAATACCAAGGAATAATAAATGTAGAACCTTTAAAAGTAGTTGCCAAGTAAGTGGGTAGTTAGAAAGGTAGTTTCTTGTTTGGTAACAGTTTTGTCTTGATATAGAAAGAATATTGAAGATAGAGGTTAGATATTAGTAGGTATTAAGTCAAGATTCAATAATTAGTTTTGAATTTTGTAAGGGTAAGAATAATGAATTAGCCTTAGGCATGAATGCACAAACCCTGTATTTTCTATCTTAAGGACTGAATAGTCCATGTATATGAATAGAAATTAAACAAAAAGGAATGATTTAAGTTATGCCATTGTGTCTTTGTGTTTTCAATATCTCATATATGCATTTTAAGGTGAGGAAATTCCTTTAAACCTCCAAGAAGGGTATTTATTGTGTAGTTGAGAAAGACTATATATTTGTAGGTGTTGTGTCAATATTTTAATTTGACTGTGAGAGATCATTGTGCAATAATCATATAAGTGTCCTATTTATTAGTATAGATAATAATGGATTTGGATGATGGATTAATTTCTATAATGAGAGTTAAAAAGAAAAATTCTATGCATGACTGTGATAAGAACTCTATGTGCCTTTATTCAAATTTGCAAGCTAGTGGATAGGGACTTTCCAAATAATGTGTTAAGCATTAAAAATGACTTTAGGAGGTGTATTGACAATTAATGAAGTTTTTTTTTGTGTGACTAAGTGGTAGAGGAGTATCGAATGAAGGATTATAAACCCTGTGTATAAGGTAAACTTGCTAAGACTATTTCACATTATATTTTACTATGAATGCCAATAAAGAAAGACTATATCTAGTTTGTTGAATGAAGGAAGATTCTTGTGATGTTTCTATGATCAATCTATGATTTATGAGTTTTTCCATATTATCTATTGTATTTATCATGTTTCAATTTTTTTCATAATATTGAACTTAGAGACAACATAATTCTATGCATAGGTGCACATATAGACAATAAGCATTCAAGGTGTGATGAAAAAACTACCAGAGTTAAGAAACCTATTGAAAGATCAATCAACAAATGATTTAAAATATTTGGCGGGATGAAAGAATTGTATCAGACATCAAAAAGGAAATAAACCTTATCATAATGTTAAATAACCATCTAGTAAGTAACTGTGTATGTATTACGTAATATATAAGCAATAATTTTGACTTATATGACTGAATATTTAGTGGAATGGAAACCTTGTAGTGAAAATATGGTTTTGTAAAGTATCCTAATGAATTTAAAACAAGTAAAGGCACATTGCTAAGCCTTTAGTTGAGTTAATCTCTATTCATACCCTATGGAGCTAACCTACAGGCAGACTGTATACTAAAAAAAACTACTATAGGATTCTTGTTTTGAATGAGATCACGAGTTTTATAAGCAAAGTCAAACTTAGAGAAGTTACCCCAAGTAGGGTAGTCTTTGATGTGGTCTTTGAACCATTTGAAAACATAAAATATTTTAATAACTCCATTTAAGATTTTCTCAGGTTCCTTGTTAAGGGTAGACTATGTGACACATAATGCCACTAAATAATTGTATGGGACGTGATGTAAAAGAAATAAAACAAATATTTATAAAGTAATTGGGTTGGATAGAGAGTAAAAATGGGTAGAGATAAGATTGATAACCTTCATAGAGTTGGTCCATGTGAAAGATAGTTAACTGAAGGCTTAAATTAAGAATGTAAGTATTTTGGTTAGAAGTCAAAGGAAAGATTAGTGTATTGTATGCATGAAGATAAATAGAATGAGGTGACTATTTGATTTTTGAGAGTTGTGAATTATAATTTCAAGGAGAAATAAATTCAAGAAGGTAAGTTAAGGGATCATAAGAAGAGAATACAATTAAGCTTAGAGACAAGATTATTTCTCAGAAAGATTGAAAGATTCAATACATAAGCATTGTTTACATGTATTAGAGTTTAGGTTATATGTAGAGTGTAGATGAATGAAGATCTGCATCATTGACCCTTTCACATGAAGACATACATTTTTACTATTGATCACTAGTGCTCACATGGAGTGTGGTGAATTTTTTGGGCCACCTGTGATGTTACTCTCTCACTCTCTCTCTCTCTCTTGTTGTAAGTGTTATAAAAGCATAAGCTTTCCTTTGTATTTATCATCCTTAGATGGATCACTCTTGGATCATTTCAAGCTTGGTCTTGAATGCTTGTAGAGAGGTTGAGCCTGTAGGCCATGTTGATTGGCTCACCTAGATGCTTGGGTTGTAATAACTATGAATGCTTTATTGTAAGCATGGATATCCTTGAGGTTAGAGGTTAGATCCTAGAGGCATTGTATGTTTGGTTCACCTGAGTGCTTGGTTTGTAATCATGGAAATTAATTTCTAGAGGAGTTCTTGTAAGAGAGGAGTTGTTGAAGTAATGAAGGCTAGAATTTTCCATTTACCCTATGATTTTTACTTGCACATAACAAAGTTTCCACATACATCTTGTGTAATGTGTTCCCTCTTATCTCATGTTTTTTGTAGCTTGTTTTTCTACATTAATTACTTGCAAAATAGGATATAGATTATTAATCCTAACATGTAAAATCAAATATATTTTATTCCTAGCATATATAGTTGGAATCTAATAATTCAACAAATACATCTTTGTCCTTATTTGGTGTAAGGTCTAGGTAGGGTTCATTTTAAGATGCCATATCCCAAATCCCCTTAGATTCATTTAGGTGAATTTGATTCATAGATTTGGAAAATCAACATGTCTAAAATGTTCTTCAAATCACCAATAGCTATTTTTTAGTGTGGGTCTTCTTCTTTAGTGTGACTCTGACCTTGGTAGAGCTGAAGGGCTATGTCGATGGCATAGCAGAATGGCTCTGCCTATGAGAGATCTAAATGGCATTGCTACATTTAATTCTACCACCAACAAATGTTTGGCCCTACTATAGGTAGAGCCACTCAACTCTCCCACTAGCAAAGTTATTAGGCTTAACCACTAGCTAAGTTGTGTGGCTTTACCATTTGACCGAGTTATTTGGATTTATCAAGGGTAAAGCTACCTAGATCAGTCACTAGCAAAACCAAATAGCTTAGTCAAATGGATCCACCATTTGATGGAGCTAACTGAATTTACCATTCAGTCAGTCTATTTGGCTAAGCTATTTGGCCAGGTCATTTGATTAGGCCATTTGGCTCTACCATTTGGTTAAGTCATTCAGATCTACCGTTTGATTGGGCCATTGGACTTTGCCATTCAGAGGAGTTGTTTGATTAAGTCCTTCAGCTCCACCAGTGAGTGTTTTATAGGTGAGACCCATCTCTTTTTATGAGTTGTAGCTATGGCCACTATACTAGGTTTATGCCCTCGAGAGTCAGTCCTCAAGCTTCAACACTCTAGAATCCATTTAGAGCATATGGGCTCACCAAAAAAAGTTCATTGAAAAATATGAAACCTTTGGTGATATAAAAATTGAAATATTCCATGGGTTTGATTTTTATGTCCCCAAGGGTTTCCCCTTTTTTAATATGGCCCATTTTTTTGGCTAGTTCATATGTTTCCATATGCATTCTAAAGCTATCCAATTAATCCATGACATGTTTGCTATAGAAAGCTTCACTAGTTCTAATTCAAAGGTGCACATGCTAATTTTTATTTATCTTTCATGGTTTGAAATTTTGGTTTCCTTATTATTTTCTTGGTTTGACAACATCATTTTTTAATGTCATTCAATATTGTCATTAGGCCATGTTGTTTATTATGGTCATTTGGCTATGTTATTTGGTTAATCAACATTCAAAATTATTTTATTATTTGATATTGGGATCGAGGGGTATATATATGTGGCAAATTAAACTATTTTCAAAGATAATGTCATAAAAGGTTGGTGATCTAACCCCCAAATTAATGTATATCCCTAAAATTTTGGTGATTTGGTCCCATTTACCGAATATAAAAAATCACCAAAACCAAAATCTAAAAATTTGAATATTTATGAATTAATGAATATTCACTGCTAAAAAAAAACCTGGGTATAGGCCAATGCAATAATTGTATCTCTTATATTCAAATTTTTAATGCTTGCAAAAATGATATGGTTGTAGGTCTAAAAGAATAATCACTTCCATCTCAAAATGGGGTATCTTGATACATTGGTATAAGATGGAAGGGATTGCCTAAATTTCATGTATCCATGGTTGGCCCAAAAGTAAATTATATGATAAATTTAGATCCAATGCATGATAAAGTGTGTCATGGGTCAAGGGCCCAACAACCATTGGCAAACAAATTATTCCCTATGACTCCATTTATTCATTATAATAGGAGTTGATAGTAAATGTCTATAGCTTAAGGTCAGCTATCATGTATCTAAGATGCTTGACTAACCTTAGAAACATAATGTTGAGGCTTGATCCATTATCTATGAGGACATGTTTAACCTCATGTCAGGATATGACAACTTTAGTATATAATGAGTTATTATGGAGAGGGCCAAGGAGTGAATGTCACTTTAGTCTAAGGTAAGTTTTTATCTAAGAGCTAAGTCTCTTACCAAGTCTTGGAATATTTTTGGTGTAATGTCATTCAACACTTGGGATTGGCTTAGAAGTTCAGTAAGGATGTTCTTGTGGATAGTGGAAGTATGCAAAACATCTAAGATAGATATTTATGTAAGTGTTTTTTATAATTTATCCATAATATCATATGCTTTATCCTTGACATTAGTAATTGGTTGGCTTCTAACTAGTATGGGTGCTTAGATAGGCTCATTGGTAGAAGAAGGTTGTGGACCTAGAAAGGTAACTTTAGTACATCAAGTTATGATTACAAAATTTGGATTGGGAAATAGACCACTACAATTAAAAAGAGGGGGAGAAGAGCCTAGTATGGTAATCCTTAGGTACTGCTAAGCTTGGTTGCTAATACAGACCATAGGAGGGTTACCAATATAAGGAGAAGGTTGAGTATTATTTGATATGGTCATGGGAGATTGGATGTTAGTCAAGAATTAATGGTAATAATGGATATATGACCACCCATGATATGTCCTAAAAATTTTTTGTAGTCATGTGTGACATCATGATAAACCCTTTGGGTTTAGATAGGTCATTCTAACCTTGGTTCCTACCATTCTATGGTTTTAGTTGTAGTCATTATTGTTGGGGTTATTGTTGTTATGATGGTGGTATATGTTGTTGCTAATGCTATTGTTGATTTTGATTATTGGAATTATATTATGGGAAGGGGTTTTGATAAAGGTATAGGTTTTGATTAGAAGTAGGAACCCTATTATCCAACTCTATTTCTAAATTTTATAGCATATTTTCAATGAGGTGCCTTTATTACACACACCAACATAAGGAATACCCTTTGATTTGGTGATAGTAATAAAATTCATGCTCTTAATACCAGTCAGGGAAAGGAACAACCTCAAGGAACAACTTTGGAATGGGCCAACTAATCAGATTAGTGGAAACCATTTTATGAAACACTAATTCAATGGGCTCTACAAGGTTACTAAAATCTCTATTTATAGGTGGTCTTATTCTTGGTTAAGGCATTTGTAAAGGTGGTAGAAGTTACTACATAATTGGTGTTAGTTGCATAAGTGGAGTTGGTTGTATAGATAGTATTTTCACCATTTTTACATGGTGCAATTTAATCTAATACCCACAATGTTATTGTTGCATTTATAAAAATTAGGATTTTTAGAAGTACCAACTTGGGTTGGCATAGGAGCTTGCATTTGAATTGAGATTTGAATCTAGTTTGGGACTTGATATTAGTTTTAGATCTAGTTAGGAGTGTATAAATTCATTATCCCTTTATTGATAAAGGCTTTCTCAAATTTTTAGGATTTTGTCGATAATCTCTTCAAAAGTGTGGGCACACTGAAGCTCTAGGTGATATGATATATCACTTTGTAAATTATGGGTAAGAAATAATTCTAATTGTTTATCTGGTATATTATGTGTGAAATGGATAGTAAGTGCCCTCCATCATTCTAAGTAACTTTGAAAAACTCTCACTAGGTCTTTGTTGAGCTTGGCCCAAATCAACCATAGTAATCTCATGCTTGAGATTATAAGAGAAGTGTTGCACAAACGTTTTTGATAAATCATCAAAATCAGGTACAAAGTTCTTAGGGAGTTAGAGAAGCTACTCTAAATCCTGTCCAACTAGACGTTAAGGAAAAAAAGAAGCAAATAGATATCTCTAAAGGCCATAAAATGGCAAGTAACATATAATTCATTCAAATGTTCCTTTGGGTCACATTTTCAAAACCTAGAGGAAATAGTATTTGAAGATATTCCATGTTTAAAGGGTAAGAGCTTATTTCATTCAATTTAAACTTCTTTACATGCTTTCCTATCTAAAGAGTAAAAATTGCATCATTCACCTATTACAATTATTGGGAAAGGAATGTTAACAATATGGATGGTATTGGTTGGGGTTGGGTAGTCCAAGGTGGATTATCTTGACCCAGGTATAATGGAAGAATAGAAGACTGAGGAATGTTTATCTGTTTGGTTACCTAACTAGGAGTACACATTGGTTGGTTAGGGTCATATTTCTAGTGTGGTATTTATTATTGGTAAACATTGGGGTTAGGACTAGTAGTGCATATTTTATTTGGAGTTAATTATGGCCTAAACAAAGTGTTTGGTGTTGGGGAATGAACTACATGTGATGTGTTTAGAATGGAACTTGTTGATGGCTAGTCAAACCCTGTTGTATGAAAGACACTTATTTTTGGTTAAATTTTTGATGCATAAATTACTATGTATTAGGCACATGTTGTGGATAAGTTATATGTTTTTTTATGAGGTAATTTTTTCCTAGTATATATTCATTAGATGTTAGGCACTTGTTTTAGGTTAAAAACTTATTGTTGACTAAGCACTTATTGTAAATTAGGCACTTATTTTTGGTTAGGCACTTGTTGTTGGCTGGCCATAAGATGTTGATGATTATTAAACATTTATATAGGTTGATTTACCACTTATTTTGGTGGTATATTTATCTAAACCTATTGGGGTGGAGTGTTGGTTACCACATTTTACAGTGGGGTGTTTAGTGGCAGTTGATTTCTTACTCCTTGTTATACATTTGAGGAAGCAGATGGTCATGGAAGGATAGTCACATGTTGAGAGCTATATGTACCTTCCCCTATTATTTTGATCTAGTTTATGTACTTTAAGGGGGGAAATATTGGTAATTATTTGGTGGGATTTTCCTTGGTACATTAGACTTCACTTGGTGTAGATTAGGCAACACATGTGTGTTATCTCTTTTAATTTGAAAATGGGTTCCTAAAGAAGTTGTTAATTATTCTTCATTTAGAGGAACATTGAACATGTATAAAAGTGGCATGGTTTGAACAAATATATTTGTATGTACATTGGAAGATCCTACCAAACTAGTTTGTAACACTCTTGATGGATCCAACTCTATAAGTAATGTGTTTAGAATAGTCATGACATTAAAGTTTCTTTATAGATCAAGATAGGTTTGGTAGACCTATTGCACTTACATAAATTGGTCAAAACTTTGACCTTTTACCTTTGAAAATGTAACAAGTTCTTGGTTAGGCATGGGTACAAGGGCCTAATTTTGACTAGTAGAGGCCTGATCAAATGTTTGGATGAGAGGTATACGACTAGGTGCCCTAACTAGGCAAGATAGACTTTCCCATGGGAATTTTATACCTAATTCAATTAATCTAAGAAGAATATCATACTTATTCACTAAAAAGTTGTGATAACAAAAGTATGGATCATAACTAGCATTATATAGTGTGTTCACATAATATGGTTGTTTTTGTTGAACCATTTACATACTAGGAAGTATGTTGGAAGGTTATTGTTAAAATGGGTCTTGTTCTTGCCCCAGATAAGGAGGTGTGTTTTCAAGGTATTTTTGAAATTGGTCATGCCCCTAACTTATGTTAGGGGATACATATGTGGGATACATATCCATCTCATACACTATGTTATCACCATTAGGATCATACTCAAAGGGGTCATTTGTAACAATTTTCTCATAATCAAGATTATATATAGCCCTATTATGTCTATATCAAGACAAGGTTAAATCCATGTGATTTCCTTTTAAAATATCAGTCTAATGTTTCAAACCTTTTACATTTGGATTACAACGATCTTTCCTTGAAAACTAATAACCTAAAATTGGTTTAAACTATCAATAAAACACTTTAGGTCTTTGAAACAAATAATTGCCAAAGGAATACTTAGATCTTATCCTAGTAAAGGTCTAAGCAAGATTGAATTTTGAAATGAAAATTTGAACTTGGTCTAAGAATATAAATTTTTGAAACTAAACAAAAAAAAAACAAAGTTTAGGCAAATGAAATTGGTCTAGGCATGTGAAAAATGTAACTAGGTCTTAGAAACAAACTTGGTCTAAGCAAATGAAATTGGAAAACAAACTAGGTCTAGGAAAATAACTTGGTCTAGGAACATTAAATTTTAAATAGGTCTTAGAAACAAACTTGGTGTAGGAAAATTAAATTGGTCTTGGCATAGAAATGAAACTATTCCTACATATAAGGATCCAAACTTGAAACAAAAGGCACACTTGGTCTAGTAGAATTTAGAAACAAGGCAAAGTCTAGTCTAGATGAAACTAAAAAATAAGGTCCATGATTTTGATCTAAAATAAAACTTAGATTTATGAAATGGATGGTATGATTTTTTTTTAGGAAATTTTATTAAACCAAACTTAAAATTGATCTAAGTTAGACAATGTAGACACAAAATTTGAACAATTCAAGCCTAAGTTGTAGGTGATGAACTCCTGCTCATGAATCCAAAAATAAAAAAATGGAAAAAGTTGATTTTGAGTCACCCAAATTCAATAAAATGAGTGGAGATAATACGCAAATTGAATTTTGGGCTATAATAAATATCTTAATCATGTTTTCGAGTCACCCTAAATAGGGGAGAAAATGTGCTTGACTTTGCTACATAATGCTAAAATAAAAATGTGAAATTGAAAGTGAAAAAGTAAAATTATTTTTAAACATCAAAATTGAAATGTTTGAAGGTATTAAAAAAAAAGATTGAAATGAAAAACAATAAATTTGTGAATGTTTTAAACACTAAATGCAAGTGTGAAAATTATTTTTAAAATACCAAAAGTGTGAAATGGTCTTATTAATGCTTTTAGGCCTCTTTTTTTTCTTAGTACACTGTAATAAACATTACAGTATTAGTTTTTGTTTGATTAAGTTGCTTAAGTGAATCAAAATTTTAAATTTTAAAGTCTCAGGTTTGTGTCTCAAAGCAAAGTCATAGCTTAACAATCAACAAAGTCATCATTTTCTTGAAAATCTAACAAAAACACATTCATCAAAGTCACTAATTAATAATGGCGAAGTCACCAATTATTAGAAAAAAAGTCATTGTTTACTTGGTTTAATATAAAAAATTCAATGATTTAAAAAAATAAATATACTTGACAATGACGTTGATGTCTAAGGATGAAGTCATTGTTTGATAAGGTCAAAGTCATTGATATGCAGGTTAGGTCAAAGTCATTGATATTTAGGTCAGATTTGATGTTTTATGTCAAAGTCACTGATATCCAAGTTTAAAGTCCCCAATTTCCTAAAAAATCACATAAAACTAAAACACACAGGAATTGTCAAGGTCATCATTTTTAGTAGCAAAGTCATCATTTTTGTGAAAAACTAGTGAAGTCATCAATACATAGGTTGAAGTTACCAATATCAAGGTAAATACAAAACACAACAATTTTAGTGAAAAAAAGTTAAAAATAAGGTCTATTTTTTTTTTTTTTGTATTTTTAAGAGTGCCAAATTACTTCCAAGATGAATGTGGAGTACAAGGTCCCATCGATCATGCCAATATATAACATAAGATTATGAGGACAATGAGTAGTCTCTCTTGTTAGTGGATTAAAAAAAAATGAAAAAAAAAATTCTAAGCCAAAGTACTAGGGTGAACAATGATAAAAAAATAAATAAATCTACAAATGGAAGACAAAAACACCATTTATCTTCCTATAATGACTCCATCTTGCAATTAATGTGAGAAAAAGCTTGTGCTTGGTATTATGACCAAATGATCTTTGACGACGCTAATTATTTATGTGTATCACCTCCTCTTGTTCACTTGGAAATTAGATCTTGGCATATGTTGGATATGAAGCTTTCTAGAAATAATTTAACATTATTTGTTTACACACAAAAGTTTGTTGCAGAATAGTTATGGCACTTGTATTTATAGTTTTTCAACTAACTCTAATTTATGCGTAATTAAGATAGGGTTAATGTTGGGAGACTAAACACATTTAATTATGTATTTATGTAGGCATGGCTCAAAAATTCTATTTTTTATGACGTTTATGTTGATATTTTCTAATTTTTAACTTTGGGGCTGATGACATCATCATGAATCATATTCCTTAATATTTGTTGAAAATTCATTTTCATAAATTAGATATTAATTAATTTAACATGGAGTTTTAACTTAATAATTTTATTTTATTTAATTATTTAAGTGAATATGATTAGGATTTTGTTCATTTCAAGAATTTGGTTAAGTGTCCTACTGAATTAGTCAAAAATGTTAATTTGCTAGGTCAAAACTTGACTGGGGATGAATCCATGAGAATTTATCATTGGTTAAATGGTATTGATCCAAATAGGGATTCCTTGACATGATTTAGGGAACTCATTTCTAATGTATAGATGAATTTTGGTATTTTAGTGATTTCTAGGCTTAATTTGTGTTGTTTGCTAAAAATTGATATGATGTCCATTTAGACATGGAATGTGGAAAAAACAAAGTGTCTACACTAATATGATGTTTTGAGTGGCCATAGACTCTTTAAAAAAACAAAAATACATTGATAATTATTTATAATTCAACCTCAGGGTGGACCAAATTAGTGTTTCCAACACTTAGTAGGAATCATATTCATAAGATCAGATAATATATCAAAGTACTATGGTCCAATCATGGCATAATCATTGAGAATTATATAAATAAGATTAAATTAATAAGAGAAATACACATGGTATAATCTATATTAAAATCCATCTCATACCTATGGAAATCAAACAAAGGAGAAGTAACACTAGGTAACTCATAAGGAGGGAAAACTAATCAAATTAACACTACAAGAAGGTGCATAATGCTCATAGGAACATTGAAGGGAATGATGGAAGGAGCTACTAAGAGAGGGGTGAATCTGTATAAAACAATGCACTTTCAATTTCAAAACCATTCCATCGAACATCAACTTGATCTAGAAACATAAACATGGAAGCACATTCATCCAAATCATGAACAAGAGCATAAAACACATCAACACATAATTTACATGGGAAATCGAATAAAATCCACTCTCAAGCCTACAAACACTTGGAATAAATGTCCTATAAGGTATTATAAACTAGAGACTGGTCAAGTATTTTAGACCAAAATTTAGTGAAACAAAGGTTCCATAAGGAGCACTAGCTCCTAAGATGATCAAGTCCTCCTGACCACCCAAAACCTTGATCAAGCCTTCCTGACCAAAGGCCTTTAGTGAAACACCTATTTCATAAGGAACAACTTCCCCTAAGGAATATCAAGTCCTTTAGAACCTCATTTTAAATGAACACATACAAATTATAACTAATGTATTCAACACTTGATGATGGATCTCTGATAACATAGCCTTTTTCACATACTTATAATGCATCCAAAATCACCTTTTGGATCATTTCACTCCTCAGCTCCTCTTAAAATCATATATAGTCACCAAAACTACAATAGATCTATCATAATAATATAAACATGACCATGGGGTCATGTAAATAAATCAAACTCTGATATTCCTCTTAGATCAACCACCAAGCTCATACAAACATCATCTATCCTTCGCTTCAATACATACTCCTCTCAAACCAGCCTCTAGAGTTTATTTGCTCATTCTGCCTCCACCAGGCTCATTATGTCAAATGACCTATGTGTCTTCCTACACCAACTTGATCAAATAATCATGAATGATATTATTCAATCTCTAATTGTCTACAATGACTTATACCTTCTCTTTCAAAATTTCTCTTCTTCCCTTAGCCCCACACATTCACAACTAGAATAAATAGGCCAAATAGACCTTGTATTTATACCATGATCTTGGTATAACCCATCTTAGTCAACCAAGATTCCTAACACACTTATTTAATCTTAGAAATAGTTAATCATACACATTACATGTAACAACCACATACTCCATAGGTATGCCAATGCCTCATTACCCCCAAACCACCATTAGGTCTTGGTGAGACTTAAAACCATTAGGCCTTCATACTCACATGTTATATGTGAGACTACTTAGACCAAATTCATCCTTTAACAATGCTTTAAATACATCAAAAATATCTCTAATATCCCCTTGATCAATCCCAAAAGGGTCCGTGCCATTTGGAACACTAGCTCCACACTTGGACCTACCAATTAGGTCTCCTAGCTCTTCAAGTCTTCATACACAAAAAACACGGTCTCAAACTTTTGAACCAAATACTCAAAAATTTCATATATCCATATGATTAGATAAAATGGGAAAACCATTCAAGACATTATATATAGCTCCATGTGCTTTAGACACATCAACACATGTTATACAGACTCAAAACAACATACATAAAATGACCACTCAAACTAGTCATATATAGTCAAGATATTTTGATTCTCCATATCTGATCAAAGGTATATCAAGACAACAAATGCCTTATCATCAGCATTATATACTTATGTAATATCTCTATGCTCATTTTCTTCTTCAACTCTACTCATAACATCTTCAACTTACCTCTTTAAGATGGTCACTCAAACTACCAGTGCATTCAACAAACACAATCAACTTCTACATCTTTTTTCATACAAAAAATAAATTGGTCAAACCTCCAATTACCACATAGATTATCCTTATGGAGTGTAAAACACTCTCAAATATCTAATTCATCATGAGACATCTAGATATCATCAAGCACATGTCAAACAATATTCTTGGGTCACTTGCAGAGCATACACAAAAACACAGTCAACTTTGAACCTTCATAACTTTGACTATACACATTTTTATATCTTCAAATTTATATTTACATATGAACCTTGGATTCCTCTACAAATTTTATTGCTACACTATGAGAAAATTATACATAGATCAATAGATATAGCTAAAATATAGAGCACTAATTTTTCCTTTAATAAATTCAAATATTCAAATGCAAATGGTCACAGTTAAACCTTGTCACTTTGTTCACATTTCATGTCCTAGCTGCTTAGATAAAATATGCACCATTTATCTTCTTCAAACTTTAATGTAAAGTGCACCATTTCCCAAACATTAAAATTTGAATAGTTGACCTCATCTCGTGTAATCTTACAATATTGAATCAATATGCACCATCGATCTCTATGGGATTATCCTTGTTTTAACAATGCTAGACAATTGTCACTTTGACCTCTTAAATTTAATACGCACCATTGATTTCAATCAATATGAACACCTACTCACTATTGATCCTTAAAAAAATCTCGATATTTATCTCTACTCAACATTAAACATCAAACACTTAGCACCATCTCATTACATCCTAACATGTTGGAGAAAACATGCTCCATCGATGTTTCTTGAAATTTACCTTGTGCAGATTTGACTAAGTATGGGAACCGTTGCTATCTTCCTAAAAGGACAACTTTGCATAATCATATCTTTTACCTTGATCACTCACATGTTCTCAAATTTTAACCATATAAACTAGGTAAAATTATAGACAAACCCATATGACCATTTCTTCATAAGACATTCACATGTGTGAGATATAAATTTATTAATATGCTCACTCATATTTTTCTTCCACAGAGCCAACTATGTCAAGAACTGTCTTGAAGGCCAAATTTTCACATGCATATATTTTGATGTGCTTCATTGCATGATATGAAATTTAGTGTAAATCAACTAGGCATAAAATTAAACAAACCCATATAATCATTTTCTCCTCATACTTTCACACGTGAAAAATATAATAACATAAAAATGCCTACTTAGATCTTTCTTGCCTCGTGCAAATTTGGCTAAGTATGGGAAAACACTATCAAAATGATTGGGATCCCAACTTTACACTTTCATATATTTTGTCACACTTCATTGCATGACCTAAAATTTAGCACATAATAACTAGGCAAAAATGTGATCACAACCATATGACTAACTCCTTCTGAATCATCCACATTTGGCAATGGTAATGTCAAAAAATTGACTACTCAAATTTTCTTCCACTACAACCAAAATGTCTAGATGAAAACAATGATCAACTAGATGAAATCCAATCTTGCACACAAGCACTCAAAGAATAAAAAAATCTTATAATAATTCCTTCACAACCTCAAATCACCATAATCATCCCTAAGCATTCCTAACCATGCCAAAATAGAAGATCAACCAAGCCTCCTTTAAGCATACTAGGACAAACACGTTGCACACTTTATCATTGTCACTAAGACTACCAAGACACTTCATCCACTCACTTGGACACCTTCATGACATCACCATGACATCATTGAAAATTATCCAACAATCTCCCCTTTTTCATTGATGTCAACAACCATCATTTAACAATATACAACTCACCTTCCTTCTCTCTCTTCAATCACTCCACAACAAGAACTTTCTCCCCCTTTGACACAATGAAAAAGTGGACACCAACTGATCTTGAGGACTTGAAAATATCATCAATAGGAGAGGACTGTATTAGAAGATGATACAAACTGCCCCTTACCTTGAGCCTACCTTTTCTTTCCTTGAAAACTTCCTACTGCTCTATGCCAACATTCTTTTCAACCAAACATTGTAACTAATGAAGATAAAATACATAAAAACACTAAAATATCATGTAACTCACCAAAAAACATCTAAAAGGACCCATCCTAATACCTTTGAGCTATTTCACATCTTGAGCATCTTCAGATCTCTATACACCATGAAGGACCACCTCACAAGCTCACTAGCATTCTCTCTTAAACCACCAACAAAACTTCATGCCACTTACCAAAAAAAACATGATAAAAAACAACCTGATAACTCTCTTTGAAACATGCATACCTTAATATTTTAGATAAACTTAACAAAAAGGCACTTGAATCTTCTCACTAGGCATGTCTAGTCTTCTTATAGCCCTACTTAGAACTTATAGGGCCCACAAATTTCAGTAGATACAATATCAAGACCTAAAACTTCATATATAGAACAATCTCATATTCACCCTAAAGCACACCAATTTACATCACTGAGATCATCCTATGCAAAATACTTCCTTCACAAACCTACTACCTAATTAGGCTTCCAACTTGACAAAAACTTGAATAACTTGAGAAACACAAACCTTCAAATCTATATTAATATTTATTTGATAATATATTTGGCCCATTCAACTTATTAAAAATCCTCAAACTTCAAATCATAAGGAAAACTACTTTTCTATCAGAGCCCAAAACCCCAGAATCTCGAAACAAATAGAGTCAACAAACCTCCTTCTAGTTAACATCCACCTCTAAAACTTATTTTACACTAGGAGGTAATCATCATAAACTTATGGACCATTATTTGAGCCTCCACATATGTGGTAACCCATACATCCTATAACCCATTTTAGGCCTGCTTGCCCTTAAGCCAAAACTAAGAAAACTGAGAGCACTCAAAAAATATTCAATTGGCAAACAGAGGATCATCAAGACACAATACTACCTATAACACATCACAAAGAATTTCATAGACATTTTTGAGCACCAAACTCTTCTTGACACTCCATAATACTTAATTAGACACTTGAAAACTACCATTTCCTGGTTGTAGACCTTATACACACTGTTGACATTATTTCATGACAAAGAACACTAAACTGGGATCAACCATGCATTACAAGCATGCCATCAATTGATGAAAAAAATAATATTCTCCACTTGATGTTCACTTAAATACATATACCAAAACTAATTCATTAGCATCATGAACAAACACCTTAGGGTTTACAGACATCAAACCCTCAAGTCACTGCCTTCCATCCTTTGGGCTAATTCTTCAAAAACTAAGAGTAAACTTGACACACA
This sequence comes from Torreya grandis, assembly GCA_037957365.1. Classification (NCBI taxonomy): domain Eukaryota; kingdom Viridiplantae; phylum Streptophyta; class Pinopsida; order Cupressales; family Taxaceae; genus Torreya; species Torreya grandis. The sequence continues at coordinate 2,676,892 of JARHVA010000133.1, read as the reverse complement.
GATCTGCTAATCAACAAAGTCCTTCACAGTAAGCCAACACATCTTCTTATGACCTTATTTTTTTTGCAACATTAATCAAGACCTCAACTAACATCCAACATGCTTCTTATTTCTATAAAGTGTCTCCTTGAAGCTTAGAGAGAGACACCCCTTTTACATAGAGAGACTAAAAGTCCCAAAACTATAGAGAGTCCCATATCTCCATAATCTCATCTGACTTGTAGTCCTGCTTGACTTTGAATAAATCCTTGAATTCATTCTTTTCTTCAAATTTTTTAATAAATTATATCAATAAAAATTATTGAGTTTCCTTCATGTCTTTCCTGGCAAACAAACCATATTTGGTTTCATTCTAATATCTTATAATAGGCTTAAGTTTTCAAGCCCATTTGTGACTTCTTTTTTGCACACTAGGAGTTACATACACCTTATTTTGATTTGGGAACTCATTCAACTTGTTCTTGTAATACCTAAAAATGTGACCAACTCTATGACAATTGAAACAAACAAGATCATTCATACCTTTTACTTGATGATGATTGTGATATTCTTTTTCTATCTGGATAGAAGACAAATTCTCTTAGCAGTCATGTATCTTATTCATATTTGATTCCTTCTTTTCTCTTGACTAATCTGAGTTATGACTTATTTGAGATAAATTGATTCTTCTTCCAATGATCCATGAGAAATCATTCCTAACTGACTTCCTTATACAGTCCTTAACTCTATGATCATACTTATTACATGTATAACAATGACCATAGAATAAACTAGCATACCTTGAAGTATCTGGTTGTCTAACAACCCTTATTACATTAGTTTTAAATCTTGTATTCTCCTTGACATACTCAATATTCTCATTCTTCTTTTCAATTTTATCCAACTTGACTATAACAAGCTCATGTTGACTCTTCAAGGATCTCATCTCAATATTTATTTGAGTGTACTCGTCTTCTCTTGCTTTCAAATTTGCATTTGCAGTCCTTAATTGATTTTCAAGAATATTGATCTTCTCTTCATTTTTTTGGCCTTGTTGGCCATGTTTTTCAATCTATATACTTTCACTTCAATAGACTTGATCTATTCTTGATACTTCTTTTCTTCTTTCTTAGACAAGCCTAAAAAATTTCCCTCAAGAGAACTAACTTGTGCTTCAAGACCTTTAATCATATTCCTCATTTTATGATTCCTTTTCTTCTACTCCTTTAGTTCACCAAGTGCACTCATGAGCTTAGCTTTTATTTCATCTTCTCTTTCAAGTTCTTCTTCCTTATTGTCATATTCTCTACTATTATGGAAAAATTCTTTATCAAACATGATGTCCTTTTCTTTTAAACATAAACCTATCTTGGCATCTACTAACAAAACCTTGAGAACCTTGAGATCATTGATAACATTCTCATCCTTTTTGGCATATTTATTTAAAATACATATATGCTCTTCAAATGCCTTGATCACATCCCTCCACTTTTGATTCTCTTTCTTCAACTGCTTAGCCATCTTGTGCTACTTAGGATCTTCAAGTTGTTAAGTTTCCTCCAAGGACCTATTATGATACCAATTGATGGAAGTAGCTACTAAGAGGTGGGGGGTGAATTAGTATAAACAAATCACATTCAATTTCAAAACCATTAAATCAAACATCAACTTGATCTAGCAACATAAACATGAAATCACATTCATCTAAAGCATGAACAAGAGCATATAACACATTAACACATAATCTACATGGGAAACCCTCTTAGGGAATAAAACCCACTCTCAAGCCTACAAACACTTAGACTACATGTCCTATAAGGTATTACAAACCAGAGACTAGTCAAGTATTTTAGACCAAAATTTAGTGAAACAAAGGTTCCACAAGGAGCACTGGCCCTTAAGATGATCAACTCCTCCTGACCACCCAAAACTTTGATAAAGTCATCTTGATGAAAGGCCTTTAGTGAAACACCTATTTCACAAGGAGCAACTACCCGTAAGGAAGATCAAGTCCTTTAAACCCTCCTTTGAAATGAACACATTCACCTTAGAATTGATGTCTTCAACACTTGATGATGGACCTCTGATAACACAACCTTCTTCACACACTTACTATGCATCCAAAATAACCTTTTAGATCATTTCACTCCTTAGATCCTCTTGAGGTCATATACAGTCACCAAAACTACAACATCTCTATCATAATAATAGCAACATGACCATGGGGTCATCCACATAGACCACACTCTGATCTAGCTCTCAGATCAACCATGAAACTCACACAAACATCATCTATCCTTCACTTCAATGCATACTCCTCTCACACCAGCCTCTAGGAATTACTTGCTCATTTTACCTCCACCAGGCTAATTAGGTCAAATGACCTATGTGTCATATTACACCAACTTGATTAGACAATAATGACTTATCTTCTTCACTCTTTGATGGTCCTCAATGACCTATACCTTTTCTTTCAAATGTTTTCTTCTTATTTTGGATCTATATATTCATAAGTAGAATAAACATGCCAAATAGGCCTTGTATGTTAGGAGGAGGAGGGTGGATAAACCGGAAGCACACAATTTGATTACCAAAACCAAGCAACTTAATATGCGGAAATTAACCAGATTCACCAAGTAACTAGAATTCAGAATAACACATGATATGAGAGACAATACCAAATTGTATTAACACTTTATACAGAAAAGAATACAATAAAGAAGATGCCACTTCTTCTCCACCACCTTACAGAGGTTTCCCACACCTCAAGTGAACAGTAATTCTTCTCCCCAAAGCTCTCCCTCTCACAGGTCCCAACACCCAACTCAAATACAGAGTTGGTGTTCACCTCCCGTGCTCCACGCACACCACAAGTGCTCCACGCACTCCACAAGCACTCCACGTGCTCCACAAGTACTCAAGGTACTTCAAGTAGATCTCCCATGAACCTGCAACAACCTGCAATTCAACAGACCATACTTATGGAAGGAACTCCCTTGCCTTCCTCTTGCTCTATCCGAGTACACACCTGTACTCCAAGTAGATCCTGCCTGATACTGCTCCCTGTTGTGTTGCTGTCTGTATGACCTTGCACACCTGCAAATCAAACAATGGTTCTATTCACCTGTGAACCTCGACCTTGCACACACATACACCTGTAGATCAACGATCTTACTTACCATGTAGATCTCCTATATAGGCCATGCAACTGTGACCAAGATCCTACACTCTTGAAGAACCCAGCTGGCTCTCCAATCCAGCACCAACACACCTGGTACTGTGGCACTAGGAGGAACGCACCATAGCTCTACCTCACACACAGAAGGAGCTTATAATTATGCTCTCTTACTCCCTAGCACACTTTTACAATACAACCATGAGTCTATTATATAGATCTCATCCAAACAATGATTAGACATCTAATTACAATAATTAGATCCGCAGTTATGAGTCTAAAATTAGCGCTCATCATGCAAACTCTTGGTTCGTTAGTTCACTGCCCGTAATTAACTCGCAGTCGAACTACACAGGCGACCGACGTCGGTCCCTGTCCACCTGGGGTCGCCGACGCCGACCGATATATGACCGACGTCGGTTGCCTTCCTGTCTTACCCTGCCGACGCCAGTTGGCCAGACCAACGCCAAACACTTCTGACACTCAGCAACTCATTCTGCAACCTCCTCCATGTCTGCATCAGTGAAGCTTTTAGCTCCACAATCCTAACAATCTCCCACTTGGAGATAAACAACTGCACTGTACCTGTACCTGTACTCCGTCTAATCTGTTTCCTGGTTTGTATCCCTCTTCAAGCTCCCACCTGAAGATAACCCACCACACATCCCGTGGTGTACCACCTGTCATCCAAGTAACCTGCCACATCCGAACCTACAAATACATGTAGTGAAGTCCTGACCCTGCATAGCAACACCTGCTGCCGGTCCCTCTCAGAAAACTTGAGAATCCACTTCCCCGAATTGGCTCCTAACTCTCTGACAGCTCCCACTGCATGGGAATACTCAGGTCTATACCAGACCTCATGTGATTTTGGACACTGTACCTGTCCAGCCCTTAGTGTGCTCCGGTTTTGCATCCCGAACCTCGCCAACACCTGATTCACATCAGCTCCCACTCGAGACAAAATCAACCTGTGATCTCCATGCCTCCCATGTCAAAGAATTCCACTACTCCAAACTCCTCATGACATGCCACTGAACTAATCTTACCCTTAGCTCAGCAAAACCCTGTATGTACACCCCTACTAGCTAGCATACTATCCACATACAACAACAGAATGATGTCATGACTCATCATCCCCCTGGTAAGACAAAACCACAGTAGTTACCCTGACATTGACTGAAGCCATGCTTCGTCCTCCACCTGTCAAACCTGGTACCACTGTCCTGCAGCTCCTCAAGACCATATACCTGGTCTTCCGTCTCACGTATCCGTTCTCTCTATTCTTCTACTAAGGTATCCATTCGTCTCTATGCTTTTATACCTGCTGGCATCTCTACCAAAACAAAACCTGTCTGGTTCTCCTCCAAGGAATCACATCCTCATCCATGCCAAGCTCACACCTGTTTCCTGGATCCTTCCTGCTCTACAATCAGCAATATGTATAAAGAAGAGGAACAACGAATTTGAGGGCCTACTTACGCCTTCAGTCCTCCATATGGGTGTTTGAGACTCCTTGACAGCGTGCTGTCCACCCAAAATCCGTTTACAGTGACCGACCTCGGTCACTCCACAGTCTGCATCCGACCGACGTCAGTTCCATGCGTCTGTATCTGACTACCAACCTGCCTGCGCTGGTGTCCCTACTACCGATGTCGGTCCTTTTAACCGACATCGGTCTTAAATACTGCCGACGTCGATCTCTTGACCGACGTCGGTCTTACCCTGCCCGACATCACCGGCTTCGGTCTGCACATGACCGACATCGGCACCTGTCTGTTCGACGCCGGTTCCCCTTGACCAACATCGGTACCTGTGTTCGCCTGTGAGTGATGACTTTTTACCCGCAAGCTTCTTTGAATCAAAATCCATGTCCAAACTGCCCTGCTCAGAAGTATCCAGCCACATCCACTGGGTTCTATCCGCCATCTCCTCCATAAACACCAAGGCTTTCCAGTTCTTAAGCCTGTCAAATATATCTGTCTTCCGCTTAAGAACATGCATCTCCTTCCTGCTCATGTGACCAAGCCTACGAAGCCACGTCTCTGCAACAAAAGAAGAATCAGTAATATAAACAAGTAGATAAAGGATACCTGTTTTCTTACCACCAGCTAATTCAAGTGCATCCGCTGTGAGAGTTCTTGTGCATCTCTCATCACCCAATCTTTCTGAAGAAATTAGCCATATCTCCAAACCTGGGACCTGCATGACCTTCATCAACACCTGTGTGTTGGCCGCCTGCAATTTCAGCTTCACTTCCCCTTTGCCAATTCTTTGGCAAGGCTCACCAGCTCCTCTACCTGGAACTGCATGGAAAGAGGCAACCGAATCTTTTATCCAAGATTCAACTTTATCCAAGAAACCTGCAAACACATCCTGTGCAACAACACCTGCTACATCTGTATCTTCAGTTTCTTCATGTTGATCTGCTACCAACCAACAATAATATTTTACCTGCTCTTTCTTTCCATAGGACCGTGAGTGACCATCTGTGCTTTTCAACTCCTCCATTCTTAGCTTACTTTGATCTGCAGTTGCTCTACTCCCACTCAATCAGAAACCCCTGAGAGTGACCTGTAACCAAACACAAAACCTGCTTCCTCCAACCTCAGCTCAGATACCACCTGTTGGTATCAAGCTCAAGAACCTACAACCAAGGCTCTGATACCACTTGTTAGGAGGAGGAGGGTGGATAAACCGGAAGCACACAATTTGATTACCAAAACCAAGCAACTTAATAAGCAGAAATTAACCAGATTCACCAAGTAACTAGAATTCAGAATAACACATGATATGAGAGACAATACCAAATTGTATTAACACTTTATACAGAAAAGAATACAATAAAGAAGATGCCACTTCTTCTCCACCACCTTACAGAGGTTTCCCACACCTCAAGTGAACAGTAATTCTTCTCCCCAAAGCTCTCCCTCTCACAGGTCCCAACACCCAACTCAAATACAGAGTTGGTGTTCACCTCCCGTGCTCCACGCACACCACAAGTGCTCCATGCACTCCACAAGCACTCCACGTGCTCCACAAGTACTCAAGGTACTTCAAGTAGATCTCCCATGAACCTGCAACAACCTGCAATTCAACAGACCATACTTATGGAAGGAACTCCCTTGCCTTCCTCTTGCTCTATCCGAGTACACACCTGTACTCCAAGTAGATCCTGCCTGATACTGCTCCCTGTTGTGTTGCTGTCTGTATGACCTTGCACACCTGCAAATCAAACAATGGTTCTATTCACCTGTGAACCTTGACCTTGCACACACATACACCTGCAGATCAACGATCTTACTTACCATGTAGATCTCCTATATAGGCCATGCAACTGTGACCAAGATCCTACACTCTTGAAGAACCCAGCTGGCTCTCCAATCCAGCACCAACACACCTGGTACTGTGGCACTAGGAGGAACGCACCATAGCTCTACCTCACACACAGAAGGAGCTTATAATTATGCTCTCTTACTCCCTAGCACACTTTTACAATACAACCATGAGTCTATTATATAGATCTCATCCAAACAATGATTAGACATCTAATTACAATAATTAGATCCGCAGCTATGAGTCTAAAATTAGCGCTCATCATGCAAACTCTTGGTTTGTTAGTTCACTGCCCGTAATTAACTCGCAGTCGAACTACACAGGCGACCGACGTCGGTCCCTGTCTGCCTGGGGTCGCCGACGCAGGCCGATATATGACCGACGTCGGTTGCCTTCCTGTCTTACCCTGCCGACGCCGGTTGGCCAGACCAACGCCAAACACTTCTGACACTCAGCAACTCATTCTGCAACCTCCTCCATGTCTGCATCAGTGAAGCTTTTAGCTCCACAATCCTAACATTGTATTTATACCATGTTCTTGGTATAACCCAGTTTGGTCAGCCAAAATTCTTACCACACTTGTTTTACCTTTGAAATAGGTACTCATATAAGTTATATGTAAGAACCACATATTATATAGGTTATACAATGCCTCATTACCCCCAAACCACCATTAGGTCTTGTTGAGACCTAAAACCATTAGGCCTTCATACTCACACATTACATGTGAGACTACTTGTACCACCTTCATCCTTTACCAATGCTTAAAATAAATAAAACATATTTCAAATATTCCCTTTCTCAATCCCACATGGTTACATTCCATCTATAACACCAAATCCATACTTGAACCTACCAATTGGGTCTCTTAGCTCTTCAAGTCTTCATACATAGAAAACACAGTCTCAAAATTTTGAACCAACTACTCAAAAATTTCACATATACATATGATTAGATCATATGGGTGAGCACTTTATGACCTCAAATATACATCCATGTTATTTAGACACATCAACACATGTTCTAAGTACTCAAAACAACATACACAAAACGACCACTCAGACTGGTCATATATAGTTAAGCTATTTTGATTCTCCATATCTGATCAAAGGCATATCAAGATAGCCAATGCCTTATCATAATACTTAGAGAATTATATAATATCTCCATTATCATTTTCTTCTTCAACTTACCTCTGTAATATGGTCACTCAAATTGCCATTGAATTCAACAAACACAACCAAATTATACATCTTTATTTATACATAATATAGATTGGTCAAACCTCCAATTACCAAACAGATGATCCTTATGGACTCTAAAACACCCTCCAATATATAATTCATCATGAGACATCTATATATCATCAAGCACATCTTAAACAATCTTCTTAGGTCACTTGTAGAATATACATAAAAACATAATCAACTTTGAACCTTCATAACTTTGATTGTACACACGTGTAGATATTCAAATTTATATTTATAGATTCAATTGGATTCCTCTACAAATTTTATTTTTACACTATGAGAATTTTTTTCATAGATCAAAAGTTATAGCAAAAATACAAATCATTGGTTTTTCCTTTGATAAAATCAAATATTCAAATGCAAATTGTCACAGTTAAACCTCGGTCACTTTGCTCACACCTCGTGTCCTCTATGCTTAGATAAAATAATCACCATTGATCTTATTTGAACTTTAATGCATAGTGAACCATTGCATAAATTTTAATATTTTAAATATTGACCTCATCTAGTGAAATTCTTGTAATATTGACTCAATGCACATCGTTGATCTCTATGGGATTGTCCTTGATTTAATAATGATAGACAACTATTACTTTGGCCTCTTGAATTTAAAACACACCATTGATCTCAATTAGTATGAACACCCACTCATTGTTGAGCCTTAGAAGAAGCTCGATCTTTATCTTTGATCAACATTAAACATCAAACACTTGGTACCATCTCATTACATCCTGAAATCTTGGAGAAAACATTCTCCATTGATGTTTCTCAAACTTTACCTTGTGTAAATTTGACTAAGTATGGGAACCATTGCTATCTTCTTAAAAATCCAACTTTGCATAGCCATATATTTTACCTCACTCACTCACTCACTCACTCACATGTTCTCAAATTTAAACCATAGAAACTAGGAAAAATGCTAAATAAACCCATATAACCATTTCTCCTTGAAACATCCACACGTGTGAGATATAAATTTATTAATATGCTCACTCAAATTTTTTTGCCACAAAGGCAACTATGTCAAGAACCGTTTCAAAGGCAAAATTTGCATATGCATATCTTTTGATGATATTCATCAAATGATCTAAAATTTAGTGAAAATTAAGTAGGAATAAAAGTGAACAAACCCATATGATCATTTTATCCTTGAAACTTCACACATGAAAAATAGAACAACATCAAAATGCCTACTCAGCGCTTTCTTACCTCATGCAAATTTGGCTAAGTATGGGAAAACACTATCAAACTGCCTAAGAGACCAAATTTTCACTTATATATATTTTATAACACTTCATTACATGACCTAAAATTTATTGCATAGTAGCTAAGAACAAATTTTATCATAACCATATTACCAAATCCCCCTGACTCATCCACACATGATAATGGTGACATTAATAAACTGCCTACTCAGATTTTTTTCCACTAGATCTAAAATGTCTAGATAAAAATAATGATCAACCAGATGAAATCCACTCATTCACACAAACACTAAAAGCATATAAAACCCATTATATGACCTCTCTCATAACTTAAAATCACCATACTCATCCCTAAGCATTCCTAACCATGCCAAAATAGAAGATCAACCAAGCCTCCTTCCAACATACTAGGATAACCACATTGCACACTTTGTCATTGTCACTTAGACTACCTAAGCACTTAATCCACTCACTTGGACACCTTAATGACATCACCATGACATCATTGAAAACTCTCCAATAGGGAAGAACAATAATGGAGGACCTCTACATCCTTAGTTTTGGAATAAAAAGTTAAGTATGGGTCATAGAGGGAATATTTATCATCATAGTTTGGAGTAGTAATATTATGTTAAGGGATGCAACCACTATATCACTAGAGGAAGTGGGATTCTTAGGAATGACCACAAAATTTGAAATCTTGTCAATTATATTCTTCCAAGAATGAGGTCAAAAATAAGGAGAAAACTAAACATTGATATTAGAAGGGAGGTCTAATATTTTGATCTTAAGATTGATCTCATCAAGCTTATAATCATCATTAGAGGTTATGTATGATATTTACCATAAACTTATAATGTCCACTATATCCTTGATTATAATTTATGGGCTAATTAAATCATTCATATTCTTAGAAAGAAATGCTAAGAAAGGGTTCAAGGGTAAGTATTATAAATACACCTCTTTCTTGGAATTGTTAAAAATTCCAAGGGTTGGTATCACCTTTAATCTTGTATATAACACCCTTATATGGAATCATGACACACTAGCATGTGGAAGAAGCCACTGTCCTCATGTAATGAGTCCAAGGGTGACCAGGAAATATGTTATATGATAAAGGAAATTTAAAGATCATAACCTTAACTCAAATTATGATGGGTGGGATGGTTATGGGAATTCAAACACATTTTGGGGGATTAATTTTCCTTTTATTATAACCTTGACATGTATTTTGGGTATATTTAAGGTTACACTCAAAGTATCTAAGGGTTTTAATGAATTTTAGGGAGGTGACATATGCATCAAACCCTTCATATATCAAGGCATTTTTGACTTGAATATCACCAACTTGCACACTAATGAAAAAATAGGATCATCTACATGATGTAATATTTCATTGGGAATTATGATTGGTAATAGAAAACTTTAATGAAAGAGATGCATTTATAATTTCATCAACTTTGATGGACATTTCTTCACATTGTTGTAAAATACTATTCTCAGAGTTTGGAAAGGTAGTTTCTTAACCCATAGGTTGTGGTTGAGGAATGTTCATGTCAAATAAAAGTAACATAAATTAGTTGTGATGACATTTAGAATTCCTCATGAGCTCAAGGAACATAATTTGGGAAGTTAACTTTAATTAAATGGGATCTCATTCATCAAATACTACATGAGCTAGATAAGTCTACAAAATAGGTATGGAATTATGAAGAAATTTAGCTAAGGAAAGAACTGATCCAAAATAAAACTAAGAATGAATGAAACTATGTAGACTCAACTTGAATAATACAATTGGGACAAGCTAAACTAATGGTATATAACTAGTGGATGTCTTTGGTTACATAAAAATATTAGAATTAGATTATAGTGGATAGACTGATATAGTTGGGATAGTATCAACTAATTTTATAGAGCTAACTAATGCCATTGATTTAAAAAAAATCATTACAATTAGACTCTATCATCTACATCAATACACTAACATCATAATGATTAATATAATGTTACTATATCAACTAGGCTTATATAGTTGAATTAGATTTAGTTAGGGAAAAATATTGTATCACGTTAGCCAATGTAATTTATTCAGATCTACTAGCAAAAGACTACACCAGGTTGGTTAATGATGTTGAAAAAGGAAATGATGTAAAAATAGACTGCATCAAGTTGATTTATGTAGTTTAGAACATATGAAAATATACCTTATTTGTTGGTACAGTTGTACAAGAAAATAATTATACCAGGTTATCCGGTATAGTTAGTTCATCTAGAATAATGGTGGTAATAATTTCCTCAAGATCAATATCCACAAAATGATGTGGAAGATTATCTTGAATGTTTTGTAAGTATAATAAGGAATACTATTTTGATGAAGATAATGATCAATACAAGAGACTACATGATTCATGTTATTCATGTTGACTAAACATTACACATCATTGGAGGAATATGGGTTAACTATGATTTCAATAACATTTACGGGTGGAGGCTTATTTTGATTGTTTGGTTGTTGATTTTGATTGTGATTAGGAAGAGGATTATATAGAAAGGTGAAAATTGGTTTGGTGAATAGTTTCACATTTACATTTGGAGTCATGGGATTTTTATACCTTATCATAAGCTTGTTTTTGTTTTCAGATCATAGTTTCATGATCAAAGTTTAAACTAAGAGGAAATTTGAAATCAAGGTTTTTAAGGGACTTACATGTCTCATTGGAATGTCCCAAATTTTCATTGAACCAATAATTTTTTTTAGAATCATACCAATGATCATTGGGTTAGGAAATATCAAATTTTCTAGGTTAGGGTTTAGGAAGTGTTTCTTATTATCAGTTAGGAAAAGAAGCTGATGAACTTCACAATTATTAACTTTTAAGGAAGAAAGAGGAGGATGGAAGGAACTTCCCTTGATACATTTGAAAAGTGTCATTTTGTTGTATCTTCTTAGTAAAATATCATCGATATTTCTTTTAAACTCATATGTTTCTGAGACACCATCATTAGTAGCACTTTTGTTTATAGACTTCATAACACATGAGTTTCAAGTTTGGGCTAGGAATTCTTGAATTTTATTATGAGGAAGTCTTATCTTTTATCTTGACAAATGGATTATTTAATGATTTTGAAGAGAGATTCTTAAATATATATTAGATTTTATGATGAATAGTGTTGGTAAACAAATGGAAGAGGTTAACATCTAGCATATTATGATCAACTCTATCAGCGAAGGATTTCTAACGCTTGATGAATACGTGGGTAGTCTCAAATTCCATTCGATGTAATTAATGAAGTAGGATCAGATATTTTTAGGTAGATTATTGGTTTGAAATTCCTTAATAAATATGTTAACTAAGTCCTCTAAACTAGAGATAGAGCTAGAATTGAGTTGGTTATACCAATCTAGAGTGTCATCAAAAAAGGTTTTGGCAAGTAGCTTGGTAGATGCTAAAGTGTTAAGTTTAATCCATTTGTATAATTTCCAAAGGATATAAAATTCAAAGTGGGATCATTTGATCCACTATAGGTGATTGAATGAGTGATTTAACTTATGTCTATGTTTGTAATAGGAGGATCTAATGGTTCATTTTGAAGGTGTTTAATGGGTTTTTATGAAGAAAAGGTTGTGGAATGAGATTACCATTAGTATATCTAAGGGGGGTTGTGGTACATTTGGATTTTTTTAGTCCCCACTAAGATTTTTGAGTATGATTTTTCATTTTAAAAGGTTTTTTTGCATTTACATCATCCAAACATCACTACTAACTTTAAAGTTAGCCAATTGGTTCATGAATTTCAACATGATTTATTGAGGATAAAACACATTTTGACTAACTTGTTAGGATGTATTAGATGTGTTGTTATCATTGGTTTCAATGTGGGCTCTTTGGGTTAACCCACTAAATAAGGGATCTCCCATGTTAGTAGCAATACTATGCATGGAGGAAGAATAAGGGAATGAGGAAATTTCATATTGACTTTCCCTGAGTCTAGTAGAAAAATTAAGAGTGGGGGAAGGAGGTCTTTCCACATAAGGAGCCATAATGAGATGGTATATCACCATAGGGTCCTTACCCTTGTGATTAACATGCTCTTGGAGGTAAATAATCATGTTATTAGTGTAAATGAAATCATACTCATCTTATACCTCTCTCATAAATTTAAGTGGGTAATCTCGATGGGTGGTCTTAGGATTTTAAAGTGGTTCATAACTCTTATATTGAGTTAAATTCACATGATAATTTATTTTATCTCGGTATTCTATGGTATTAAAGGTAAAAGTGTTTTCAATATTTTATGAGAGTTAGTTAATTCCAATAAATAATATTGGGTTTCATATTTAGAATGATAAAAGATATGCTCCATAGTGGAAGAGATAAGGATAACTTAAATAGGCTAGAAAATACAATTAAAGCATTAAATTGAAATTATATGTTATTGGGTTGGCCAATATAGTTGATAATTGTCACTGGGGAAAATATTGTATCAGGTTAACCGAAGTAGTCAGGGGCACACACATAACTATATCAAGTTAGCTGATATAATGCAAAACATAATGAGTTATATCAAGTTAGTTGATGTAATTCATAAACACATCACATAATTATATTGGGATAGCTAATATAGTTTATACAAATAAGCAAACTAAAATTTATGCTAGCTAATTTACAAAAACAAGATAGGGAGGTATACTATTTTTTATTAATTTTTAGGCTCTTGGATATGTTGATGTAGGGTTATACAGATATACAAGTTATATCAAATTTATGTTTATAGGTAGGGTTCTCTAGGATCATTTATATCAAAAAACCATAATCTTACCTACTTGATATGTGTGTATTATCTCTAGTAAGACCATTTTTTCACCTTAGTGACACCATATTTTCCCTTCTTCTTTAAAAAATATTTCCATCTTCTTTACTTCCTATTCTCCATCTCTTTTCAAACATGGTAGTAATATGGTAGTTTCATATTTTCCATATATAGAATATAATATGCATCTTTGAGTTATTGTGATATGATCTCTTGGTCATTTCATTTTCTTTGTAAGATTTCTCCTAGTTATGTTTTAGGACCTTGAGTTTTCTGTTCACCTTTTTTTGGGACCTTGAGTGATATGATCTCTTGGTCATTGCCATTTGAACCAAGGGGGAGATTAAAGTGTCAATGGGTCCACCCTAAGATAAGTATATTCTATCCATATACTTTTTCATGTATTTACTTATTATATTAGATGTTACATATTAATTTTTGAATATATGTATGTGTATCCTTATTTAGCCTTATCCACATTGAATAAGTTATTGTGAATTTATGATTGTTTTGAATTTCCATAAATCACTTTAGGTTTCTTAGAACCCAATTTGGTTGACAAATTATATGATAATTCTAACCCATCTCTAGTTTAGTATATATTTTACAACCATGTTATATCTTTTTTGATATCTAGTGAGAGCTAAATCCTTGTGTTATAGGCTTAGGCTTTGGAACCCTTTCCTATTGACATTTACATTATAGGGAACCATATGCTATATCTATTTAATTAATTAGTCCTTAACCAACCATCCAAGTATTTTAGGCTCAATTTTATTGACCTCATTTAAGTCCTAGTCTATTGGTAAAAAGAGGTTTTTTTATAGGTCATCCTAGCCCATGCATACATTTTGGTGAACCTAGTAGGAATCGAACATGCAACCTTCTAATGTAGGGTTATCAAAAATATAGGACCTAAAATAATAAACATAAATTTTATGATTTGATATCTTCCAACTTCTTATATCTAATTATATTGGCCAACCCATTACAATTATTTCTAGTCATCTTACTATATCAACCAACCAATATTGTCTATTTTGTCTAGTTCTATTCATAAATTATCTTGGCAAACCTAATATTATTTGATTTTAGTTTTATTAAAACAATTATAAAAATTTGGTCAATAAATTTAGGGAGACATGTATAATAGTATTAGTATATCCAATACAATGCCAAACATAATGATTGTATAAGGTTGGTTGATGCAGTTCACAAACATAGCACAAAATGATATTACGTTGGTCGATACAACATTTAAAAAGAAGCAAGTTGACATTTATATAACTACTATGTGAAAACATGATAGGGATATATACTAAAAACTATTTTATTTATTTTTATTCTATTAGATATAATAATCCTAGTTTTAATAGAGTGAATATGGCCGTGAAGGCACTAACCACATAGGATTCCAATGTACTCATGGCCACACTATCTCATCTATGAGTTACATTGAGAGTATTTTACAAGGAATAAATACTTACTAGTTTACTTGAGAACAACATGGATGGATTTATTCTTATAGTTAAATAAAAATAGGGAAATGTTAGGTGTTTTTACATACCATGAGGAACATGGAAACTAAAGTCTGTGTATAGTGTCATCTAATGGTTTGAGTATCCTAGAGATACCCCTCACATTACGATGTCGGTAAATTAGAGCATCACTTAGCCTATAAATACAGATCTTATTTAGTTTTAAAACTATTGAAACATAATTTATATATAAAAGAAAAGAAAATAAATATCAAAATCTAGATTTACATTTAGTGAAAACATGCAAATAGACTGGTATAGGTATAGCCAATATAGTTGTACTATGGTAAATTGAAATGAAACACATAGAACTATATTTGGTTGGATGATAAAATTGTACCAACACATAACATTTTATATGGTTGGATTCTATGATCTATAAAAATAAATAATGGTAGTGAATTAGCTAATACCATTCATATACAAACGAAAAATTATATCAAACTTATACGTATAGTTGGGTTAATGGTTTGGAAGATTTTTTCTAAGAAGTAAGAATAAAAAACACATGAAATTTACCCAATTTAAGGTAGAATAATATTCAAACTTGGTTGACCATAATGTATTCATAAGCTAGGATAACCTACAACTATCATTTCTCTCTCAATAGACTAGGACTCAAATAAGGTCAATCAAATAAAGACTATGATACTTGGATGATTGAGAAAGGACCAATTAATTCCATAGATATAAAAGAGAGTTACCTACAACATGAATGTCAATGGGAAAGGGTTATAAATCTTAACCCTATGGCTTAAGGATGTAGCTCTCACTAAACCTTAATAAACATATACTATGGTTGTACAAGATATACTAAACTAAGGTTGGTTTGGAATGATCATAAAATGTAAGGTGCCATGGTCAACCAAATGGGGGTCTAGGAAACTTAAAGTGATTTATGGAAATTCTAATAAATCATATAGCCACAACATCTTATTCGATGTGGAAATGGCCTAAACAATGATACACATAAATATACTCATAAAGTAAGAAATAACATCAAATATATTAAGTAAATAAATAAAAGAGTAGAGGGATAGAATATACTTACCTTAGGGTGGACTCATTGATGTTTTAATCTCCCCATTGGATCAAGTGGATATTTTAAAGAGATGTTTCAAGAATACCTCAAATGGTTAGATGAAGACCTAAGATATCCTCACCTAGGAAATCCCAGTGACTCCTATTGAGCTTCAATGAAAACACAGTACAAGAATCCTCAAGATAGGATTCTACACCAATAAATCTCCCAAAAGGACTTAGGGAAGAAGTGTGAGTGAATATTATGTACATATATGATATGAATAAAATATGACCCTTTATATATATATATATATATATATATATATACATACATACATACACACACACACACATGTCTATATATATACATACATACATATATATATATATATATACATATACATATATATATATATATATATATATATATATATACATATACATATATATATATATATACATATGCATATATATATATATATATATATATAGATACACACATATATATATATAGATACACACACACATACACATATATATGTATATATAATAAAACTATACATATATCCAATACCCAAAACTAACCCTAAACACAAAACCACTGGTATTAGCCTAAGGGGTACAATTAAAATAAATTAGTTGACACAAAATGACATCAACCAAAATGATAGGATACAAATGATAAAAGATAGGGTTAGAACTATATCAAACTAGTTAATATAATACACTAAGGGTAAAGACGTAGAACATATAGTACTGACTAGGATGATACAATAGGATATAGGGAAGATTTCAAATCTAGACAAGAGATTATTAGGAGAGGTAGATGGATAGAAAATTTTCTGAGGTCAAATTAATAGTATAATTATTGTAATTAGTATATAGTAACAATATCTCTCATAAATCACCACAAGCCTTTCCCACCCCATTCCTAGTGTACCCTTTAAGACATGCACTCAAGGAGATTGATGCATCAACAATCCACTACAAGAGAAATCATTGGTAAATGATAAAGTGAAAAATATTATATGTATATAAAATTCACCAATGAAAAAAATAGTTTTTGGAACCTTGCACATATTAGACTTGGTGGTATAGAAACAAACTCAAAAAGTGTGATTTTGAGAAAACCATGTCTATCCAAGAAGAACACATGCCTTATGTGTGCCTTCTCAGAAGAAGTTTTTTAAACTCATAATATAGGAACAAGATCCAAATATTTTCCACATTAATTCTACATGTTCATAATTCCATTACAATAATCAGGTATATCATTCCCTAATATATTTTACTTACTTTGCATAACCTAGTTTCATTTTTTGAATTTGTCATTGTTACTTGAGACCAATCTATTAGATATATTTGAATTATATACTCTCATGGATGTATGATTAAATATAATATTTTTTTATCATTTTATTTATATTTTAAGTAAAACTAGAATTAGGGTAAACGTAAATCATGAAATTGATGTGAATCAAACATGCAACCTTATGATCAATAGTACACATTTTGCATGGATCACATTACAAGATAATTATTCATTAGTCATCTAGTGCACCTAAAAAGGTAAGGATTATTTCCCTCCAATGGTCCTTACTTATACATTGATATGATTTTCATTAAAACCTAGTATTTTTTAAATCAAATCATCATCATCTATTATACAAGCTTCTCAAGCTCTGATTCTTATAATTATAACTCAAAGACACACACCATCACAACATCCACATCTTAAGGCTGATTTGAAACCTATACCAATAATTTTATCATGATTTATTATGGCATAATATTTAATATTTATTACATAAAATTATACACATATTATTCATATATACTATGAGAATTATCACATATCTTGTGAGCAATTTTTAAATACATCAAATGATTCATTTGAGTCATAGAGCTCAGATTATATTATATAGATGAAATTATTTGATAGTATTGCTAACTTGAATCATGGAATTCACTACATACATAATATAACATTTATTATACTATCATTTATCTTTCTATTTTTTCCTTTTATTTAGTTTTAATGCACTTAGTCATCTACTTGAGAGTTTTATCACATATTGGCAGTTTGGTTATATATGACATTTATGGACTTTTGAATATTAATTATTTGAATTAATCATTGAGTTTATGCCTCATAATTTTTGGTGATCCTATTAATCATGATATAGGTTTTTTTTATCTATTGCATGCTATTTTTTGACACTTAGTCTATCATAGCTATATATTTGTTGACTATGATGCTACACATGAAACATACATTATTGTATACATTTACACTAGTCATCCAACATCTTATGATATATTTATAAATCACTATTCATAAATTATTATGTGTATGCAATATCAAAAAATAATACAAAATTTGAAAATATAAAAACATTCATAAAAGACATAAAAAATGGGCATTTTTCTTAAGTTGAACTATGTGTATCATACATATTATACCCATCTTAATGGTTTTTATACATTCATGTTTCCACACATGATTATAATGGTATAATTTACTACACAAGATGTGGGATATTCTAATTATATATGGTTTTAAACTCATTCTATTCACTAGTGATTATTACATGGTGATATTTTTACTAGTATTTTCATAGGTTACTATATTAAGCCATTTTACATTGATCATGCATCTTACATTTTATTTCACATATTATACACATATTTTAATTGTGTTTATGGAGTCTACATGAATTTATTTACATATCATTATTATTTTATATCGTTACATTTCATATCACTTTCTTTGTTATCTATATTTATCTATACATTACACCTTATCATCGTACCATCCATATTTCTATGAGTGATATTTTTATGTCATCGATACATCATTACTATATCATAGTATTTTAAAAATATTTATTATTCT
The DNA here is from genome assembly GCA_037957365.1 of Torreya grandis. Lineage (NCBI taxonomy): Eukaryota > Viridiplantae > Streptophyta > Pinopsida > Cupressales > Taxaceae > Torreya > Torreya grandis. Next base: position 2,657,678 of record JARHVA010000133.1, on the reverse strand, counting down.
ATATGTTGTGTCTTGTATGTGGCTTCCTCTATATTTTTTTCATTCTTATATCTTCTTAATTTTAATTTGGTGCTTGATTTCTATTTTTATCAATATTCTTCTAGACACTTGTTTCACATTGATTGCTATGTTCCATTAGCCTTGCCCATTTATTATTGATCCATATTATTATTACTTGAATTAGTTTTCCATTTATGATATCAAATCTGATGGGACCTTCAGTCACAACAATCATTGAGTTTTGAAGAAGCCTTAGGTTTATTATAATCATGTTCATCTTATTCTTCCACTTTGTGAGCCTTTCTCCTCCCTTTTTCATGTGTGGCCCTATGTTTTCTTATGTTAATCTTCTATTCTATTAATATTACCAAAAAAAATTAAAAACATGGATTCATATATGATCATATATTTTACTATGGGGGCATCATACCCACACTTTTTTACTTAATGATCACATCTATATACATTTATTTTCATAATGGAGGCATGATACTCATTATTTATATCATACGAGTTTTATTGATCACATATTTTACCAATAAGGGCATGGTACCTAGACTTTCTATTTTATATCACATTTTATTATTATGTAACCATAACCACACATGTTTCTTATCAGAATATATTATATATAAATTCTATTATACACCTCTCACTTCTAAGTGTACATTATTTGTTCATATTTTAGATCTATTCTACCATAATTTGGATTGCACAACACTTAATTAAGATATAAAATTTAATGTAATTATGATTTTAAATTATGAAAAATAAAGCATGAATGTAAATGTAAAATGTTGAAATAAATTGAAAAGTGGCATGAGATAAATATACAAAGTACTAAAGAGATCAAGATACTTATCATTTTTGGTCTACTAATTGACTTCTGATAGTGAGAATAGGGTGGAAGTAGGCCTATGAGTTGTTTGAATATATATCTAATTATCTATGTGCACAAGGTCACTAATGTGAGGATAGAGTATATTTTTAAACATTAGTGACTAAGGTTGAGATTTATATCATGGGTAGATTTAGATATTTATGACTGTATAGTCATCTATGCATATATATATGTGATCTTAATGTGTGGCTATATGCACAACACTATAAATCAGTCGCTTTCTCCTCAAAACCCTAGGTTTGATTATGAGGGGTAAAAAATATAATTTTTTTGAAAGTGTAATGGGTTTAGCTGACTCTAATCACCCTCATTTATGAGAGACCACTACTTACGTATCTAATACTTTGAAGAGGAAATTCAATCCACACATATTTCTTCCCATTAATATGAATGTGAAATTATGTTCCTTAGATCTATGAATGCACACAATCTCTAATTTTTTATACTTGAAAATGTTTGCTCTTAACTTATCTTGGAGTGTTTATGACTTGGTTAATGACAACTCCTAGTGACTAATTTTTAATTTGGGAGAATATGGTAGATTTTAAAAATGCAAAGTAGTATATAGATGATTGATAGATAAGCTCCAAGTGAGTAATAAGTGTGAATTTTATTTGTATTTATTTGAGTCCATTTGAGTATTTTATCACCCCATCGATATAATAAGAAAATGGGTTGACCTAAAGGAATGATTTAATTTTTAAAAATAACCATTATTAGGTGAGGGTCACTAATGTCACCCTCAAGCTAGTTTCATTAACTAGAATATCTGATCTTGACGTCAATATCTAAAGATAGGAATGTGGATATAATTATCTAGAGATGTTTGAATAATATACATAGATGGTTTGACACATATGAGACATTATTTTAGGTGATTGTAAATAAAATGATTAGGTTAGGCTCATAGTAAGCATCTAGATGTTAGTATGGCAACCAAGAGGTGTATATGTGTGCACACGTCATGTATGGTGAAGGTAGGCTAATAGTCAAATTATCAAGTGTATAATACCATATTTTGTGTATACTAATTCCTCCCTTTTATTCTATTATTGAAATTTAATATAGATAATAGAGTAAAAGGATAAATTATTCTTGACTATGTACAATGCACTTTTTATTTAAGATATGGCTCCAAATATACATCTTTTCTCCATGAAAACATATAATGAAGAGGTGTTAGTCAATGCCCATATGTGAAATATAAAATCTAAAATTCAAAATTCAAAAAAAAATAAGAGCAAGGAAGGAGTAAACATATATGTTAGTAAACCATGTTTCCCTATAAATTTTTAGATATGATGATTCCTTATTTAATTATTAGATAATTGTGCATCCTTGTTAAAGCACATGGAGATTTTGGGTGATTGTGCCCCAAATTTTTGTAACTATATAATCCTTTGGGTTGGGAAGATAAATAACTTAACCCTCATGAATGTATAGTAGTGATAATATTGTTAAGCATTATTTAACCTCAATTTAACTAATTCATATCATTGATCTTGAACCTTAATATCGTAAGGTAGGAACCACATAATGGGTTATCTATGGGTAATGCCATGGCCATTGAGAGTTTTTGAAACTCAATTGTGCTAACTCAAATAACTGATCTTGAATGTTAATATGGTAAGGTAGGAAATATACAATGGGTTATCTATGGTTAATCCCGTGGCCATTAATCATCACTCAACCTCAACATTCATTACCTAAAAAATCATAAATCAACCACTATAGATAGACTTATAGATTCAAGTTTGCTAACTACCTATTATCATTGAAGTGTGTTTGAAAATAAATAATTAAAATAGTGATGATTACAAAATCTGTAAATGTGAATGAAAAATTATCTTGCCTCACTTAATTTTTACCAAATTTAGATTGTCACAATCTATATGTGCATGAATAAGCATCAAGCCCCACTATATTTGTATCAATAGAATATTATACATCTATATGCTAAATTTGAGAGCTTGTATCTCAAATGTATATGTGTGTGAAATTTTTTAATGTTTGTCCTTATAAACTATGTGTACCTACATGGAACATGCAGTCAAGTGTATCTAAATCTATAATTTTTAACTCATGTCTCTATAAAGTGAGTTCATATGTATGGAATATGCCCCCAAAATATATACCAATGCATATATATTTATTATATATCTAAATCAATCTAACATTTGAACCATTTTTGAATATATAAAATATGTATTCTATACCCAAAACATTATTTTTATGTTCATGGAGGCTTGAGTGTCTGTGACAAGCCCACTAATATGCCCCACTTTTGAGGTAATGGATGTATCCTATAAGTCATTCATCACAAAATTAAATTAAATTATATCATGCCATGTATAAATATATAATCATGTCAACATGTGGAGAATATGTCATCAAGGGATGTATGTAACACATTTAATGCAAAGCATATAAGTGTCATGTCAATATATATGCATTAATTAAGCATAAATAACCATCATTGATATAAGAACTGAATAAGCTTATGTAGTAAATAGGTGCATGATATAAATCATGACACCACACACAAAGTAGAGGTTCATGATATGTATCATGGAACCTACAAACTCAACCATCTTAGTAATCTCAATAAGTGTAACAAGCTTAATAGATAATCTTAGATTAATCTACTCATAATTATGCAATGTCACACATAAGGCCAAGGGTCAAAAATAAATAACATAAATATTTCATAAAAATAAGGCCAATGGGGTACAAATAAGGGACAAAAATATCCTATAAAAAACAAGGCCAAGGGGCCACAAACAAGGGACATAATATATAATAATGTGACATGTGGAATAAGATGCCCCAAACATTGGCATGGCTAATGGGTATAATAAATTCCAACATCTATGTGTATATGCATGATCGATATGTCTTACATCAAATCATATACCATGAAATACATGTGTGTATAAACTAGAGTATGCCATACATGAAACATGTGATAAATAACATATGTAAATAGTTTAATCTAGTAATCATGTTATACTTAGGTCCTGATATTCACTCTTTTTAATATTTTCAATTTTTTTGTGTTTTTGAATTATTTTATTTTTTGTACTTTTGTAATTATCTCAAATTTATAAAAGTGTTAACCGATGATCCAATCAATTAGATATTCATGAGAATATCATTTATCATGTGGTACAAGGGTAACCTATCATGAGTGGAAAATACAATATGTAGGTATATCAAAATATAAAAAGGAATTTTATGATGTAATGTCATTATCATCATTACTCATAGGCTCATGTGTATGATGACTAAATCTAGAATTCTTAGGACCCTATTGGGTCCACTATATAGTATAATAATATATCAATTCTTGTGTTCACTTTAGAACATGTTGAAATATTTTTGTTTCTAGCTTATTATGTGGTATATTAGATAATGGAATTTGTGAGCCCTGAATAGATCTCTAATGTGAGGACTATCATAAAATTATCTAACTAGGAGAGTCACCTACTCTCCTCTAAGATAAGTTTATAGATAGATCTTTAATAGGTACAATAACTAACTTTTTAATGCTCCTAAATAGGTGTAGAAAACCAATTACAATGGTGATAATGGAGGAGGAGGATATACCACTAGTTGAAGAGGGTACTCATTAAATTTTTTAAATATTAATTACTTTATTTTACTATATATATAATGAAATCCTAATAACATGTTGAGTATCCCTATACTTTATAAGTATATAAATAGTATAAAAATTATATCAAAGTTGACTATAGATACTAAAACTGAATATTTATAACATCTCAATCTTATACATTTTACAAATATAAATTAGGGATATACCCTTGATTTTTATACCTCCCTATTTTGAAAGGATCATATTCACCATTCATTATTCATAAATTCTTATCTCTTACTCTGATCCATATCATTATGATGATTAGGTATTTTGCATTGCATAAAAAGCTTAAAACTTGATCAACATCTTTCACTATTAGTTTCATATATGTACATATTTTCTAGCCTTCTAGACACTACCAACCATAGAGAGACACTACCATTTATGGTAGTGTCCATATCCTTATCTAGTGTCCAGTTGCCAAAATTAATCAAAATTATAAATGTATCAAAACCTATGGGTTGGCCTATTTATTTTATTAAACCCTATTGTCAGATATTTTCAAAATAGGTGTGGTATAAATATAATTCTAAGCCTTCTCATTCCTCATCTATAAAATATTAAGTAAACACATACTAAATCTTAATCAGTCAACTACATAACCAAGTTATTCTTCCCTATTCATCCCTATTTTCATATCAAGCATAGAGATCCCATATCTAAATATATCATAAAAAGGTGACATAAAACCTAGAACAATTAAGTTGGTCACTTAGAGATATATTCATTATTATGTAATAAACACTATGTTAAAATCAAACACTAACATCAGTGATAGTGTCTAAATCTGACAGTATTGTCCATGGATAAAAAAATACAATTTCTATAATCTAACAACTGATCTAGAATATTGATCTTGAGTACTTTCTACCTATTTATTTTACATATTTTATTTCACATAATAATCCCAACTAAGTATCATTTCTATTTGAAATTATAATAAATTTAACATCTTTCAAATTTGGTACTTCTTATTTTTAGCATATCTTAGTATTATAATTTAGAATTTTTATTTATCTAATTTTATAATTGATTGGCCTACTATAGATTAGTTTATCACCCTTGTGCTTGAATTATTTATATATTTTAACCCTATTCCTACCACTTTCTAAATTTATGGTTAAACATTTAGTTTAACATTCTTAATACACATACATTTCTATCTTCTACCAATGTTGTGCCCAACAAGGTATTATTTCAAAATCAAGAGTTTAAAGAAAATATATTTACAATAACTGATTTAAATAATATTCAAAAGGCTAATACAATTCCAAGTGAAATTATAAAGGTAGTTCTTAGAAATAACTTGATCACATTATCTCCTATACAACCTCTAAGAATAAAAAAATATTATTTTCAATATCATAGAATGCATGGATTTCATACAAATAATTTTTTGGATTTAAAGAAGAAGATCCAATGCATAGTTGATAATGGTGATCCTACAAGATATACATCTCATTGTTTCTCATAAATATTCAAAAAATTCAAATATCTAAAAAAATACAAAAACATTAAAATATCTCAAAAATAAAAAAAAAATTCAAGATTACCATGTTTTATTAGCCCTTGGCATCTATGTTGTTTAATTTACGTTATTAAATATCATATCATTACTTTCTATATACACATATGTTTCATGCATGTTTTGAGAGTGATAGAGGCATATCCATACAAATTATATATGAACTTATAGATGTTGGACCTCTCCTCCACCCATGTCATATAGTACATTAGTGGCATCTACTTATTTGATCATGATTAATAAAAGTTACATATCCTTTATGATGATTCTTACATTATCATATTTGAGTTTACATACTAATGTTTACACATGTCTATATCAATGTTCATATTTTTCATAGTGTAATTTATATGTTATATTATATAACATTTTTTATATCACATATATGTAGGGAATAGTATGATATGATTATGTTAATTTCTTATGATTCATTATTTTTCACTTCTTTAAGTGTATTGCATTACTTACTATTGTCTTATTTGTGAAATGTTAAATATGTTACTTCATTATTGGCCCATGTGCCATTTTATGTTAATTATCAATTTTAATATGTCATTCCTTTTGATTATGTGGCATTTAAACATGCCCCATGTATGAAGTCTTCTTGGACCCTTATTTTTCATTACATTGAGTGCTCTTGTGTGTGTGCTTGATTATTTGTTGAGTTTGTATTATTACTCTCTAAAATGTTATTCTTATATTCTATATGATTCACACATAGGTTATATAGCTACCTTATCCTTTTCAGGTAATGCACGTACCATTTTCTATCTCCCTCACCTTTAAAGGGGGGCATATTAGTGGGGGTAAGTCATAGAAGCATGATCTCCACATTTATCATAATTTCCAGATCTTAGTGGGGGAATGTCATAAAAACAGGACCTCCAAACTTATACACTTGCTTAGTATCTCCATATTTTAGTAGGATCATGTCCTAAATACATGCCCTCCACACTTTTACAAACTCTCTTTTAATTCCATGTTGCAGATATACACTTGGGTTAGAATCTTATACATTACACTGATTTTGTATATATTTGAAATAGAGTTTTTAAAATTTGTGACACATATAATATAACTTAAAAATATTAGAGGTGCATATTCCATACTATTTCCCCAAAAATTTAAAAAATTACCAATTATACTATTTATCAAGACACACATCATGTACTATTATTGATCATTTTCTGCTACCATCATTGGCTCATTTTATAGGTTAAAGTGATTAAAGCATTCAACTCACCAAATTTATAATCTATAATTAAATCATCCATTATCACTATATTTATAGGATGAGTTTATTAAATCAATCTCCCTTACCAAATTATATATATTCACATGTGAGTTATGTGATTGAAATATAATGATCTCAATGACCATGTCAAACCTCATCCTTGCACTGGATTGGGGACATGATACCTTCCAATCTCCCTCTTCAGTTCTTTAAGGTTTAGGTTTAAACCTCTTTCATCTCCAATTAGTCATATGCTATCATATTTAAAAATTCAAAGCATCAAGAGGTAACTTGGTTTCATCGACACATAGGTGTACTTTTCTCTTTTTATTTTCAAGGATTTAAATTATTTCAAATTTTAGATTATATGCATTATTTTAAACTATAACATGCTCTTGATTAAAGGTCATACACCAAGAAATAACTCAAAGTGGGATTAATAAAATTCAATGTGTTTTTTACACACTTAGGTATGCATTTCTTTCCTTTAAACTAATAATTTTATCACTATGCATTACTATATTAAAGGGGAGGAAAATTTAGATACTAAAACTAAACATTTATAACATCTTTAACTTTTACATCTGATAAATATCAATCAAGGATATATCCTTTAGGTATAGACCTCCCTATTTTTAAAAGGCTTGCATTTACCATCTCATTATGCCTCAATGCTTATATCTTATTCTAATCCATATCATTTTGATGACCTAAGTCTTTTGAACTACACATAAACCTTAAAACTTGATAAACTTCCTTCACTATCAGTTTTGGGTCCAAAACTAAGTTATAGCCTTCTAGACACTACCAAACATAGATTAACATTATTTTCAATGGTAATGTTTAGATCTTTATCTAGTGTTCAGTTTCGAAAAGTCATCCAAAATTCAAATATATCAAAACCTATGGGTTAGACTATATGTCTTATTCAATCATACCATGAGATATTTTCAGAAAAGGTGTGGTATGAATAAAATTCTAAGCCTTCTCATTCCTTATCTATCAAATCCAAAGTAAACATGTATAAAAGTTCAATCAATCAACTGCACAACCAAGATATCATGCCCTATTTGTTCCTATTTTCATATCAATCATAGGAGAAATAATATTAAAAGTCTAAAAAATTTAAATAACATCCCATGAGTGATATTTATAAAATTAAAAGATAGATCATTTCATGCATCTTCATATAATATATTGTGCCATTATGCATACACATTTCCACACATAGGGGATAACTACATAAATCTGATGCCCTCCTCAGACATTATCTATGTAGGAAACACCCATTAATAGAGGGTATTTAATATTAGCTCAAAATCATGAACCCACTAACTAATTTATAGATAACTCATTCTAAGGGTGAATAAGGGTGAAGATTTAGGATTTAATCAATTGGAAAAGAACAACTTGTATCCCATATCTAGATATATCAATAAAAAAGCCACATAAAAATTAGAGTAGTGAATTTGGTTACATCAAGATCTAATCATTATTTTGTATTAGACACCTATATCATAGTCAAACACTAGCATCAATGGTAGTGTATAGATCTAATGATAACGTCTGTAGTTATAGAAATATAATTTATAGAATTTGATGACTGATCCAAAACACTAATCTTGTATACTTTTTACCTATTTATAGTCTAGATATAATTTCAATATTATTCCTAGTTAAGTATCATTTCTCTTTATTGATGAGATGTGGGTGAGTTGGTAAAGTGAATGTGTTATTTCAAGCACCACCTAGGTTAAAATATTAGTATGGTATCGAAGGCTAGATGTGGCTGATCATTAAGTATTCATGGGATGGTTGTGTCTAATCATTGGTATTCTTGGGCTGGTAATGGATGGTCATTGGTATTCTTGGGTTGTTTATGGCCAATCATTAGTATTCTTGGGAGAGTTATGGTCATTAATGGTATTCTCAAGTTAGTTGTGGCTGCTCATTTGTATTCTCTTGGGGATCTGGGCCCCCAATTATGTCCCAGACTAGTTGGAGCTCTAGTAAAAAGTGAATGGGATAGGGACCCCTCAAACCTGAGCACCAATCTAAAAACAAAGTATCATTTATCTTTGGTATTGTAATCAATTTAACATCTTGTTGGGTGAATATTTTATCGACTAGCTAACTGGTGAGCAAAATAGGTCTCTTTAACCACAGCATAGGGAGATTGGTCAGCCCAGTGTGTAGGTTTACTAAATTAGAGGTGGACAAATCTCTCCTCTCATCAAAGGGAGGTTCCCTATGAATATGCAGGAGCTATATGCTATATATATAAGCAAAAAATAACACTCATGGGTAGGATACAAAATCCATCTCTCTTCTTTCAGAGATGATGTTCACAAACAAAAGAGAAAATCTTGGTGAAAACACTGAAGGCACTTCTCTTCTTTCAGAAGTGTTCTTGCAGGGGACAACGGGAGTTATTTCAAGTATGATAAGTGACTAGTAACAGAGTATAGAGTAACCAACAATCTAAGGTGTAGCACAAAGTCTCCACCTTAACTTCCCAAGAGTGAAACATGAAGAACAACAAGGGCACAAAGTCATTCCAAGGTCTTTTACACAGAAAGAAACTAAAAACACACACTGAAAACAATTATGTCAGCACAAATTCTGAAAGTAACTAGTTTCAAGACACCTTCCTTATCACTTCCACTAGCTCTACTTGTTAAATTGCATAAACAAGAATACATTTAGGAAATAGACATAAGAATAATCTCCTAGAATGATACAAGCTATAACAACACAAAGTCTAAAAGTAACTTGCTTTCTAATTCAAACAAAGAAATATGATAAACAATCTAAGCTCAAAGTCTCAGTGATGCCTTTCAATTTGGGCAGAGTTTTGATTATGGTAATGGGAAGATCTCCTTCGTATCAAATGAGAGATTATAATATATAGTGCTCCAAGAAAGACTTGGGAGCTTGTTTTCATGAAAAAGGCCCATGCTAAATTGAATGCCTTCAATGCACCTTCAGTTCTATCTGGAGGGACCATGCTAGGAATAGTGTATTACCATAACTATGGCATGTCCATTCCTCTAATATGTCTCTTCCTTAGTATGGACTATCTGGTCCTTTTCTTGATGTCTATGAAACTATCCAATTTGCCATTACTTCTTGGAAGAAAAATAGGCCGTATCCTTGATTTGGTATGCTCAAAAGTATAATTGATCCATTGTTTCACCGATTAGAAATAACTCCCTTGAAGATATTTTGGCCTTTCCCTCTTTTTTCTATGATTTGAGCCCTCAAGCTATCTTTTCCCTTTCTATTTTTGTCTTTCCTATCATTTGAGCTCTCAAGGCTATATCCTCAGCTTTGCTAGCTCTTTACACTCTTCCATTAGTGGTTCTTCCCTTTAGCGTTGAAGGTATTTGAATGAATTCAGGTCCGTCATCCTCCTTAGCAATTCCTTCATGTCTTTCTCGCTTGCTTTGGCTACTTTCTACTGATCTCAACAAGTGACATGTGGCATTTTCTACTTTTAAGAGTCCTATGGAAGATGACACGTGGTGGCTTCTACCGAGCTCCCAAAAACACTGTAGAAACATTTGGGACTCATTTTGGATTCATGCAGACAATGACACTTGTCATGTTCCACCAAGATTTTCAAGGGACATGTGGCATCTTCCATAGCTTTGTGGAAAAACATATTACAACCTTCTGTTGTTGCCACTTGGTGCTTTTCGCATGATTTTGTGAGAATCTTAGTGAAATAAGCTTTATAAGAAACTTGAAATGCAGATGTAGACACTTGTCATGCTCTACTAAGTTTTAATGGGACTCATGGCATGTTTTGTGAAGCTTTGAATACCTTTTGAGAGTCCTAAAAAAGATGACACGTGGTAGCTTCTGCTGCACTTTGAGGTTTGATCTTTCCTAGAGGGTTCTTGCTTCTTCAGTGGGCATTGGCTTTCAGGATTTTTTTGTCAGGATTTTCCTTTAGAAAAAACTCTGAAGGAATTCCTTAGGAAAAAATTTCTAAAGGAAAGCTTCGCTTCTTTTCCTTAGTCATTTCAATCATTTCAATTTCTTCAGGCTTTCTTCCTGAGTGAATTCCTTTAGACAAAATGTCTGAAGGAATTTTGCCTTGGTCATTTTTTTAAGGAAAATCTTCCCGAAGAGTGGCTCTTTCACTTGATAATTTCCTTCAGACAAAAATTCTGAAGGAAATGTTCCCTATCAGCCTTTGAATAAATTCAAAGGAATTCTATCTTTTATGTCTTCTCTTTAACCCTTGAACCAATGTTGCCTGCCCTCTGCAAGGGTGCTTGCCTCTAGTTCATTTCCCTCTATAAGGGCATTTGTTCCTTCGGCCCTAGGGCAGCCCCTTAAACATACCAATTGAACCCACCAATTAAACCAACCTTGGTTCAATGGTTTAATGGTTCAATCGATTCAATCTCTTTATTTGGCTAAGTCCTTTTGATCTTTTGAACCAAACGCATTGAACCATTTGGTCATTAAACTCATTAAACCATTGAACCAAAATGGTTCACGGTTCAACGGTTTAAGCCTTTGTTTTTCATTAAGTGTTTGAAGCTGTGGAACCTTAAAATGGTTGATGACGTTGAACCTTTGAACCCATTTAACCCATTGAACCAAAATGGTTCAAGGTTCAATGGTTCAACGGTTCAATGGTTCAATCCTTGCTTAGAAGCTTACCGATGAACATTTTTTGGTTGAACCAAGGTGTTGAACCAATCCTAAAAATGACTTAGTGTTAGAAACTTGTTCTTTTGATTGAACTCACCTACAGAAGCCTTTGAACTTGCTAATTTCAAGCATGATGAGTCCGTAGAAACATATCTGTAGAGTTCATAGTTTTAAGCCTGTCGAGTCTATAGATTTCTGAAAAAGCTTTGAAAAATGAAGAACTTGAATGATTAGAACAATTTTTGAAAAGGGGAGAGAGGATTTTGGTATGTTGAACCAAAATAGTTCATAGGTTGTCCCAGAAATGAGTGATATTTTTGGGGACAATAGCTGGCTCCAGTTGGGGAACTTCCTTCAGTTGAAAACTTGGAGCATCTGAGGGGAGTAAAAACTAGAATCTCCAGTGCCTTGAAACTAGAAATACTTCAATTCCTAAAGTATCAGATGAGTTCACCTATACATATGTACATTTGTATAGTATTTAGTTCTATTTTGTGATTTTTGTTTTCATTTTTTGGAGCCTTTCTTTTTGGGTAGCATGATTACATATTCCAATGACATACATCAAGGCACTGGAGATTCTAGTTTTTACTCCCCTCAGATGTTCCAAGTTTTCAACTAAAGGAAGTTCCCCAAAGGGAGCCAGCTATTGTCCCCAAAAATATCACTCATTTCTAGGGCAACCTATGAACTATTTTGGTTCAACAGACTAAAATCCTCTCTCCCCTTTTCAAAAATGGTTTTGAGCATTCAATTTCTTCATTTTTCAAAGATTTTTTAGAAAACTATAGACTCTACAGGCTTAAAACTATGAACTCTATAGAAATATGTTTCTACAGACTCATCATGCTTGAAATTAGCAGGTTTAAAGGCTTCTACAAGCGATTTCAATCAAAAAAACAAGTTTCTAACACTAAGTTATTTTCAAGATTGGTTCAACACCTTGGTTCAACCAAAAAATGTTCATCAGCAAGCTTCTAAGCAAGGATTGAACCATTGAACTGTTGAACCTTGAACCATTTTGGTTCAACGGGTTTAATGGGTTTAAAGGTTCAATGTCATCAACCATTTCAAGGTTCCATGGCTTCAAACACTTAACGAAAAACAAAGGCTTAAATCATTGAACCTTGAACCATTTTGGTTGACGGTTCAATGGGTTCAACGAACAAATGGTTTAACGCATTTGGTTCAAAAGATCAAAAGGACTTAGCCAAATAAAGAGATTGAATTGATCAAACCATTGAACTGTTGAACCAAGGTTGGTTCAATTTGTGGGTTCAATTGGTAGGTTTAAGGGGTTTCCCCAGGGCTAAAGGAACAAATGCCCTTATGGAGGGCAGTGAACTAGAGGCAAGTTCCCTTGTGGAGGATAGGCATCATTGGTTCAAGGGTTAAAGAGAAGACATAAAAGATAGAATTCATTTATATTTTTTCAAAGGCTAATAGGGAACATTTCCTTCAGAACTTTTTGTCTAAAGGAAATTATCAAGTGAAAGAGCCACTCTTCGGGAAGATTTTCCTCAAAAAAATGACCAAGGCAAAATTCCTTCAGACATTCTGTCCGAAGGAATTCACTCGAGAAGAAAGCCCAAAGAAATTGAAATGATTGAAATGACTAAGGAAAAGAAATGAAGCTTTCCTTTGGACATTTTGTTTGAAGGAACTCCTTCAAACTTTTTGTCTGAAGGAAAAGCCCAATGGAAAAAGCCTGAAAGTGAAAGCCCACCAAAGAAACAAGAACCCTCTGAGAAAGATCAAACCTCAAAGTGCAGCAGAAGCTACCACGTGTCATCTTCCACAGGAATCTCAAAAGGTATTCAAAGCTTCATAGAACATGCCACGTGTCCTGTTAAAGCTCAGTGGAGCATGACAAGTTTCTGCATCCACATTTCAAGTTTCTTATAAAGATTCTTTCACTAAGCTTCTCACAAAATCACGCAGAAAGCACCAAGTGGAAATAGTGGAATGTTGTAATATGTTTTTCTATAAAGTTACAGAAGATGCCATGTGCCCCTTGAAAAGCTTGGCGAAGCACGACAAGTGTCATCATCTACATGAATCCAAAATGAGTCCCGAATGTTTCTATAGTGTTTCTAGGAGCTTGGTGGAAGCCGCCACATGTCATCTTCTATAGGAATCTCAAAAGTAGAAAATGCCATGTGTCACTTGCTGAGATCAACAAAAAGCAGCCAAAGCAAGTGGGAAAGACATGAAGGAATTGCTAAGGAGGATGATGAACCTGAATGCATTCAAAGACCTTCAATGCCAAAGGGAAGAATCAATGATGGAAGATCGTAAAAGCTAGCAAAGTTAAGGATATAGCCTTGAGAGCTCAAATGACAAGAAAAGACAAAACTAAAAAGGGAAAAGATAGCCCAATGGCTCAAATCATAGCAGAAAGAGGGAAAGGCCAAAATATCTTCAAGGGAGTTATTTCTAGTAGGTGAAATAGAAGATCAATTGGACTTCTAAGCATGCCAAATCAAGGATGTGACCTATTTTTCTTCCATGAAGTAATGGCAAATTGGACATCTATGTAGACATCAAGAAAAGGACTAGACAGTCCATACTAAGGAGGAGACATATTAGAGGAATGGACATGCCATAGTTATGGCAATACACTATTCCCAGCATGGTCCCTCTAGATAAAACTGAAGGTGCATTGAAGGCATTCAATTCATCATGGGCCTTTTTCATGAAAATAAGTGCCCAAGTCTTTCTTAGAGTGCTATATATTATAATCTCTCATTTGATATGAAGGAGATATTCCCATTACTAGAAGCAAAACTCTACCCGAATTGAAAGGCATCACTGAGACTTTGAGCTTAGATTGTTTATCATATTTCTTTGTGTAGACACTGAAATCATGTCTACCCCTTGGTCCTTTCTCCCCCTCTTAGTCCCCTTTGGTCCACTTAGCCACTCATAACCCATGTCTTGTTAATTTGAAATAATTAGCTATTTTAAATTAACAAAACTCCTTTTCTCTCTCCCTTGCCACCTCACCACCCTTGGATACCCTTCTTTGGATTCCCTTCTTTCCCCACATGGCCAATATTAATGCTTAGACCCCCATTCCAACTTCTCCCCTTTAACCTCTCGCATCCATTTAGCCACCTTCGACCATTTCTTCCTCGGACTCACTGACCCAGCAGTTGGGAAAATGGATGAAAGGCTATTTTTAGCCTTTTTCCTGCCTTCCAGCCGCCGACATCGGTCAACTGTCGACTGACATCGGTGATATTTCCAGCATCGGTAGCCTTCATAATAGTTTTCTGCATCTGTTATCTCTTCTTGGCCTCTCTCTCACATCAGACTCTTGAATCCTTCAATTCGTCAATCTTTCGTTCCTCTCTCTTCCACTGCTAACTCTTTTGCTACAGGTACACATCAAGCAACACTCTCCAGAGACTTGGCATCAGTTTTCTACATCAACAATAGGGACTCTACCTTCGTCAACAGCATAAGCAACAGCACCATCAGCACTCCTTCTGCCAGTCACAGGTAAGTATTTTGTTTGTACTTTCATTGTGTTTTTTTTAGTTATTTGCTTCTAAGTATTATAAACTAGATTTAGCACTCCCTATCACCAGACCAAACCAGACCCAAATCCTTATATCCCTATCCCCCTGTTGGACTCCTCTATCCCTCTGTCCCTTTTTGACATTCTGCCCATTGTCCCAGACCCCTACACAGACTCTCAGACCATTAACCAAAACTAGACTCTCAGACCCAGACCCCCTGACCATTCAACCAAGCCCAAAACTCTGTCTTAGACCCATCCACAGACCAAAACTCATCCAGACCTCATCCACAGACTACTGCCCTGACCGACGCTGGTCACTTCCCCAACCGATGTTGGCAGACTAACCGACATCGACAGACCTTGACAACCAACGCCGGTAGGACCACCGATGCCAACCTCCCCAAACATCACTTTAAGGCATAAGCCACAAGATTCTAAAAGTTGATTCTTAGGATTTAACGCTTAAGCTCTGCTTGTGTTCTTCATCTTTTCTATTCTTATCTGCTTGTTTGAGCTAGTGAGGATGTTCTTCTTCTTTGATTTCCAAAAACTCTCAAATCTTTTGGGTTTCTAGAAACCACAGTCACCGGCATCGATTCTACCACCAACATCGGCCACCCTTCCTCACCGGCATCAATTATCTGACTGATGTTGGCCATCTGATATCACTGACATCAGTTTTTTAACCGACGTCGGTCACTGTCATAGTCCTTTTTTTCAAAATAGTAGCCTAAAACCCGACCCTTTTTCTGCCAAAAACCACATTCTGAGTTTTTGAAACTGAAAAAACATAGTTTTTGAAACTTGAACCTTTTGCCTTGAATGGTTTTGACACGCAGTCAAACCAAGGCTCTTCTTGACCAAGCGAGACATCAACTGCTTCTGTCTTCCCCATCCATAACCAGTCCTATAATGGAGTTCCATTCAAAGATGAAAAGAACTCCTACTCGACCAACCCTGACTCAGATTCCCATCATCCCTAAAGGGGACCAAGATTTTGAAAGATTCTTGGACCTCAATGTCAAAGCCCTCTAAAACTATCTTGCAAGAAACCAAATGCGGGACCTTTCACTTGCAGCGGCAATGAAATTAATGTCATCCGCTACCCAACCCATCATGACTCAGCCTATTGTCTCGACCAGTCACTCGATTATGGCCAATACGCAAAGTTTGGCCTCCTCATCTATTTTCGAACCTGCCTCCATCAGGGTATCATTACCCCCTCAACCATATACAATTCAATCAAGTTCTACACCTTACCATAACTTGGTTGTCTCGACCTCACCCACTCTTACACCTATACACGCGGGAGTGACAACCTATCCTTTTACCAGTGCCACCACTCAACCACCTATGGCAGTATCTAGTCAACTTGTGTCTTCCAACTTCATGTCACAAGCCCCTTTGATCACGACATCTATCCCTATGATGTACTATGTTGCACCTACACAAGCACAACCAAGTACATCATACACCTCTTCGACCACCTTCCAGGCACCCTACAACTTAGGGGGTGCCCCATCCGCCAATTTGTCAACTGATTTAATCAAAATGCTGATGGACAAAATGTCCAGTCTCGAGACCTCTATCTCTAGTTCAAGCAATGCCCTCTCATATGACCAAATTTGCAACGAACCCATCCATCCTTCCATCCCTATCCAACCATACCCCAACCAGTGGGAACTCCCTAAATTTATTTGCTTTCAGAGTAAGGAGGACCCGCAACAACATCTTTGGGCATTCAGACATGCCTATTACCTTATAGCCCATGACGATGCATTACTTTTACATGCATTCCCTATGTCTCTTTCTGGCCCTGCCCTTGACTGGTATAGCTCTCTTACCAGACATTCTATCTTTTCATTCACTCAACTTGCCCAATTATTTCTTGACCATTTTTCTATCAACATCACCAAACAAGTCTCAATCACAGACCTCTACTCCATCAAGCAATTTGACGATGAATCAATAGTCGATTTTGTCGCCTGTTGGAGAGGCTTGATTGACCAGCTTTCCTTCTCCTTACCTCAACCTGATCTCATTGAGCTCTTTTCTCGAGCATGTGCTAGCCACATCTCTTCTACCTTGTGGATTCAGACATTCCGCTCTTTTGACGAAGCTTTCACCATGGAAAGAAAGCTTGAACTCTATGTCATCAATGAAAATAAGGTCAAATTGCATAATAACAATGCAAAATCTAATGACCCTTCTTTGTCCAAACCTTCTTCTATCCACTCCCAGTCCAAGGGGTCGGCAAACACTGTCATCTTTAGACCATCATCTTCAATAATAACCAACTGACCTCAATTCTCAACATCAAACTACATCAATAAACACTTCCAATGTCGATCTATACAACGTCAATTCACTCCAATTAGAGAATCATATGCCTATGTCTTGGATAAACTTGTCAAGCAGGGGGTCCTCAATCTCCCTTCAATCCGACCACTTCAATTTGACCCCTCAACACCTATCCCTGCATGGTACAGGGAGAACGACTTTTGCAACTATCACCGTGTCAAAGGCCATGACATGGACAACTGTCAAACCTTCAAAAACATCATCCAAGACATGCTAGACAAGGGTGATCTCATCTTAGACAACTCGAATGCTCTGGACAACCAAAACCTTGACATCTCCAAACAACCCTTTCCTAATCACCCGCCTACTCAAAACAATGTCCAGACCATGACCAATGACCCTCAAGACCATGATATATACACAGTAGACACTGTCTTTTCTCTTGTCCCTGACCAACCTCCTTCACAGGTGGAAGACCCTTCTTCCCTTATTCCTCTTCCACATGGTGAAGAACTTTCTTCTCCTATTAGTCCTCCATCGACCTCTCTCATATTAGAGGATGCTTTGATGGCACCCACACCAACTGCTTCACCCTCATCCTTTTTTTCATCAATGGGGGATCATACATTCCCCACGCCTAGACCACACATCGAGACCATGACCATTCCTACGCTCTATCCAACTACAGAGCCACACTCTCCTATTTCTTCTCCACCAAGAGAAGAACTAGTCTCTTCGCCCATTTCGATTGAGGAAGACCCAATTATGATTTTCTCTTGCCCTTTGCCTGAGATTGCTACATCTCACTCACCTTCATCCACATCCAAACCCGAACCCGTATCTAACCTCACCTCGTACAATAGTGGCCCTCGCTCCAAACCAACGAAGGCCATTAAACCACACTAGAGGACTCCTCCCCCACCTTCATCATTACCTTCAATTTTGGGCCCGCATCCATCCACTTTAACAGGGGTACTCCCTACTCCCATACCTCACAGGGGCAAGTTGCCTCCATTGTCCTCTCAACCCATCAGACATATATCTCCTCCAAACCATCGACCAACGCATCCAATGCCTCCTAAACCAAAGTCCCAAACCCTCACTGTGACAAAACATCCAGATCCGTTAGCATGTTCTTATGCCTTGCTGTTACAGCAATTGTTGCAGTCCTCTCGTATCAATCTCCCGCCTCTTAAACCATATCAATCCCTCAGACCAAAATTGCCCTGGTTTGACGACACTCAGATTTATGCATACCATCGCACACTTGGGCATGACACTAAGCATTGTTGTGCCCTCAAGGTTTTCATTCTCCAATCCTTAGAGAAAGACACCTTTCTTATTGACCACATCATCAACAAACCTTCAACACCACCCCACTCATCAACTCTCAGATCAAGACCATCTTGGTTTGACAACTCTAAATTTTGTCATTATCATCACACTCTGAGACTTGACACTGAGTGTTGTTGTGCTCTTAAAGCTGTCATTCATCAACACCGAAAAAAGGATTCCATTCTCATCAAGGATCCTCTTGGCCACCCCTTCGACAAATCATCAACACCGACTCATGCTTCTCAAACCTCATCACCTAAATTGGGATCTCCACGCCAGACTATGGTCCCTTCGCTGCCTTTAACCCCCTTATTCAACATCAACACAGTCAATCTGGCCACCAAGCCTCAACCGACCTTGACCAATCTATCAAACATTCTCCCTAGCCACTGGGGGAATTCAATTTTCATCTAAGCTTCGACAAACCTTTCAATCCAGTCTCGACCACATATCAATCACGTTTTTAATCCTAAACCGTCGACCTGACCTTGACCACACATTCAACCCGACCTCAACCAGACCGTCGACCCGATCTCAACCAAACATTCAACCTATCTTCGACCAAACATTCAAACCGACCTCAATCAAACCTTGATCAAATATCAACCAACTTCTTCAGCATCGACCCCAAACTTTGACCAAAAGTTGACCAACTCCTTCAACATCAATCAACATGTGACTAATTTGGAATGAAGCCAATGGGGCAAGTTTGCTCCCAATTGATTCAGACCTTACATCATAACACAAGCATGGGTCAGGATTTTGTCAGAACCTGAGCCCCTTTATGTCTTGCATCTTTGACCAGTCTACTATTAGTCAAGTAATTATTTATTTGATGTTTAACTTGAGCTTGATCCCTTGAGCACTCCCCATCATGGTCATTCCTATCTCCAACAACCCTCAATCCTAACCCTTTTGGCAAGCATGAACGCTTCGTCCTAATAAAAGGGAAACCCTCTAAACCTCTATAGTCAAGTCCATGACCAAAAGTCCAGTCAACAAATCAATCAAATATATACAAAAATGGGATGCATATTCCAAGGTCATAAACTATAAATGTAGACTGCTCCCTCGAAGGATAGCTGCATCATCATTGCTGTATTTACTAGACTACTCCCTTGAAGGACAACTAGGCCAAAGTCATATCAAAAACATAAAAAGCAGAATATAGACCACTCCCTCGAAGGATGGCTATGCCTAAATTTTGCTACATAAATAGCACTATCTCTGAAGCTTCCCACATTGATTAGCTTCACAACATGACCACAAAGCAAGACAATATCCCATCGTAGGCTTCCCGCATCGATTAGTCTGCCTTCAAAAAAAAACTGATTGACAAAACTTTAGGGTCATGGATTTGTCTATAGTCGTTCTCGGGGCCACCTATAAAAGGGGTAAAGTTGTTCCTGCCAAAAAGGGTTCCCCCTTCCATCTCATTATCAATCCTATCACCCCAACATACTCAAGGGACTTCGAGCTCACTTAACGTCAAGTGATTCGCTTATTTCTCTAACACAACCACTGGTCAACGACGCAATGCATAAACGGGTCTCTTGTTTCTAAACAACCCCTTACCTATGCCCTCATTCTGGTCCTTGTCAATGAAAGAGAAATTCACCTTTCACTTTTGACACATCTTTGGTCACACATCCAACCCAATCATTATCTATCTAACCAAACCCAAACCAAACCAATCAAACATTTTTAGACCAACGACATGACCTAGTCCATTTCACATAGTTTCTATGGACACCAATACACATGGAAACTATCGACCAGACACAATTTATGTTAAGCATAAAATAATACTTGCTGAAGCATAAATAGACCTCAATTAATTTTTAGCATACATCCATCACGACTATGGAAAATTGCTAGGGATGAAAGACCACTCAACCAATGTTGCAGAATACACCATATGGAAAAGGCTGCAACATCATTTTCCCCTCATCATTCATCATGACCAAGACCAATCTATCGACCACTTTGACCACTTGTCTACCACTCGGACCCTTTGTCTAAACTATAGGCCCTATGACCTGGGCTATGTAGGCAACACTCAGATGATACGACATCATCTGGGGTTAGCTCGACCACCCTCGTTTGTTCGTCTCCTTGATGGACAAACCATTCTTTCCTTTGCCCAATCTTTTGACCATGACCTTGACCTCAACCAAAGACCTTGGAGATCATGACCATATCCTCTGACTGCGACCACTTCCAAGATGACTTTCACCTTGGTTGTTTTTGCATGCATGCTACCCCACGACTGGTTAGCAAAATTGTGCGCAAACTATTATTTGACCCTCACAAGTATAGGATCACAAGCCAGTTGATCCGCACTACTTGTGACATTTTCATGTTTTCAGGAGCACTTCCTGAGCCTGGGATACCTAGAACACAATGACCATTTGGAGCTTCAGCTTATATTAAATAACCCAATCAGCAGATGACTAAATGCTGGGACCTGATTATTTCAATTTTGGCACTCCTCGACCCTCGACCTGCGACACTTTGACCTGACCATCTCGTGAAGTGGTGTACGCGCAATCATGATTTTTTACAGCATTCTCACTCTAATATTTAGCCACTCTTTATCAAATCAGTACCCGATTTCAGGTTCCCTTCCCTTAACTCCTGCTTTGAGGGGGAATACCTCATCCATAATCGGGGTAACCCAACCCTCTTGTTTTTGTCTTGCAGTTCACTTGAACAACCAACAAGATGAAATCAACCTTATCCCTCACCTAGGGCAATCACTCATGTTTTTATCTTGCAGTTCACCCAGAACAACCAACAAGACAAAAAGGGGCAAATGTAGACACCGAAATCATGTCTACCCCTTGGTCCTTTCTCCCCCTCTTAGTCCCCTTTGGTCCACTTAGCCACTCCTAACCCATGTCTTGTTAATTTGAAATAATTAGCTATTTTAAATTAACAAAACTCCTTTTCTCTCTCCCTTGCCACCTCACCACCCTTGGATACCCTTCTTTGGATTCCCTTCTTTCCCCACATGGCCAATATTAATGCTTAGACCCCCATTCCAACTTCTCCCCTTTAACCTCTCGCGTCCATTTAGCCACCTTCGATCGTTTCTTCCTCAGACTCGCTGACCCGGTAGTTGGAAAAATAGATGAAAGGCTATTTTTAGCCTTTTTCTTGCTTGTCAACTGTCGACCGACGTCGGTGACATTTTCGGCATCGACAGCCTTCATAATGGTTTTCTGCATCCATTATCTCTTCTTGGCCTCTCTCTCACATCAGACTCTTGAATCCTTCAATCCATCAATCTTTCGCTCCTCTCTCTTCCACTGCTAACTCTTTTGCTATAGGTACACATCAAGCAACACTCTCTAGGGACTTGGCATCAGTTTTCTACATCAACAACAGGGACTCTGCCTTCATCAACAGCATAAGCAATAGCACCATCAACACTCCTTCTGCCAGTCACAGGTAAGTATTTTGTTTGTACTTTCATTGTGTTTTTTTTAGTTATTTGCTTCTAAGTATTATAAACTAGATTCAACACTCCCTATCAACAGACCAAACCAGACCCGAATCCTTATATCCCTATCCCCCTGTTGGACTCCTCTATCCCTCTGTCCCTTTTTGACATTCTGCCCATTGTCCCAGACCCCTGCACAAACTCTCAGACCCAGACCCCCTGACCATTCAACCAAGCCCAAAACTCTATCTCAGACCCATCCACAGACCAAAACTCATCCAAACCTCATCCACAGACTACTACCCTGACCGACGCCGGTCACTTCTCCAATCGACGTTGGCAGACTAACCGACGTCGGCAGACCCTGACAATCGACGCCGGTAGGACCACCAATGCCGGTGACTGTGACCAGCTCGACAGCAACATTCAGGTAAGCATTTGCTTCCATTTTTCATTTTATCTTTATCATTTTCAGTCTTTTGTCATTCTATCCTTTATCAGACATCTTTTTATTAATCAGTGGGTTGACATCCGTCAAGCTTTTGTTTCTGAGATCAAGCTTTTGCTTGGCAACCCACCATCTCCTTATCTAACGCCTTCTTTGTCTTAGTCTCTTTCTTTTGTAGGTGTCATCCTCCACAACCAAAGAGGAGTTCTCATGATCGTCTGGATTACGGTGCGCATGACTACATCCAGGTAACATCTAGCCTTAGACCATTTATCTTAGTTTCTTAATTCTCTCTTTGAATGAAGAAAGTGAATCTAGCATAGAAACACTTTGTTTGAATCAGAAAGCAAGTTACTTTCAAACTTTGTGCTATTATAGCTTGTATCATTCTAGGAGATTATTCTTATGTCTATTTCCTAAATGTATTCTTGTTTATGTAATTTAACAAGTATAGCTAGTGGAAGTGATAAGGAAGGTGTCCTAAAACTAGTTACTTTCAGCCTTTATACTGACATAATTGTTTTTAGTGTGTGTTTTTAGTTTCTTTCTATGTAAATGACCTTGGGATGACTTTGTGTCCCCATTGTTATTCATGTTTCACTCTTGGGCAGTCAAGGTGGAGACTTTGTGCTACATCTTAGATTGATGGTTACTTTGTATTTGTTACTAGTCACTTATCATACCTGAAAGAACACCTGTTGTCCCCTGTAAGAACACTTCTAAAAGAAGAGAAGTGCCTTTAATGTTTTCACCAAGATTTTCTCCTTTGTTTGTGAACATCATCTCTAAAAGAAGAGATATGGATGGTGTATCCTACCCCTGAGTGTTATTTTCTACTTATATATATAGCATATAGCTCCTACATATTCATAGGTGTAGAGTAAAAATTTACTCTACGTTTCATTATATTTTTCAGTCGCGTGCCATAGAATTTTGTCTTCACATACTATGGTTTGAGATGGCGGAGTTTTGAAATAGAGCACAGGATCTATTTTCCTTTTGATTCATTTTTTTCTAAGTGTTGGGGTAAAACAAAAGTGGATAAGTGTCATCCTCTGAGGCATCCTTTCTCAAGTGGAAACACCAAGTGTCATCGTTTGAGGCACCTTTCATATTTTCTATGAGTTGGTCAAAATGTGCCACGTATCTCATAGTGACTTAGTGGAATGCACCAAGTATCAACATCCATGGTTTCATATTGACACCCACATTTCATCTCTTTTCAGTAAAAGGTTTTAACAAGCTAAGTATCAGAGTAAAGCAAAAAGTGCCAAGTGGCAGTCACAAAAAGTCTCAATTTTGCTTTTTTTAAAGTAACGTAAGATGCCACGTACCCCTAGTAAAAGAGAGCAAAAGCCACCACATGTCGTGATCTGAATTATCTTCATTTTTCTTCACTGATATAGCAAAGACTGTGGTGGATCTTAGGTGTTGTTTTCTGAAGCAAGCATAAGCTGTCAGGTGTCACTGTCCATATAACTATGATACGAGACCTATTTGTTTCTATGGTATAAACAAAGTAAAGTGGAGACCGCCAAGTGTCATCTTCCACAGGTTTCTAAAAAGGTAGCTAAAAGAAGCAGAGACTACCATGTAACCCCAAATAAGTAAAGCAGAGATTGCCATGTGTCTTGTAATGAAGCAACGAAGATTGACACCTATTCTTATGGCCCTTTTAAAGTTACTCAGGTAAGAAGTGCTATGGGTCTTATTTTATTTTAAGCTATGAAAGTTTTGAGGAAGTGGATTGTGACAAGTGTCAAAGGTGGAACACTCCTGAGAAAAGACACAAAAGAATATAATTTATGTAGAAAGTGCCATGTGTCTTTGATAGGTGCAGCGGAACATGCCAAGTGTCCTCCTCTGGCCTCTCCTAAAGTAATAAGAAGGCTTTCAAGAAAATGGCTAAGTGTTACCTAGCATTTAGGAGAAGGGAGCATCCTACAATCTGTTCCAACCAATGAATTGCCAGAAGATGAAGCATTCCATAATCTATAAAATATCTTCTGTTAGACACTTCCAATTTGGTTAGATTTCAGTTGGGCCATTAGATTAGGAACAAGCAGACAATTTGGAGTGAATCCAAGGCTATAAATAAGGGTGCAGAGATCACCAGAAAGGGGGAATAATCAATTATCAAAAAGAATTTTGAGAGAGAATTATTGTAAAGAGTTTAGACTTTCGAGAGCTATGACTAAGTAATATCATTTGATTTTGTTCTATCTTCTTAAGTTATAAGGTTTATGTAACTATGTATGTTTCTATGCCTCTTATGTGACTGGAGAATTAATGAGAAGATTGAATCCTATGCCTTTGTTGATATTTTTTGTGTCATTTGCAAAAGTAGTCTAGGCTGTAGACTTTCTAGAACCATGATTAGGAGTATCATTTGCTTTTGTCTCATTTTCTTGAGTTGAAAGGTTTATATAACTGTACGTGTTTTTGCACCTCTTATATGACTGGATAATTTAAATAAGAAGATTGAACCCTATGCCTTTGTTGACATTTTTTGTATCACTACAAAAGTAGTCTATGCTATGAGCCTCTATTTCTATTGTTTCCATCTTTTACATTGATCATGCACTTGTTTTCTCTTAAATGTAAATGAATCCTACATATAGTCTCACTGTGCTCAGGATTAAGGTCAAATTACATTCAGGCACATCACCATAGATTAGATTTCCTTTCTTGAATTTGTGTTTCTGATTAAGATTCCTATCCCTTTTCCTAGTATCTACTCAATATAAAGAAGAACCAACTTCTCAAAAATATGGAGGTTATTTCAAGTCGCAAGTCCCACATCTTAAAACTTCCCATTGTTGTTGATTAGAATCAAGCACAATTTTAAATCATCAACAATTTTTGGCATGCCTGGTGGGACCAATCTTGAAGTTTGTTTCAAGATCGTATGAACCAAAGAGCTACGAGGTGTCATAGCTATGGACCAGTAACTAGATCACAATCTGCTACAAATCTAGGTATTCTTTTGCCACCTTTGGTAACAAGTCCAAGAAGAAGAGCCAACCAATTTGTACCAATACCCAAAGTAAATATGGGAGCCCCTATACCCCCAAGAAATTATGCAAGCTGGAACATTGGTAGTCCATTGATTCTTCCAATACCCATAGCCACTTGGGACACTATCCTAGTGAATGCCTTAAAAGCTCTACCCAAATTCAGTGGGCAAGACTTTAAAACACCTAAGGAACATCTATAGGATGTATCATATGTTTGTGCTATACATTTTATCACACAATAAAATGTGGCCATAAGATTATTAGCCACTTATTTTAAAGGGAAGGCTCTAGAATGGTATCGGTCTTTGACCCCAAATACCATATCTACATGGGATCAGCTCAGAGATCTTTTCTTTGAAAGATTTGAAGAGAAGGGTGATAAGTCTTCTTTGTTACAACAATTAATTACCATTCAAAGGGCACCACAAGAAGCCATGACTAACTTCAATTCTAGATTTTAAAAGACTTGGGAAAGAATCCCTACTACAGCTAGACCATTATTAGGTATGGCTATAGTATTTTATCTTAAGGCTTTGAATTCAGATATATCTATTATGATTCAGTCACTTGGAGGACACACTTTTCCTGAGGCTTATGAATATGCGGTCAGAGCTGAGAATAATTTGATAGATGCTGGAAAGTTATCTCCAAGGCCTCCCATGCCCATGTTCCAAAAAATTTTCTTATCATTACCCAAAGAAGCCCCTAAATCTACAACCTTACCTATGTCTATATACACCTATCATCAATCATCTGCTAAATAAATTGTTCCCACTCAGTCATCTGATCTGGATGATATAAAAAATATCCTAAGGACATTTTCTAATGAGCTGATCAATATAAAAAGACAGCATAATACTTTCCCTAAGCCTCCATATCAAGGCTATCAAGGAAATAGATTTTCATCTCAGCCAAATCAATATCAAGGTCCTCCAAGACAAACTAACCATTAGCCAGCAAACCAATTGGTTGCAGTCCCCACACCCTCACAGACTATTCCTCCCAATTCAAATAGGGAGATTGTTCTAGGGAAAAATAATTATGGATAACACTAATGCCTGGTGTTTCCCTTGAAATAATACTCATACACCAAGAGATTGTCCTATGGGTAATCTACAACAAAAGGTGGCAGAGCAAAGAAGAATGGATGGTCAGTTTGCAAGTTCCAGTGACAATCAAGCCTACCAGTCTTCTAGTATGCAAAATTCAGTCCTAGTGGCTTAGATGCAAGGAATGTCCTTGTAACAAGAGGAAGAAATAGCCTCAGAACTTGCTTTGTTCTCATGATTTGAAGATGAATTAGTTTTCTTGAACGAAGCATCTACCTCCAAAAAACTAGTGGTGCAATCTGATTATTACACCAGATCAAAGAGAAGGATGGTGGAATAGCTTGAGATTGTAAATAGTCAAGTCATGGAGAATTCTCCATTGCAAGGACAAAGAAACACAACTATTAGATCAGAAGTGCCTCAGCTGATGCAGAATCAAGGGTTTCTTGCACAAATTCAAGAAAAAATAAGATATCCTTATTCTCAAGGAACTCAAACTTTGGGACCAATAAATGTGGTGGATCAATTGAAGAAGACTCCAGCACAAGTATCAATATGGGATATATTGGCTATTCCTAAATAGAAGACACTACTACATGAAGCTCTATAAGGCCAAGTAGTGCCTAAAGTTACTGTTACCAAGGAAGGACCTACTAAAAAAGAAAAAGCTTAAAGATATAGTCCATCTGCAGACAATAGCCCTAGTGAATAATACTACAGAGGTAAGCAAATCCAAACCAAATCCCTTCTATTTAACTTTAATAGTTGGCAAGAAATTGTTGCATAATGCAATGATTGATTCAGGGGCTAGTACTACAGTAATGCCCAAGCAGATAGCTGATGCTTTAGAGATTAAGTATGAACCACTCACTAAAGGAGTCATACAGCTAGATGGCAAAGCAGTACAAACAATAGGGAGAATTAAACATCTCCAATTACAATTATATGCTTGTCCTAATATAATTTTAAATCAAGATGTAGTAGTGATATATATACCTCCTATTTTTGGCTTATGTTTATCTAGAGACTTTACAGCCAAGATAGGAGGATATATGTCCGTTGATTGGTCTCACCTCATTTTAAGAACCAAATATGGTTCAAAGATGAAGATATTATCTGAGCCATTATATAAAGATCATATCACCAATGAACCAACTGCAAAGTTAGAGGCAGCCCATGATATGATGAATAAAGAAGAAAGGGTTTTTGTCGAAGAGCTAGGTGAATGGACTGGATATAATCATGAAGAAGAAAATGATAATTTATTAGATATGATGCAAAGTGACCCATATGGAAATTATGATTCTATTGGTCTAGGCACTTATGTTTTACTTGATGAAGATCATAGAATTCCAAATGTTGTAGAGGAAGAAAAGTCAAAAGACACCTCTTATGAATTATAGATTCTTAGTGAAAAGTCACTAGCATATACCTTGACTTCTGATGAAGATGAAATAATTTTTGATTTTCTTCTTACTTTGAAAGATGATGTAGAGGAACATGGACATTTCTTGGATCATGATTTGAATGATTTGTTTGAAATCATTGGGTCAGGTTATACCATTTTTCAAGATAGCTGTGAACCAGTTATAGATGAACAAAACAACATTGAGCCTCAATTACAGATGCAAAATTATTTCACTCTTTCAAAATTATTTTTTCAAGAGGTTGGTAATTTTGAAGTTATTAAAGAGGATGATCATGCAGTAGAACTTGAGTTTAAGGAAAAAGGAGTTATGTCAATAAATAATATATGTCAAAAGGCTTCTATTGATGAGCAAATGGTCGTTAACTTCTTGGTAATACATCCCAATATCAAGAGCCGATATTTAATGAGCTTCCAAGAAAAAGAAGAGCTTATGTATGTTGAAAGCATGTTTGACTCAGACTCACTCAAATGCAGGCAAATCAATGTGGCATACATAGAGGGCAATTCACCAAAGCTATATCCAATTCAATCACTTGTATGGCAATATAAGCTGGCTTGACATGAAAGAAACTTTAGAAATTTTGCTTTTGATCTAGGAGGGAGATAAAGATGCTTCATTAATGTAGTTAGGTAGTTTCCCCTTTTTATATTGCTTTATTTTCTTGCTTTGTTTTCCCATTTTTTGTTTTCCCACTTTTATTTTAAATAAGTGTTCTTTGAACATGTAGTTGGCAGCTCAAAATTTTCAAAATTTTCAAAAAATCTCCAATACATTGAATGTCTCCCAAATCTTTAGAAATCCCCAAGGTACCTTATGCTGCCACTTGCATAATGCATCTATCTCACTACTCCATAAAGATTGAGTAGGATCTGCTAACAGTTATCCAAGTTTAATGCCATTTTGAGACTTGATAGGTTAGTAAATACCTCTTAGCAAGAATTAAAGTTTACAAGTTCTCAAACATTCTTGCATCTGCATGAAAATATCTTGCTACTTGAATTTTTCTGTGCTTAGTAAACTTGCTTTAGTGAAAGTATTTCCATTTTTCAAAAGTTCATACAAGCTATCATAGAGAAGATATAGAGATGGAGGGGGCACAATCTTCACAATAAAGAGCTGGGATGTATGAATCCCTTGACAAGTTTCTTGCAAGCAAGTCATATGCTTTAGCTCCTGCATAGCCATTAAAGACCTATCCACGGACCAAGTTTCCTAAAGCTGGTCAAGCAAGTGACCTAGCGAAAATAAAAGATTATGCGGATGGCATCCTGGACCTAATTCTCTAGAGAGCTAGTAGAAAAACTCTTAGAGAAGGGGCACATAAAAGGTGTCTACAAAGGCCCAGAGTAGGGCAATATGAAAAATTCACCATGAGGATATGGACCTCACAACTGGCTCAATTCATTGTCCCAGCTGTGCATCCATGCCCTGACCTAGTCGAATTATGTGTAGACTTATTCCATGCACCTTCATGCACCATTCAATGAGGTCCATTCATGGTGTAAATCACATCGTAAGCTATCAGGGATATGTTAGCCCTACATCAGGATAGTACAGCTACGTTTCCCACTATTGCTAAAATGTAAAGAACATGGACAAACATCAACACTCAGTCAAGGTTCTTGAGATCTGAATTACAAATGGGTGATGATGACACTACGATACCCACACTCCTTGCCCCAAGAGCTCAATTCACCCAGGATAGCCAAGATGCATTGTCAATGATGGCTTTCATCTTTGGCATGAAAGATGATATGGCAGTTTATGCAGAACAAATGGCTATTCTCTTTAGGCTGAAGACCGTTGATAAAACCCAGGAGTATCGACTTGACTTTTTTGGACAAATTGCTTTCTCAATGGTAGAACAACTGGCCCATTTTAGATCAAAAGGAGTGTTCAGGTATTCTTCTTATTTGTTCCACCTCATGCTTTTTCAGAACTCTAACCTCTTTGCCCAACATATGTATTTTAATATGTATGACCCAAATTTTGATCTCCAAAGGACCGTCCTTGTGTCTGCATGGACACACATTTTGTCAAAGACTAGTGACCCGTATGAATTTTGGGAATTATTTGTTACCCTTTTTTTTGCCACCTTAGCCTCGAACTAGTTATGAATAGATTATTCCTAAGTGTTTCAAATATTTTGGCCAGTTGCCCCATTCCTTGTGATTTCTATTTTGGATCCCACCATACCATTATAAGAGTCCATGGTTTTTGTGGGGAACCAATATTGCTACCTAAGATTTTGACTCTTAGGTTAGCATTCCTAGAGGTCACCAAGCAGGTATCCACAGTTGACAATGAATTTGGTTTTGGGAAGAGAAAAATAAAAATGTATGATCTTCTGAGGATGACAATCAACATGGTTTTGGAAACCAGGGACGCAAAAGTTGTGTTGCTCAGAAAGCTATCCTTTTTGGGTTTCCTTCTAGTAGAAGACAAATGGGTTTATGACCCAAATGGTTTCATAGCCTCTTGGGCAAGGACTCATAAGGTGGCAACCAGAATGGCACATGAAGGCTGCCCCTTTTGGGAGAATAGAAGAAATCCTAGGGAAGACACTCCTAGTTTTTATGTTGAGTTAATAGATTTGCCCCTTCCACAAAATAGGCCATGGGAAACATTCTATGTCAAACAAAGGGATTATGATCCTAAAGTCAGAATGACATCTGGTTTAAGGAGGACATTAAAGAATAAAGATTGGGATAGTAAGAAGATAGAAGCCTATTGGAAATATAGGCAGGAAATTTGTCAAACAACCCATTCTTATAGGAACGTAAACACAAATGAGAGATGGGAAGAACTATGGGATGAGTGCCATCTCTCCCCTATATCTAGCCTAGAGACAAGTAATTTTTTGACACTGGGTGAAGAGCAAGAAGCTAGGGTCGAGTCAAGCCAAGAATCACAAGCCTGAGAGCAAACTACAGCTGTAGCAATTGTATTAGTTTGGCCCCAATCTCTTAGCACCTTAGAAATGCAGAAAAGTGTGGTGCCTTCACCATCACAAGATTCCCCATCACTCTCAATTATAGATATTCCTAGTTCCCAACAAGCATCATTAAAAGGATCAAAAATTCATCCAGAAGAAGAGACGCCCAAGAAATGAAAGAGGGTGCAATTTCAATTTGGTTCAAAAGAGGAGACAGACACCACACAGTGCCAATTATAGGGTACTGTAATTGCTCCTCAAGTAAGTATTATTCCTCCCTCTCCTTCTCAGTCTATTTCTTCTCTTGTTGGCATGATGATTTCATCTAGCTAGATGACATCTCCTACCACTTCTACCGTTCCCATTTCTCACTTCACCCCATCTGTGCCACCTCAGGCTTTAACATTACCTCATTTCTCCCCTTCTATTCCCAAAAAACTTTCCCCTCAGATTACCCATAGCTAACAATTAGCTATTCAATATGGTCTACCACAAGGATATACTTTTGAAAGTGGGCACATTGCCTCTCCTTCTACCTTCTAGACCTAATAAGATGCTACTAGGAAGGCAAGGGAAGCTCGAAGAGAGAAAAAGAAGATCAAGGAAAATAAAGCATTGGCTACACCCCATCTATAGTCATAATTTGACCCCATCCAACAGCAATTGACGGTGACTCATTTATCACCAAATGTAATAAAGCCAATGGAGCAGATGCAGCTAGAAGATTACATGATGAATGCAGTGGCCATCAACATGTCCCTTTTTAGGCCACAAGACAAAATTGAGATACTGACAGAATCCACTTTTGTAGTTACCGAAGACTACTTGAAAGTATCAAGGAGGCTATAGAAGATGGAAGTTGAGCTAGCCAAGGAAAAGGAAAATTATAATAGTTTAACCTCAGAGATCAATAGAAAAGACAATGAAATAGAGAATCTGAATAAGAAGTTACAAAATAATGTTTCTCTTCAGACTCACCACATAGTTTAGGCCCAACATGATTCTTTAAAGACCAGTCTCACATAGGTAAAGGATGTGGTGATGACCCTTAGGCATGAAAAAGTAGCATTGTAATAAAAATGCAAGGAACACCTATTGTAGGTTACCTAATTACAACAAAAGCTATTAAGTGAACAAAATACTACTGTGGTCATACAAGCCCAATTTCACTCAGAGCAATAGAGAGTAGCACAATTGACACTAGAGCTGGCTAATAGGCCAAAGAGTGTCAGAGTGTTAAGTCTGGTAAAGGAGCTATACGAATCCATGTGGAAGAGAATCTCTTTAGAGATTATTTAGCTTAGGCCATCTCTCACCTTCCTACTAAATGTACAAAAATTGTGCAAAAAGGTGGAGAGTTTAGTTGTAAATACTCTGTCTACAGTCTCTGAGAGAGTAATGGACTTGCAAATGTTGTTGCAAATGTTGTATGATGCAACAGATGAAACATTGTCAACAATAGGAATCAATGACAAAATAGTCACTATCAAGTGAGTAAATGAGGTTATTAGTTACAATTCCACAGCCAACAGTTGCAGAGAGCTTCTAGATGTCATGAAGGAAGGAATAAATGAAATGAAACAACATGTTGAAGATCTAATATAATTAGGTTTTCCTTCTCTGTTTCCTGATGATAACACTGTGCTGATGGTAGAATAAATTGAACCTTTGCTGTTGGCCAAACAGAATAATCAAATAATTTTCTAGGATCTAAGGGATGATTCATCAGTCTCTGAAGTAGAAGCTATCTTGGTTCTTGTTTCCCAGCTTGAATTCAAATTGAAGGCTATGGTTTAAATTTTACAACTTTTTTCACACAAGGATATTATTAACCTTGATTTAGCTTTTAATAAATTGTAGAGTAAGCAAGGGTTATCTAATGATGAGTGGTCTACCTACCAGACAGCATTTCTAAAGCTGTGATTTTGAAATTTTGATCTAGCA
Organism: Torreya grandis; assembly: GCA_037957365.1. NCBI lineage: Eukaryota > Viridiplantae > Streptophyta > Pinopsida > Cupressales > Taxaceae > Torreya > Torreya grandis. The sequence goes on along the minus strand of JARHVA010000133.1, from coordinate 2,624,262 downwards.
GGAGTTGTGGTTTCTTTTTGAGCAGGTTCAAAAGTCCTCAGGGTCACCAATAACTGTAGAGTAAAAATTTACTCTACTTTTCATTCTATTTTTTAGTTGCACACCATAGAATTTTGTCTTCACATACTGTGGTTCAAGATGGTAGAGTTTTGAAATAGAGCATAGGCTCTGTTTTCCTTTTGATTTATTTTTGTCTAAGTGTTGGGGTAAAGCAGAAGCTAACAAGTGTCATCCTCTGAGGCATCCTTTCTCAAGTGGAAATGCCAAGTGTCATCATTTGAGGCACCTTTCATATTTTCTATGAGTTGGTCAGAATGTGCCACATATCTCACAGTGAGTCAGCAAAACACACCAAGTGTCAACATTCACGGTTTCATATCGACACCCGTGTTTCATCTCTTTTTAGTAAAAGGTTTTAACAAGCTAAGTATCAGAGTAAAGCAGAAAGTGCCAAGTGGTAGTCATGAAAAGTCTCAGTTTTGATTTTTTTAAAGCAATGGAAGATGCCACGTACCCCTAGCAAAAGAGAGTGGAAGTCACCATGTGTCACAATCTGAATTATCTTCATTTTACTTCACTGATATAGCAAAGATTGTGGTGGATCTTAAGTGTTATTTTCTGAAGCAGGCGAAATCCACCAGGTGTCACTATCTATATAAATATGATATGAGACCTATTTGTTTCTATGGTATAAATAGAGTAAAGTGGAGACTGCCAAGTGTCATCTTCTATAGGTTTCTAAAAAGGTAGCTAAAAGAAGCAGAGACTACCACGTAACCCCAGATAAGTAAAGTGGAGATTGCCGTGTGTCTTGTAATGAAGAAACAGAGATTGACACCTATTCCTATGGCCCTTTTAAAGTTACTCAGGTAAGAAGTGCTATGGGTCTTATTTTCTTTTAAGCTATTGAAGTTTTGAGGAAGTGGATTGTAACAAGTGTCAAAGGTGAAACACTCCTAAGCAAAGACATAAAAGAATATAAGTTATGTGAAAAGTGTCGCGTTTCTTCAATAGGTGTAGTGAAACATGCCAAGTGTCCTCCTTTGGTGTCTCCTAAAGTAATAAGAAGGTTTTCAAGAAAATGGCTAAGTGTTACCTAGTGTTTAGGAGAAGGGAGCGTCCTGCAATCTGTTTCAACCAATGAACTGCCAAAAGATGAAGCGTTCCAAAATCTATAAAATATCTTCTATTAGACACTTCTAGTTTGGTTAGATTTCAGTTGGGCCATTATATTAGGAATAAGCAAACAATCCAGAGTGAATCCAAGGCTATAAATAAGGGTGTAGAGATCACCAGAAAGGGGGAATCATCAATTATTAGAGAGAATTTTGAGAGAGAATTATTGTAAAGAGTTTAGACTTTCTAGAGCTGTGACTAAGTAATATCATTTGCATTTGTTTTATCTTCTTAAGTTAGAAGGTTTATGTAACTGTGTGTGTTTCTGTGCCTCTTATGTGACTGGAGAATTAATGAGAAGATTGAATCTTATGCCTTTGTTGATATTTTTTGTGTCATTTGCAAAAGTAGTCTAGGCTGTAGACTTTCTAGAACCATGATTAGGAGTGTCATTTACTTTTGTCTCATTTTCTTGAGTTGAAAGGTTTATATAACTATACGTGTTTTTGCACCCCTTATTTGACTGGAAAATTCAAATAAGAAGATATAACCCTATGCCTTTGTTGACATTTTTTGTATCACTGCAAAAGTAGTCTATGTTATGAGCCTCTATTTCTATTATTTCCATCTTTTACATTGATCATGCACTTGTTTGCTCTTAAATGTAAATGAATCCTACATATAGTCTCACTGTGCTCAGGATTAAGGTCGAATTACATTCAGGCGCATTGCCATAGATTAGATTTCCTTTCTTGCATTTGTGTTTCTAATTAAGATTCCTATCCCTTTTCCCAGTATCTACTCAATATAAAGAAGAACCAGCTTCTCAAAAATCTAGAGGTTGTTTCAAGTCGCAAGTCCCATATCTTGAAACTTTCCATTGTTGTTGATTAGAATCAAGTGCAATTTTAAATCATCAACAATAGGGAACCTCCCCTTGATGAGAGGAGATATTTTTCCACCTCTGATGTAGTAAACCTACACACTGGGCAAACTAATCTCCCTATGTTGTGGTTGAAGAGACCTATTTTGCTCACCAGTTAGCTGGTCGACAAAATATTCACCCAACACATCTTTCAAATTTAGTACTTCTTATATTTATCATATCTCAGTATTATAATTTAGAATAGTCATTTATCTAAGTTTGAAATTAATTATCCTACTACATATGTCCTTAACCTTTGTGCTTAAAATATTTATATATTTTTAACCCTATTCCCTTGACATTCTAAATTTAGGATTAAACACTGACCTAAATAGGGAACATAAAGCATCGAAGAGTGTTTTGTGTCCTCTCATTGAGTCCCTTAACCATTATTATAGTATTTTATTAATATTATTTTGTTTATATGAGTGTGTTGAGAAGTGTCTTTATGCACATGTTATTTATTGACTCATTATAAACCATGCCACTATGTATGTGTTTTTTTATTAACATAAGTTCGTATGAATAGTGCATATAGATCCAAAGCATCATCAACAATCTCACTATCATCAAATTTAATCATAGGGTAATATGATAATATGATTTTAAGTGTACCAATAATCCTATATATTGGGTGATCATATATCATAGGTGGAGGATGCGCATTGTATGTATGATGTACTTAACAAGTATCTTTGGTCTCTCTTACCTCATGTTTAGGAAATGGATCATGGAATATTTTTTTAGTTTTTTATTTTCATTTTTTTGTGGCCTAGACTCCTTTGTAGTTGTGATTAACTAAATTATATTATCATTAAAAATATCTTAGATATATTATTTTAACTTGAAATATATATTTATAGAATTCCTAATATCTCTATGGTAATCATATTATACATTATTATCATAATTACTTGGCCTTGTGGTGGAGGAAGAGAGATGAGGTTACACTCAAGTAATTTATGTAGTGTTATATGAGGAGGTGATGGTAATCTTGAAAATTTACTCTTTTTTGAAATATTTAATTAAATATTTTTATGTGTAGGCTATAATATTTTTATTGATTGTTGTCTTTGCCTCATTCTTGTTATCATTTTATTTAGAATTCTAGCTTAGATTGATTTGATATTTAGTTGTTTCAGTACTTAGAGAATTAGGTGCATACTTTAGTTTGTTCAAAACTATGATTTTGACTTCTTTCTCATTCACTATATGAAAAAACTGATTGAAATACTTGAATTTATTGATTATTATTTATTCATGTAGTGATTCAAGAAAAAACTCTTTAAATATGTCTTATAATTCATTACTACCATAAGATTAGTCATATTAGCTACCATGGTCTTGGGTATGTGCATGGAGTTGGGGGATAATTTTATGAACATTTTCACTAATGCATACATGTTATGACAATCATGTGTCTTCATTATGGTCATAATGTGTACACATTATTTGAATTTAGGCTCAAAAACACTGAATGTAGGAATGCGTACACATTAAGAGTAATGTGTACATGTTATGAGGAACACATACATGTTCCTATTGTTTTACATGTAAAAGCACTAGAACATGTATATGAAACCAGTATTTACTTGAAGTTTTTATTTACTAAAATAAGTATAAGTTTACATTTAAATTACTTATATACTTTAAATTTATTTTAATAAATATAAGAAATTAGGGTCACTCTACTTATGATAGAGTTGGTCTCACAACTTCACACCTTACAATGTGGAAAATAGTTTTTCAAAATCTAATCTAGTTAGTACTTAGGCATTTTAAGGGTCTTAGTATTGAACCTAGTGATTTTAGGGCATAAATTTTGCAATTTATGTCCATTTTTGGTAAATATATAGTCATTTTTTAGGTTTTTATGCCTTTTGGATTATTTCTTAGCTTTTCTAAGAGTCATATGTTTATCAACGTTAAAGTTTTAAAACCACTCTCTTTGAAATTGATCCAAAGTGGTGTGATTGAGGAAACATATACCATATTGATGACCTAGACACATCAAATGACCACTTTTTCTTAATTTCACTTGGTCATAATCCTTCCCTCATACCTAATCACTTCCTAATCATCTCTCATCACCCCTAATCACTCTCATCATTCCTCATTGTCCCTAATCACTCCCTCACTGACCCTCACTTCTCACCATCTTCTTTAATCACTCCCTTATCATCCTTAATTAATACCTCATTAACCCTCACAATCCCTCATCATTCCCAATCACTCCCTCCTTATCCTTCATCATCTATAATCACTCTCTCATTGACCTTCAGCATCCATCATCATATTTAATCACTCCCTCATTATCCCTAATCACTCCCTCATTGGCTCTCACCATCCCTCATCATCCCTTATCACTCCCTCATTGTCTCTCACCATCCCTCATCATCCCTAATCACTCCCTCATCATCCCTAATCACTCCCTCATCATCCATAATCATCACTTCATCATCTATAATCATCCATAATCACTCCATCCTCATCCTTCATAATCCCTAATCACTTGTTTATTGACCCTCACCATTCTCATCATTTACAATCACTCCCTTATCATCCATAATCACTCACTCTTTTAACCTCACCATACATCATCATCCATAATCATTTATATATCATATCTAGTCATTCCTTCATTAACCTTCACCATCCCTCATCATTCCTAATCACTCCCTCATCCTCCATAATCACTCCCTCATTAACCCTCATCATCACTCATCATCTCTACTCAATCCCTCCTCATCCCTCCTTATCCTTAATCATTCCATCCAATACCTTGATGGTGGGTACAATAGCTTAATTATTTAATTACTTATTCTTGATGTATTCTTGTTGTTGAGGCTTTTGGGTATTTTTTAGTCAACAAAATTGAGCAAGGTATTTTTAAATGTATCACTCTTCCTAATATAAATAATTAGTGTTAGTAAGGGATTAAAAATTCTATTTTGAATTTTTTTAGATGTTATATATGCTAGACATATATATTATGTGTTTTGTAAATGTTCATACAATCAAAAAATAAAAATAGAAGGTTGAACAATTTCCTATAAAAAATTAAGAAGAAAAATAAATAGATGAGAATCCAAAGCTTCATGTTAAATGTATAAGCATCTATCACTCTTAGGAATATAATCTAGTTATTATTTGGCTGTTTTGATGTACTTAATTTTGGGAATCAATGTCTCTTACAAAAATAATTATCCTTAGCCTTAGCACTTTGCTATAACTAATTGTACAAATAAGATTTTTTTTTATGAGTTATACATGGTTCTCTTTGAAATTGTTATCTTCTTTGAGAATTATAAATTTTAATCACTCCATTTTAGGTAAATAATTGTAATAAATACAATTTACAATAATTTCAACCATCAAATTATCATGTATGAATCGTTTTATATATTATGAGTCTTATAGTAACTTGCAGACTAAAATAATATTATATCCTAATGAGGATTTCTAGGGACCACTTCTAATAAAGGTTCAATTACTAGGATGTGCAAGGTGTTAAGAGAGTTGTTATGTCAATGAGAAGTTAAAACATGGCTGGAAGATAAGATACACAAGTTCATATAGGAAAAGTTTTCTAGAATAGGATTTCATGCATAATAAATTATTATCACCCATATATATGTAAATATTTATGAGATTTTGGATGTAAATTGCATGGATTATTAGTGGCATGGTTGTCAATGATAAAGCACTATTGTTTTCAACCTTGCATAATGAAAAATTTATAATGAATGAAGTGAAGTTTCAAAGGTTGTTAAATATATATAATGGACATGTGTACTTCAAAAGAATAAACCATGTTTATTGAGTGAGTAACAAAATTCAGAGTGCTAGAACCTCATGTTAGTATAAGGAATTAAATATGTGGAATGAAATAAGCAAAGAAGGCAATGATTTGGGCATGGTTCAAATATTTTGTCTTTGTTATTTTTGGACAAACCACACTATTTAACTCCTTTAATGATGTCTATCAAATGAACATATTTAACTCTAATGATGTTTGTCAAATGATCATATTTAACTCCTTTAATGGTGTTTGTCAGATGATCATTACAAGTAGTCTAACATCTATCACAACATTTATACAAGGTTGGTTAGGCACACTATAAAGGATAAAGACCCATTAAAAAATTAAAAATATGTGATATAACAAAATTTTACTTCTTAGATATAAAGACCCTATGAAAAATATTAGGGGTGAGTTTAACTTGATGGATAATGGCTTAGATAGGTTCTTTTTGTAGTTTTAAGGATCACCTATTTATTATTTGCATTGGTTTAGATTTGTGTGGGTTCTTTATCATAATATACTTTTTTATCCTATGGATATCCTTACAATTGAAGTCTAACAAAGCATTATGAAAGTAATGAACAACACTAGGTTATAGGGTATATGGGTGAAATGGGGAAAATCCTATAAATATAAATAAAAATGGCCTATCTAAATAAACTAACATGATATACTAGGATTTGTATAACATAGGATAAAATGAGTCTAATTTTTAGAACATTACTATATTTTCCCATTAAATTTGTGGTCAAAATGGATAGTGATATTTTGTCAGGGTTTAGCAATGATATGAGTTAAAAGTGGAGAGGTGAGTGCTAGCATAAAATATAAGACATAATGATCAAAATGGCATGGAGGCAAATTTGAAACATAAATATACAACATCTATGAAAAAATATGGGCCTATTAGAAATGATGTAATTCAAAATTGAAGATCTGCTAGAAAAAGAGAAGCAAGTAAAACTACCATAACACCAAAAATGGGTGGTAAATATGAGGATCAAGAAGCTATGTGATTTCCTAAAACTAATCAATTGCTTTCACTATGAGGATATTTTATGATCTAAAGGTTTAACATGAATATGAAAGCATCAAGGCATAAAAACCTAAAAAATATCTATATTTTTTCCAAAAATGGACATCAATTTCAAAATTTATGCCCTAAAATACCTAAGTTCAATACTTATACCCTAAAAATTCCTAAGTACTGACTAGATTAGATTTTGAAAAATGAGTTTCTACATCATACGACATGTAGCTGTGAGATGAACTCTATTAGATGTAGAGTAACCCTAATTTATTATATTTACTAAAATAAATTTAAAGTATAATCTTACATTTATAGTGTTAGTTATACTTAATATTTATTTTAGTAAATATCAACTTCAAGTAAATATTGGTTTCATGTACATGTTTTGGTGTTTTTTCATGCAAAATAATAGAAATGTATATCATTCTACATATGCATTCCTTATAATATGTATGTATTCCTCATAATGCATATGCATTATAATGTGTATGTGTTATAGCACATACACACTAATCAAATTTGAATTCAACAAATCAAGCCTTTTGGCTTGGAAATGGCTTGGATTCTCGATCCAAAGGCTTGTACCTATCATTCTACAATCGAGTCTAAGAGGTTATATAGAAAACATAAATTTCAACTTCCATCACCAAATACACTAGTAATTTTATCAATTAAGTTTAAAAAATTATTACCATGATGATTATCACGCTCTCTTCTTTCCAAATATATGATTTTAATAGTTTTTGGACTATTTTAAGGTTACAAATTATATTGATTTCTAACTATATATTTTTTAGGTCACCACATGCCTATACATGTTAATATAATTTTTTTTCATTCATCTAAGAGTAAAACAAATTATATGGTCACAAACTAGGCTCAATTCTACACACATTTATTTATTTATTTTTGAGGTAGTTAGGTGGGCCACACGGCTAGATATCCATTTTTTTTATCACTTTTTATCATCTATTTACTTAAAAAATTAAAAAAAAAAAATCATTGATAAATTATAAAAAATATAGGTCACAAACTAGAAGATTTTATCTAAATGTTCACCAAATGATTTTAAACAATAATAAATGATGCATAAAAAATGGTGGGCCACACAACCATCTATCCACTCTATTTTATTGAAAAAAATAGGAGTTCTTATTCAAATTTTAGATGTTTAACTTGGTTATACTTAATCATTTTTGAAAAAAATAGTGTTTTGGAAACTAGACTTGAAGTGATACAATTCATGCTCTTGTAGCATCTTAAAATTTTGAGTATAGCTATTTCAAATTATCTACACAAGTTCAATTTTATAAAATTTTATAAAAATCATGTCCATAGGTAATTCCTTTCTATCCCCCAACTTTATGTGCTTACCCTCTTATACCATAATACATAATCACTGATTGGCTCATCAGACCCTTGCTTAAGTTTGTAAATTACACATAAGATATTTTCTCATCAATTATGCTTGAAACTAGTATTCTAAAGGGTTGGATTGGAGGGGAAGGTCAAAGTACCACCACAAAACATATTATTTGAGACTTCTTAGGAATAAATTCTCATCAAATGTGCAGTCCAATCATATTGCATGGAAGGATCAAAGGTGTTGTTTAGTATCACCTTAACCATTGTAAATTGGAATATTAAGATCTATAAATACTAAATATAAGGGATAATTTACTATATTAGGGGATAATAGGTTATGAATCAAGGCATATAAATCCATTAAATGATTAGCTCTAGACTAAAATAGCTTACCCTCCAAAGATAAAATAGTCTACTTGAGGGAATGTGCATTAGGTGAGGTTGGTGATGTAATAATTGTTTCCATCATAGGATGGGAATAGGTTATATATGTATTAATATATATTTAAACTTTTGGGAAGCCTTATGTTTCCCCCACACCTTGAGTGAGCATCACATATGTGACTGAAGATGTAGATGTAGGAACAATAATGATAATAGAAATATGAATTCCCATGGTTTCATTATAAACTTGAAAGGATTGATTGAAAATAGTAAAGGGTTATTGTTTTTCTCCAAATGTAACACCCTTAGGTTTTTTTGCAACCTTAGATGGTAGGATTAATTTGACCACTTTATCCACTTCATGAGGGTGTTGAAGAAATACATGAAAAAATATGGATAAGGATTTGAATTGATCAAGATCTACCACATTAATTTCATTATGATGAATACTATTTTGGGCTTCATGAGTATATTGATTAACATGTTATAAATTATGCATTTCAACTAATCATTAGTTTGTACATATTCATGAACAATGGCATCATAACAAGAAGAAGAAATATTTATTGTATATATATTTTCCCGATTATATGAGCCCAAAGGAATTTAATTATGTTCTATATGGGCCCCACTTAATCTTACATTATGTCTTAGAGGGACAATAGAACTATCCTTATTAGATGGCATAAGATGGAATCATGAAAGTATGCATAAGGCAAGGGTAAAAGGTGAAAAGATTTATTGTGTTATGTATGAGTAAATTAGAAATAAAAAATGAAACCACAAGACAAAAAATATATATAACCCTATAAATAAGGATGAAATTCTCAAGGAGACCTAGGGTTTAATACAATTCAATAAATATTCAGGTTCACCAATACCTTTTACCCAAAGTTAGATTTTAAAACATTAAATATGATGGAAAATTAAATGTAATTTATATTGTAAAGTATGAAAATTATAATGAATATAAATATAAAATACTAAATTAAATTTGACAAGTGGCATTTGATAAATATATAAAATACTAAAGAGATTAAGATAATTATATTTACTTATTTATTGACTGAGTATGATAGAATTTTGATAGTGGAATGAGCTGGAAGCATACCTATGAGTCACTCAAAGTTTTTTGTTGATGTTTGTGTGTATAGAGTCACTAACATCATGATAGGGTAGATATATCAACATTAGTGACATAGGTTGACATTTATATCCTAGGTATATTTAGAACTCAATGACTATGTATTAAGTTGTACCTACTTGTAATATTTTTAGTATACGATCTTTATGCCTTACTATGTGTGCAACTCCAGACACTAGTCTCCTCATTTTCAAAACACTATGTCCACCTATAATATGTATAAACCTATAAAATTTTGGGAAATTTAATGGGTTGTTCCAACCCCAATCACCCCTATTGATGATTGGTTAATAACTTCATATACAATAATATTAATATGGAATTCAAATCACATGTAATTATTCCCTATAATGTGAATGTGAAAATTTTCTCCTTCACAATATGAATGCACATAAAATCTAGTTTTTGATAGTTGACAATATTCTCTCTTGACTTGGCTTGGTGTGTTTCAAACTTTCTTGATGACTAATCCTAGTGACTAATATAAACTTTGGGAAGAATAATACATATCTTCTCAATGACTATTAGTGTATGTATGTTTTATATAAAATTTACAATTGAATTTTAAGTGTGGGTTTGATTATATTTATAGGTGTCCATTTTGTTAATTTATCACACCACTGACACACTAGGAAAATGGGTCAACCAATAGGAAAAAATTAATTTTGAAAAGTAACAATGCTAGGTGAGGGTCACTAACATCACGCTCGGGTTAGTTTCATCAATTAAACTATCTAATATTGATTTTAGTGTCCAAAAAACAAGAATATGGATCTAATGATCTAGAGATGTCTAAGTAAGATATTTATATGGTTTAACACAAACAAAGAGGTTCTTGTAAGTGATTGATAGTAAAATGGGAGGGTTAAAATCATAGAAAGTATGTGGATGTGAGATAATGGAAAACAAGAGGCATATATTATTACACAAGTCATGTATGTTGAAGGTAAGTCTAAAATGACATCATCAAGTGTCTAATACCATATAATAGTATCTAAAAGATCTTTCGCATATTGTTAAACTTGGTAAGTCATCACTAATGGTATATTTATTACCATAAATTTATACTATTGATTACTTATAGATTTGAATCAAATTGGTCTTCTATATGTACATTATCATATGTTCACTTATGGGATATTCCACATATTCATCTATATCTTATGATCATGACACTTTACTATTATCATATGATTGGGGATTGCACTACATATGTGACTTGCATTATTATGTTGTTATTAGGCCTTACACATCACTTTAAATTATGTCACTTTATGTTGTTATAATATAAACATTTTTTATATGATTTTCCCACCAAGGTGAAGGATCTCATGTTACGAAATTCAAAAATATTGTGAATCTCAAAATTCAAGAACGTTCCATAATTAAAAATTTTAAAAATAAAAAACATTATTTTAAATACATGGTTAAATATTTAACTGTGCTATAAGTTTTAATATCCATGGTTTACACATATGGTTTTCATGATGTTTTTAAAATAGGTGATATGCATATCCAATTTATATTATTATCCCACATTTTGATAAGGCAATTTCTTTATCAGCATATCATATCTTGAGGAAATTTTAATTCATCAAATCTTACGTTGTAATATTTATCTTTTCTTGTCCTTGATATTTTTTTTTTGGTTTGAATATATAATCACACCTTATACACACTTAAATTTAATCATTAACTATTTGAAAGTGTTTAATCGTATTATCCTTACCTTGTTTGGTATATTCACCATTCCCTTAATTGTAATATCTATGGGAGCATTCTCTATTCCATTTACTAACTTGAAGTCACACAAAACATCATTAAAACATACATATTATTCTTCTAGACTCCTATCAACTAGATTTTAGTAGTTTTTATCCTTTTGGGACAATATCACACTAGGAAAATAGGTATGCATTGTGGCCTTTTCCACTAGTATGTCCTTGTTCCCCATGCCCCAATAGTAAATTTTTAAATTTGAGACATTTTAAATTACACCTCCCTCATTTTTATCAAGGTTAGTTAATGAAAAATATTTAAAATATTATTCTATATAATCACATCAAGGCCTCTCCAAACACATCTTGCAATCACTTGAAAATTTTAATGCACATTGAAAAAAGAGCATTATTCTTTCCAATTATAAGTTTATTTTATTATATTAATCATAGGCCAAGTTTTAAGTCATTTTATTTTAGGTTAATAACACTCATTATCAAGCATTCAATATAATCTATCTAGTTACATTCATATATAAAATATCAAGATTCACACACTCACCATAAGAGGAAGAACTACATCGTCATGAGGCCATTTTGGGCTATGTAGGTATCACTCAGATTATGCATGGTTTTATAAATATAACTCAATTATTTAACTTTCCCTACTCTCCATTTTAATTTTATTTTCATTTGTTTTATTATGTAGGAGCTAGGGTTTGGAATTTTTAGGTCTTATACACATCAAATTGGCACATGTAGACAATTAGTAATTCCTATTAGGTATACATAATTACTCAACTATAAAAATCAATCACACAATCAACCAAGATGCATACGTAGTCAATATAAAAGGCTATAATGCAACCATATTCTCCTTATATGGCCTTATCCTAGTAAAGTTTGAAATTATGATTTTGGTTGTGACATAATTCAAGGATTACTATAGTTAGTTTTCATTGACAGTCAACCTACAAAATCAACATAAATTTAGTTTGAGTTAGGTTTTTATATATTCTTGTTAATTTAATATTTATATCTCATTTCAAACTCTGTAAATTATTGTATTGTACATTTAAATTCTATATATTTTGTATATTTAAATCATTTTTCAATAGTTTGATGTTTATTATTTTTTGTTGCTAAATCAAAACTAAAATCAAACATTTTTATAAACTTGTATTTTATTTAAAATATTTATTATTATTTTCTTGATTTTTTTCTAGGATTTCATAATTTTTTTTGTAAATTCCTAACATTTAAAGAAACAACCTTCAACCTTGGATATAAATATGAAACAAGAGCCAATCTTATTTGATATTGGATTTAATACAACATTGAATAAATTGTCTTATCACCTTGAATAAAAACTGACACTAGAACTCTTTCTTTTTACCTCAAGTTGAAATTTGTTGATCTCTATAAATAAAAATATTTTTATTTTTTTCTATTTACATATTGTTTATTTGTAGAAACTATGTTGTTTATTTTTAGATACTAGTTTTATAAATTTTAAAACTACTTATTGATTGTAATTATGGGATAATAAGTTATCTATTTATGGACACCATGGTGTGATGGGTAATACTCAATTACTCAAGCCATTTGACAACACTAAACATGGATTTTAGTTTCATCATACTTCATGATATATTGGAAACACCTAGGGTCCCTTATTTATACCATAACAAGTATATTTTAATTGTTTGATTTATGGTGCACATTAGAGAAGAATATCAAAAATATAAGTTACTCTCATCATACCCTCAAAAATAATAAAATGGGCTACAAACATGGTTTAGCCTCTATATTTAGTTCTATGAAATATTGGGTTGATGTTAATAAATGAATGATCAAGTATATTTGAGATCCCACACAATAATTCAAACCCTTACCTAGATTAATTGTACCTTTATTTTTGTTTGTATTGTATTCATAATCATTAATTAATTTATACATGAAAAATTACTTTATATCAATAAGAAAATTATTTGTTTAATTTTTTTAATTTAAAATTCATTGTAAATATCATGGATATCAATTTTCCTTTTTTCTCTACTCATGTTGTGCCTTTTACTTATGATAATGAATTGAAAAATAGGAATAAGTAAAAACTTATGGAATAAGCATATGTTTATGATTGTGATTTTGATAATATAGTAATGAATAGTCAATTTATTTTTGATAAAACTTGGGAATATGAGCATATAAAAATAAATTCACCTTTAGATTCCTCTTTGGATTTGTCTTTAGTTTCCACTATGGATTTACCTTTATATTTTACTTGGGATCCTCCTTCAACTTCTTATTTTATTAATAATATTTATCAAAAATAACATATTCTCTCTCTTCAATTACCTCCTATCACAAAAAGGAGGAACCTTATCCTTTCACACTTAACTTCTCTTTTCACCTTGATCATGCACTTTATCACTTTCATACACATAAAATAAGATTAAATAAGGATAATATTAATAATGAATACAATCCCATTGTTACTTCCTTTGAATAGAAATTTATCACTAATTATAGTGATATTATCTCTTATCCTTTAAAAATTGTGGATATTGATCCTACATGTCATAACTCTTCTCCCTTGTCAACCAATGAGGATGAACTTCCTTTATCTTCCCCTATAACATCACATACTACAATAAATATCCATTATATTATTTATAACACATCTTATGATGTTTATTATACCTCCACCTCATGTTTATCTTCACATGATGACAACACATATCTTACTAATGATAATTATTTCAATGTTATAAAAAAAATAAGCAAGTGACTCATTTATAATAAATGAATCTCTCAATCTAAAAGAAGATAATACCACTTCCACCTCCTCTTGATGGTGTTTATATACATATTAAATGAGATACACATAGGATTTGTGCTTATTAATCCCTTCAAGATCAAATCATCACTATGACAAAATAAATAGAGGAGTTGAAAAACAAAATCAACATTTCAGTTCAAAGATCATATCACTTGAAAATAATAACAAACATACAAATAATCTAATGTATGCTAATGTTAATCATGTATCACCATCTAATTATCATGTGACTAAAAAACATACATATAAAACTAATGCTTCAACAAGTATACAAAAGGCCAATAAGAGTCCAAGTGATATTATAAGATAAATTATTCAAAACAAACTAATTATATTACCTTATATTACTCCTCTAAAAAGATCAAAATACTATTGTGCATATCATAGGCTACATGGGCATCATAAAATAGTTTTTTGAATTTGAATTAAAAAAATACAAAGTATCATTGATAGTGGTGATCTTATAATAGATAAATCAACTAATCAACCCACTTATATTGCATATCCTAAAAATCAAGTGAAAAAAGAACACAAATAAAAAATATGGATACAAAAGGATAATTCAGAATAAGAAAAGATTCAAAAACTAAAATTAGAATAAGCAAGACTACAAAAATATCAAGATGAAAAATCAAGATTTAAAAAAGAAGAATTATCAAAAGAAAAATTACAAGATCAAATTCAAGATAAGTAAGAAAACACTTTTTTGAAAAGTTTATCATGAAGAACTTTCCAAATAAAAACATTCGTACAAATTCTAATAATACAAATATGATTTCTAGGGAATCAAGTATCATATCTACTTCATGCATAAAACAAAAAGATAATTTCAAAGAAGAAAATACTTCTCTTCCTAATGTTCAACCAATAATACTATTTATTATTTAGTTCACCATGGAATGCAATATCCTAATAATGATGCATATACCCAAGAAATAAATCAAATCTATGGTGCAGTAAATTTCTCATACATAGATATAAAAGATGATCAAAAAGGTATATCACAATTTTAAGCACAACCTAAGAAGTTAATTGTATTAAATGATAATGATTACATTGATGACTATAATCTTAATTATACAAAATATTAGTATGATCTTGATGATATAGGGCCTATATATAGGCATCCCCTTGATGAAATATTTGGCTTATAGTTGCATATTTTACTTTATACATAACTTATTTTCTTTTGATTCATTGATAATTATTATATCCCTTATCCAAGCAATCTTATATCCCTTAGATTTATTTTCACTTTGGATACTTAACTTATTCATTTTAAAACTAAATTAAATAAATCTAACATAACTATTTTATAATACTTTCAATGTTTATGATAGTCCACTTGCTTACTATTGCATATCTATCATGTTATGGCTTCCATTACATTACATAATCACATCTATATACTCCTACATTCTTCATGATAACACATAGTATCTTTCCCAATGGGTACATGTACATCCTTATCTATATCGATTATTTTCATTACATTTCTTTAACTTATTTATACATACATTGAGGGAATTTTCCTTGCCTTTCCTTCTTGCCATACAATGCTTTAACACCTTTTTTAGGATTGTTCAAATGCATATTATTTCTTATATTTTAAAATCCTTACTTATTATTACTTTTCAAATCTTCTTAAGTGAAAAAATTTCAAAAATAGCAAAAATATTCAAATATGGAAAAATACCAAAAAATCATATATGTTAAAAATTCAAAATATTCAAAATATTTTCAAATATTCAAAATTATAACATACAAGCATTTTATTATGCTGCTTGTTCACATTTTTTTGTATTTTATATATTTCATGTTTAGTATATTGTATATTTCAATTCACTATGCTTTTCATGAGGTATGTGAGTGTGATATAGGACATATTTTTGTATGGTTTTATGATCTTAGGCTTCCCTTTTTTACCAAATAGGCTTACTAAGTTGGGGACATCTCTTTGTTATTTTTCAACACTTTAACAAGTTATATCTATCCAAAACATTGTTACCATGATCATTCACACTTTACATCATGTTACATGAATATGATATTTTATAACAATGACATTGATACATATGATCGATGTAGACTAGTCTCATTTTCTCTATGCTTCTTTTAAAATTATTACTTTAATACATGATAAGTTTGAAATTTTTTTCTTAATATGTGTGACCCTTGGCCTTTTTCATGAAATTTATTACTTGTATGGATTCATCATTCCATTTGAGTGTATCCCTTAACCTTGTGTGTTTATGTGATAGTTTCATGTCCCTTGTATGTGGCCTTTGGTCCTTGTGTGTGAATTTTATTAAAATTGTGTGACATTGATTATATGTTATAAGTGTTACTATGGTACTTTTATGCACCAAAAAATTACATGGTGTGACATTTTAAATATGATGTCTAATGATTTCCAAATTACACTCAAGTAATTTTTCTCTTATGTTATAGTCCCTACTTTCTCCTTGTTTCTCTCTTTGACCCTTTTGAACCTCTTTTGTTGATTTTTTCCCCCTTTTTAGCTTAATTTTAAACCCATTTTAAGTAGGATGAAAATACACTATTTATAACTAAAATTGCCCTTATTTATTACAAAACTACCCTAAAAATGATGAAACTATTTCAGTGCTTTCTCTAATGGCCTTAATGGAACCATCACTGATGGGGTGGTTTCATCATAATTAGGGGTATTTTTTAATATCATGGGGTAGTTTTATTATGAAATATATTGGTTTCATAGTTTTCACCTACAAAGAGGGGTGCTTCTATAATTATTTGTATGTATGTTAATTTTAGCATTTAGAACTATAGTTTTCATGTGTTTTACATGTTTCCCTTCACATTTATTATTTTTTATATCTTGAGTTTTTTCCATGACTACTCAAATCACTCCCAATTTTATTTTTATAACTCCCCATCCTTCCTAACTTTAAATTTTAAATGGCCAATAGTTAAACTCACCCTTAGAAGCTACATGCTTCTCCATCAAGTATTCCAATTTTAAATGAATTTTAGATATAAAATTTTGTATTAAAGATTGGTGTTAAAATATTTTTATATCCACAACATACTTGAAAATTATTTATATATCCATCCTTTATTTTTTTCATGCTAGAATAAATAATTTTACAGAAGATAAATTAACAACTAGTTCTTTATTACCATTGTACCAGCCAACCACAATTAGTTTCTCTTTTGTTTGAAATTATGTCCTTATTCATTATCCTTTTTATATTTTTATTTTTATATCATCATTGGTCAAAGACTTATTTCAATCTTATTTGAGTAGAGGAGCTAGCACACCGAGGAAAAAATAATATCACATACATCTCTTACATTCAATTGGTTTCACCTTGATCAGGTTGGGGGCTTCTAGTTTTAGTTTTGTTTATTTAATCATTATATTAGAGTGATTTACTTTATTTCCATTCAAAATATTATATTTCATTTTAAAAAGGAAATGCATAGGAAAATAATTATATTTTTCTCCTTCTCTTGCATCAAAAAGAATAGTTATTTTCTTTATTGTTTGTATTTGTATATTAGAACTATTTGATGAGTGTCATTCAACTCTTCATTTAATCAATGTTCAATTGATATATTATCAACTAGGGCTGGTGTCCAAAGCTATCTGCAGTAAGGTGTAGGATGGTAGATCTAGAAGTTTGCTTGTGGGGGTGTTTGATGGTCCTATTCTAACTTTGATTAATGAAAGAAATATGTCCTAAACTACTTGATTCACTCTTTTGCTAAAAAGGAAAAGATGGAACTATTTAATCAAATGAATCCACTCTTTTTCTTGAAAGTAAAATTACACTCCTATTTACGCTTCCATGGAAATGGAAATGTTTAACTTAAAAAGAAAATTTGCTTCACATGTTTGCTGTAAAAGAAAACACACTTTACTTTAGAAAGAAAATGACTTTGAAATAAGGAAACGCCTTTTTAAATGTGAATTTGTTTTGATGTTTTATGAATGAATTAAAGCATTAGCAAGATTATGATTAGTTATAACAAAGAGTTAATATAACATAACATAAATACCATACATAGTTCTTGGTTCTAAGGAGAGTGGGCCCTTGCTCCTCTCAAACTTAGGAATAAAATTAATCAATACTAGAAACTGAAGTGATAATTCATAAAACTAAAATGATTAAAATCTATCTAAAAATTGTAATATTTTTGTACGTATCTTTCATTTCCTTCTTTTTTTAATAACAAAAGTCTTATATTTTATATTAATATAATCTAGTCAAAATAGGATGCAAAGAGATAAGATTATTTGGTCGATCCATTCATCCAAAAATAGTAGATTGGATTTCCAAGAGATCTAATTATTCTGATGAAATAGATATACTATCTTATAATGGTCTTAAGATTCAAATATATACAACTTTATCAAAATCAAATCCTACAAAATAGCAGATAGGTATTTTCCTCATTTGACTCCAGCTAGAATGATTCTCTCTCATCTTATCTAGCCGTTAGCTTCCCCATTTATAGATTTGTCTTTATAGAATACATGGAATTGACCCTGTAGAGTTGATAGGAATGAGCCTATGGAGTCTGTAGAAATAAGCTTATGGAGTCTATAGAGATAAGCCTGCAGAGTCCATAGATTCATTCTGTGTGAGTTTGTAGTTCTATTAGATGGAGATCAAAATTGAGCTTTCACTATATATCACCTATGTCTTCTTCCTGAGAATTCTTCACAACAAAAATCACTAAAACATGCTATATATTAGACATTAATGACAAAGTAAAGGTTTAGTCTTTGGTTTAATATAAACAAGACAAATATCTAC
Organism: Torreya grandis; assembly: GCA_037957365.1. NCBI lineage: Eukaryota > Viridiplantae > Streptophyta > Pinopsida > Cupressales > Taxaceae > Torreya > Torreya grandis. Next base: position 2,605,128 of record JARHVA010000133.1, on the reverse strand, counting down.
TTTCCATGTAATATCTATCTAACAATCTATGATTTACATAAGATAATATCCTTAGAGAGATGAATTAAGGGAAATAACATGTCAATAATAATCCATATTTTGATCTCATCATCTCCCCCAGGCTTTATCTTTTGCAAGTCTCATTACAAACATTCATTTGTGTTCTTAGCTCTTGCATCTACTTTCCAAACTATGACTTAAATCATAGTCATCAAATTCATCTATTATATGCTTCTAAATTTATTGTAAACCTATAATGTTCTTGAGTTATTTGTTTCCATGTATTGAATTGATCTTCTAATTGTGGAGCCCAACTCTGCCATCTTAGAATAGGTATGGTCAACAAAGGGGGTCTATATCTCATGCCAATCCATTTATTTTCTCTTCTAGAGTTTATTACCTCTTTTAAGATTCATAAAATTGAGATATCTCTCATCATAGTCCACCTTAAGCTATTTGGAGACATAAACTCTCATCTTTTAAGAGGCACTGAAAGTTGGTCCCATATTTTCACACTTGCAGTCACCACTGAATCAAAAATCTGTCTTGAAAATAAGTCAAAAGAAATAGCACCATCATATAAAGCTTGTAAATAATGAAATTTAACTTCATCACTTAAACAAGCATAGTTAAAATTATATCTAATCAATCTGGGGATAGGAAAGGCTGGTCTGATACACAATCCTGAAGTCTTAGCATGATTTGTATATTCCTCAAATCTGATTTTCTATGCTAGTTGATTTTTGAATGTAGAATGCAATGCCCTCAATTGAACTTCTCCTACATGAAGGTTTATCAAGAACTTATTTTGCTCATGGTCTCCTATGATCAAATCATGCAAATAAACTCACAAATTAAATCTTACTGATCAGGTTCAACACTATAGAAAATTTCTAGAAATGTTGTTGGTTGTAAAATCTTGTAAGGAAGATGACAAGAGATCCTCAAAAGCTGTCATCTATAAAAAAAATTTAAATAAAAACAAACTATATCTAGGAGAAGGATTCCTACATGCCAAAAGAGATTCCCTTAATTTTCATGCATCTTGTAAATTTTATTCTAAATCTTGGACCTTAGCTTCTAATTCTTTCTTTTCATTTTCCAATATTTTGTTTGAAGAAGTTGAAACTTTGTTTTTCTATTTAAGTATGGAATATTCTTCTTTGATTTGATTTAGAATTTTCAAGGTAGGAATACTTGGAAAACTTGTTTGACAACTTCGGTCAACAAATACCTTAAGAGGAGAAGGTGCAACATTAGAAGGTGCTTTGGAAGAGTTTACCAAACTCTACAATATCCTATTATCCTTCATATTTTCTTCATATATCTAGATGTCCATTTGTTCACTTTCATTTTTTTCTATTATTTCCTCACCATATGATCATGGATTGATTTAGGAAAGTGTATGGAAATTGACAGAATAACAAAAAAATTATTTCTTAGATGCATTCCATTATTTTTTGGCAAGATTGATTCCTCCTAAAGAATAGTTTGTTGATAATGTAACCATGTTTCATAAGCTACTTCCTCATCCATTTCCTTTGAACTCATTGATTAGTGAATTCAATCAAGTAGAATCTAACTATCGAGGTATAAAACCAATCACAGTATTACTTGGAAATATTTTGAACATCAATAGTTGGTTAACAAATGAAGAGGAAGATCAACTCTTTGAAGTACTGTGAAGACATACTAAGGCTTTTGCTTGGGATTATACCAACATGAAGGGAATTCACCCCAGCATATGCACTCATCACATTTACATGGAATCTATCAAATTGGTCAGATAACCACAAAGAAGAATAAACCAAGTATTAAAGGAGATAGTCAAAATAGAGATCCAAAAATTGTTGGAAGTTGGGTTTATTTACCCCATCTCAGATAGCAAGTGGGTTTCACCCTTAGTAATTATGCCCAAGAAAAATGAAAAATTAAGGGTATGTGTAGATTATAGAGAACTAAACAAAGCAAAACTAAGAGATTATTTTCCTCTACCTTTCATTGACCAAGTTCTTGACAACTTGGTAGGAGAAAGATATTTTTCTTTCTTGGATGGGTTTAGTGGGTATAACCAGATAACAATGGCAGTTGAATATCAAGATAAAACCATATTTACCTACCCTTGGGGAACTTTTTCTTATTGAGTACTCTTATTTGGACTCTGTAATGCTCCAACAACCTTCCAAAGAGTAGTTCTAGAAATATTCTCTGACCTTACAAATGATTGTCTTGAAGTATATATGGATTATTTCACCATTCATGGTAGAACTTATGAAGATGCTCTTACCAACTTGAAAAGAGTATTGATCAAATGTGAATAGCATCAATTATCTTTGAACCATGAGAAATATTTGTTGATGATGGATGAAGGAATAGTGCTAGGACACTATATTTCTACAAAAGGCATTCAAGTAGATATAAAAAAGGTTGAAATAATCTCCAACTTACCCATCCCACAAACACAAACTAAAATTAAGATTTTTTTGGGACATGATGGTTACTACAGATGCTTCATAAATAATTTTAGTCAAATAGCTACCCCTATGTTTGCCTTGCTTAAAAAAGATAGTATATTCGAATGGAATGATAGTTGCCAATAGGCCTTTGAGACCATCAAAGATAAACTCATTACTGCTCCAGTATTGAGAGGACTAAATTGGACTCAGCCATTCCATATATACATAGATGCTTTCAATATAGCAATAGGGGTAGTCCTTAGACAAAAATATAAAGAGGATATCATGTATGTTATATATTATATTATCAAAAACATAACACCTACTAAAATAAACTACACCACAATTGAGAGGGAATTCCTAGCTGTAGTCTATGCAATTAACAAATTCAGACACTACATAATAGGCTACAAGGTATTTGTCTATACAAACCATTCATCTATTAGATATATTATCAAACCAAATCAATTGTGGGAGATGAGATTATTAGATGGTTGTTGATCTTACAAGAATTTGATGTTACTATTATAGATAAACCAAAGAAGTCTAATGTGGTTGTTGATTTCTTATCAAGAATGAACACTACAGGTGAGGAAGAATTAGTGGAAGATGAATTTATATATGAATAACTATTTTCTATTTCATCAAAATCTCCATGGTTTGTTGATATAGCCAATTAACTCACCACATGGAAGTTTCCTTTGTAATTTTTATAAAAATAAAAGAAACATTTAAATAAAGAAAGTTATTTTAAATGGATTAATGGAATGCTATTCAAACTTGGACCTGACCATGTGTTTCACAGGTGTGTGACAAATGTTAAAGCTTATGATATCATCTGAGCTTATCATAATGAACCAGGAGGAGGTCATTACTCAGATCAAAGAATCATACACAAAATCCTATGAGTAAGATACTATTGGCCTCACATTCATCAACAAGTAAAAAGATATGTCAGATACTATGATGCTTGTCAGAGAATTAGATAGCCTACTCTTTCAATAGAGATGCCTCTACACCCTCATCTTTAATTGGTTTTAGAACCATTTGAGAAATGGGGAATTGATTTTATAGATCATGTGGATCCTCCTTCTAGAGGAAAAGAATATCTCCTAGTATGTACAGATTATGTGACCAAGTGGGCAGAAGTGGAAGTATTAACTGATGTAAGAGAAGAGATGGTAGCTAATTTCTTATATTTAAAAATCATGCAAATATTTGGTGCTCTAAGGGAGATAGTCTCAGATCAAGGACTGTAGTTCATGTCAAACATGATAAAGCACTTTATGCAAGTATATAAAACTCAACATAGAAAAATATCTCCATACCATCCATAAGCTAATGGGTAAGTTGAAGTCACCAACAGAGAATTAGAAACCATTTTAACCAAGGTTTTTAATTCTAGTAGAAAGGATTGGGTAGATAAGGTACCAGAAGTTGTTTGGGCCGATAATACTACTTGGAAAACAATAACTAGATTTTCACCTTATGAATTAGTTTATGGTAAGAAGCCCTTATTATATGTTGAATTTGAATTACAAACTTTGAAAATAGTTGTATAAGTAGGGATTAAATTAGAATAAATATATAAAGGAAGACTCTTACAGCTTAATCAACTTGATGAGATGAGGATGGAAGCAATACAAAGAATTGAATTGGTACAACATCAAAGAAAATTTTGGCATGATTCATAGATCAAGCAATAGAAGTTTCAGAAAGGAGATTGGGCACTGTTGTTTGATTCCAAATTTTAATAGTTTAAAGGAAAACTACAAATGAGGTGGTTTGGACCTTATCATATTGAGGAGGTCTTTGAAAATGGTTATATTAAGCTAATACCTATTGATGACAATAAAAGAGCTCTATTAGTCAATGGACATAGATTGAAGTTTTATCAAAAACCTCTCAATAAAGAAGAATTTGTTCAAAAGGTAAAAGATCAAGTAACCTTTCTAGAGGACTCTGCTTCTTCTAGGTAAATTGCTTCAAATCAAGTAGTTGTTCTGGAGGACTCTACTTCTTCTAGAGAACCTGCTCCTTGATGATCTTGCATGCATAAAAAAAATAAAAAATAAAAAATAAAATTCAATATCAATAGTGAAAATCCTTTTAGGGACTCTATTGACAATGCATGCCCAGAAAACCAGCTTATTGGTTGGCTATGCATTACAAAAAAGGCTTTGGCTAGAAAACCAACAATGGCTAGCCAAAGGGCAAAAGCAATATATATATATATATATATATATATATATATATATATATATATATATATATATATATATATATATATATAAAGAGAGAATCTCATCATGTCACTATGATTGGTCTTCTCCATGCAATAAAATTTATTCTTTCAACACTTGTTGACTAATCTATGCAAACTTATTTGTGTAGAACAAATAACGAGCAAAGGATAAATCTAAGGTCAAAATTAAGTGAGACATATATTATATTTGTTTATGTTTAGTTAATTAATTATATTTGATTTAATTAAGATTTATTCTATGGAGATGACCCAAACTTAAGCCTTCCAAAATAGAATGACATGACACATACCATAATGGATAAGCATGAAACAAGATGGCAAAGGTATATGTCTACGTCATGATGACCTATGCAGCTTTAGTAAAATCAATTATGTCATCAATAATTATACTGATAGAGACATCATAAAAGGGGTTTTAGATGAAATGATAAATAAATGTCACCGTTAACATGCCACATCATCATTATATATAATTTGTAATAATTTGACAAAATGGCTGGCACACTTCATAGAAATTTAAGACACTAAACTATATAAAGTAATCATATCAAACTATAGACTCATGAAACTATGGAGTTTCACATGAAACATTTCATTTCTACAGACCCTCAGTGATTGTTACCTATAGATTTCAGTAGAAGCTAGTCTAAACCCTAATTTGAGTTAAAGAAATAGAGTTTTCTATAAATCCAAGTAAAAATGGGACAAAAAATAAGATCAGAGCCAAAGAATGTAGCAAATTTTCACAAAGACAAATCCTTTGTGGTAGTGTTTAGATCAAATGGTTGTCTACCTTTCATTGAAAGTTTCTAGGGTTTCCATGAAACAATGGTAAGAAAATTCATCACTAATCTCACCCCTGAGTTTTCAATTGTTAAAGGTATTATTATTCCTGTTTCAACTCAAATTATAAGTCAAATCATATAAGTTCCAAAAGAGGGAATGAGAGTGATAGGTAAAATTATATTTAGTGATTTAATTATTTAGTTTAATGGTAATGAGTAGACTAGGAATTTTTATCTAATAAATTCCAAGAGAAAATTAAAAAAGGATCATAGAAATTCACTTCTTGAACCCTAAAAATATGTAGCCAAGTGGGTACTCACGAAGTGAATTTTTATGAATCCCTTTTGATTTTCCCTTGGAATCCATTAGACATGAAGTCCTAGTCTACTCATTACTATTAAACTAAATAATTCAATTACTAAATGGAATTATGCCTGTCACTCTCATTCCCTCTTTTAGAACTTGTATGATTTGACTTATAATTTTAGTTGAAATAAGAATAACAATATCTTTAACAATTGAAAACTCAGGGGTGAGATTAGTGATGAATTCTCTTACCATTATTTTATGGAAACCTTAGAACTTTTCAATGAAAGGTAGCCAACTATTTGCTCTAAACACTGCCACAAAAGATTTGTATTTGTGAAACTTTACTGCATTCTTCAGCTCTAATCTCATTTTTTTCCCATTTCTACTCAAATTTATAGATAACTCTATTTCTTTAACTCAAATTAGGGTTTAGACTAGTTTCTATTGAAATCTATAGGTAATAATCACTGAGGGTCTATAGAAATGAAATGTTTTATGTGAAACTCCATAACTTCATGAGTTCATAGTTTGATATGATTACTTTATATAGTTCAGCACCTCATGTTTCTATGGAGTGTGCCAACCATTTTTTCAAATTATTATAAATTATATGAAATGATGACATGGCACGTTAACGGTGACAGCTATTTATCATTTTATTTAGAACCCCTTTTATAATGTCCCTATCATTATAATTATTTATGACACAATTGATTGTACCAAAGCTTCATAGGTCATCATGACATATACCTTTTTCATCTTATTTGCATGCTTATCCATTATGGTATATGTCATGCCATTCCATTTTGGAAGGCTTAAGTTTGGGTCATCTCCATAGAATAAATCTTAATTAAATCAAAGACAATTAGTTAACTAAACATAAATAAATAGAATATATGTCTCACTTACTTTTAGCCTTATCCTTTGCTCACCATTTGTCTTACACAAATAAGTTTGCATGGATTAATCAATAGGTATTAAAAGAACAAATTTTATTGCATGGATAAGAATAATCATAGTGACATGATGATGATGATATATATATATATATATATATATATATATATATATATATATATATATATATATATAGTTTTTGCCCTTTGGCTAGCCATTACTAGTTTTCTAGCTAAAGCCCTTTTTGCAATGCATAGCCAGTCAACAAGCTAGTTTTCGGGGCATGCATTGTCAATAGTGTCCTTGGAAGTATTTTCACTATTGATATTATTTTATTTTATTTTTTATGCATACATGATCATCAATGAGTAGGTTCTTTAGAAGTAGAGTCCTCCAAAATAGCTACTTGATTTGAAGCAGTTTTCCTATAAGAAGTAGAGTCCTCCAAAAAGGTTACTTGATCTTTTACCTTTTGAACAAATTCTTCTTTATTGAGAGGTTTCTGATAAAACTTCAATCTATTTCCATTAACTAACATAGCTCTTCTACTGTCATCAATAGGTATTAGCTTAACAAAATTATTTTCAAATACTTCCTCAATATGATAAGGTCCCAACCACCTCATTTTTAGTTTTACTTAAACTATTAAAATTTGAAATCAAACAACAGTGCCAATCTCCTTTCTAAAACTTCCATTACTTGATCTATGAATCATGCCAAACTTTTCTGTGATGTTGTACCAATTCAGTTCTTTGTAGTGTTTCCATCCTCATCTCATTAAGTTGATTAAGATATAAGAGTCTTCCTTTCTATACTTCTTCTAATTCAATCCCTAATTCTAAAATTACTTTAAAAGTTTGTAATTCAAATTTGACATTGAATAAGGGCTTCTTACCATAAACCAATTCATAAGGTGAAAATCTAGTTATTATTTTCCAAGTAGTATTATAGGCCCAAATAGCTTCTGGTACCTTATTTGCCCAATCCTTTCTACTGGAATTAATAACCTTATTTAAAATGGTTTTTAGTTCTTTGTTGGTGACTTCAACTTGCCCATTAGCTTGTGGATGGTATGGAGATAGTTTTCTATGTTGAGTTTGATATACTTGCATGAAGTGCTTTATCATGTTTGACATGAACTGTGGTTCTTGATCTGAGACTATCTCCCTTGGAGCACCAAATCTTTGCATGATTTTGAAATATAAGAAATCAACTACTATCTCTTCTCTTACATGAGTTAATACTTCCACTTCCACCCACTTAGTCACATAGTCTATACATACTAGGAGATACTCTTTTTCTCTAGAAGGAGGATCCACAGGACCTATAAAATCAATTCCCCATTTCTCAAATGGTTCTAAAAACAATTGAGGATGATGGTGTAGAGGTATCTCTATTGAAAGAGTAGGTTTTCCAATTCTCTAACAAGCATCACAGTGTCTGACATATCTTTTTGCTTGCTGATGAAGGTGAGGCCAATAGTATTCTGCTCCTCAGATTTTGTGTATGGTTCTTTGAGCTGAGTAATGACCTCCTCCTGGTTCATCATGACAAGCTCAGATGATATCATAAGATTCAACATTTGTCACACACCTAAAAAATACATGTTCAGGTCCAAGTTTGAATAACATTCCATTAATCTATTTAAAAGAACTTTCTTTGATTAAACATTTCTTTTTTTTGTGAAAATTGCAGAGGAAACTTCCCTATGGTGAGTTAATTGGATATATCAACAAACCACAGAGATTTTGATGAAATAAAAAATATTTTTTCATCTAAAAAGTCATATTCTACCAATTCTTCCTCACCTATAGTGTTCATTCTTGATAATAAATTAGCAACCACATTAGACTTCCTTGATTTATCTATAATAGTAACATCAAATTCTTGTAAGAGCAACAACCATCTAATAATCCTACCTCCCACAATTGGTTTGTTGGTAAGATATTTAATAACTAAATGGTATGTATAGACAAATACCTTGTAGCCTATTATGTAGTGTCTGAATTTGTTAATTACATAGACTACAGCTAGGAATTCTCTCTCATTTGTGGTGTAGTTTCTTTCAGTACATGTCATGTTTTTGATAATATAATATATATCATACATTTTATCCTCTTTATCCTTTTGCCAAGGACTTATAATAAGTATTTCAAAAATCCATAGCAATTTCTAAATACTGTCTTCCTACAAGAGATTGACCTTGAGAAATTTGTCTTATGGGGCTTGCTTGTGGTAATGCCCTAGTTTCTATCCAAGTTTTTGAAGATTATTGTAGATAGTTTTCACTCATAAATTTTGGTTCACTACTCAGAGATGTTGAAAAATTTTCAACTTGTGTTCTTGGTAGGAATTTTGGGATGAATCATCCTTTAGAGTCTCTAGGATGGTACATCAATTTATTGAATTTTTTTTAGGATTTTATGGTTTTTACAATTTCTATTTTTCACTCTAGACCAATAATTATTACCTTAATAACACCTTGTTTCCCTGAAAATGGCACCAAAAATGATGAGTTTCATTCAACTCCTCATTTAATCAATGTTTAATTAATGTCTTATCAACCAGGGCTAGTGTCCAAAGCTGTCTGTAGTAAGGTGTAGGATGGTAGATCTAAAATTTTGCTTGTGGGGGTGTTTGACGGTCCTATTCTAACTTTAACTAATGAAATAAATGTGTCCTAAACTACTTGATTCACTATTTTACTGGAAAAAAAAAGATGTAACTATTTAATCAAATGAATCTACTCTTTTGCTTGAAAGTAAAATCACACACCTATTTATGCTTGCATGGAAATGGAAATGTTTAACTTAAAAAGGAAATTTGCTTCACACATTTTTTGTAAAAGAAAACACACTTTGCTTTAGAAAGGAAATGACTTTGAAATAAGGAAATGCCTTTTGAATTATGAATTTGTTTTTATTTTTTATGAATTAATGAAAACATTAGCAAGATTTTGATTAGTTATAACAAAGAGTTAATATAACATAACATAAATACCGTACACAGTTCCTGGTTCCAAGGAGAGTGGGCCCTTGGTCCTCTTAGAATCAAGAACATAGATTAATTAATGCTAGAAACTGAAGTGATAATTCATAAAATTGAAATGATTACAATCTATCTAAAACCTGTAATATGCTTGTACGCATCTTTCATCTCTTTCTTTTTTTAATAACAAAAGTCTTACATTTTATACTAATATAATCTACTCAAATAGGATGCAAAGAGATAGGATTCCTTAGTCGATCCACCCATCCAAAAATAAGAGATTGGATTTCCAAGAGATCCAATTATTTTGATGAAATATATATACTATCCTATAATAGTCCTAAGATCCAAATATATACAACTTTATCAAAAGCAAATCCTATAAAATAGCAGGCATGTACTTTCCTCATTTGACTTCAGTTGGAATGATTCTCTCTCATCTTATCTACCTACTAGCTTCCCCATTTGTAGCTTTGTCTTTACAGAATCTATGGAATTAACCCTGTAGATTTGGTAGGAATGAGCCTATGGAGTCCATAGATTTATTCTATGTGAGTTCATAGTTCTACTGGATGGAGATCAAAATTGAACTTTCACTATATATCGGGTGTGTCTTCTTCCTGAGCATTTTTCACAACAAAAATCACTAAAATATGATATGCATTAGACATTAATGAAAAAGTAAAGGTTCAATCTTTGGTTAAATATAAACAAGACAAATATCTACTTTCCATGTAATATCTATCTAACAATCTATGATTTGTATAAGATAATATCCTTAGAGAGATGAATTGAGGGAAATAACATGTCAATAATGAGCCATATTCTGAGCTCATCACTATTGAAAGAACATAGTTTTGCATTAAAATATTAGGTAAATATTAGAAAAAACTAATAATTTTCATCTTTAAATTAAGACATTTTTAATTTTTAAATAATATTTTCTTCATAAACAATTAAACACACAAGCATGTAGAAACCTTAGAAAAACCTATAGAAATAAAAGGTGTTATCTTAGCATTGAATTTATTTGTTGGTATGAGATATGAAAATTATTTTTAAATATAATAATAATAAAATAATAGCTTACATATTCACTTTTAATTCATATCAAATATTTTAAACTTAGTGTGTATTCATCCAAAATGATGAAAACTAGTTTTAGCTTGCACATATAGAAGAACCTTTGGATACTCAACAAGTTTTACTTCCTAAGGTATAGATTTGATTTTGTATTATTTAAATGACTCATTCATTTTAAATTTTTAAATACAAAAATAATAAATTTCATTTAACTTTCATCTAGGAAAAGATAAAAATCAACATTTGTATTATTAGGCTAATTTTTTATTTTCTAATACTGCATGCATTAGAAAAACAATAGAGAACAACCAAAAATATAATTGCATAACTCTCTTTCATTTTAATTATAGTTATTAATTTATATTTTATTGTATTAATTTTTTTTATCAAGTATTTTAGCTTACTTTATTTTAGTTAAAACATTGCAAAATCTAAGAAAATAAACAAACAATCAAAGCCTTGTCCTAACAAACATGAGCATCCATAGACCTTACTTATTAAAAAAAAGTATTATCATGTACCATCCTCAAAAAAATGTCTTATGATTATGTAATACATTAAATTTCCTCTTGGATGACACTCTTTGAGACTCTATTCCTTCATAAAGCAGGTCTTTTTCCTAGAGTTAGAACCCTAGGTCTTGGCATCAATGTTCAATTGAATACTAGAACTGAGATTAGGAGAGAAGTTTTATATTTCACACATATCCCAAACCTCATTTTAGACTCTCTAAAATCTATATAAGATAAATAATAGATCTCCAATCCACTTATCATCATTTTTCCAAAAAACCAAGGGTGTTAATATAATGTAATCCATGCCTAGTTTCTTATCTCCACCTCGTTTCTTCTCCTCAGGTGTAGCCTCATCATATATAATTAATATTTATGTATTAAATTTACATAGAATATTCAATCATATCCCCTGAGTCATCCATCTTGACCAATTTCACCTTATGTTCCTAGCATCTATCAAGAGCTTTGCCTCCTTATCATTAATAACACTTTGGGACATTGGAGTTTAGTTTCTACTTAGTTTGATGCTCTCAAAAATTAAGAATGACACAATGAAACTATTTTGGTGTCGAATCAAGGATAATTTTACACACATCATTACATTTATCATTATACCAAATAATTGACCCAATCATTAGTTTCTACCCATCATCCATCCATTACATCGGTTATCTCAACTAGACCTTAAGAAGTCAAGTGCACAATTTAGTGTGTGCTATTCATGTGAATAAAAATTGGTGAACCCAATGTGAAAGACTTACCCTTTTGTGTTTTCCTATAAGATTCCCTTATTTCCCTTTTTATTCATCCTTATACATTTTCCATATTTTTTTGGTATCCATATATCCCTCAGATATGTTTGGTCAATATATCTTAAAAATAAGTATGGATTTTGATGCTTAGGATTTTTCAACCCCAAGGTGAATCCTCTATATTTAGTTAGAACAATACTAACCCCACACAAATTGTGGATATGACTTATGAAATACAACATTTAAATTATCACACTATATTTGAAGTGGCTATCCATGAAGTGTAGGATCCATTAGAGACCAATAGTAACCATCCCAAATCTAATACTATGACCCTAACTAGTGGGATTAGGACTAATCCTCATGTAACATTTATGATTTTGATTAGCCTACAAAACCTAGATGTATAAACTACCATAAATGTGATAAATGTATTTAAATAATCTATTATTTGGAAGATGGGTTGAATGGACTTCAAGCACCTAAAGATCCTCCCACTCCCATCTAAAAATTTCCTACAACTAATAAGAAAAATTCAATGGCCCTTAAGTCATCAAACCCTAATAAAATGGTTATGGGATAAAGAACAATCTCTCCTAATCCTCTAACCAAAGATATCATTTGGTAAAACACTCATTCATCTTCAAATGAACTCATCTCAACTTTGGCAAGTTGTATTCAATATTTGGAGAGCCACCAAACTTCTCTCAATCAGGTCTATCCTCCTAGTTTCATGTTTGTGCTAACTTACTAGGTACTTCAATATCAAGTCAATCATCCCTCAATAAACCATGTTTCTTTGCTAGAATTTAGGATACATTTTTAAACACATAGTGCCTAACCATATGGCACCCAACCCTCCTCTAGTGTATCAAAATCCTATCCAAACTCTATTAAAAGGCTCTTCTTCCTACCTCTCTCCTAATATCATGGTAACCAATCAATCATTATCATGTATCCATCCTACTCATGTGGAAAACAAATAGATGCTAATTTACATCCTTCCAACTAATGCAGTGAGAAACTAACCACCACCTTATGTTCCTCCTATGTATGTGGTAATAAATCAACCACTATAGTATAAATCTTTTAGTTACATACTGATCAACTAACTACCTATGTACACCCATTTATTTCAACAAATGTATCCCATTTATTCTAACTAATTACCTCCTTATTATCATATGTTCACTAAACCAAATTAGCTAGATAATTACTTTCTAACCTACTCCACACCACTTTACCAATCACCCTCTTTTTCTCCTAGTGATTACATGAGTAACTTGTATCCAATCCCACCCCTTAAATATTATTCCAACACACCTTTAATAGACTTCAATGAAATGGGGAATATGTTAAGTACTATAAATAACCCCCTCAATCATAATATACAAGGAATTATTCTACTATATCCCCTACCTTACCTTCCTAAATTCAAGGGAGAGGGATATCCTAATGTGCATGTTAAGGCATACACTACTATTGTCTAATAGATATTTAATTTGTATGGTGTGGTTGTAAAACAATTTCCAAAAACCATTAAAGGAATTGACCTCAATTAATTTTATCACCTCCCTAAGGGGTGTATTAATTATTTTTTCTAACTAATGGTTAAGTTTTTCAAAGCCTTCAATTTGAACAAACCCCTGAAGACTAACATACGATAATTTTTGCACATCAATCAAGAGCATAACAAATCAACTAACAATTTAATTATGAAACGTTATAAATTCTTGTTCTCATCTACCATCACACCACACATAAATAAAGGGAACTATGTGATCTCTTTTTATACTCCCTAAACAAATATATGATAGAATATGTGCAAAAATTACCCTATCATTCATATGAAGAAGCATTTTAAATCACTCTCAGAATCGACCAAATAGCCATTGATAGTGTTTGCATAAACTATGGGACCAATGGAAAGATAGTTGTTCCAAACAAAAATAATGGAGGCTATAAAAAATCTAACCAAAAAAATTCTAACAATTAAGTTTCTAAATATAAGTCATAATTCCACCATAGTTAGTGTCATAGATCAAATAATAGGGTGAATTTTATTAACAATAATCCACCTCAACCCATGAGCAATAATAAAAATTACAATAATAATAACAATAATAATAATAATAATAATACTAATAATAATAATAATGAAATGAGGAACCAAAATCCTCCACCTACTATTCATGTGGTTGACTACAACCACCCTCCTCATAACACAATGGTAAAACAAAAAACAAAAAGTAAGACCAATTTTAAAACATTGACCATAACCAAAATAAATGATTTTACTATAACAATAACCACAAGAGTTCAGTCAATAAGGCCAACATCAAAGGCTTCAGTATTATGATCCTAATGTCTACTACATTTTCCATGGAGTCATTAAACATGATACTCATTCTTGCATGGAGTATAATAAGTTAATTTAAATATTACCTAAGAACTAATGAAAAAAAAATTAAATGTGTTTTTAAGGAATGTTAATGCAAACCCTCAAGTTAAATCAATTGGTCTTATAACACCTTAGAATATTAACTTGGGAATTTATCAAAAACCCTTTATAGACCACCAAAATCACACCATCCATAACCAACCATAGGGTATCCAAACTAACCAACCCCCATTGGTTGGTACTCATGACACTGAGTTACCTCTAGTATAGTCAACCCTAATTAGCTCCCCAAGTAGGAATACAAAGAAAAACTCACATGATAAAAGTTTTAGAGCTTGAAATAGAGGAAGATGTGAACATTGTTACTTACATAAGAGATTATCAACACACAACCCCTTACATGACAAATGTCTTGAAGATTGACACCAAACCCAAACCTATGGGGAAATATTATTTAATTTATGGTCTCAAAAAGACATTTTCCAGTATCTCTTTCCTATACTTGATAAATAAATCTCCTGCCCATCATTAGACATTAATCAATGCCTTGCTATTAGGCCACTTAACTAGTGCCATACCTCCACCACATGCTCAAATAAATCATACTAATTTAGATATGTTCTCACCTAGATAAAATTCAAGAGATCATGGCTATTTATTCTACTTGCTAACCCTACCCTAAATGTAAAAATGGCCAAAAGGGGAGATCTAGCCTTATATCTGCAAGTATGGATCATAAAAATTATGTAAAATGAGCAATGGTTGATGATGGGGTAAGTGTCAACATAGTCCCATTTTAATTTCTCCAAAAGATTGGATACATAAAAATTAATTACTCCATTACTAAGACCACTTTGTGGGGTTATGACATCCTCAAGTCTACCTCAATAGGAACCATTGTGATTTAATTCACTCTAGGTCCCAAGACTGTGTTGATAAAATTTTATGTTATTGATAGAGATAAAAATTAAAACATGATCTTGGGTAGATCTTGGATCCTTAAGATGAAGCCAATACCTTCTAACCCATTCTAATAAATTAGGTTCTTCCATTTAGTTAAATTCTTCATTGCTCAAAGAGACCCTAAGACATATGATGCCATTAAAATGACCATGTAAAAACAACCAAGGTTTAACATTGATTATCAGTTTTCCACTAATGATGTGGCAAATCCCCTTTAGTTGGTTGAATACGAAAACCCCCAACAATCAAGGTAGTTGTCTGAAAAAAAACTATTAAATTTATTGAACCTCCACAATCCTAAATAAAAGGGAGTTAAATAACAAATAAAGTGAGTGAATAAACTCATATGATGGTGTCAGTCATCTTGAACAATTCTATACCTAAGATTATTAGTATCTTGGAAAGAGATGGACCAATCAAACTTACATTTTATCCTTATAGGATTAAAACCCATACTCATCACATGCCTCTTGGATTAGAGGCTCTTAACCCTAGTGTTTCACACCACTATGTTGGCATGATAGAACTCTTGGGGAACAAATATAAAACCCCAAAAGAGCCTAATGATCTATATATTCAACATAATCACCCAATGCCCTATTATACAAGGGTAAGTAGTAATTTAGGTCATGGTTTAGACTTTAGGATAGATAACCAAATCATTCATCCTCCTCTAGCCATGCTAGTGATTGAGGGAATGATTTATGAATTAATAATAATCACCGTATAAATTATCATTAATTCTAATGATACCCAAATATCCCTAATGTTGGGTCTTATCTTCCTCCTAAAAAAATAAGATCATAGAGAGCCATTCACTAAGTTATTGAAAATTTTCCCTAAAAAAGACACAATGGGAGATACAGAGTCAACCATGTCTTATCATTAGAACTATGAGTTTCACCAATATAACCATAAACCTCCTATAAAAGGAGGATGTAGTAAATAACCCATTAAATGCTCATAAACTTTAGCCTTCCCTTATCTTCCCATTACAATAGCATAGGCAAAGCTAATCATGGGTTATCAAAAATAATTTTAGCTTCAAAAATATGCTCAAAAATATCCTATATATGTAAGATACCTTGTCCTTTGGTTTGACAGTAAAAAATACAAAAATAGAGGAGATCACAAATTTAGACCTAGATAGTTAGGCCCTTACCTAGTCCCTGAATATTTTCTCAATTATGCACTTTTGATGGTAATGAGTTTGTTCAATTTGTAAAATAATTACACCTTAAACATTTCTACATATCATCATTACATTTAAATTTTCCCTCATTGTATTGCATTTTACATTGTTTGCATGTTATCTTACATATCAAATGTTACATTGGTAATTATCTAGTATTTAGTTTGCATAGAAAAAGCTTTCAAAAGGTATCTTATCATCTTGTCTCAATTTTCACATCAACTTATTATCCTATATAAAATATTATCAAAATCAAAATTACATTGGTTTTTCCATATCTATTATGAGAAGATTATACCTCCTTTTCCCTACATATTATTGTAAATCTTAGAAAATACTAGCCTATAGCCTAGTCTAGAAGTTTGTCCATGATAAAGTCTCCTCTTATGGTTCCTTATAAGAAGAAAACATTAGCATGATAAAAAACAAGGTAACTTTACTCACCTATCTTGGTTATTGGTGATGAGCTCTTTCATCTTACTGGTTGTATAGGGCCAAGATTTTGGGTTGTAAATAAATTACTTTGATGATTTTTAAAAATATAATTATATATCATATAATTAAGAGCAAAATAAGCAGATCCACAGCAACAGTTGGCAAAAGAGTAGTATACATGAATATTATGACTGAGCCACTTTAAGGGGGAAACTTCCATAATAATGCAATAATAATAGAATTCACAATATGATGATAAAAGACTAACCACTACCTCTTATATATACTCTAATTAGTCATGGTTATTCCATAAGCCGACCATACTAATAACATCAAGAAATACAATAATCTAATATGAAGGTGTGTAAGCCATAAGTCAGCCACACATATCCATAGACACAATATAGGTTAATGGATTAACATGCCCATCCCTTTAAAAATATAATTATCCTCAATGAACATACCTTGTCTCCATATTAGGTCAAGAATAGGATCAGATGGGTCAAAAACTACTAATTCACAAACTATGGCTCTAACTACTTTTGATTCTTCTAGGGGCATATTAGGTGTCACTTCTTTTTAGACAAAACAAAATATTGAGTAGAACATAATTCAATTGGATTAAACACTCTATTTAATAAAACTAGGATGTTGATGTCTGAATGTTTCATCCTCCTATGTTGAATCTTTAAAATGCAAGTTCTTCCATTTGATTAAATAATTCTTAATGATTCTGGTTCGTAGTTGTTTACTATGATTGTGAAGGATCTCTTCAACCTCTAAAATGACTTGGCCTTCTTCATCAAATTAAAGTAACTCATTATAAGTAGAAACTCTATGTCTAATTACTTTATTTATGCAAGATAGATGGAATATCAAAGTATGTGAGTGGTTAGGGGTAATTCTAGCTTATAAGCCATACTACCAATTATTTGCAAGATCTAGTAAGGGTCATAATACTTAGGTGATATATTGTTATACTTTTTATATTACTTCAAAGACATTTGCTTATATGTTTGAAAATGAAAAAATACCTAGTCACCTATGTTAAAATGCTACTCACTATGGTGTTGATTTACTTGTTGCTTGATTTGATTTTGTGCCATTGCAATATTCTCTCATAAATTGACTAACACATCCTATTGATGGTGAATGTGTTCCTCAATAGATTAAACCTTATGATGAATTATAAAATCTAAAGTGATGGATGGGGGTCATACCCATAAAATTCCACAAAATAAGACATCTTGGAAGAAGTGTGAAAAGAAGTGTTATAGCACCATTCAACAAGTGGTAGCTAATGAACCCATTTATCATGTTTGTTAGAAATAAAACAATGAAGATACACATTGAGATATTTGTTGACTATCTCTATTTTTTCATCATATTAAGGATGAGCTATGAGCTATGAGCCGATTGGGTGCCCAAACATGCAAATATTTAGTCTAAATTTTACTAGTAAATATGGGATCTCAGTCACTTATAATGATCTTTGGAGTACCATGCAATTTTTGAACTATACTGAGAAAAGTAAAAACTTATATACTAGCAATAAATGGTTGTGATAAGGAGAAAAAATGACCATACTTGGTGATTCAATCCATAACTACCATGATAACATTTTTGTCCTCAGAGCATGGTAACCCTGTAATGAAATCTATTAAAACCTCCTCTCAATGTTGAATAGGGATGGATAAAGGTTACAAAGGACCTATGGTCTTAATGGTTTTACCTTTGTTTTATTTTTCATACCATTAATTCAAACACATATTTATTAACATCCCCATTGATTCACTCCCAAAATAAATCTTGCTTGATTCTATGATATGTTTTCAAAAATCTAGAACAACTTATAAGTGGAGAGGCATGAAGTTCTTAAAGAATTTTATGTTTGAGGAGAGAATGATTAAAAAGGTATAATCTATATTTATAACATAACATGTTCCCATTCCATGTAAAATTTTCAAATTCATTATAACCCTACTGAATATTGTGAATCAATTCCTTGGGATCACTATCATTCTCCCATTATGATCTTGCTTACTCTAGCCAATCTGCCTACCACATGCTCATGGTACATAATAATGACTCAATGAATCCATGTCATCAAAAGAGGGAATATGTCACCACATTCTCTTTTCTTTTCTTATACACTATTTAAAAATTATAGCTTAACATTTTAGTCACCCATTTTTTTTTCTTCAAATGACAATCATTGTTCCAAAAAATATTTGAGGCTATCATGATTAATCTTTACTTGAAAGTAATGACCCATCAAATAATGTTTTCATTACTCACTACATGTTGAATAGCCATCATATCTTTCTCATATATTGATTTCAGCCTATTTTTTCCCTTCAATTGGTGAATTTAAAATGTTAGTGGTCTACTTTCTTACAGAGTACTAACCCCATGCCATATCCTAATGTGTCACACTCTACATTAAAAGTTTATGAAAAAATAGGAGTAGCCAAAATTGGACTTATGCACATAGCCATTTTCAATTGTTCAAGATAAATTAGTCCATTTTAAGGAGTCTTTCTTTAATAAAGAGGTGAGTGGGGTTGTAATGCTAGCATAAATTTTGACAAACCTACGATAGTAACTAGTTACTCCTAAAAATCCTTAGAGGTTCTTGAGGGTATTGGGAATTTACCACTCCATCAGCACTTGGATTTTCTTAGGATCAAATTTCATTCCTTCATGTAAAATAATATGACCTAAGTAATCTACCTCTTGGATACCAAAATCACATTTTGAAGGTTTGGTATAAAGCTGATGTTGTTCCATAATTAAAAGCACCTTTTTCACATGTTTCAAATGGTCTTCCTAATTATTATTGTAGATGAAGATATCATCAAAAAATACTAATACAAACATTCTCAAAAATGGCCTCAAAACAATATTCATCAAACTCTAAAATGTAGATGGTGCATTTGTGAGCCTAAAAGGCATGACCATAAATTCATAATGGCCTTCATGAGTTTTAAAAGTTATTTTAGTTATGTCCTCATTGTGGATGTGAATCTAATGATATCAAGAGTGAAGGTATAACTTGGTTAAATAAATAGCAACATGTAATTCATATAGCAAATCAACAATTACTGTAATAAGAAATTTATCTTTGATGGTGTATTTATTGAGTTCTCTGGAACAAGAAATTTATCTTTGATGGTGTATTTATTGAGTTATCTATAGTCTAGACATATCCTCTAACTGTCATCTTTCTTCCACAACATGAACACTAGGGAGTAATATTCACTTTGAATATGTCAGATGATTCCTACCTCTAACATTTCTAGTACTATCTTTTCAATTTCACTCTTATGGGCATAGGGATACATGTAGGGTCTGATATTGGGTGGTGTACTTCTTAGAATGAGTCTGATGGCATGATCAGGTGCATGACTTGGAAGAAATACATTTGGAATGTCACAAAAAATAATAGAATGGTAATCCAATACCCTTTGCAAATCAGGATGTGTAGACTCCTTCAGTGGTTGAAATTATATGGAAAATAAGCATGGCATAAAACCTTATGGACCTTTTATGAGAATCTTTGTCATCCAGTGGGAACTAACCAATTTTGGATATCTGGCCCATAATCCATGTAGTTTAAAGGTCTTGCCTTCTGAATGGAACCTCGTGAATAATTCTCAAAAAATCATCTTAATAATTCCCAAAGTGGTGAGCCACTGCACTCCCAAAATAATGTCAGCTCCTCCCATAAGAATAATAAACATAAGAAAATCTAAAAAAAAGTCTCCCATAGAAAGAATAATGCTATGGAATTTTCCAAAATATTTAATCATACCACCATATCCAATTATGACTTGAAAGTATAGAGATGGGTAAATGAAATAATTCAAATAAGTTACCAACTTACTATTGATGAAATTATGTGTACTCCCAAAGTCAATTAACATAGTCACTTTTTGTTTCTTCAAGAAACTCACCACCTTAAGATCTTGAGGAGTATGAATTAATAAAAGTGAATGACAAGAAATAGTAGGCTGATAATCTTCAAATTCATCCTTAGGTTTTGTTGACCAAGTTTGACTTTCTAGTCAAACTAGGGCAACTATAGGTAAAAAGTAGATTTTTGGGGTCTATAGGGGGTTTAAATAAGTGTTATAAGGTGTCTAAAGGGTCAATTAATTCCATTTAATTTTATAATACCTTTGGTTATTCGTCCCCTAACTCTATTTATCATTTTTGGGTCATTTAGAGGTCATTTTAGGTGTATTTAATGATTTATACGGGTTTCTTGGGATTTATGAAAGTTAAAAATGATTATTTCATCCCCTATGTGTCCTTATAAGTCTTTAGGAAGCTGACATAACTAAATAAATGGTAGGTTGTTCAGAAAAGGGTAGTTTTCTTGACCAAAGACTGAAAAAAGGACACTTATATAGTTCTTTGAGAAGTGTGCCACTTGGTAAACATGGTGGTGTGAATCTTCACCTTCTAAAAGTTCATATCCATTTTTGGATTGAATAAATTACATAAAAAATGGCTTCTGCAGCTCATTTTCTCATTCTCTCCCCTTGGCATGCAAAGAAGGCTCAAATTCAAATGATCACCATAGACCGTACAGGTGGAATCGAGAGGAATGGTCTTGGGGGTGGATATAAATCTAAGTATACCTAACTTTAATGGGAATAAGTCTTAAATTAATGTATTTTTCTTTATGAACAATCGTTAACACTACAAGCAACTTGTTATAGGATTGCATTGAGAAAGGGTATACTTATCAATCTATTTCTAAGTTTTAGAGGTCCTTGGAGTTATGTGATATCTATGAGGTGTTTTTAGGCTGAAATAAATCTCTCTCTCCATGAATTTTTCATATCCAACACTCCACCTTTTCATTGCTTGTGAAGGAGTTTTCAAATAGTGCTTGCTTCTTGTAGATTCTAAAGTTGAGTAAAAGTTTTATGTTTCAAACGTCTAAGGAGCTCCATTATGGTAATATATTTTTGATCTTAATGATAAGGAGTTCATTCATGTTTTAATTTTTTGGTAAGTTTAATTAGTATCCTTCCAAGGTCAATTTTCTCACCTTTACCATTGTTTGTTGTCCTACCAACTTCAATCAATTTTGTGCATGTTTCATGGGAGGTGTACGGAAGTGAGAGAGAGAGAGAGAGAAAGATAAAAACATGGTGGATTCCTTTTAAAATTTTAACACTCCCAATAAGTCATATTTCCAATGATATGAAGGCATAAGGTGATATATGAGCAAGTTTCATTCAAAGGAAGGTTAACTATGTTTTTGGGTTCTCAGTCCCTAATTTTGGTAAACAGTGTTCCCAAGGGTCATTTTGGTTTTCAAAAAGTGAAGATAGTTTTGGTTTTGAGGATTATTATTATTCCTACCTTATATTCCTATAAATGAGAAAAAAATATTCCAAACTTTACTTTAATGGGTAAAGATCATGCATGTTTCAAGACCTTTCAAGATGGCAAAAAACCACTAAAATAGAGCAGTGATGTCTACAAGACAGTGATCATAATGTTAACTTTGCATCCCATTATGGTTTCCCTAGGTTATGATATTAAATTAAATTATGATAATGACTCAAAAGGTGCTTGCAAGATAAGGTACCAAGAGAGAAGGTGAATAGTGTCTCAAACTCCAATGCTTATTTCTTTGTTTGTACACAAGACTATGAAGGACATCTACAGGTAGAGAACCAATATTTATGAAGTAAGCAGGGTTTTGAGAAATTGGTTTAGGTTTAATGATTTTTATATAATAAAAGGTCCCTATACCATCATAAAATGATCATTTACATGTTCTAAATGACCAAATGGCAACCCATAGGCCTAAGAATGCACACCTACAACTTGTTTATGAAATTAGTCTCAATCAAGAGCAAAAATGGTTTTTGGACTCAAATGGATTATGATAGTAGGTGAAATGAATATTAAAGAATGTAAATATAAAAAATTAATGTATATATATATGTTAAATTCAAATATCCCATATTAACACCTATAACCATGACAAAATGACCACCTACAACCAAGCAAAAGGGCAGGGGTATGAGAACAGTCAAGAACAAGGTGGTCTCTAGAGGCCTAATTCATTAATGAAACAAATGAAATGATGGATATAGTATGTTTCCAAATGATAAATAAAATAAATGGAATAAAATTTAAGGTCAAAACATACCTTATAAACCTATAGGCCTATAGGTTTATATCTCAATCCTATAGGGAATGTGATCACAGTCTTGTTCAAGAATGTGCAAAAAAGCATGGGAGTTGAGGTTGGTTTGAGGTTTGACATATATAATAAAATAATTAATTAAGTCTCATGACATATTAAAATTATAAATAATTCCACATCTATATAACAAAGAAAAAGGGTACCTACAAACAAGGTCTTAAAGACTTTCGCAGTCTAAGAAGCAATGACCAATTGAAAGGCCTAATAGGCTAAAAGGGGATGGGTTTGAAATATGGTTCACATTGGAATGAAAAGTTGAGTCAAGAGGTACTATTTAATGTGTTTAAAACTTTCCAAGTCTCCAAGGGAAGGCACCTAAAATAAAGAAAGAGCCTCCTGCCCACTGGTCATAGTCCAACAGGGTCATAAGCAAGAAGGAAATCTATGAGAGTTTGGTGTCCTAACAAGGAAAGGAGGGTTTAAAAAAATGTGACGTAGGTTCCTCATGATAAAATTAAGGAATTAAATTTATATAACATCCTCAAACCATCTAGGGTCATTGTCTCAAAATCAAGGTTACCTCAGTCTGTACAGTTGGTTATAAGGACCTTATTCCAAGAGGTAAGTTGTGATTCTCAATAGCAAGAAAGCTTCCTAAGGACTCCCAAATATCCATGAGATTATAAAAAGGATGATAATTTTTTTAATGGTATTTATTTAGAGTAATGGCATAGAAGGAGCAGCCATATGGAGGTTTACATAAGAACATATAAAAATAGGGTTTTTTTACCCCTCTTTTGGCAAAATTGAGTTGGTTGGACCATCTAGACTTGGAATTTGATAAAATATTTTGGTAAAAATTTCCATAAGTAAATTATGGAGCCTAAAAACCTTTCAATTTTCCAATCCAATTAATCTTAGTACTCTCTATTTTGTCTCAGAGGTAGGTCAGTCTTCTTGTGCAAGAAGTTGGCAATTTTTGGAAAAATAGTTAGGTAATGAACCAGAGGTCCTTCTGATCAATTGGTAAGATTTGTATAATTGGAGAACATATAGGATGACATGAGGAACCATTATATAATTTTATGATTCCAATAATATGGTTTGGATAGGTAGGTTTATAGGTAGGCCTAGAGAAAAACATGCAAACTCAACCCCAAATGAGGTGTCACTTCAAGTTCTAGCCTTCCCCAGGTAGTCTAATGTTTTGTGTGATGTTTTAAAGGGAAAATTTTATATTTTAATGCTAAAATGATACATCAAAGGTGATAATTGTCACTTTTTGGCCCCCAAAGTGCTAATAGGCTTATGGATGTGGCATAGTCCTAGTTCTAAAGTAGAAGTAACTTCTATTTTGGGGTCTTGTTGAGCTCTTTAAGGAATTTGAACATGTTGGTAGGTAATTTTAAAATGTGATTAATCTTTTGGTTGGCTTGGAAACTCCACATGAAGCCATGTCCAACTCCAGGAATACTCAAACCCTCACGAGAATCATGAAAGCCACTTAAAGACAACTTTGAACACTCATATCTCTCACAAAAATTTTCATGGGATCCTAATTCAATTGGAAATTTTAGGAGGGATCCTTAAAGAGATCTTAGTGACATTTTAAAATGGTTTCAAAGTCTGAAATTTATGAATAAAGGTTCAGAGTCCAGGTCACTCAAAACCCTCACTAAACCCTTGTTGGAAATTTATTAGAGAGATAGAGAATTTTGAGCATCCAAATGTAAGGGGATGGACATGAAACCACCTATAGGTTATATAAGACTCTTAGAGGATCTCACACATGTACTTTATTTGTATAGAATTGTATGAAATAGGGGAAAACTAGGCTTATTTTGGCCATTTTGAGTGGTGTGAAAGCTATAATAAGAGTTAGAAGATGAAACAAGTTTTTAAATGAACCTATACACTTTATATAACTCCAAAAATTCATTTAATCTTTTTAATAAGACTCTTAGTTTCCTAATTAGACTCACACTTTTAGCCAGTCTAGTGAACACTTGGGAATGTGATGAAAAGTGATAGGGAGACCTTTTGAAGGATTTATATTTAAAATTATGGTATGTAATAATTTGATAGGTGTCATTCCCATTTTTAATGAATTGGTTTTCCGGTTTGGAGTTCCAAGTGGTAAGGGTGCATGGAAAGGGGTCTTTTAAAAACTGCTTGAGATGATTGTGCATGTCCACAATAGTAGGAATGATTGGAGACTATACCAATGCATGTATGATGTTTTTTATAACTCATATGATCTTATAAAATCATCATACTTTAGGTTTTTTAGAGAAAAAAGGAGTTTTGGAAGGCTACTCAAGTAGGCAATTTCTTGTGTAAAATTAGCAATTTTGTGCTACTTTTCACCTTCCTTGTGATATATTTTGACATGTGTACCTCCTAAATTGGCATGTTTCACCTCATCCATATTTCACATGAAAATTTAACTCCATTTTATATATGGATACATGTTCAAGTGAACCTTAGACTTCTCTCTCTCTCTCTCTCTCTCTCTCTCTCTCTCTCTCTCTCTCTCTCTCTCTCTCTCTCTCTCTCTCTCTCTCTCTCTCTCTCTCTCTCTCTCTCTCTCTCTCTCTCTCTCTCTCTCTCAAACTCTCTAAGAGTTGGCCATTTTTGCATTTTATGGATGATCCACCAGAGTATGGAGAATCCCTGCTCAATTTTACACCTTTAGATCAATAAAATGACTAATTTTTTACCTCTCTCATATTGGTTCATAGTGTTTTCTACTTTAATGTCAATTTTGCTTTGTGAAAACTATGGATTCCTTAGCTTTGTCCTTCATTCTTGCACCTATTTTTAGTCTCTTCTTGCAGGGCATGTGAAGTGTTTAGGAGATGTTTATGGTTTAAGTGAGTAATATTTTAATTAGTGTCACATAATACCTCTTTTCTAGTTCTCCTAACCTTATATATATCATCGAGGATCCCAAAATGTAGTATTGATGCAAGAAGACATAGATTTGAGAAAGTGTATGTCTAGTTGTTTTCATTGGTTTTAAGGTTTGAATACAAGTTGGTTGGAAGTCATAAAACTAATTTGGTGTATCACATATATATATATATATATATATATATATATATATATATATATATATATATATATATTAGGTTTACTTCATGCCATTTTTACCCCTTTTCTACCCCAATGTTAGAAGTAGGAATATGAGCTCAAATGGTACATCAAGGGGAGTTAGCTCCTAATCTAGAGATTTACTCCATGATAAGGATACCCATAGCCCTGGAGTGTTTCCATGGTGCCACTTTAAATGAGGAAAAGTTAGTCCCATCTCCTCATAGTGTGAATTTTCAAGTGAAAATAGTTTTTGGCATGCTTGATGGGACTCTTGAGTTCATTCCTTGAAGAGTTTTGGTGTTCTCTTCAAGACATCAACCTTTGGAGGCAATTTCAATAAACATCAATGGCAACTCCACATACACATCTGTTGGTTGAGTAGTCCAAGTATATCAATTGAAGTTATTTTGTTATTCTATACTCTTTTGTCAAGTCACTCATGGATATTGGTGAGTTTGAACTTGTTTTAACCCAAGATGAAGAGCTATGTCTAGCCTTGCCTTTTCTTCTTGGCTATGAGCAAGTTCTTGTCTAGCCTTATCATGATCCTAATCAATCATATACTACCAATGGTCAGACCCATAAATATTTTAGTTCTACTCCAAGCCCTTATATTTCCAACTTCAAGATAACTCTCTATAATTACCAAGAATACATGCTAGACCTTGACACTATATATGGTTTTGGTGAAATCATACTTAGTGTTTGTATTGAGAGTGTGAGGAATGCCTTGGAACAAATCAAGGAGTGGATACCTATAGAGGGGGATAATTGGCTAGATCTTACCAATGAAATTCTTGATGTTTGTGGTTTTATATTAAATCTAGAGGAAATATTGAGAGTTTATGAATAAATTCCACCTTGTCAACCTCAAATTTTCCCACATCCACCTTCAAGTGTGCCATCCTTGCCTCTTCAAAATTATAGTCCAACCATGTTCCCTAATAATCCAAACCCCTCATATACTTCACCATGTTTCCCTTATTTTAAACCCATCCAAGAAAACATCCCAAGGAAGGAAAAAATCATGGTTGATCAGGCTCATTTGTTTGAGGAAGATTGTGAAAGGAAGAGATTGAATTTTAAAGCTCATCTTGAAAGAGAGTGGGAATTGGCTAGTCAAATTTTGAGGCAATCCACCATGGAATGGAAGATAAACCCTCTAATCCTACTCCTTAATTTACCAATAAAAATATCAAACCTTAAGAGACTCCAAGCTCCCTAGACATATCTTTCACTCCTTCATCAGCCTCCTAATCTCATAAAGCTACCCTTGAACCCACCTTCCCTAAATGGAGAGATGTAATGGTATCTCATGAAGGAAATAATAGGTCACATGGAGATGTTGTAAGGGAAGATACATTTGAAGCCATTCCTAACCATCCCACCCATCCTCAAGAGACCATTAAATCCATTCTTTTAACCCCTCCAACTGATAAAGTTTGCCTTCCTAATGTAGAGAGTTGTCTTGCTACTTGAGAACCCTCATTAGCCAAATTCACCATTTTTGAAGTGCCTAAGGTTAATGTCATCAAGAAGGAGGATGAAATCCAAATTTTATATTGGATAGAGGATGAAAATGTGTTGAATGATAATATGGAGATATATGCTTGCAATGACAAAGGAAAAGTTGAGGGAGAGTTGGTAGAAGAACTCCTTTTGAATCCCATGGTGAAAGAAGAAGTCTCTCTTACCTTTCCATTCCATGACTTAGACCAGTCATCTAAGGAGGACTTATGGTAGAAGTTTGAAGACATATGAAAGGAAGTTGAAGGTTTAAAAAAGACTACAAGCCCTATGAAACTCATCCCAAGCCATGACAAGCAAGAGGATGTGAATTAAAAAGAGAACATGTGGCAAATCTACTTTAAAATATTTTAAGAATATGAGGATGGTAAGAGGATTGACCTTCAATTTAAGCAAGATCAAGATGAAGGACAGAAAGCACATGTTGAGGAACATCACTTCCAAGAAGGTCCAACCCATGATGGAACTGTATATGATAATTTTTAACCCTTTGAAGGGGATCTTGGGGTTGTTTCTACATCCATTCATGAAGCTGCCTTCACCAACTCCAAAGAAGAGAATGAACAAGAAACACTTCCATATGTTCATGATATGACCCTATTTGAATAATTTGAAGACATTGTGACCATTGAGAAGGATGATGGAATCCTTCAAAGAGAAATTGATTCACAACAAGTTATCCCATGCCTAAGTATGCCAAATTGTCATGAAGAACTAGGATGACAAAAATATGAGACTTGATTCAAAGTTCAAGATGACCTTATTTATTCTATAAATCTATGGGAGATGAATCCATTATATGATTTGCAAATACAAGGATCAAAAAGAAGGCAAGAGTCATCCATTATCCCATCCAAAAGGAAGTAATCTTGGCATCCTCACTCATCTAGTGAGGAAGAAGACCTAAGCTAATTCCCTTTTGATCTAGGAAGAGAGATATGAGCAAGGTGAATGTATATATTTTTTGCCTTTCTACTATGTTTGTTTCCCTAAGTGTTTAGTAGCATAGGTGTATCTTTGTCTTATTGGTTGTTGTGTCTTATGTGTGTCTTTTACTTTTGTGTTGAGGTAAATATTGGTCTAGTTGGTCTCTTGAAGGTCTGATCCTAAAGTTTCCCAAGCATATTCTGACTCCATAAGCCTAATGGACTAATAAGGCTACTGGTCTAGTTAGTATAGCAGACATACTACCCCCATGAGTCACCAAATTATTGACTAAGTTTGACTTTCTAGTCAAATTGGGGTAATTATAGGTAAAAACTTGATTTTTTGGGTCTATAGGGGGTTTAAATAGATGTTATAAGGTGTATAAAGGGTCAATTAATGCCATTTCATGTTATAATACCTTTGGTTATTAGTCCCCTAACTCTTTTTATCATTTTAGGGTCATTTTAGGTGAATTCAATTATTTATATAGGTTTCTTAGGATTTGTGCAAGTTAAAAATGCTGATGTCATCCACCATGTGTCTTTATAAGTATTTAAGAAGCTTACATAACTGAATAAATGGTAGGTTATTCAAAAAAGGGTAGTTTTCTTGACCAAAGAATGAAAAAAGGACACTTGTATGGTTCTTTGGGAAGTATACCACTTGGAAAACGTGGTGATGTGACTCTTTAGCTTCTCATAGGTCGTATCCACATTTATATCGAATCAATTGCATAAAATTTGGCTTTTGCAACTCATTTTCTCATTCTCTCCCCTTGGCATACAAAGAAGGCTCAAATGCAAAAGCTCACCATGGACCGTACAAGTGGAATCATGAGGAAT
Source organism: Torreya grandis (assembly GCA_037957365.1). NCBI lineage: Eukaryota > Viridiplantae > Streptophyta > Pinopsida > Cupressales > Taxaceae > Torreya > Torreya grandis. The sequence continues at coordinate 2,575,518 of JARHVA010000133.1, read as the reverse complement.
GGTCTTGGAGGTGGATATTACTTTGAGTCTACTTCAGTTTCATGGAAATAAGTCTTATATTGATGCAATTTTCTTTATGAACAATTTTTAACACTACAAGTAGCCTGTTATAGGATTGCATTGAGAAGGGGTATACTTATCAATTTGTTTCTAAGTTTTAGAGGTCCTTGGAGCTATTTTATCTTTGTGAGGTGTTTTTAGGCTGAAATAAATCTCTCTCCATGATTTTTTCATATCCAACACTCCACCTTTTCATTTCTTGTGAAAGAGTTTTCAAATAGTGCTTACTTCTTGTAGATTCCAAAGTTTAGTACAAGTTTTATGTTTCAAACATCCAAGGAGCTCCATTATGGTAATAATATTTTTGATTTTAATGTATAAGGATTTCATTCATGTTTTAATTTTTTGGTAAGTTCAATTAGTATCCTTCCAAGGTTAATTTGCTCACCTTTACCATTGTTTGTTGTCCTGCCAAATTTAATCAAGTTTTTGCCTATTTCATGGGAGGTGTATGGAGGTGAGAGAGAGAGATAAAAACATGGTGGATTCCTTTTGAAATTTTAACACCCCCCATAATTCATAATTCCCATGATATGAATGCCTAAGGTGATATATGAATAAGTTTCATTCAAAGGAAGGTTAATTTGGGTTCTCAATCCCTAATTTTGGTAAACAAAGTTCCTAGGGGTCCTTTTGGTTTTCATAAAGTGAATATAGTTTTGGCTTTGAGGATTATTCTTGTGCCTACCTTATATCCCTATCAATGAGCAACCAATATTCCAAATTTGAGCTTCAATGGGTAAAGATCATGCATGTTTCAAGACCTTTCAAGATGGCAAAAACCCACTAAAACAGAGGATTGATATCTACAAGAGAGTGATCATAATGTTAAATTTGCATCCCATTATGGTTTCCCTAGGATATGATATCAAATTTAATGATGCTAATGACCCAAATGATGCTTGAAAGCTAAGGGACCAAGAGAGAAGGTGAATATAGTGTCTCAAACTCCAATGCTTATTTCTCTATCCGTACAGAGGACTGTGAAGGACATCTATAGGTAGAGAGCCAAGATTTGTGAAGTAAGTGGTTGAGATTTCATGATTTGGATACAAGCCAAGGTCCCTATACCATCATCAAAATATCATTGACATGTTCTAAATGACCAAATGGAAACCCACAGGCCTATGAATGCACACATATAACTTACTTATGAAATTAGTCTCAATCAAGAGCAAAACTGGTTTTTTAGACTCAAATAGAGTATGATAGTAGGAGAAATGAATATGAAATAATGTAAGTATAACCAAGTAATGTGTGTGTGTGTGTGTGTGTGTGTGTGTGTGTGTGTGTGTGTGTGTGTGTGTGTGTGTGTGTGTGTGTGTGTGTGTGTGTGTGTCTATATATATATATATATATATATATATATATATATATATATATATATATATATATATATATATATATATATGTTGAGGTCAAAGATCCCATCTTAACACCTACAACCATGATAAAATGGCCACCTATAGCCAAGCAAAAGGGTAGGTGTAGAGAACAGTAAAAAATAAGGTGGTCTCTAACGGCCTAATTCATGCATGAAACAAATTAAATGAGGGATATAGTATGTTTCCAAAGGATAAAGAAAATAAATGGCATATATTTTAAGGTCAAAACATACCTTCAAAACCTATAGGCCTGTAGGTTTATGTCTCAGTCCTATGGGGAATGTGATCATAGTCTTGTTCAAGAATGTGCAAAAAAACATGGGAGTTGAGGTTGGTTCAAGGTTTTACATACAAAATCAAAGCATGAATGATGTCTCATGGCCTATGAACATGAAAAATAAGTCCACATCCATATAACAAAGCCAAAGGGTACCTATAAAAAAGGTTTTAAAGACTGTCTCAGTCTAAGAAGTAGTGAGCAATTGAAAGGCCTAATAGGCCAAAAGGGGATGGGTTTGAAATACTTTTCACATTGGAATGACAAGGTGATTAAAGAGGTAATATTTAATGCTTTTAAACCTTACCAAGTCTCCAAGGTAAGGCACATAAAATAAAGAAATATCCCCCTACCCACTGGTCATAGTCCAACAGGGTCATACGCAAGAAGGAAATATATGAGAGTTTGGTGTCCTAGCAAGGAAAGGAGGGTCTAAAAAAATGTGAAGTAGGTTACTAATGATAAAATTAAGGAAATAAATTTATATAACATTATATATCATCCTCAAACCATCTAGGGTCATTGTCTCATAAGCAAGGTTACCTCAGTCTATACAGTTGGTTATAAGGACCTTATTCCAAGAGGTAAGTTGTGATTCTCAATAGCAAGAAAGCTTCCTAAGGACTCCCAAAGATACATGAGATTATAAAAAGGATGATAAACATGTTTTAATGGTATTTATGTAGATTAATGGCATATAATGAGCAGCCATATGGAGGTTTACACAAAAACATATAAAAATAGGGGGTTTTTACCCCTATTTTGGTAAAATTGAGTTGGTTGGACCATCTAGACTTGGAATTTGATGAAATAATTTGGTTAAAGTGGCCATAAGGAACTTTTGGAGCCTCAAAACCTTTAACTTTTCCAATCTAATCAATCCTAATACTCTCTATTTTGTCTCAGAGGTAGGTCAGTCCTCGTGTAAGAAGTTGGCAGTTTTTGGAAAAAGAGTTAGATAATGAACTAGAGGTCCTTTTGATCAATTGGTAATATTTTTATAGCTGGGGAAAATATATGAGGACATGAAGAACCATTATATAAATTTTGGATTCCAATAATATGGTCTAGATAGGTAGGTTTGTAGGTAGGCCTAGAGAAAAACATGCAAACTCAACCCCAAATGAGTTGTCACTTCAATTTATAGCCTTCCAAAGGTACTCTAATGTTTTGTTTGATGTTTTAAAGGGAAAATATGATATTTTAATGCTACAAGGATACATAAAAGGTGATAATTATCACTTTTTGGCCCATAAAGTGCTAATAGGCTTGTTGATGTAGAATAGTCCTAGTTCCAAAGTAAGAGTGACTTCTATTTTGGGGTCTTGTTGATCTCTCCAAGGAATTTGAAAATGTTGGTAGGTAGGTTTTAGAGGTGAGTAATATTTTATTTGTCTTGGAAAATCCATATGAATCCATATCCAACTCCAGACATACTCAGACCCTCATGAGAAGCATGAAAGCCACTCAAAGATTAACTTTGGACACTCATATCTCTCACATACATTTGCATGGGATCCTGATTCAATTTGAAATGTTATGAAGGGTACTTAAGGAGATATTAGTGAAATTTTAAAATGGTTTCAACATCTCACCTTTATGAACAAAGGTTAAGAGTCCAGGTCACTCAAAACCCTCACTAAACCCTTGTTGAAACCTGATTAGAGAGATAGAGAATTTTGAGCATCTAAATGCAAGGTGATGGACATGAAACGATCTATATTTTATATAATAATATTATATGATCTCACACATGTAATTTTTTGTATGGAATTGTATGGAATAGAGGGAAACCAGGCTTGTTATAGCCATTTTAAGTGGTGTGCAAGCTAAAAAAAGAGTTAGAGGATGAATTTTTTTTTTGAAGGAATCCATACACTTTATATAAATCTAAAAATTCATTTAATATTTTGAATAATACTCTAAGTCTCCTAATCAAACTCATACTTTCAGCTAGTCTAGTGAGCTGAAATAGTGAACACTTGGGAAAGTGATGAAAATTGATCAGGGAGACCTTTTTAAGGATTTATATTGAAAATTATGGTATGGAATAATTTTAAATGTGTCATTCCCCATTTTTAATTAATTTTTTTATAGGCTTGGAATGTTTGGAGTGCCAAGTGGTAAGTGTGCATGGAAAGGGGTCTTTTGAAAACTGCTTGAGATGATTGTGCATGTCCACAATAGTAGGAATGATAAAATACTATACCAATGAATTTATGATGTTTTTTGTAAATAATCCTATCCTATAAAATCATAATAATTCAGTTTTTTCATATAAAATAGGAGTTTTGGAAGGTTACTCAAGTAGGTAGTTTCTTTTGCAAAATTGGCAATTTTGTGCCACTTTTCACCTTCCTTATGATCTGTTTTGACAAGTGTACCTCCTAAATTTTCATGGTTTGACTCATCACTATTTCACATGAAAATTTAAATCCATTTTCTAGATAGAAACATGTCCAACTGACCCTTGGACTTCTCTCTCTCTCTCTCTCTCCTCTCAAACTCTATAAGAGTTGGCCATTTTGGCATTGTATGGATGCTCCACCAGAGTATGGTGAAGCCCTAATAAATTTTACACCTTTAGATAATTAAAATTAATAATTTTTTACCTCTGTAATATTGATTCATAGTGTTTCCTACTTGAATGTGGATTTTTCTTAGTGAAAACTATTAACTCTTTAGCTTTGTCCTTCATTCTTACCCCTATTTTTAGTCTCTTCTTGCAGGGCATGTGAAATGTTTAGGAGATGTTTATTGTTGAAGTGAGTAATATTTTAATTAGTGTCACATAATACCTCTTGTATATTTCTCCTAACCTTATATATATCATCTAGGACCCCATAATGTAGTATTGATGCAAGAAGACATAGATTTGAGAAAGTGTATGTCTAGTTATTTTCATTGGTTTTAAGTTTTGAATACAAGTTAGTTGGAAGTCATCAAGATAATTTGGTGTATTTCCTTTGTATTTTAGGTTTAATTCATGCCATTCTTACCCCTTTTCCACCCCAATATTTTTTATAAGTAGGAACATGAGCTCAAATGGTAGATCAAGGGGAGCTAGCCCCTAATCTAGAGATTCACTCCATGACAGGGATACCCACAAACCTAGAGTGTTTCCATGGTGCCACTTGAAATGAGGATAATTTAGTCCCATCTCCTCATAGGGTGTATTTTCAAGTGACAATAGGTTCTTCCAAACCTATCCCTAAAACCTCCTCATCTTCGTCCTCCTCATTGGCACCATCAATATAAAATAAATTCTTTTATCACATCAATGTACTTCTTTCCATTTACTATCTCAACCAAAACAAAAAAAAATTGTACCTTTTTATTCAACTTGATAATGTTTCAATCTGGTAAGATGTTGAAATGATGGTGTTGGGAAGGTACATTCACAAACATTGGTGAAAGGTCTTTATTTGATCATTTATTTTTCTTCATCCATGTGTTCCCTTAGTATGGCCTTAGATACATCACTAGGATGAAAAATGTGAACCTCCAATTTATGTTATCTTTGAATCCACCCAAAAATAGGTCAAATTATATTTTTCTCAGTGATGTCTATGACACATAAGGAGATATTTTAAAATTGATGAATGTAGTCCTTGAGAGTCTCAGTCTGGCATAACTTGGCTAGTTGACTGAAGTAGTTTTTAGATACATTGTTGTGATAATAAAGCTATAGATCCTCAAAAAATATTGATCATGAAACTGATACACCCTTATTTTCCTTTTGAGCATACAACCAATGCTACTAAATGAATGGCTCAGGTTCTAGATATAGAGAGTCTATAACCACTTTTTGCGAACATGGAGTCTGATGTAGATTAAATAAATTTTCAATTTTAGTGAGCTAGGTGAGTGGATCATTAACATAAAAATTGTGTATGTCTACTTTTGGCAACATCAACTTAGGGCCAAAATTGGTGTTGGTATTGTTTGGAGGAAGAGAACCAAACTGAACTAGTGGAGGGTAATTTTAAAGTAGATGAGATGACAAGTTGGCCAATTACCCAAATATTTGTTGTGATTGATCCATAACATTATCCAAGTCCCCTCTCAACACTGTAATGTCCCCTTGAACCATATAAAAATAATTTTTTTTTACCATGCCCTAGAACTCTAATGTATGTTATTGAACTACCTCTAAAATAAATGGATAAGAAGTTCCGAAATTCATGTCATCCTTGTGAGGAGTTTTTAGAGTTTTTTTCCCTTTCACACATATATAAGTGTTTGGACCAGCCATGCACAAACCTTAGTAGGGTTTCATCATTGAAAAAATTGTATCAATGTATTTCACCATTGTGATTGTCTCACTAAGATGAATCCAACTACTATTATTATACACAAGGGTGAAAATTTTTGAACCAAAAAAGTGTAATAGTAGAATATATCATTGAAATTGTCTGACAGAGATTAATTCAATGATTACTAATTTACACAAGGTAAAAAAATTATATTTTATTTTTCTTTTTTGTAAAAAACCTCACAAATAAAACTATGGTGACAAAAAAATCAATTCCTCTGGGATCACAAGTTATGTTTTTTCAGCCTTCTAGTGCTCAATATGATAGATCCAAAAAAATTATATCCTATAAAATTTCCCAAATAGAAGCTCTAATACCACTTGTAAGGAAATTACTTACATGATTTGTAACAATAGAATTATATATCATAGAAATAAGAGCAAAATAAGTAGATTCACAATAATAATTAAAAAAAGAGTAGAATATTTAAATATTATGATTGAGCCACTTTGAGGGGGAAACATCCACAACAATGTAATAAGAAAATAATTCAAAATATGATGATAAAATATTAACCACTACCTCCTATATATACTCTAATTATCCATTTTTATTGTTGACCATTTTTACCACAAGCCAAAATGGGTCAACCCCCTTTAGTTATAATCTTGTATATGGTATTTTTATAATGTCATAGGGTATATTATAGTCCATTTGTTTCCATTTCATATTCCCTTATAGTATTGGTCATGGTCTATTTTAATCCTTGTGCCATTTGATATCTTAGGAGTCATTTTAGGGGAATATATGCAAGTGGTAGGTCTTTAAGGTGATCAATTCAGTTAGAGCATGGAACAGGTTTGCTTATGCCTCAAGGAATTCATTTGAGATTTCAAATATCAAGTAGTAGCTTAGAGATAAGCTTTGTGAAGCTAGAATATCATCAAGATGTCATGTAGGAATGAATGAACCAACTCATTTGTGTAATTTTTATCTTCACTCAGGAAGCCCTCACAAGCCAAAAGATTAGAGTGCCAGGTAGTTATTCATGCCAAGAACATGCTCTAAAAATTTCAACTTTGTGCAAGCCTTATGGCTCAAGTTATGAAGCTTCAAAGTTAAACCAACTGAGTAAGACATCTGTACTAACATCAAAATAAAGCTCGAGCAAAGAAAACCCTTTTGATCTTAAATTTGATGGTTGTGAAAATGTCAATGACAATCATGTGAACATCATTTGATAGGAGCACAGACATCAAATTTAAGCCTGTGAAATAGCCATTAAATTTCAAATAGTGGGTCTATTAGATCTAATGGTCCATGTTGCATCATATATCTTTATCTAATGATACAAGATGAGTCAAATAGTCAAGGATCTTGAGAGATTGACACATGGAATAAGTGTTAAAGTTGATATATTGTTAATAGGATCCTAAGAACTAATGTCTGATTGACACTTGGAACCAGCTTAGATAGAGTTGAGAATTCAAGGTCAAGATTAATGGCTCTTACTTGATCATATTGAGCAAGATCAATGGTGTGAGATGGGTCAATATGTCAATAGGTTGAGTTAGATATCGACGACCAATGAAATTAAAGGTCATAAAGCTAGGGACTTCATGGAGATTGAACACATGACCAAGTTTGAACTAGGGTAAGATTCCAAAGGGGATATTTTTCCATCGAAGCTTGATCAAATTCCATGAAGTGGACACAATGATGTAGTCAAGTATAAATAACATACAGGACCACCATCAAAGCTTAATGTCGACCTCTGGTTCAAAGATTTGAGGATTGTAGTGTCATTTTATGATTGTATTCACTTTATTTAAATAAGGGTCCATGCATATATTAATTCTTGGTCTCAACAAAGGTATAATGGGTCTATTTTAGACCTATTCAGATCAAGAAAGGAGTTATGTGGTCTATAGGTCCCATTGACATAATGACTATAGGAAAACCAATAGTTTGAGATTGGTTTTCTGACTATAGTGGACATATGAGCATGGGGATGAGCTCGATCATGATCCAGTTAAAATAAGAGCTAGCATTCCAAAGGATTATATGAAGGCATACATGTAGGCTCCAATGGTTTCATCTCCATGACCAACTACATAAAAATGACCCTTCTCTCTACTTTTTCATTCCATGACAAACTAGTCAAGAGTAGTTTAGCAATAAGAAAATATTCTAATAGATGGATCTTATTATTATAACTACACTAATTATGGAACTTGGCTCATAGAAACTTTATCCCATCATTGTTATCATATGGAGTACTCGTGAAGGAATAATGAACTATTACAACTACTTGAACTGACCTAAATCAATCAAAAGGCTTGAATGAACATATTTGTAGAAGTAGTTGTAATTTTGGTTCAAATGAAGTTGGACTCATTTTGATTCCACTTTGGAATTATCTTTGCCCCCTTCTCTCTAAAATTCTATAAGTAGATACCATTTTGGGCTTTGTAAAAATGATCACTCCATGTATGGAATAGCCTTACTGGAATGATGTCATATTCTACCTTTTAACATTAATGCAAATCTAATTCTAATTTCTTACACAATTATCTAAGTGTGAAAATGGTGTATGGTGATGCAAAGTGATTATTCTCTATCCTTTCTTCCCTTATCCTTTCATTTTTGTGCAATATTTATTATTCTAATAGGTTATATGAAGTGTTGTCAAGTGTATGATCCTATATTTTAAGTGTACAATGATCCTTAGTGCCTGCAACTAGCCTATGATTCACTTACCTTAGATATATCTCATGCAGCTCACCTCCATATTGAAATACTCATGTTAGAACCCATAGGACTTGGAAGTTAGTTTATGTGCCTTATATTAGTGCAAGAAAGTATGATGGTCATATGGAATACATCTTAGTTCATCACCCCCTTAGATTAGGTTCATTTTATGTTACTTATAACTCTTTTCCCCCATAAGCAATTATTTAAGCAGGTGTGAACATTTAAAGATACATTTAGGGAGCTATCCCCTTAAATCTAGAGGCTCATTTCCAATATAGGTACACCCACATACATATAAATGTTCCCATCTTTCCCAAATCTGGAAGAGGCTTGAACACCCTCTTCTAGGGTGAAATATTTGGTGACAATAGTTCTAGCATGCCTGATAGGAATAGGTCCAAAAGGGTGGAAAGATTGTTGGTCTGTCTTTCCTCTATCAGATTTTGGAAACAAGCAATCTAATGCCAATGGTGACTCTAAATGATAACTTATGGTTATAAGAAATCTAGGTATCTTTAGTTAAAGTTTTGATTAGTTTTTTACATTTCCTTTGATACATGAGGTTGACATGAATGGATATGGTGAATATTCCTAACATGGACCTCCTTATCAGCCTTGTTATGAATCATAGTATACTCCCTAACATCCATATAAAAATGGATATCAATCTTATGATCCATGGCAGCCCTATAATCCTCCATTCCCCCCCATAAATACATGTTATTGGACAATCCTATGAGGAAGGCTACCAATATACATATCAAGAAACACCTCCATATCAACCATACCATGATGCCTATAAACCTCAAGATTACTCATATGAGTCTTGTCATGAGGAATCAGATGTTTAGATGGATTGTACACAAAGGTATTATAAGGCAAGATATAGGTTCTTGCATATTCAAGTGTAATAAAACAAAGCTTGTCTTGATCCCCATCATTACCCTCCTCCTCCTCCATTTTTTCCATTTTATATCAAGTCCTTATTGGCATCCATAACATATTTACTAGATAATGATGATGAAACGAGTACATGGGATGATGAGTATGTCATTCTCCCTGATCATCTCATGGAATGGTTCAGAAGTAATACTCGAGGTTACATGCAAAAGTTATGGGATTTTGAAGAGCTAAAAGGAACTCTATGTGAAATCAAAGAACAAATAGACTTGGAAAAAAAGTGCCTTTAATGTTAAATAAATAGGATAAGTATGTGGGAGGATAAAGAGCTAAAAAATGAACATGTTGTTATTGAATAATTTTGAGAAAGCTATTGGCAAGGTGTAACTCCTACTTATGTAGATGCTTGTTTTTCTAACCAACCTAAGAAGTCACTTCCCTATGAGCTTACTAGTGATTTTCTCTTTCTTGAATCCACTCATAAGCCTTTTCTTTCACCTCACACTCCATATCCAATTCATCATCCCCGCATCACAATTCATATTTCCACTACATCTCATATTCTAGCTCCTTCACATGAGCCCATATTGAGGGAAGCAAGTGAAGGAGAGAAAATCCAAGCCAAGGCTGACCAAGTAGATGCCATGTGTGACTATGATGAGTAAATAACCATAAAGACTCCCCTTGGTGACCAAAATTTCAACTCTACCTTCTTGGATGAATAAAATCACATTGAAGATCCTACCATAGCTACTGGTGTAAAGTTTGTTATGGAAGAGGAACATATTGAAGAATCTTTTATAGCTATCTATGAGGAATGTATACTTGAAGAGAGAGTCATTTTAAGAAGACTCCATGTCTAATAATGAAGTTGTGGATGACCATCTCAATCATGAAGTAGAGTGTACTATCAAGGATTCTAAGTTCAAGTCACCCCTCAAGAAGTTACAATCCTAAGAGAGTCTCATGAGACCAAGATAGATGAAATGACTCTCAAAGATGACACTCATGAGGTGGATGAAAATGACTTATGGTAAAATTTTGATTTCATATGTCATTATTTTGATCATCTTAGTAAGGTTACTCCTCCTCCCAAGAAGTCTACATCTGATTTGGATAATGCCTTTAAAAATCATGTTGATGATTGTCTCAATAAGCATGGAGAAAGGTCTCATGTTGTGAATGAAGAGGAACTATGTCAAAATCTCAATTCCATATGCAAAGAGTTTGGTAAGTTGGGTAAATATCTTCCTTCTCCAAACTATTGCATATCTGATAAAAGTTTGCTAATGAGTCTAATAAATATGATCATGTTGAAAAGGATTCTACCAAGCATAAAGATGAAGGTCATTCCACTGATCAAGAATCTACTATCATAAAGCAATATAATGATGCTAGTGTCTAAGAAGTTATGAACATGGATGATTAAATAAAGGTAGAGGTTAAGGTTCCTCAAGAATATTTAAGAGACCACCTGGTATTGATCCACATTTAGAGATATGGGAACATGAAGAAGAGAAGCTTGATTATCCCAAACATCAAGTACAATTTGTCAAGGAGAAAAGCAAGGCTGAGAGGACTATCATATTTTTAAAAAGTGTACATTATGGGCCAAGTACATGATAAGGTGGACAAAGAGTTTCCCATGGAGGATAATGACCAATATTAGGTGGACTATACAAAGCTCTTTGATGAGCTTGAAGAACTTGCAGTTGAGAAGAAGCCCAAGCTCATTGAGAGTAGCATGGAAAACAAAAAGGCATGCCTTGTTCAATCACCATTAGAGGTCATAGCTGAGGATCCATTTGAGAAATTTGAATCTATTTGGATTAAAGAAGAGTTCATTTTTATATCCAGCGTATTTATAACTACTTGGTTCTCATTTAACATTATGCCAATGAATTTGGAAAACACCTTGAAGAAGAAGGAAGCATCAATGTCAAGGATAAAAAAGCTACATGTCTCATTCCACCCTTCTTGTCATAAATAAAGTGAAGTTTCAAACTTCCCCTCTGATCCTAGAGGAATTTTTCATCTTAGGATAGTAAGTGATTAGGTGTGTGTTTCTTTTGTTGTGTGTGTTGTGTTTCCTAAGTGCTAATAAAGAACAAGTGTGTTTTTACTTGGTTTTTTATCTTGTGTGTTACTTATTATTTATATTTACTTATGTTTTATGTGTTTTTAAAGGTAATTTATGTGTCAAACCTATTGTACATGTGACTCCATAGCCTAATAGATAGGATTAGGTGACTAGTCGTGGCATAGTAAGCATGCTACCCCTGGGAAATTGCCAAGAATGTTGACCATTTTTACCACAAGCCAAAATGAGTTAACCCCTTTTAGTTAAAATATTGTATAGGGGATTTTTATAATGTCATAGGGTATGTTTTAGTCCATTTGATGCAATTTCATATGCCTTTATAGTCTTGGTCATGGTCTGGTTTAATCCTTATGACATTTGATATCTTAGGAGTCATTTTAGGGACATATATGTAAGTGGAAGGTCTTTATGGTAATAAATGCAATTAGATCATGGAATAGGTTTCCTTATGCCTCAAATAATTCATTCAAGCTTTCAAATATTAATCAATATCTCAAGAACAAGCTTTGTGAAGTTAGATCATCATCAGGACATCACGTAGGAATGAATGAACAAGCTCATTTATGTGATTTTTATCTTCACTCAGGAATCCCCCACAAGCCAAAGGATTTTAGAACCAAGTATTTCTTCATGCCAAGAACATGCTTTAAAATTTTCTATTCCACATGAGATTTTTGGCTCAAGTTATTAAGCTTTAAAGTTGAACCATCAAAGTAAGACATTCTCACTAACATCAAAATAAAGCCCGAGTAAAGAAAACACTTTTGAGCTGAAATGTTATGGTTATGCAAATGTCAATGACGGTCATGTGAAATTAATTTTATGGGATCATAGATGTCAAATTTAATCTTGTGAAATAGCCATTGGTTTTCAAATAGTGGGTCCCAATAGATCTTATAGTCTATGTTTCATTATACATCTTTATCTAATGATGTGAGATGATTCAAACAGTTAAGTATATTAAGAGATTGACACATTGCATAAGTATTAAAGCTGATAGATTGACATTAATATCCTAATAAATAATGTGAAATTGACACTTGGTACCATCTTGGATAGATTTGAGAAGTCAAGGGCAAGATTAATGGCTCTCACTTGATTATACTGAGTAGGATCAATGGTGTGATATGAGTCAATATGTCAATAGGTTGAGTCAGATATCGATGATCAATGAAATTAAAGGTCAAGAAGCTAGGGGACTTCATGGAGATTGAACACAAGACCAAGGTCAAACTAGGGAAAGCTCCCAAATGGGATATTCTACCATTGAAGCTTGATTAAATGCCACAAAGTGGACATAATGATGTAGTCAAGTATAAATAACATAAAGGACCACCATCAAAGCTTAATATGGACATTTGGTTCAAATATTTGAGGGTTTTAGTGTCATTTTATGACTATGTTCACTTTATTTAAAGAAGGGTCCATGAATATATGAATTCTTGGTACTGACAAAAGTAGAATGGGTCTATTTTATACCTATTTAGATTAAGAAGGGAGCTATGTGGTCTATAGGTCCCATTGACATAATGACTATGGTAAAACCAATAGTCCAAGATTGGTTTTTTGATTATAGTAGACCTATGATCATGGGGATGAGCTCAATCATGATCCAGTTGGAATAAAATCTATAATTCCAAAGGATGATACAAAGGCATACATGTAGGCTCTAATGATTTTATCTCTAGGACCAACTACATGAAAAATACCCTTCTCTCCACTTTTACATGCCATGACAAATCAGTTAGGAGCAGTTTAGTAATAAAACAAGATTTGAATATATGGATCATATTGTTATAACTGCATTAATGTCAAAACTTATCTCAAAACCACTTGATCCCATTTTTAAAACTATATGGAGCATCAGTGAAGGAATAATGAATTATTTCAACTGCTTGAGATGACCTAGATCAATTAAAAGGCTTGAATGAGAATATTTGTAGAAGTAGTTGTAAATATGATTCAGAAAAAGTTGGACTCATTTTGATTCCCATTTAGACTTCTCTTTTCCCCCTTCTCTCTAAAATTTTATAAGTATCTACCATTTTGGCCTTTGTAAAAAATATCACTCCATGTATGTCATATCCCTATTAGAATGATGTCATATTCTACCTTTGAACATTAATGTAAATATGATTCTAAGTTCTTAAACAATTATCTAAGTGTGTAAGTGATGCATTGTGATGCAAAGTGATTATTCTCTATCCTTTCTTCCCTTATCCTTTCATGTTTATGCCAGAGTTCCTATTATAATAGGTCATATAAAGTGTTGTTAAGTGTATGATCCTATCTTTTAAGTGTACATTGAGCCTTAGTTCCTATAACTAGCCTATGGTTCACTTACCTTGGATAGATCTCATGCATCTCACCTCTATATTGAAATACTCATGTTAGAACCCATAGGACTAGGAAGTTAGTTTATGTTCCTTGTTTCTTAGTGAAAGAAAGTATGATGGTCATATGGAATACATCTTAGTGCATCACCCCCTTAGATTAGGTTCATTTCATGCAACTTCTAACTCTTTTCCCCCATAAATGATTAGTTAAGTAGGTGTGATCATTTTAAGATATATTTAGGGAGCTATGCCCTTAAATCTAGAGACTCATTTCCAATATAGGTACACTCACATACCTATAAATTTTCCCATGTTGCCCAAATCTGGAAGAGGTTTGAACACCCTCTTCTAAGGTGTAATATTTGGTGACAACAGTTATTCCATAGGTTGACCATACTAAGAAAATTAATAAATATAAAAATTTTAATATTAAGGTGTGTAATCCATAAGTCAACCACACATATCCTTAGATGCACTATAGGTTAAGGGCATAGTAGGGGTTAAGGGCTTTACAAATATTTGTGGGGGTGGATGGGTGTGTGTGTTTATGGGTGTGTGTGTGTGTGTGAAATAAAGAGAGAGATAAATAAATATAAAATAAGATAGTCCTATGAAAATAAAAATCTTATGCAAAACAAAATTTAAATTCTACATCTCTCACCCTTTACTAATCTTTAGTTTTGAGCTCTCACATCTTACTAGTTGTGGGGAGTCTGCATTGGGGGGAAATGTCCTTAATTGCCTACATCTAGCCTTTGGTGATGATTCGATGTGTCTTTCTAGTCACATGAGACTAATTTTAGGGGTTCATAAATAAAAATAAAAAAATAAAAAATAATACCAAATTAGAAAGTGTCTGAATAATTTTTTTTTTTAAAAACTTGTTTATATGTCTATGCCAAAAACGACAACTTTATGCCATTTTCTACTAGGGATAGTTATCTATAGATTAATCTAATAAATTTAGTGTTTTATGATTTTATAAATAATTATATTTTCCCCTTTTATCGTAATGATTAGGACACCTTCCTTTTCCATGCAAAATTTTGATTTATAGTTTTTATTTTCATCATTTCATATATATCATGTTCCCCTTTTTCATTCCTTTGATGAAAACTAAAATTCATAAGCTGTGTAAACAAATTAATTGGGTCATCACCTACAAATAATTGTTATCTAATTCATAACTTAATATTTTTTCGTCACATTACATCATTTTGATACATTTTTTCTCACATATACAAGCATTTCCCATAGCATTTTATCAAAAACATACAAATACATGTTATATCATCACATGCCTTATCATCTAAAGTGCATAAACTAAAAATAATACATGGAAATTAAAATACATAACACTTTATGGAGATTTACTAAAATAAATCAAAATATCTTTATATATATATATATATATATATATATATATATATAGTTATAAATGTCAAGTTTGTATAATGAAATATCCGATACAATCGACCTCTATAGAGAGTGTCTCAAAAGTGTCAATATATATACATATATAATAGTTTAAGTCTCATATGTAATAAATGGTCCTAAGACCCTATCCTCCTACTATGAGAGGGAACTGATGATAAAGAGTGTCACAGCTTGTGGCTCCTAGTCCATCTCCTCTTAGTGCCTCATTGATAGGTTGTGTCCCCTCCTGTCTATCAACTCTAGGAATCCCAACCCCCTTTACCAACCAGGACATCAATCAAGGTTTACACCTAATCATATTCCTTGGTATATCCCACATCTAAGATATCATTCTCCACCCTTAGATAGGTAAGAGTCATATAATTATGTTATGGTATGGCAAAGACATTAGTGTGCATGCCTATCCTAACAAACAATCAAGGATCCATCAATATCTGATCTCTAGTTTGGTTAGTCTTAGGCTTAAAAAGGTTGAGCAAAGTGTCCATGATCATAGTCCACCAACTATTGATGTATATATAATCAAAGAATAAAATATTGATATTAGATCCATTCATATAAAACTAAAATAATGAATTGACTAAGTAATTGAGCTAAAAATAAATATCTAAGAAGTTGAAATATATAAATGAATTATTTACCTAGGTCATAATCATTATCAAACTTCTCCTCATCATACTTCTCATCTAGATCAATGAACTTTGGATCTTCTCCATATCCTCCTTACCACTGTTATTTTACAATATCCTATTATGGTGATAGTGGTGGTGGTGGTGGTGGTGGATCCATATACTACTATTGTTCACCTACTAGAGTTGTTTTCAGTGCCTATCCTCTTCATCCTATGGTTGGCTAGTGAGGACATCCCCTCAAATACCATCTCATTGAGACCACCCATGTGATGGGAATCCATGATACTAATGAGTGTCAATCCAAACACCTTTGTATAGAACTAGAGGCATAATGAGGTTGCTCATGTAAGGCATCCTAAGTTATTGAGGTACCTTGGCCACCAAGTGTACCTCTACCTAAAGGAGTTGATCCCTTACCTATGTAGATTTTACTACCACTCTTAGGTATAATAACTCAACATCCCACTACATGGTCATCCCATGATATGGAATAGTAACTAGATCTACCACATCTATCCATCAAGAGGCTATGATGGCCCCAACATATCCAACTATTACTCCCCTCTTATAAGTAAGCAACCTCTCAAAAACCTAGCTCATGAGGAGTTTGATATGGGTAATAGAGAGGAATCCTATCCATGAAATCTAATACATGTCCCTATAGGTGTGGGTCAAGAACTCCTATGCCCCTAAATAATAAAGGCCCTTCTCTTTGATCTTGTACATAATGGGTGATCAGCTATACAAGAGCCTATTAGTGCCCTTGTCTCCCACCAACCAAGAGGTAAGGATCCTAATGATTATATTTTGATGGTTAAGGATCATAGATACCTCAACCCTAGAAATTATACCCATGCAATTTACACCCACATCAAGTGTCATCATCACCAAACTACTCTACCTAGATTTCTCCTTTGCTCTACTCATGGCCTCCTAAAGGGCCACAAACTGACCTATTTTTGGTAAACCAATAATCTAGTGTATGTCTATAAGAGTGATATTTCACTCTCTTATGGCCTAAAGAAACATAAAATTGTTATGGTCATCATCGCATTAAATAATCAGGTCACACAATAGCCTATTAGAGGTGGGTATGATCCCAACCTATGTAATTTATAAGAAGTCATCTTGATCTAATATCACCAACTCATCCACCATGAGTAATGCCATGAGGCATGGGAGTCACTCCTTATCCCTAGCTTTGATCCATTGAATTTAACTCCCCTACCTCATACAAGCATCCTAACTTGTCCATTACCCCTTTATTTAGCTCTGAATTGGCCTTAGGCTATTTTCCTCCTGTATTTATGGAACCACCTCCTTTTATAAGTGGAGGTTGCATAACTTCCATAAGAATTTATGTAACTACCTCAAGCAGTTTTTCATCCTTAGTGGTAGTGACATAACCATTTCTCATGTGATGATTATGCCATAACTTAGCCCATGGTGAGCAGTGATTACAACACCATTATGGTGGTTGCATTACCATCAGTCTATGCACACCATTAGTTTTGCCTTGATGTGGTCCTTGATTCAAAACCCCCATTTACCCTAAAATTCAACCAAACTTTAAAAAAATTATAAATTCCTACTCTATTCCCTGCCACAACCATTTATACACTATGATTTTTAACAAAAACTTCAAAATTTGGGCAAAGAGGAAAATTCAACAAAGCTAACCTATCCCTACCCTGTTCTTCCTACCACTGGTACATTTTTCATCCTTGATCCATGCTCATCATATTGGCTACTTCCTGGATTGATTCTATCACCATCAACCTAGAGCTCTAATTTCTCAAATGCAATTGGTATAAATGAATTCTATTTTGGGCTAATTTTTGAATGTATAAGCCTCCCAACTAGTCATTTGGGTTTTAAAATTTTCTAATTTTGGTAAATTATCTTATTGAAGCTCATTTTTCATGTTTTAAATTATATCTTTGTTGGATTACATGATTTATGTTCAAAACCTAACAATTTTAATGTTTTTTATGACAAATTGTTGTCAGATTTAGTCACCTGATAGGATGATTTAGGTAGTATGGTATTCCTCATATGAATGGTAATTAATCTCATCCATGATTTTATTGCATAGTATATTTTTCATTTTTATTTAAATTTCACTTAATTCTCATCTTTTATTTGTAGGTTACATGAAGTGTCATATGGATTCGCTATGCCACCAACATAAGTAAGGTAAGTATCTCTAACCCTCTCTTTCCCTTGCATGCCATTATTTGGGACCACACCCTTTTCAACTCATGACAAAGCATCATCCCAAGGGGAAATATGTATACACCCAAAAAAATCACAATGTCATATTTTTAATATAATTTCCAATGATGATGTGGTGATCTCCAAATTATTCTC
This sequence comes from Torreya grandis, assembly GCA_037957365.1. Lineage (NCBI taxonomy): Eukaryota > Viridiplantae > Streptophyta > Pinopsida > Cupressales > Taxaceae > Torreya > Torreya grandis. The sequence continues at coordinate 2,557,010 of JARHVA010000133.1, read as the reverse complement.
AAGTGGTTCTCTCTGATGTCCTAATCCCTACTTTCTCCCTATTTATCTCTTATACCCTTTTGAACCTCCTTCTAAAATTAAGACTAAAACTGATCTACCAAAGGGTTAGATGCTCTAACTTATTAGAAGGGGAGGTCATAGAACGACTACAAAGCATAGTATTTGAGACTTTTTAGGTAATTTGATCAATAATTTTTCATTAGATGTGTAATCCAATCATGTTACATGGAAGTATCAAAGGTGTTATTTAGGATCACCTTTACCATTGTAAATTATAATAGTATGATCTATAAATCCTAAATATAAGGGATAAATTATTATCATAGGGGATAATGGGTAATGAATCAAGGTATATGAATCCATTAAATGACTAACTCTATATGTACCTTTCTCTAAATATAAAACCTTATCCTTTAAAGATATAATAGCCTACTTGATGGAATTTACATTAGGTGAGGTTGGTGATGTAATATGTGTAGCCATCATAAGATGAGAATAGGTTGTAAATGTAGGAATAGATATTGAAACTTGTGGGAAGCCTTGTGTTCCCCCCACATCTTAGGTGGACATCACATATGTTTTTTTTTTTTTTAACTAAAAGGGGTAAAAATTTATTAAGAACAAAAATAAAACAACAGTTACAAGTCTTTCTCCTGGTCCACCAAATGAACCAATTCCTAATACAAACTCATAGGGAGCATTCCCTGATCAGTAATACTCCAAAATGGACCATTCTCCAAGGCCCATTTAGCAAGGCAATCAACAACACCATTCCACTCACGGGGAATGTGTTTGAAAGAAATTAAATTCAAAGAAGTACTAAGATGCCTAATATGTTAAACAATAACATTTAAATGCCAATCCACTTTACCTGAGTTACAATTATTCAACAAGTTAATCACCACTTGTGAGTCTAATTCACAGATAACATTATAGCATCCACGTTGACAGTATAATTTAACAGCCTCCAGGAGCACCATGGCTTCCATAAGATTATTTGTATGACAGCCTTTATAGATCAAAAAGAGAAACTAGATGCTCCCAGAGCTATCCCAAACAATACCACCAATGCCAGCCTCACCTGGGTTCCCCCGTGAGGAGCCATCAGTATTTAGTTTAAAAACTCCATCCCCAGGTGGAGTCCAGTGACCAGTTCTATTAATAGGACGTGCCTTCTAATTTCTCCCATTCACCGACCCTCTGTGCATCACACACTTGCTACTCGTGGACAGGGCCAGTCCCAGGCACTTACATAACCCAACCGCTTCTAAGTCTAAGTTGCTACCACTCATGCATTTCGCTTGTAAAGTTTCTTGCAGCGAGTTAAGAATTTTAGTCCACAAAAGTCTCAGGTCAAGCTACGCATCCCTAAAGATTCTTCTATTTCTTTCAAGCCAAAGATTCCATAAAATGAACGAGGGTCTGACTGCCCAAGCAATTTGAAATAGGGAATTCTTTGTTGGAGCCTGACCAAGTCTATTCTAGAATTCTGTCAAGGAGGAGACATGCCAACAAGGGGCACCCCAGGCACTCCACCACAGGTGCCAGACCTGTTTAGCAAAGGAACATTGAAAGAATAGATGTGATCCTGTCTCTTCACTGCTATGGCAAAAAACACAAATAGATGGCCCCTTAAAACCATGCTGGCAAATATTGTCCCAAGTGAGGCATTTGTTGTGTGTAAGAAGCCAAAGAAAAAAATTACATTTGGGCCACGAAATCCGGTTCTAAACTTTTTTCCCCCATAAGAACTGATCTCCATTGAAGAATTGTTTGGCCAAAGTTATATATCCTGAAGACATAGAATACTATCCTGTAGCATCTCCACCCTAGGCAAGAACATCTCACCCTTGAAGTGAATTACATCCTCTGGATTCAAGGATTTGGGTTAATTCTCTTCTATCCTCTTTTGAACCCCCCAGCGGCCAATCGAAGGAATTTTTCCACCTGTATCTAATGGTAATTCCCATGATAATAGGTTCTTTGTAATACATCACAGTGTTCCAACTAGCAGAGTGAAGGGAATCAGCTAAAGGTTGTAAATGAGGGTGTGAAAATAATAGGGGTGGCACACCATCCCAAGAGTCCTCCCAGAATAAGGCCTCATTCCCACTATTGCACACCCAAAAGAGGTTATGTTTCACTAGCTGCACTCCAAGCTTAAGAGTACCCCACACCATCGATCCTCTTCCCTCAAGAGGGAGTCTAGAAATATCATGGGATTCAATACCCAGAAAGTACTTAGCTGTCAGAATTTGGGCCCATAGGGAAGAGTGATTAGAGCACCATCTCCAATATAACTTGGCAGCCAAAGCTTGGCTAGCCAAAATAGCTTAGTGCAATTCAAGGCCTCCTTCCTACTTTGGTCTGCACATAGTAGCCCAATTTATAAGACTCCATTTAGTATTTTGGAGATTCCCGCTCCAAAGAAACTTCCTAGAAAGGGCATCATATTCCTTTAGGAAATACACTGGGGCTGTTTGAACCATGCAACGGTATATGGGCAATGCCTAAATAACTGATTGTAGAAGAATCACTCTACCAGCAGTAGATAGCCATCTGTGAGTCCAATGACTAATTTTATGCCTTAGCTTGTCCAAAACATTTGTCATGTCCCCTTTTTAGTCGACATGTGCAGAGTAGATGATTAGCCTATTATGCGACCCTCGTAGGCTGATGAGGTGGATAGAGGGTCTTGATGGAGCTGGGCTTGGCTTTCGTTCGGGCACTTTCGGGCATGAATTAAGGGAGATATTAATATTTGATTGATTTAATCAAATATTAATTATTTGAACTAATTTTAATTAATTATTAATTATTAATTAATTATTAATTATTAATGATTTGGTCTAATTTGAGGATGCAAATTCTAAATTAAGACTTGGTCTAATTTTAAGACCCTAGTTCTAATTTAAGGAAGTCTAATTTAAGGGAGTCTAATTTTAGCAAGCACACCTTTGGAGGTGTATAAGAATCTCTCATGAGAGAGAGTTTGTATTCATGATTATTTTGATATTGATTCTTGTTAAGAAATTCTTCTGTGAAGACTGAGCCAAGGGTTCCAGTATTCCATCTGCAGTGGAGAACGTCAACTCTTCATTGTGTGCGATTCAGAGGCTGTGAAAGATCAGCTGATCTATTGCCAAACTGCATTGAAGAACGTCAACTCTTCAGTGTGAGCAATTCAGAGGTTGTGAAAGATCAACCGATCTATTGCCGAATTGGGAGATAACTTCATCCAGAAGCTATCACATGTACTTACAAGTTTGAGAGATAACTTCACACAGAAGCTATCACGAAGGTTTCAGGTATTTTTCATTATTTGGGTTTTGATTCCAGAATTATCCAGATATAGATCTTTGTATTAGCCCATAATTCTACAGATCAGGATCAAGCATATAGGTTGAGCAATATCAGTGGCCGTACGACTTCCGTACAGATCTGCGAAAATCCGTACGCATCTACAGAAAGTTCAGGTACCGACATCGACGAACAGAGACTTACAGAGACCGACATCGGTCGACTCATCACTGACGTCGGCAAGGGGATCACTACAGGTCGACCAACGACGGCAGTATAACTGACGTCGGTGACTTTGTTTTTACACAGCAGGCCGAGACGTTCCAGATTCAGCCCAGTTCGCAGAATATTCAGGCTATAAGGCCGAACTTTCGATATTCTTTGTATCCCTGACAGAGGATCTCTATTGTAAGCTTATGAGCAAATAAATAAGAAATTATACTATGATTTATTCATCTATTGAAGATATTTTGTAGAAATTCAGATAAGCAATTTGGAGCTTTTGTTTTGATATTCGAAGGGATATCACAGTGGTATCAGAGCTTTGGTCTTTTGTATCAGAGTTTTTGTGCAGATAAGAGAGCCCCTAAGTAAGGGACATTATAGTGGTATCAGAGCTTTTGTCTTTGGTATCAGTATTTTGTGTCTCTCATATATCCCTATTAGAAGGGGATATCACAGTGGTATCAGAGCTAAATCCTGCCATCCTGAGGGTTTAGAAATTTTATGCAGCCACAAGAGTTGCGACCACACGGGTATTACACACGCAGTAAAGCTTTGCTTGAAGGTACTCAAGTTCTAGAACAACCGCTGGAAGACATGGGTGATGATATTGGCAGGGCCCGTATTCCTCACCATTCGAGAGACCAAGATGATCCAGAGGTTTTACTTACTCTTAGAGAACTACGAGAAGGGCAAAGGCAGAATAACCAGGTATTACAGCAGTTGGCAGCAGCACTGCCAAGATTGGGTTCTCCGAGGGGACATTCCCCACACCGTGAGGATGTCAGGAGTGTTGCAGGATCACAGCGAGGCCATGGGACTGTTTCTCGTACAGCGAATAGGCCTACTAGGCCTATCTTTGTGAGACAGGAAGCAGAGGAGGTGATAGCAGGTGAGGAGCATGAGGAGACATTTACGGACACACTCAGGGCAGCGACCGAAGAGTGGGAGTCATTACCACATGTGGTCAGGGAGATGATTACTTTTGACCGATTCCTCACACAAAGGAAAGAACATTATCGAGGTCGACAGAATGGGAGACTAAGACCCCAAAATAATGATCTGAAGCAAGCTACGAGTAGGCTCACACTAGCAACATTTGACGGTAGTGGTAAGGTGACAGCACAGGCCTGGGTTAGTAAGCTGGATACATTTCTCACATTGCGACCGATGGGTGAGGAAGATGCTATCAGATATGCGACACTACATCTTGAGGGAGTAGCTCACGATTGGTGGCACCATGGGATGGTGACACTCCATCATGATCAGATCACTTCTTATCAGGAGTTTGTGGACAGGCTGGTGGAGCGTTTTGACAGGAGGGATCCAGAGTCCTATTTCTGAGAGTTGGCACAGTTGCACCAAAGTGGCAGTCTAGAGTCATACATTGGTGACTTCCAGAAGTTATCAGTCATGGTTCCTGACATTTCAAAGAGGTGACTAGTAGTACTCTTCATGGAGGGCTTGACAGAACCATTGAGAGGTTAGATCAAAGGCTTTGATCCTCCTTCCTTACAGGAAGCTATGAAGAAGGCGCGCAGTATGGAGATGGCGGCGCCATCAAGTAGATCTAACTCCAGAGGTACTTCTTCATCGAGAGACCATAAGCACTCCAACGGGGATACAGAGAGACCGGATTTCAACATAGATAAATCCGGGGTTAAAAATGATTCAAAGGCCAATCCAGCAGCACCACCTTTGGATCGTGAGGCACTTAATGATCTACGCAGGAAGAAGCTTTGCTTCTACTGCAAAGGTCCATATGATATCCATCACGATTGCCCTTTGAGGCCTAAGGGCAAAGCAAATCGTGTGATGTGGGCGTATTATGAGGATGCGGAATCAGAAGATTCCGAACAGCAGGGTAGTTCTGAGGAGACAGAGGCTTCAGAGCCTAAGGCAGATGCAGATTTAGAGCTTCATATACAGGAGGCACGCCTATCCAGCATTCAGTCAGATGAGTCATTTAGACTCCGTGGAGTTTTGGCAGGGCAGAACGTTACCACCCTTCTTGATACAGGAGCCACACATAATTTCATAGATGCTAGATTGGTGGAGGAGCGTGGACTCACTACCGAAGATTTTGAGGGGATTAGAGTTAAGGTAGCCGATGGTCACACTCTTAGGTGTGAGCACATGATTAGAGATCTCCCATTGCGCTTGAACAACTATGAGTTCAAGGCTAATTATTTTGTAGTGAACATGGGGGACATAGAATTAGTCTTGGGTATGAAGTGGCTTCATTCATTTGAGGAAGTTACTCTTCATCTCAAAGATATGGAGGTTCGTTTTCAGGTTGATGGAAAAACACATATTCTTAAGGCAATACGGGGCAGCAGCTTCAAGCATATGTTTTTTCATCGAATGGAGATGCCTATACTACATGATATGATAGAGTGCGATGATGAGGGCACATTGGCACCAACACAGGAGAGATATGAGGACGAGCTTTGTCTTGAGGTGAGTTCAGTTCAAGAGTCAACACATGTGGTAGAGGCTCAGCTTTCTTTTACAGGGGGGTCACATGTTGATGACGATATGCGTACAGGAGACAGAGGTGATGTGATGCCATTGGATGAGAGTGGTGATGGACAGGGCCTGGAGTTTGTGTTTGTTGACAGCACTGTAGATCGAGACTTCATTTGGGATCCGGGTATTCAGCGATTGCTTGAGGGCAAGCAATTTCAGGAGGGGTGGATTGTCATGTCCCCTTTTTAGTCGACATGTGCAGAGTAGATGATTAGCCTATTATGTGACCCTCGTAGGCTGATGAGGTGGATAGAGGGTCTTGATGGAGCTGGGCTTGGCTTTCGTTCGGGCACTTTCGGGCATGAATTAAGGGAGATATTAATATTTGATTGATTTAATCAAATATTAATTATTTGAACTAATTTTAATTAATTATTAATTATTAATTAATTATTAATTATTAATGATTTGGTCTAATTTGAGGATGCAAATTCTAAATTAAGACTTGGTCTAATTTTAAGACCCTAGTTCTAATTTAAGGAAGTCTAATTTAAGGGAGTCTAATTTTAGCAAGCACACCTTTGGAGGTGTATAAGAATCTCTCATGAGAGAGAGTTTGTCTTCATGATTATTTTGATATTGATTCTTGTTAAGAAATTCTTCTGTGAAGACTGAGCCAAGGGTTCCAGTATTCCATCTGCAGTGGAGAACGTCAACTCTTCATTGTGTGCGATTCAGAGGCTGTGAAAGATCAGCTGATCTATTGCCAAACTGCATTGAAGAACGTCAACTCTTCAGTGTGAGCGATTCAGAGGTTGTGAAAGATCAACCGATCTATTGCCAAATTGGGAGATAACTTCATCCAGAAGCTATCACATGTACTTACAAGTTTGAGAGATAACTTCACACAGAAGCTATCACGAAGGTTTTAGGTATTTTTCATTATTTGGGTTTTGATTCCAGAATTATCCAGATATAGATCTTTGTATTAGCCCATAATTCTACAGATCAGGATCAAGCATATAGGTTGAGCAATATCAGTGGCCGTACGACTTCCGTACAGATCTGTGAAAATCCGTACGCATCTACAGAAAGTTCAGGTACCGACATCGGCGAACAGAGACTTACAGAGACCGACATCGGTCGACTCATCACCGACGTCGGCAAGGGGATCACTACAGGTCGACCGATGACGGCAGTATAACCGACGTCGGTGACTGTGTTTTTACACAGCAGGCCGAGACGTTCCAGATTCAGCCCAGTTCGCAGAATATTCAGGCTATAAGGCCGAACTTTCGATATTCTTTGTATCCCTGACAGAGGATCTCTATTGTAAGCTTATGAGCAAATAAATAAGAAATTATACTGTGATTTATTCATCTATTTGAAGATATTTTGCAGAAATTCAGATAAGCAATTTGGAGCTTTTGTTTTGATATTCGAAGGGATATCACAGTGGTATCAGAGCTTTGGTCTTTGGTATCAGAGTTTTTGTGCAGATAAGAGAGCCCCTAAGTAAGGGACATTACAGTGGTATCAGAGCTTTTGTCTTTGGTATCAGTATTTTGTGTCTCTCATATATCCCTATTAGAAGGGGATATCACAACATTCTGCCAAAATAGCCTAGGCTGCTATCCCACCGCTATGGGAATACCTAAGTAAATCACTGGAAGTGTTTGAATCTAAAACCTCAGTATGGTAGCTATCCTTCTCTGAATAGACTCAGGCGTGTTGAAGAAGAAAATGGAGGACTTATGATCATTAATCTTTTGCCCAAAAGCCTCCAAATAATTGTCTAGGGTGAGATGGAAAGCTTCCGCTTCTCGGATCTGAGCTTTACCTGGTAAGATAGTATCATCAACAAATTAGAGATGAGTCAGGGTAGTTATCCCATTCCCCCATTTCTAGCCCTATAAAGTATTATGAGAGACTCAAGATTTGAAAAGCCACCCAAGCCCCTCAGCCATAATGATGAACAATTAAGGTGAAAGCGGATCCCCTTGACGAAGGCCTCTCGAGGCACCAAAAAGCTTCGAAGGTGCTCCATTCATAAGGACCGAAAAGGAAGGCATAGTAATACAACTTAACACCCAACTAATCCAATCCTGGTTAAAACCAAATGCCAAAAGGATTTTGCTCAGGAATCTCCAGCTAACTCTATCATAGGCTTTGGCTAAGTTAAGCTTAATAAACATAGCCCTCTCTTGTGAAGTAATCATAGAGTGAATGGCTTCCGAAGCAATCACCACTCCGTCCAAGATCTACTTTCCTACCACAAAGCCTCCTTGTTCCTCTGATATAAGGCAAGGGAGGAGACCTTTCAGCCTCTTCACAATAATTTTAGAAATAATTTTGTAGATAACGTTGCAAAGCACAATGGGCTTATACATCTCCAACTTATCTGCCTACTCCTTCTTGGAAATAAGAGCCAAGAACGTAGCATTCAAAGCTCTAAGCATTTATATGTTGGAGTAAGATTATTGTATCACATCCATTAAATTCCATTTTATGATATCCCAAAAGTCTTGGAAGAATTCAGCCGGGAATCCGTCTGGCCCAGGGGCTTTACCTCTCTTCATGCTGAAAATTGCCTCCTCCACTTCTGCCAAACCAACTGGCCGCATAAGGCATTCATTCATTTCCTCATTCACCAATGAAGGAATGCATGATAAAATAGTATTTTATGCCCCCTCATATGGCAAAGGGTCACTGGTAAAGAGCATAGAAAAGTACCGTACAGCTTCTCTGTTAATAGCTTGGGAGGAGGTTAAGCGAGTCCCATCCTGAGTGACAAGAGAAGTAATAAAATTACCATTACAGCGCGCCTGCACTAAATTATGGAAAAATTCCATGTTACTTTCTCCCTCCTGGAGCCAATCAATGCAGGCCTTCTATTTCCAATAGATTTCTTCTCGAAGTTCCCACTCTGCTAAGACGTTTACAGCTCTAGCTTCCTCCAAGTGAAGGCCTTCCGAGAATCCACAGTCTCTTATCTGCCTAGTTATTTCATCTAACTGATCTTGACCCTTCTTCTTCATATAATATAAATTTCCAAAGCAATTTCTATTCCAGCTCTGCAACTTTCTTTTAACATACTGAAGCTTTTTAAGAAAGGAATACATAGCTGTTCCATATGCAGGGCCTCCCTGCCTCCACCACTGAGCAATGAAATCATGGAGAGATGGGTCTCTAAGCCACATCAACTGAAACTTAAATGGAGGCTTTTTGGGCCCATCAATATAACCAATGGAAATCTTGATAGGCTAGTGATCAGAACCTCTCCAATCCAAGATTTTAGAAGTGATAAAAATAGCACTAGATTGCCAAAAACAAGAAACTAGAAATCTATCAAGGCATTTAGAAATGGTAGTGTTACCTATTCTTCTGTTGCTCCATGTGAATAGCCCATTTGAAGGTCTAACATCAGATAGGCACATCACTTCAACATTATGGCAAAGACATTTAGAAGAGGGGCCTAGCCAATTCAGTCCTCCTCTTTTCTCCTCTAAGCTCAGCACCACATTAAAGTCACCGGCAACTATCCATGGCAGGAATGGATGACACTTTCAGATATAGCGGATGTGTTCCCAAAGCTGTAGTTGTCCATCAATATCGATAGGTGCATATACGGTGGTGAACAGGGACCGTTCACCAGTTTTAAGAGAAGAAGCCACCACTGATAAAGCTGATATACTGGAAATCTAGTGGATTGGCAAAATTTTCCTTGGGTCCCATCCCATGGCTAAACCTCCCGTGCTGCTATGAGCACCAATACATTGCCACTATCCAACAGGCTAGATATTTAGCATACAAGTAGAAAGTGATTCAACTGACAATTTAGTCTCTTAAACACAAAAAATATCCAGAGAATGATCCCAAACCAATCTACGCATAGCTTTTTGTCTAGGGGAGCTATTCAAACCCCTTACATTCCATGATAAGACTATCATTGGGTGGGTTGGGGAAAATGTTTGTCCAAGGTTTTAACAACCCCAACTTCCACCAATAAATCACCTATAATTTTTAGTCTATCTTGGTCCTTTATTCACCTAGCTTTGGAAGGGGCAGTCGAGGTGACCTTCTTGAATTGTTTCTGCATTAACCCAAGTGCACTGACAGGTCCTTTTTCTTTTTTGCCAGCCTCTCCTTCCTTGTCCAAATATGCCCATCTAACTTCCTTCTCTTTCAACTCACATGAAGCCTCAAGCATTCCTTCCTCTTGTCGTAGAGAACTCTCAAAAGGCACTTGAACCAGCATATCTTGTACTTCATTAAGGTCTAAAAATTGCTTAGGTTGTTCCAATTCTTCCCCCTAGTCTTCCATCAGAATGCCATCTTCTATGGCCATACAATCAAGGGCCTCAAACCTATTAAACCCCAAGTCAACCTGTCTAGCAGCATTTCCATGCCTCTATCCACCGCCTCTTGCTCTCTTTCTAACCGGTATAAAACCATCCAGCCCAGCATAATTTTGGTCTCCTGACCCTTGCGCCAAACTTGCATTATTTGAATTTTTCCCCTTACCCATCCTATCAGGTTGGGTTTTGGCATTTTCAGTCAGAGCCGAATGCCCAATCTCCTTTCTAGCATAAGCTATATTTGGTGCTAAGGAATTAGGTCCAGTTCCTTTATCTTTGGCAACCAAAGGGCATTGATGATGCAGGTGTCCATATACATGGCAGATTCTGCACCTGAAAGGAATGGATTCATAATCAATCTATTGAATCCATGACAAAGAGCCCATACAAATCTCTATAGAGTCTGGTAGAGGGTTATTTAGATCCATGTCCACACAAATGCGTGCATACAAGATGATCTTCTTGTCCAATGATTGATGAGCAATAGTTATTAGTGTTCCCAACATAGTTGATATCTGCCTGAGAATATCCTCTCGCCAAAATTCTAATGGAAGCCATGGAAGATGAACCCAGACTAGAACACAGGCTGGAAGTTCATCAACAAAATTAAACCCCACATGCCAAGGTTTAAGAAATAGACCCACATGCTCATATAAGTAGGGGCCCCCTTCAAAAATATGATTTTTCTCTGACACAGAAGAAAAACTTACCATAAAATAGCTATTTCCTACCAACATAATGTCAAAATCCCCTTTAATGGCCCAAGAGCGATGAATCCAAGCTTCTAAAGCTGCCAGAGGGATCCTAATGCCCAAGAATTTGCAAATCAAGGTATGTGACAATAGGTATTCAACATCTTCCTGAATTGCCTCTTGGGGAATGACCAGAACTAGTTGATCCTAGCTCCTCAATAAATAGCCATTCACTTTGTTGAGTCTTGTACGCTCGCTGGAGTAAAAATCTCCTTGGCTAAAAGAGTTCACCCTAGGTGTCACTCCATCCTTCCTAGGGCCTGTTGACAGGCCGCCACTCCCTCCTCCGCTCGCAGCCATCAAGGAAGTGTCCGTGGACATCACATATGTATATGAAGATGTATATATAATAATAATATTGATAATATAAATATGAATACCCATGGTTGGATTAGTAACTTGAAAGTATTGATTTAAAATAGTAAAGGGCTCTTTTTATTCCCCAAATATAACACCCTTAGGTTTTTATGTAAAATTAGATGGTAGGATTAATTTGACCAATTTATCCACTTCATGAGGGTGTTGATGAAGTCCATGAAAAAAATTAAAAAAGGATTTGACTTTATCAAATTATACCACAACATTAGTCATGAAAACTCACAAAAGAATGCATAATAATTGACAATCTAATCCAACCTATTCATGTGGGGTTTACTAATGACAATGAAGAATAAATTGAAAGAAATCAATACTAGTTACCCTAATTTCATTAAGATTAATATTATGTTGGGCTTCATGAGTACTTGATTATATTAATTAACATGTTCTAAATTAGGTATTTCAACATAATCATTTATTTGTACATAATCATGAATAATTACATTATCAAAATAAGAATAAACATTCATTGTATTTATTTTTCCATGTTATATGATGCCAAATGAATATAATTATGCTCTATATTGGCTCCACTTTATCTTACATTATGCCCTAGAGGGATAAGTAAACTATCCTTATTAGATGGCATGTGATGGAATAATACAAGTATGTAGAAGGTAAGGGCCAAAGGTGAAAATATTTATTATGTTTTGTATGGGGAAATTAGAAATCAAAAATGAAATCATTAGACAAAAAATATAAAAACCCTATAAATAATGATGAAACCCTAAAAGAGTCCTAGGGTTTGACATGGTTTTATATTTACCAATACCTTTTACCCTAAGTTGGATTTTAAAACATTAAATAAGATATAATCTTGAATATAATTTAGATTATAAAGTATGAAAATTTAACATGAATCTAAATGTAAAATACTAAAATACATTTGACAAGTGGCATGTGATAAATATAGAAATTACTAGAGAGATCAAAATACTTATATTTATTTATTGACTGATTATGATAAAATTTTGATAGTGAACATGTAATAGAAGCATAATTTTTAGTCTCTTGAATCTAACTATGAATGTCTATGTGCAAGGTCACTAATGTCAAGCTAGGGAAAATCCATCAACATTAGTGCCTGAGATTGACATTTCTATCCTGGGCAAATTTAGATATCTATGACTATATATTTAGTTGTAGATACTGGTAATGCCTTGGTGCATATGATATTTATGCATTACTATGTGTGTAACTTCAAAAATTAGTCTCCTTATTTTAAAAACACTAGGTCCACTTGTGATGGGTACAAACATGTAAAATTTTGGGAAGTTTAATGGGTTGTTCCAACCCCAATCACCCTTATTGATGATTCATTGTTACCTTCATATCTAATATTTTAAAGAGGGAGGTCAAGCCACATGTAATTTTCCCCCCTAATATGAATGCGAATTCTTTCTCCTTCACTAAATTAATGCACCTAGAATTTAGTTTTCCATACTTGACAATATTATCTCTTGACTTGGCTTGGTGTGTTTTAAACTTGGTTGATGAATATTCTCAATGAATAATTTAAAAATATGGAAGAATATGATGTATTTTATCAATGTTCATTAGTGTATATATGTTTTATATAAAATTTATAATTAAATGTTAAGTTTGGGTTTAATTTTTATTTATAAGAGTCCATTTGGGTAACTTATCACACTATTGACACACTGGTAAAATGGGTTGACCCATAGGAATGACTTAATTTTAAAAAGTTACATTGGCTAAGCGAGGGTCACTAACATCACCCTCAGGTTAATTTCATCAATAAAATTGTCTAATCTTGATGTTAGTGTCCAAGATATAGGAATGTGGATCTAATGATTTGGAGATGTCTAAGTAAGATATTTAGTTGGTTTGACATAGACTGAGATGTTATTGTAAGTTATTGACAGTAAAATGGGAGGGTTAAAACCATATTAAGCATGTGTATGTGAAAGAATGGATAATAAGAGGCATTTATGACTTCACAAGTCAATTATGGTGAAGGTAAGTCTAAAATTACACCATCAAGCATCTAATACTATTTTTTTTAGTTTCTACAAGATCTTTCTCATGCTGTGAAACTTGATAGGTCATTCCTAATGGTATATTTATTGCCATATATTTATACTATTGATCGATTATATATTTGAATTAAATTATTATTCTCTATGTACATAATCATATATTCACTTATGAGATATTCCACATATTCATCTATATCTTGTGATCATGACACTTTACTATTATCTTATGGTTGGAGGTTACTCTACATATGTGTCTTACATTATTAAGTTGTTTTTATTACCTACACATGACTTTAAATCTTGTAATTATATTATAATATATAAATGACTTATATTATTTCCCCATCAAGGGGAAGGATATCATATTGAAAAATTCAAAAATATTGTGAATTTCAAAATTTAAGAATATTTCAAAATTAAAAAAATCAAAAATATAGGATTTATAAAAAAACATTGCTTTATATATGGTTACATATTTAACTATGCTATCATTTTTCATATCCATGGTTTAAACATATGGTTTTAATGATAGTTCTCAAATTTTGTATATGTATATTCACTATATATTATTGGACCACATTATGAGGGGGCATTTTCATTAGCAACAGTTCCTATCTTGAAGAAATTTTAATTCATCAAATCTAGCATGGTAATATTTATCCTTGTTTATCATTTATCTTTTTTGGATGTAAATTTATAATTACACCTTGTACACAATCAAATTTAATCATTAAGTTCTTGACAATGTTTAATATTGACATCCTTACCTTATTTGTCCTATTCACGATTATCTTAACTTACAATCTCTATGCAAGTATTTGATATTCTATTTATTGCCTTGTAATCATATAAAAAATTATTCAAACATCCATATTTTACTTATATACTCCTTTTATCTAAATTTTAGTAGTCTCTATATTTTGGGACAAGATTGCACTATGCAGATAGGGCCATAATATGGCCTTATCCACTAGTATGGCCTTGTTTCACATACCCCAACAATATTTTTTTTAAATTTGAGACATTTCATATTACCCCTCCACATTTTTAGAAATTTTGGTTAAAAAAAATATTCTAAATATTCTTATATATAATCACATCAATGCCTCTCCAAACACATCTTGTAATCACTTGAAAATTCTACTGCACATTAAGCAAAAGGGAATTATTCTTTCCAATTCTAATTTTGTTTTATTCTAATAGTCATAGGTGAAGTCTAAAGTCATTTTATTTTAGGTAAAAATAACTTATTTTCAAGTATTCAAGATAATCTATCTAGTTTCATTCATACAAAAAATATCAAGATTCATACACTCACCATGGTAGGGATAACTACATTAGCCTCAAGCCCTTTTTGGCTATATAGGTAACACTTAGATTACATAGGGTTTTTTAAAGATAGATCAGTTATTCTCCTTGCTTGATTCCCTCATTGTATTTGATCTTCATTTGAATTATTGTATAAGAGCTAGGGTTAATTAATTGTAGGTCTTCTTCACATCAAATCAACACATACAGACAATTAATAAACCCTTGTAGGTATCCACAAGTGGTCACATATAAAGGTTAGCCACACAGTTAACTAGGATGTAATCATATTCAATGGATAATGTCGTAGTGCATCTCTATTATCCTTTGGACTTATCATAGTGCATCCCTATTATCATATTATTTTGGTTATGACATAATTCAAGGGTTACTATAGTTAGTTTTCATTAATAGTCAACCTACATAATCAACATGAATATATTTTGAGCTAGTTTCATATATATACTTATCAATTTACTATTTATAGCTCATTTAATATTCTATAAATTATTGCATTGTACATTTATATCTCAATAAATTTTAAATTATTTGATGTTTATTAGATTTTATTGCTAAATCAAAAATAATATCAAACATTCTAAAATACCTATATTTTATTTAGAATATTGGTTGTTATTTGCTTGATTTTTGTCTTAGGATTTCATATATTTTTTTGTAAATCATGACATTGAAATAAAATTGCATTCAATTTTGGATATAAATCTAAAATCATGATCTAATCTTCTATGACCTTGGATTTAATCCAACATTGAATAAAATGTCTTATCACCTTGAATAACATCTGACATTAGAAGTCTTTTTTTCAACCTTAAGTTGAAATTTTGTAATCTCTATACAAAAAAAATATTTTGATTTTATTTTCTATTTGCTTTTTTTTTTGTTTTTAGAAACTATGTTATGATAATTTTAAAACTACTTATTGATTGTAATTATAGGCTAAGCGGTTACCTTTTTTATAGACACCATGGTGTGAGTGGTACTACCCCAATACTAAATCTACTTTACAACACTAAACATGGAGTTTAATTTCCTCGTACCTCATGCTATATTGGAAACACCTAGGGTCCCTTTTTTATACCATAAGAAGTATCTTTTAGTTGTTTTATTTATGGTTCACCTAAGAGGAACATATCATCCAGATAATTTATTCTCATTGTACCTTCAAAGATAGGATCATGATCTATAGGCATGGTTTAGCCTCTATAGTTAGCAATATGAAATATTGAACTGACACTAATCTATGAGGGAATAATTATATTTGAAATCCCACACAATCATTCAATCCCTTTTTCTAGCCTAATTATACCTTAATTTTTTATTGTATTATATTCATAATCATTAGGTCTTTTATACATGAAATATTAATTAATATCAATAATTATTTTTATTTGTTGGAATTGTTGTATTTAAATTCATTGTATATATCATATTTAGTCACTTTTATTTTTTTTCTACTCATGTTGTGCCTTTTACTTAATATAATGAATGGATAAATCACAACAAGCAAAATCTTATGGAATAAGCATACATTGATGATTATGATTTATATAATGTACTAATTAAAATACAATTAATTTTTATGAAACTTAGGAATATTAGTCTATAAAAATAAATTTGGTTACATCTTGATTTCTCGTTAAGTGAATTTACCTGATTATTTATGGATTTTTATGGTTAGAAATTTGATTTGATTATTATTTAGCTAAGTTATGAGCTATATGTTGTTAGGAGATAGTTGTATGTTACTTTTATTTCATGATTTCATTTCTATGAGTTAGTTGTATTGTATATTCTTACATTATGATCATGTTTATTTATTATTTCAGTAGTATTTTATGACATAAGTTACAGTGTTATGAACTAACTACCTACTTGTCAGGAGTTTGATGTAGGAGAGATTCATCCCTTAAATCATGATGGAGGTAGATCATCATTGGAGAGAGTGATATAGATGAAGGTGTTGGGGGATGATAGAGGAATAACTAAAACCCATGCACACACCACATTAGGTAGTACATGTTATATGCATTGTTTAAATTGTTAGCATTAGTACGTTATTTATGTTATTTGCATTTAGATAATTGTATATGCGTGTGTTAGCTCAGTTTATTGCTTATTTAGAATAAATCATGTGTGATTTAATTATGTTTATTATGCATAGGTCTAAATATATAATGTTATATTATGATTACATTATGCTATTATAGTCATAATTTTAAATTATTAGAGGAACATAAATCTATGTGAATAACATAGTAATAACACAACAATTATGTTGGTGACTAGTCTAATAGATGTTTTTTATAATACCTAGTTGATTTTTTAATATAATACTGAATGTATTGACAAAATTAGCAAGCTAATTATTATTAAATTATTATATAAATAACTATGTTTTAAAGGCTTTTAAAAAGATAAAATTAATTGAATTAATTATTATCATCTTAGAATTGTAAAAAATAAAAAATAAATAAGGAAAAGAGTCATTCATGGAGTAAAATAAATAGAGAAATAATATTGTATTATAATTAGGAAATGAAATGAATTAGAATAAAGAAAAAAATAAAACACAAAAAAAATAATGGAGAGTTTTTATAAAAAAATAGAAAAATAAAAAAATAAGTCATTCCAAAAAGAAAAAAAGAAAAAAAAGTAGAATGGTGCAGCATAAAAGATGAAGGGGGTAACTAAGGAAAGCATAAGTGGAGAAAAAAAGGTGGCGGATGAAGTAGAGAAAGGAAAAGCAGAGCAAAGAAGAGCATGAATAAAATAGGGATAAAAAAATAGAGGATTTAAAGAGTGGCTATTGTAGTTCAAGTTATGTGTACTCATTATTTTAAATTCCTACAAAATATGGCTGCTCTCAAAATATATATAATGGTTTCCAAATGATTAATGTTTACTAGAGATATATAGGTATCGGAACACATTATTAATGGTCCTTATAATATCTAATTATCAACTTGTGAATATCTTATATCATAGTAAAACTGATGGTTAGATGAAATTAAATGTATGAGTTGGAATATCGATCACTTATATCAGCTAGAGTATTAGTCAGATAGATTTAAACATATAATTATATCTTGTAAATAGAATGGTCTTTTTGTCTTCCTTATTATTTCACATTACATGTTATATTTGTTATAACTAAAACTAGTGATATAGGTATAAGTAATAATCAAGACTTATCTGACAGTACAAATATTTATTACACATACATGGTCTATGTGATTATTATAGTAAAATGAATTTGTGTTTTAGGATACACAACCAAATATTTAACTGATAATAAATTCAGTGATCTATATAGGAATAACAATGATCTATACTAGATTAGATCCCAGATGGATAAGCTAAGCAATAATGATTTGGCCAATTCTTACTATTATGCCAAATCATAGATTTAAACATTTGGGAAGTTAGCAAAGCAATAATTATTTGTCTATCTATAGAATATGTACAATCATAAATCTAATCATAAATAGTTCTAGGATATATATCATTAAGTGATTTTTTTGAACATGTATAATAATTAGAATATATAGCGATCTAGGTATAATAACAAAAGAACAATGATATGCATGGTTTGGATTGAGAATCTTGAAATTAGTCACATCATCTTTATAAGTCCTACTTATAAAAGACAAAATAATATCGATTAATAGAGATTCATATATAATTTTGAGATGATAAATAATGAACTATATAAGGATTGTATATATGCATTAGATCCCTTCTATATGTGATAATTATATATGTACACAATTGTGTGTGTGTGTGTGTGTGTGTGTGTGTGTGTGTATTTGTGAATACGTAATTACAATCATAATTATATTCATTATTTATTACAGTAATATTTTAATTTGTGGGGATATTAGAGTAATTGACAGAGTGATTAAAATTACTCAAAGGATATTAAGGGTAAAACTATATTAGAGTAATCACTATTTGATAGTGAATACAATTACTCTATGATGTCTATGATATTTATAGTTTGGGCATATTCTATTATGCTAATTTATATAATTTGATATTTGGTAATATTTTATTTGAAATCATATGTCTGACATCTATTTATGGTATACTTAATATTAAGTCATATTTGATTCCTTAATATTAACATGGATCCTTAATATTCTATTTTTCTTCTTATTCTTATATTCTTAACACCTTAATATCAAACCTCATCGAGATATTGTTGTAATTCAAAATAGCAAAGAGTATATTTTATAAACTAAATTTTATGACCGAGTATATCATAGCAAACTATATATAACTACATGAGTACATTAATATTTAATATATCAATCTGAGTACAAAAATATTCTTATATAACAAATTATAAAACATAATGTGTAATGAATCCATATGTAATGTATGGCAAACTATATAAGTATGCATAATAATTTATATATCTACTCATGAAGTTATTATGACTAGACTATGTGTATAATCCTGTTATAAAGGATGGCAAAGATGTTTGAGAATGAACTACCATTTTATGTATTTTCTATTTGAAAAAAAAAGATGGGCATATCTAAAACAATGATGAAGAATCGGTTACATGAAAATATATAAGCAGAGTAAATTATAAGAGTGATTTGTATGTTATCATAAATTTAGTGATTTATATATTTCTATATTTGATGAAACTTTAGTGTATCATATAAGAGTGATTTATATTTTTCAAATACTTATATGTGAACCATAATACGAAAGACTATGTTGTCTTGATAACTTACGTATGGATTTATATACATTTTGAATATATTAGGATGAAAATCTATATAATTAGGGATAAAAACTATGAAGGACTATTACATTGTTGAATCCCTTATAAAGATCATCAATATATTTGTGAACATGAAAGTTTTAATGATTGTTGAAATCATATAGAGTTCTTGATTAATAAATATAAATGACCATTGATATAGTATTTATATATCATTTGAGTGCTTAAATACGATACATATTATGATGTACAAGTACACGTATATAGAAAATGTATCTATATAGACTTAAGTATTCATATGAAAATATAACATATATAGGTGTATTGGGTCATATGCCTATACCTATAGCTAAAAGGATAGTTAAAATAAATAATAAGGATTATAAGGGATAGGAAACTTTAACCATATGAATATAGTCTCTTAAAATTTTAATAAGTTTTTTAAATGAAAGATTATGTTCATACTAGGTATAACTTGGTTTATCAGTTATCTGATTCTCTAAAAATATTATGATTGACTGTTTGAAAGTGAGTAGTGTGTACATAAAAATGGTGAAATTTGATATTATTTCTTGTACTATATATTTTAATCTACTTAAAAGATATATATTATACAATATAAATATATATTATGCTTGGTTGGTATAAATTGTACTTATTTACTTATTATTTATGTGATAAATAATATTTTAGATCCTTATTCATATGTTTGATGGACTAAATGTATGTATTTGATTATTTATATGTTTATCATGTTTTATGACTACCAATAGGAATTAATCTATATAAATATGTTGGTTATAATTATATTAACCAAATCTTACATTTTTGGTACTAAGAAAGTAGTGAAATGGACTTCACTAGCTTACTAGCATCATCATTGCCAAATGAGGGTAATCTAATCAAGTGGTGTGTATTAATTTGACTGATCCTAAAGATAAATAAATATTGAAAACTTTGGCCAAAGTAATGTTATTTATACACTATCATTTCATATGTATGATTTACATATTTGTGTGATATCATGTTAGAATGGATTTGTTTATGGTACACTGCAAGTTCTTAGAAATCATACAACACATGGGTACTAGCTTGTCTCTTTAGATTCTTGTACCATCACTATCTAATCATATATGAATAGAGGTTCATTTCATGATGGGGGATTATTAGGGGGATTGATAGTCCATGGTTGGTGTGGAAAAGTGCTAAGTTGATGCTCTCCTTCCCCACAACAGTACTTGTAGATATGACACTTGAGATTACCATAGATATTAGAGTTTTGGAAACTCTTGTTTCGTAGAGCCTTGTATATTTTACATTATATCATATCTATTATTATTAAAACACTATACCTGATGAGATTCAATTATTTACTTATTGTACCATGATAGCAGTGGCTGCATGTTTGTACCAGTTATCACTAAAAAATTGTAATTAATTTTTATATTCAATTATGATTTATTTCATATGATGCTAGTGATTAGTAACAAGTAGTTGTTACATGATTATTTTATAGTTAAAATACTTAGTGTGTTTTATATATATCACTAATTAGATTCTTGTGGTGAATTCTAATAAAAAAAGGCATTGATTAAATATAGAAAATTACATTATTCTTAGTGGATTCCAGTGGGGATGTTACAAATTCACATTTAGATTCCTCTTTGGATTCATCTTTAGTTTCCATTATGGATTTACCTTCATATTATACTTGGTATCCTCCTTCATTTTCTTCCTTGACTAATAATCTATCACAAATAGAGCTTTATAAAAATTAACCTCTCTCTATTCAATTACCTCCTACCATAAAAAAAGAGGAACCTTATCCTTGCAAATCTAACTTATTTTTTCACCTTGATAATGCACTTTCTCTCTTTCATACACATAAAATAATCTTAAATAAAGATGATATTAATCATGAAAAAAAATCATTTTTCTCCTTCCTTTGAAGTGTAGGTGACCACTAATTATAGTGATGTTATCTCTTCTCCTTTACAAAATAGTGGCTATTGAGCCTACATGTCATATCTCTTCTCCCTTGTCAACCAATGAGGGTGAACTTCCTTTATCTTCCATTATAACATCACAAGCTACAATGGAAATCCATGGTATTATTTCTAACACATATTATGATGTTTCCTTTACTTCCACCTCATGTTTATCTTCACATGATGATAATGCATATCTTGCTAGTAATAATTCTTTCAATGTTATCAATCAATAAGAAGAAAGTATCTCATTTATAATCAATGAATATATAAGTTGATATGAAGAGCCTATCCATCCCACATATACTCTTGATGTTTCTTATATGCATATTCAATTAGGTATACATAGGATTTGTGTTTATGAATCCATTGAAGATAAAATCATCACTATGAGAAGATTAATAGAAGAGTTTCAAAAGCAAAATCAATATTTTAGTTCAAATACAATATAACTTGAAAATAATATCAAACATACAAAGAATCCATCAAATTCTAATATTAATCATGTATCATCATCTACTTATCATGTGCCTAACAAGAAATATACATCTAAAATTAATGCTTTATAAAGTATACAAAAGGCCAATAAGAGTTCAAGTGAGCTTCTAAGAGAAATGCTTCAAAATAAGTTAATTACATTACCTTATATGCCTCCTCTAAGAATATCAAAATACTATTATGCATATCATAGGCTACATCCAAAGTTATCTATGTCGAGGCTATAGATATTTAGTTGGGAGTAGAGCAATGCCTAAGGCTTCATTTTCTAAGACAAATAATAAATATTCAAAGAAAATGAAAGAAAGTAAATAATGTCCTTTAAATATTTTTGCTTAAGTTATCAATCCCAAGTTAAATATGGAAACTTGGAAGTAAAGTAATTGAATCACTACACATATGATTATTATTATTTTTTTCTTGGTTTTGAATCTTAGTGTCACTTGATAATACTAAAATTTGAGTCAAGCTTTGATAACAACATGAGATTTTAAACTACCATGCTAGATTGTTTTCAAGATTTAACAAGTAAAATTGATTTGTAACACTTGACATTATTGTCTCAAAGAAGTCACCATTTATTATAAACAACATAGCCCCATTATTTTCTCATTAGGGACCCACATCAAAAATGAATAATTTTATAAAGCATTTAGGACTTTATGAAATAACTATGTAAATATTTAGTTTTTTGATCCAAAAATACTTATAATTTCAAATATTGTTTTAATGTTTGATATTTATCAACTCACAAATGAATTAAAGTTGAATATATGCATATGAATCAAGTTTCTTCTAAGCTTACCCATGCATTTTGGTTATAGTTCACTTTCTTTTTGACTCAATTTCACACTATTTGGGCAAGCTCATATTATGAGAATTTTTAGGATTTAAAATATACTTATTTATCCTTTTCACATTATTTTTTAATGTTATTTGATTATTTTAATTAGTCAAATTATGTATATTTGGCACTAAATTTTATCCTTTTAGCACATAGGATTCATCATATCTTTTCATGGTCTTTGCACTTATATGCATTATGTTGTAAGCCTGCATGATTATGAATTTATCATAACATAACAAGTGTCCCAATATCACTTAATATTCACACAAAAATCTGCACACCTCTTCACATAATTTTTTCAAATGTTAACTATGACATACTATGAGCATACCATGTATCTAGCCCATACTGCTACGTACCATATTTTTATAACTTTGCATCTTTGTAATGCTCACACTTTTAAATTGTGAAGATCCAAATTTTAAGAAGCTTGAGGTACTCACACGATTCCATTTTTCATATATTCATACTCTCATATCCTCATATTATATTAAAATAGATTGGATTAAATTCTAAATATAGTGTAGTAATGATCCAACTTGGAGGCTCCATGCACAATCTTCTCATAATCTCACTACCATGCATATCATGTAAATTTAAAAGGAACCCAAGGTACCTAACATTATGTGACTATGAATAAATCATGGTAGGATTCATTTTATTATTTTATTTCCAAAAAACCTCACGACCATAAGAGGACTTCACAAATACCAAGAATTATAGTAGTGTGAACCAACCAGATAATGCAAAATGTCTAGTTTATCAATCTTGTAACAATACACTAATGAAACTTTAATAAACTTGAGTACCAAGAGAGTCTTAAAAAATTAGAGAATAACATTTATCTATCCTTTATACACTCATAAATTCACTAATTAAAAAATAATCCTGATATAGGGGGCAAGATAAGGACACATGTGAAGTCTAGGATCACCTTTTCGAAAGTTATGAAAACAAGGGCCAAAATCAAAATTGTAACAAGAAAAAAAAATTGAATAATTTCAAAATTCCACTTCTAAATTTTAAGATTTATAAACTATCAAAATTATTCAATCATACTAAGGATTAAGTTAAATATAAATATAAATATAAATATCACTCATTTTCTTACTATCTGTGTTTGAAGAGATCAATTAAGACTAAACTACCTCTAGAGTGAACCAATAATTCTAAGAGCTAAATCATTTTTTAGATTTAAGATGTTGGGATGTAAATTGAAATTAAAGACTAATATAGATAAACTACTATATATTAATAACTTCCTACTTTTTCTCATTCAACATTTTATAGGTGTTCACAGACACCCAATTCATTTACAACACCTTGGGTATGATATTTAAGCACTATAATGTCATTTATGATGAAGTTTATGGAATAAGGCCAATGATGGAGGAGGAAATCCTTACTTCAAAATGGTTTTAATACAAAAATAACCTACTATGATTTCAATGGGTAGGGTTACATCAAATTTATTCTAAGCTAGAGGTACTCCACTTCACATACCTATTTTATAATGTTTTAATCAAAACACAATACTTATAAAATGGTCTTATCATTAGTGAATAATAAAATAAATTATGTTCATTTTCAGTCTCACCATTGAAGGCTACTACAAAATTCCACAACCCATAACTTTATAAAATCAATCAGTGGTATCTCAGTGGCTCAACGAGATCTTTGAGGGAAGTGTTGAAGGATTTGTTTAAGAATTCAAATAGATGGGTCAATAGGGAGGTTGTATAAATCATTCTCATCTTATCAATTCAAACTAAGAGTTATAATTTTCATGGACCTACTAAACATAATATATGGAAAATAATATGTCTCCATCAACAAGGTCTAGGTGCCTCTATTACATACGATAATTAATGATAAATATGTCCTTGCCTTCGGATAAATAATTTTGTTTAATATTAGACAAGTGATGGGGGTGAGAAATGGTAATATATTTTATATGATGGAATATATATTCAATGTTTATTATTCTATTATAGTATTTTAAAAAAATTGATAATGGACCCCTACTATAGGGATAAAATTTCATTTCCATTTCTCAAAATTATATACACATAATTCAGACAGTTTATTCGAGAATTTTGAGAATGTTTTATTCCCCAATTTACTAGGAAATATATGAAATACATATGCCTATGTTGTCTTGAGAGATCAATAATTCAATACTAAACATAGGGACATACTGGTATTATAGATATAGGATAGTCATAAATATATAAAGAGTGCTAATTTCTCCTTTAAAAATGCCAATTTTTATCTCAAACAAATTTGTTAAGTAATAAATAACCTATTAACTTATCCATGTAATATGTGCATTATGTAATGAGAATAAATAGGAACTGTGGCCCTCATTTCCCTAAAATATTAGTAGGATTATTTTCAAGATGTATACAACACTTCATGCAATAACAACACATAAATCATCATTTAATTTTGAGGACCATAAGTTTCACCAATGGGATCCTAAATGAAATGTAAAGGAACATATAAAGTCCCTGAGAATAAAAATTTTAGTTGTGTAAAATCATAACCATCATCCTTATGATTGGGTATTTTCTAATGTGGAGGACAATAAAGAAATGAGAATAAAAATACAGATCATTAACATTGTATTCACACCTCCCTAGCCGAAGTAACCCAAGGAAGTAGACAAAAGGATAATTACCCCTAAAATTCAAGAGTATTCTCTAGGAAAAAATCCCAAACAAAGAATAATTTTTTTATAGGTATCACCTCCACCAACACTCTCCAAGTGAAATAACCCTATATATGAGGTAATGCAATATCCTACCTCTCTTTCTTATCAAGTTATTTCAATTATAATTATTGATAGTCTTCCTCATACTAATACATGTGTATTAGAACAAGCAATGGTGACCCCTCTACCTTATCCTTTAATTACACCACTTGATTATGTTTCAATAGACACTCCTCATCAAATAACTAAAGTGTAATTGGTCACTCTTATTTCCCCAAAGAAGGTTTCCTAAGTTACTAGGGTCTATACTAGACAATTGGCACCAAGGACTTCCACTCAGTGCCCTCTAATAACTGCATTTCCTAAAATTATCCAAGACTAATATAGTGTCTAACAATAAATTACACCCCTTACATACCATGTGGAAACACTATATCCTTCATTGGTGACCACCTCTATCTTGAATAGACAAGTCCCTTTAGTGGACTCCCAAAAATCCATAATGCCTATAGTGGACCCATTAATAATTTTGCCTACCTCTAAGATCACTATAGTGACTAAACTTCCAAGCATTACTCTTCATTATATTTCTAAAGAGCCCAATTAAAATATAAGTTGACCATTGTTGTCCTAAATAGGGCATAGTTTTCTACTCAGCAGTCCACGTCTCTAATAACAACAATATCCTCTACTCCTCTAATTATAACATATACTCCTCCACTACCATCTTCCACTCCTATTATAGCATAGAAATTTGTTTCCACCACATCTTAATATTTTGTCATGGTTGACCTCATAGACACCATGCCTAATCCTACTTCATTTTTTCCTTCACCAATTGCATTAGCCACACCATCCTCATCCACTGCCACTTTCATGTCCCACATAAAAGAAAAATAGATAGAGAGTATTCAATTGGCCAAGTTTGAAAATAAATAAATGATTGTAGTTAAAAAAATTGAGGTGAAATTAATATTTGATGAAGATACTAAGAAATTCAAGCAAGTTACATGCAGGAAAAATACCAAGGAGAGAATCTAACATTTCATGAGATAGAATAAGAACTCTTTTTAGACACCCCATTTTGGCCACAACCATGTTCTAACTGGATTTCATATTGGTTTCTATCAAATAATGTAAATTAAGCCTATGAATCATTAAATGTACCAATTTCATTTGCACATCAGACATTGGTGCCTAGAATCATGTCAAAGCATCCCTATTTGGGGTATTATCTTATACGCAACCAATAACCTCCCACAGATTCATCTTTAGTCAAATTGCAACCTAATAAATTGATAAGTTAGCCTTTGGACCTATTAAGTGGGGCACTTAAACAATTCTTAAAATGACAAAACCATAAGTTAAATGAATTAACTAATAAAATGCAATTAACTACTTAAGTAAAATTTATGTGTGCAATTAGTGAATATCAATTTTGTAGAAAGGAAATTTTAATGAAAATGAGTTCATGATGATGTAATCATACTCAAATTCAAGGAATTGAAAATATCTCCATAATAAGTCTTAAATTTAAAAATAGAGAGCCATGCTTAATAAATGGGATCTATATCCCAAATAGTAATTACGTATCCCCTCCCTAAACTAACTACAATTAAATCTAACCTAACTACACTTGAGTTAGGGTTAGTTGGAGAACCTATAGATACAAGTGCCAAGGCTATTGTTTAACAAGATTCTTTGTGTTGAGTTATAATTCTAAATTATTAAGAGATATCTTCATTTTTCCAATCCAATCTAAGCCATAAGTGGACAAGGAGAGATGATGGCCACAAGGTAATTGAATTGACAAAAGACTCCATTGAACATAAAATCCAAGCATCAACACACTTACATACCAATCAATGAGCATTATTTGATAAGGGAGGTAAAGGTAGTTTATTGTCTTTATTTCTTAGTTGTATTTATGCTTAGTTTTGTTATTACTCAGCCAAGTACTTAGGCAAGTAGTTGTTTCTTTCATAAATTTGTTTGATATTGAGGTTTTACAATTCCACTAACAAGAGAAAGCTAACAATATCCTTCATAATCTTGGGCTACATAATGGCATGCCTGGTGGGACATGAACCCCACATACACTAAGGCAGTGATATTGGAATTTTAAAATCCAAGAAAAGTTCACTTACGAATTTAGTTTTTAGATTTTTTTTTTTTTTTAAATTCCATGTTTTTATTTGACTGTGTTTTGGTGACTTCGCCATTATTAATCAACAACTTCATCAATTTTCCTATGTGTTGTTTTCAACTTTGTTCTTCAAGAAATGATGCCTTCATTACTACATTTTAGTGACTTTGACAAAAATAGTGACTTCACCCCTACATTTTGATGACTTCAACCTACAATAACTTCTAGAAAAAGTGACTTTATTTGATATAAATAGTGACTTCACTCCCCAAAAATGGTGACTTCATTAGGTAACTATTATTTGTGTTTGGATGATTTACTAAAGAAAAAATTGACTTTAATTAATCTAATCAGAGACTTCATGCCTGTTAAATGATGACTTTACCAAAATTATTTTGGTTGTGTTAGTTTTATAAGAAAATGATGACTTTGTTATGTTTTGTAAATGGTGACTTTTCCCTATGTCAAAAACTAAAGAGCTTTGAAAGTGAAAGTTGTTTTTGGACTACCTATTTTAAACAGACACAAGTGAACCCCAAACATTTCTTGTAGGAAACCAAGTCAAAAGGAGAATATTTTAATCACTTTAAAAGTCATTCACACTTGTCTTTTAGATGCTTAAAATTCACTTGCAGAACCAACTTTACTTGTTATTTTTCAAAGTTACAAGTTCAAACACAAAAAGCCAAACTTCACTTCACAATTCATAAGTCCTATTAAAAAGAACAAAAACATTAGACTAGTGCTCCTAAGAGATTTTGATTTTTAATTTCCATTTTTGCAAAAATACTTAGTTTATTTTCCTAAATTAGTTTCTTTTTTAGTAAAACTTCACATGTATGTTCTCCCCCATTCCCTTTAGGGAACTTAGGTGATCAAAAGTGCATCATTTTTACTTGTTTGGTTAAATTGTATAAGTGAATAAAAGTTATGTATGCTCTCCCCAAGATCTGAGTGACTTGGGTGACTCAGAAATGACCCTAAAGTTATTTCATTTTTATTTTATTTCTTTTTTGAATTGGCTTGTGAGAGAGAGTTCATAGCCTCCTCACAAGTTCTCTATGATGAATTTGAACTGGGGTTTCATCCCCTGGCACTGTTCTAACTCGATTTCATGATGAGATATACAAATTAAGAAAACTATTATGTCATAGTGATGAGTAGTTAGCCTAATCATTCTAATGGGTCCTTAGAGCTTACACATACTAGACATCATAATTCACTAAGAAGTTCATGGATGAATTCATTATGCAAAGGATTAGACCATTACATAACAAGCTAGGTCATAACCATCTAATTCATGTGATTACTCCCTCATGTTAGCCATATATTTGTAACATCTATAATGCATCAAAAATTTTGTATTTATATTAACCCCACTTAACAAAGAATATCCATCCAAATGTCAAGTTATTTCAGAATTTTAATTTTATGCCACATACCAATGCTTGAGAGATAGAGGGGAACCTAAAAACTCTACCTACATGCACTTTTAATTTTTTGGATTATTAATTAATTCCTTTTGAGCATTGACATATCAATGGAAACTTTGGTAGAGACTATGCAACATTTTCAGTTTTTAGGGTAGGATGTGCACTTAGGTGCTTTTTTATTCTTTTACTTGCATTTTTTTAGGGTCTAGATTGATTTTTGTGTTAAAAATTGTCCAAAACAAGTCAAGAATTTCAATGAAAAATACATGTTATTACCACCACTTTGATTCAAGAAGTGTTATGTTATCGAAATCATTTCAAATATTTTCCTTAGATATTTTCAAATCCACCTTATGTACACTTGTTTAAAGAGATGTTAGAGTATATTGCTCATACTTGCTAGGTTTTATCTAGGATTTTCATCCGTTTTATAGTTTTTTCCTATGTGAAGATTTATCCCACATTTCTTAGATTAGCTTGAGTCTTGTTTTTCCTTTCCTACTTAATCAAGGGTTATACATTATATAATACATGATTTCATATGTCTTTTTTGAATAATAATTGGTTTTGTTCATAGTTGGTTTATTCCTTATGTGTATGTTGAACCACTCATGGTTATGGTAATGGTGTGTTGGAGAGATCTTGGTTGAAGAGTGTTGTGAACTCTTTCATGGTATCAGAGCCACCTTCTAATATCCATTACTTAGCAATTTTATGTTGCATCTTCTATTTATCTTTTTTGGACTTGGTCGTATATCTCTTTTATGTTCAAGATCTAACTGACCATACTAATAAAGTTTTAATTACTATGAGTTTGTAGGGTTTTGTTTATTTTTTTAGATCTTATCATATGGCCTCTACTGTAATTTTTTTCAAATATAGAAAAGGGCCTAATAATTCTACCTAGATCAATTTTTTTCATACCTACAGACTATCATGTTGGAGTGGTTTATCTATGGTGGACCATTAAAATTTTAGGCTTTAGAGATTTATATTCTTTTGGGAAATATACCTCCTCAAGCTTAGGCTATATTGCAATATGACCTACCCATAATTCTAGCATTGAATCTCATACCACCAACCCTTTTGGTGTTCACCCTCTAAATGGCTTTTGAATTAAAAATTGTCTGATCCTTTGGACTCTTTGATCATCATGTGGCATGTTAAAATTATACTGGTAAAGACTACGGTGAGCAAGCTATGGTGTAACTACAAGGAGGAGGAAGGATTTTTTATTTTATTCTTACAAAATGGTATTTCCTTTTCTATTGATGGCCTATACTAATAGATAATATAATCTTTGATGATATTTTGTTAAGGTTGCAGTGATTTTGCCTTGGTGCTTATTGTCTAATGGATGCATTTATTTTTTCTGTGTTTTGAAGGGGACTTTATTTTTATGGCCTTCTCATTGTATGATATAGCTTGAAACATTTATTTCTCTATCAGGTAGAGGGGTAATGCTTTTTGTCTAGGCCTATTCTATATGTACAAAGAGCTTATCTCCATGGTGACGATTCTCTGCTTGAGCCTATGCCCAACAGCCTGCATGGCTTGACTATTGTCACAACAACCTTAGGATTTTCTTATGCCCATATTGTTGGGATTAACATTTAAGTCAAAATTTATGCACTAAGCTTTGTTACCTATATTTAATTTTGTGCTTCTCATTATAGGTCAGATCTAACATGTAGGTCTTTGCATTGCCTTCCATGACCTTTTTTAGGCTGCTTCTCTACCCTTGATCACTCCTCTTCTACCCTCCTACTACGTCTAACCTGCTTTAATCTAATTTGATCCTAAGCCACTATTACCTAGGACTACATCCTCTAATGTGCCTTAGATATTGGTATTTCAAACAACCTATTATATCAAGTAGTAGTTTCATGTGCCCATAAGAATTAATTATTGCAATTATGGGGCACATCATGATTTAGGGGAGTGGTTAACTTTTTTTAAGTGGTGAATATATATGGTGGGATTTGTTAAGAGTGGGGGACAATTGTAAAGTGGGAAAAAATAAATCATATGGGGAAGATAATTATAGGGCACAAGGAATTTTTGATTTTTTTAATTTAAAAACAATATATTGTTAAGGAGATTGTGTTATTGCTTGGTTATATACTTTGTTCTTTCACTAGTCAAAGATGAAGGGTGGGGCTCAGGTTGGCAGGAGGTCAGTTCCCCCTCACAATCTAAACCATTACATTATGCACTCTATGTTAGTTTCAATGAGTGGATGGAAGGCTACCTTACTCCTTTTTTGGTCATGAATTTAAACTATTTGTGAAAATTTAATTAAAATAGGCCATTAACGATGAGAAATGTTATTAACCATAACTTTTGCTCGGTCACTCAGATTTGAGTGACATTTTTTGCAAAAGTGTTTTATTTTTTATTCCTATTCCATTGGTCCTATTTTTATTATAAATTCACTAAATTTATAAAGTTTCATATTTAAGGGGGTTACTTGTGTTATGGGCCCTACTACTTTTTACATTTTACTTCATGTACATACTATCTCAGACACATTTTTTATTGAGCTTGCATGTGATTTGTAGGTTGTTATTTTTCGCTATTGATCTTTTTTTGGTGTGTTTTTGTAGACATGGTGGTATTTTTCACCATTTTACACACTCTTCCATCAACCCACATCATGCATTGGTACTTTAACACTCTTGTAGTTTTTGTCATGTCTCCTCAAGGACCTTTTCTTAGTGTTTTTCCTTCTTATATGGAGATACTTTTTTCACTCCCTTTTTTTTGGAGCACCTCTCATGATTCTTTATGGTTTTCTTGACAGGTTGATAGTCTCCTCATTTAGAGCTATTTTGGTGAATCCTAGTGTCTTCCTTATTTCCATCTAGGGTTTTAAGTGTAAGGGATATATTGTAATCACACTAATTTATAAAGGACCATGAGTGGTTTGTTGATTCAACTTTGTCTACCTTCATGAATTTGTGTGCTCTATTATGGGCACCTTTTCACTTCTTCAATTACTTGTCTCTTCCATCACCACCATAGCCATCCTCTTTGAGAGACATTTTTCATACACTACTCATTATGGGGGATTTACATACAACTTTTGTTCATCACTTGACCCAATCAGTAGTATGGAGGGGTATGGTGTACATTCTACTTCTTAGGTGTTGAGCATCCCTTACACATGTAGTACTCTTTTTAACTTTCATCACCATTGATAGTCTTATTGATTGAAGTTATTCTAGTGAATCCTAGTGTTAGTTGTTTCTATGATCGAGTAGTGGATTTAGACCACTCATGTAGATTGAGTTCCTTTGTGACTTTTGAATACTTAGATTATGGACTTTTTCAACATCATTTTTGGGGGGATTTATATCTCTCTCTTCTTATTTTATCTCTTTTTTTTGTGGGGTGAGGGGGGGATTTTTCCTCTGGGTTTTCTCTCTTTTCTCCACTTTATGAGAGTTATATGTATATGTTACACTTTTTTGAGTGTTTTATGGATTCCTCTTTTATATGTGGGTATCTTATTTAGGCACTTTATTTGTCAGAATCCATATTTTTTACTTATTTCCATGGCCTTCTTGGTGATTCTTATAGTGACATAAATGTGGTATCCCCACCAGTGACAAAAGTGTGTCAACCCCACCAATATTTGTGCTCACTTCTCACCATCTTATTGGAGGGTGTTCAAGTAATTATTCCTTAGTTTTATCATTCAACCCAATATTTTGGAGTGTAGTGTTCATGTTCAATGATCCTCATATTCAACACCATTCCTACTTTGACTTGGTAGTTATAGCGACTCGACATCTATGTACTCTAGTAATATGGATTGACATCTATAGGGATATGTGATTTCACACTGCATCCTCTATTGTTATTTTCTAGATCTACTTGAGGTGGGGTCTTAGAGTATATTGCTCATGTTTGTTAGGTTTTAGCTAGGATTTTCATCCTTTTGCTAGTTTTGTCTTATGTGAGGATTTATCCCAAATTTCTTAGATTATCTTAAGTCTTGTTTCTCCTTGCCTACTTAATTAAGGGATCTACATTGTATTATACATGCTTTCATATGCTTTATATGAATAATAATTGGTTTTGTTCACAATTAATTTCCTTATGTGTATGTTGAAGCACTCATGGTTGTGATAATGGTGGGTTGGAGAGATATTGGTTGAAGAGTGTTGTGAACTCTTTCAAGATACATTGTTAGACTACCCAATTTGTTACAAAACATTTATCTTTATTCAAACCCAAGTCTTAATCCATTTGTGTACCTTTGTTGGAAAAGTGTCTTTATGATGCCCATTTGAGTCTAGGTGCTTATTTATTTAAAATTTGAGTCTTTTATACCAAGTTCAAAATTCATCTTGCAAAGTTTAGATCCAAAATTGATTGATCTATGCTAAAGTATTGTCTAATTAGGGATTGGGTGTTCAAATTTTACATTTGGATTGTGTAACTTGGATCAATTTCTTGCTTGATTTAGGGACCTAGGAGTGGTTTAATTTTGTGTGTCTTGAACTAATTTACTATCTCAAACTAAGGTCTAAACTCATTCTTTAAGTATATCTCTAAGCATAGTTATTAAATTTTAGACTTTATTATCACTTGGGATTGAAATATTTAATGATTTCTCTTAGTTTTTTTATAGATACTAATTTTAACTAGAGACTTAACCAATTCTAGGACACAACAAGAGGCCCAATCTCCAAATACTAAGAAACCATAGAACTAAATTTTAACTTCAACAACCAAGGAGACCATAGAGCATTACAGACCAAACCCAAAGCTAAAATAATGAATACCCATTTAAATAAATAAGAACTAAACATTTAAAAATAAAACAAAATAAACCATCTAGTAGTCCTCTTCAATATTTCAATAAAATATGCCTATATAAAAATCATCTTTTAGCTACTAGCATGCACCTGCCCCTACTAAAAAGTAATGACTCCATTGTCTAGTGGGTGCCACCATTAATGGAAGTCATTACATCAATTTGTAACCTTTTTTATTTTGATTTCATACCTCTTTTCCCTTTCTTACCATAATTTGGAGTCCTCAACCCATATGGACACTGAGAAATAATCAAAATCTCTCTAAAGACCAACTCCTCTTCTTCTTCCTCAAAACCATCACCAACCTATACAATCTATTAATACCCTTAATATACTAAAGGATCTTTAGTTGGGGATCCTGATCCAAGGCTCTTAGCAAACACTTCCCCAACCAAAATGGGGGAAGATTATTGTCCTACCCTCAAAACTTTCAAACCTTGATCTACTTTATCTTTTTCAACCTTCTGAGGGCTTTCCTAAACTTCTTGAGAAACATCCAAAGATGGGGAGACCTCAACAAAAGTGTATTTCATAGGGAAAAACAAATTGTGAACTAAATATCAATTATGGAAACCAATATTTTTGACCCACTTCTTCAAAATGGCTACATGATCACCTTCAAAATGCTTCTCTAAACACAATGCAATTTTGTGATTAGATTAATTGCAATTAAAAAATCTAAAGGGTAAACCTTAAAATTTAATGAATTGAGTCCACACTCTATGGGAGGTCAAAATTTAGATGGAATGATGTAAAGGTTTGGAGAAATCTAATAGAACACAACCTAATAAAACTTTTTTAGACCTCCAAGGCTCTATATATTTTAACAAAAACACCTATATTCTCTATCAATTGCTTAAGAATCCTAAGATATTTAAAATTTAGTGGAAGATTATAAAATATTACCCAAACTAGATTTTGTAAAATAACGGCATAAGTTAGATAAAAAGGGGGCCCAAGGACATATAAACACCCCCTCCTTGCCAATAAACCAAGGCCCATTCTCCTAAACAAAGTCCTTATCACCAACTGATTGAAATAAGAACATAAAAAACCATTAGACAACATCATTAAGGAGGATGCATATAAAGAAGGCTAGGTGTCTTTGGCCCACTTTTAAATCTCATCCCCAAATGGCCACTTCCCAATACATCTATCTATCAAAGGCTTGAGACCTTTCTCCAAATCAATGGTAGAAATATCCTCATCTAAAATCTCTAAAATAAGAGGATTATCAAAAAAAATGAAAGAGACATCTCTAAAATAGGATATTTCTATAATAGCCTTTACCTATGTAGCCAAATTTTCTCTCTCCTCAAACCTAGCCACTGCCTCCATTTCCTCTATAATGAGTTATGTTGTAAGAATTTGACTTCTCAAGAACAAGTAAGGATTAGATCTAGGATGAGTATTAATAATATAAGCTTTGTATAAATCCCCATAAGAATGAAAAATATTCAAAAAATTCCTAAATTTAGAATAGACGAATGACCCACTAGATTCCCTAGTTGCTCTCTTCTCAACATCATATACCCTCTACTTTGGCAAAATGCCACTACTAAAAGAAACCTTGACAGCCTTCAAAGGCTCCAAACCTAAGCTCTGCTCCTCAAATGGGATGTAGGAGCCTTTCAACCCTAAGGCCAAGCTTACTTGGGCTCTTTTTCTCTTACCACTATCATCACCTCTCCTATCATCTTAGAATGGAAACCCTAATTTTAGACCTCCTTCAAAACTATTTACTTCTCCTTCACTCACCTACCCACAAACTATAGGCAACACCTGATCCTTCACCATCATCACCTTATCCTTCACCATCATCACCTTCTCCTTCACCATTGGTATGAAATATCATTTATTGATATTAATTTTTTACTTGAGATTGACTTTCCAAATTATTCATAGACATGTTCCTAGAGTAAGTTATTTATGTTAAGGTCAAATTTGTCTTAAAACCAATGTGATGAGATTCAACTGTGTGTCTTGATCAAGTGTTTTGAACCATTTACCTTAGATTATTTTAAAATTTATTACCTATTCAATTTTGTTTCCAATTATAGCTTTGTGATGTTGGCCAAAGACCTAGCATTTTCTTCACATTTTAGACTGAGTCCATTTTATTTCCAAGTCTAGATTTATGACATTGGCCAATGACCTAACATTGTTTTCATGATTTAGACCTATTTCATTCATTTTCAAGTCTATATTTGTAATGTTTACCAAATACCTATCACCTTTTATTTAATTATCATACCTAAATGAAGTTAGTTTGAAGCACCTTGCCAATGACTAATTTCATGTGCCTAGTTCTCGACCTTAGTTTATTTGTGTAGCTCAATTCTCACATTCCCCATTCCAATATTTGAGTTTTTTTAGAACAATTTCCAAGAACAATATCCAAGTTTTCATTTTTTTAACAATTTTTTAAAAGGACCTTAGAGTTTTAGTGATATTTTAGACCAATTTTTGAGTGTTAGTTTTTAATAAGGATCCTTTTTAGGCCAAGTTTAAACCATTTGCAATGATAGACTAAATTTTATTTGGAGGCCAAGTTTAAATATATTTATAACAAGGGAAAAATATTTTTTAGACTATGTTTTGAGCATTAGACCTTTTTATTCAAGAGACATTAGCCATAGATTTGGATATGCCTCACTATACTTTTAGTGGGACCATGTATAATCCAAATTGTGAGAACATAGTTATAAACGACAACTCCATTCAAGATCCATATGATGATGATGTAGTTTGTGAGGTAGATCCAAATCCATATTATACTAATAAATTTATATAACAAAGACATGACCCATTAACATAATACTTGATTAATGTGCCTCTTTATTTAGGGCAAGAGTAGGAACAGCCAAGCCAATACCTTGTCAATATTCCTCTCATCATTAAATAGGTCTAATAGTATCCCCATTATGTATCCACACCAAAATTCATGACCCATACTTATTTTATTACCACTTACTTGAGAACATGAATGAGATTTTAGTTAGAGCCATAGAGGTAGGAGCAAAATTTTTGACAAACTTTCCCCATGAAAGTCTACCAAGTTTGGTTAGATCACCTAGAAACACACCTCAAATCATACCAATTGAATAGGATTTAACTATTTACCATTAGGAACTCATGCCAATACATAACCAAGATCCTAATGTTATTGCAAAGGAAAAGGGTCCAATGGCTAACCAATTTGCATAGATGTAGTAGGCATATCAGACATATCTCAGCTTAGCATGAAATTTCAATGTTATGGCCATTTCAAACACCCCACTTATAGATTTATCTCCTTTAAACAGGGTGAAAATTAATTCTTAGGACCATGCTAACTTGAATGTGGACCCCTTTATCCAAAATATGTTAGTTGGTGACATGTTCAATATCCTAGTCATTAAGGAAGTGACTATGGTTTCTACCCAAGACCATTAGAAAAATATAGTGGATAACACATAAGTGTATCCTAATTTGAACCAATGTGGGTTGAATGCACCATGAAATAGTTCATAACAACAAGTACCTCGTACCAATACCATGAATAGTTCACAATAAGGGGGAAACATGCCTAGTTCCCAACCATAGCAGACCACTGCCACACCTTAACCAATAGCTTCCTCAAACATGAAACAATAGGGGTAGGTAGCTAAACACAAACCAACACTACACCCCAACAAGTGGTAAATGTTACTCCACCTCAACAGGTGGTGACTAATAATATGCAATCATAGATATAGACTAATTTGCCACCATATTAAATGTTGAGCTCAGCGTAGATGTTGTTTGATCAATAGTGTGTTTCTATTGGTTAAAAATATATGCCTAATACCCAATAAATGCCCAATTCACAATTAGTGTTTTCTCAATAAAAATTTACCAACATACATCAAGTACTTATTAGGTAATAGTTAAATTTTACTCAACATGTACCTCATATACAATAGGGATCCAACATGCAACACATTCAATAAAAAGGATGTATTCAATAGCATGTACCATTTATACAATAAGGTTTGACTAGTCAACAAGTTCCTACTCAAACCCAACAAGCATAATACCTTTCACCTAGCCATATACCCCCATCATAACCATAGTTCCCTTCAAATCAAAGTCATATTCCAAATCTTAACTAAAATGTTTGTAAACAACACATGTCATGCCACCAACCTAATATGAATATATGGATGCATCTTCCTAGTTGATTGGTTCATCAAACCAACATTCTACAATACCCCATTCCCCCTCTATACTTCAATTAAGGTAATCTAGCTTCGATCACCTGACCATAACCAGATGTGCCATCTACCTTCTTATCCTAATAATTGCATCAAATTAAGGATGAAATATCAACCATTTAGATGGGAAGGTAGACTAAGAAGTTCAAACTATATGGCATGTGCTCATATTCATTTAACATGGAGTACCTCCAAATACCATTTCCTCCAAGTTAAGACCCATCAAAATTTGATAAATATAATTCTAAATGACATCTTAGGGATAATTTAAAATATTTCTTTATCACTTGCCAGAAAGATGTCTATAGTGACATCTGCCTACTTTTTCTCTTTTCTCAAAGCTTAATTGGACAAGATTTAGAATGGCTTCTTAAATGGCCAAAGAATTTAGTATCTTATTTTTATTATCTTTTGGATAAATTTATGCAACATTTCTCCTATAATATTGAGCATAATATTTTGGTAGTCGATTTGAGATAGGCCAATCAAAAGGTTGGTAAGAGCTTTATGAGTTAATTACAATGGTTGAGAGAGCTTGATAGTTGCTTCACCCATAATTTACAGGATAAATATTTGGTAGTTGTGTTTATAAAAAAATTACATAGTGAAATATCTTATCACCTAGAGCTTCAATGTTCTCACATGTTCAAGGAGATTATTAAGGAAGGTATACAGATTGAAAATGCCCTTAATAATAAATGGATTATCAAGTTGTATTCTTTGAATCAAAACCAAAACCAAAATTCAAGCCCAAGTCAGCACCCAAACCCAGTCCAAGTGCAAGCATATACACAGACTCAGTCTAACAACTTTAAAAAACCTAATTCATACAACTATAATAAGAATTTTTTTGGTAATAGATTCAGTAAGTCACGTCATGTATAAATGGTTCAAACACCATCTACTCAACCTATGCCATAACTATAATTTATTCCATAAATGCAGCCTATTCATCAAATGTAGCTTATTTCACAACCTCAACTAGCTCCTCAAATACAACTACCTTTATGCATATAGGCACCCCAACCACAATCATTATGAATCCCTCCTCTAATAATAAGACCCAATTTTAGAGTCTTCAGTGACCTTGGTGATCCTATTAAAGTAGTGTTTCACAAATTAGTTGCAGCCAATATGATTATTTTGGGTACCTTATCTAGACTGGTACAAAGAGCATGAATTCTACAAATACCATTATGTTCATGGACATCCTATATGCTAGTGTGTGAATTTGAAGTACCTTATTGAGAATATATTGGAAAATGGATAAATATAGTTGAATAATAGGGATTATACTTCTAATTAGAACCTAGATGTTTACCAAAACCCTTTTCCACAACATAACAATACCAATCATAGCCAATAGTAATAACAATAAAGGCCACTACCACAATAGCAATAGTATTATAAATAATAATTCTAACCCTAAAATGGATAGAACTAAGTCCAGAATAACCCCAATAACTAATAGACCTATCACATAGTTGCACACAACTAAAATAGAGTTGTAGATTTTATTATGAGTGGTCATGTCTCCATAATTACCATCAGCCCTAGACCAAATACCAATAGGCCAAGACCTTTACCTAATAATGCCTATCATATATCCTCTACTAGTAATCCTTCCTTAACCTATGATCATAGCTAAGCACAATGGCAACCAAGGTTTATCATCTGAGGTCCCTATATCAGTAACCCTTCCTTGACTATTGACCTTAGTTGAGCACACCAATGATCAAGAATTACCATCTTGGGCCCTTTTCTATCTTATTATAGTTATAATGTCTTCTAACTAATATAAATTTCATAATCATAACTTGATAGACTAAATTTACCATTTTATACCCACAACAACCCTTTACCAATGAGCCAGTTCAACCCATTATACCATCGAAGAGTAAAGCAATTACCACTGTTAAGGAAAAAATGTATGACATTGTGGAACAATTATAAAATATGTCAGCATAAATTTCTATCTTAGATTTATTTCACACATCTACAATCCACAAAAATATCCTTTCTAAACTCCTAATATAATCCCAAGTTCCTAATAACATTATGCCAGATAAATTTCAAGCTTTGGTTAGACATCTAGCTCTAGGCTAGCAATTAACCTTTGACCAAAGTGATATGTCATCCCTCAGCCCTCTCCACACTAACCCATTGTGCATTAAAATTTTTATCACATGGCATAAATTTAAATTTTTCCTAATAGAAAATATATTGGGCCTTGGTATTGTGTCTCTAAATTTAATAAAGAATTTATGATATATAACAACTAACCCTTAGCTAGAGACTATTGCCATTAAGGCTTATGATAATGAAGAGCAAGAATCATAAGGAACCATCTGTTTACTAGGTGTCATTAGGCCTTTTATCCATAACACACTTTGACATGTCTTGTATTTAGATATATCATACAAATTATTTTGGGTAGACCACGGATACACAAAATCCATGCAATACCTTTAACCTTCCACCAGTGTATCAATCTTCCTCATTCTATGATGGAGGTAACTATTCATGGAAACTTATATCCATATTAGTATTGTAAGCATTTGGAGGCTGAATATGAGAGATAAAATTAATGTTTTGGTCTAGACCCCATACCAAATAATGACATACTTTTTTAAATGCTAGTGTTTAATTACATATACCCCAATAGCCTTGCCTCGACTTTACATACCCATCCTATTGAGATTGCCAATCATTTTATGATTTTATATAATGGTCCAAGAGAATACTTTACCCATGATACCTTCCATATATCCAAGCTTATGCAAAACCCTAAGACTTATGGAAGGCCTAAAGCTAATCCAATCTACATAGAATGACAATAAAAGGGGAAATGAAAACTTCATAGCCCAGTGCCTATTAATTTCACACTTGCCATTAGCTAAGAATAGGACCTACTTACTAAAGAGAATTCTTATTTATATAATGATAATTTAGTTGATTATTACTAAAGTAAAAATTATCCCATCCCTAATAGGATTATGGATAACCAAGCTTATGAAATCAAAGGTCTAGGGGCAAATAAATAAGGTACTATCAATCCTATCTCTATAACCAAGTACAAGGAGACTCATGGTATTAGATTTAAACTACCTGGGGGTAACCTAACCTATCTTATTCATGTTCTTACACTGATGACTATAGATGAATATGTTGATTGTGAAATAGAGTTTTATCATAGTATATATATAAATACCTATCCAATACCAACTTATTCGACCATTATACCATTTGTACCATCATGCTAGTAATCCACCATTTCTTGATTACCCTTTATCACCCTCAAATCATAGACTGGGACCAATAAGAATCCATACTACTTATAAATTATTTCAATAATGATGATACCTTTTGTGATTTTATAGGCCTAAGAGACAATGTTCCTTTAGGATATCATAAACAAGGGTTCTCTATCAAATTGAATCTTGTGGCCTATTTTAGAGAGTAGGTGAACACCCTTAGCCAAAAATAAAAAATAAAAAATTGAGGTCTCAAAGTGAAAACCTCTTTAAGGTGCTTTTGGATCAAGGAAAAATTAAATAAAAAGGTTAGTCTCTTTATGAAACCTTATTTCAATTTCCATTAGACAGGGATGTTCACCCTTCCTCAAATGAAACTCAAGAGACCACCAACGATGAACTTGCTTTTGGGTCCAAACTCAATACAAAGGAGTATTGCAATTTTGATAAAATAATCTAAGAGTGCCATGACATGTTTATTACATGGCCCTTTCCACCATTAATAAATTTAAATTAATCATGTTTAGGAGAACTTGAATAACTAGTTTGACTAGAGGACTTTTCCATTTCCATCCAGTTTACATATTTACCAACTATATTAGAAGACAACTCTACCTTCCTTGTAGAGGATACTTTAGAATTCAACATTGGGACTCCTAAAAATCCCAATTGGATAAAACTAAGTGTGTCCTTCAATAAGGAGGAACGTGAAGTTATTATATCTCTTCTAAGAGAGTTTATAGATATTTTTGCATGGTTTTACTATGATATTCTAGTTTTAGGTCCATCATTAGTTCTACACCATCTTGTAGTTCATCTAGATGCTAAACCAGTTAAGTAGAAACTAAATAAAATCCATCCTCACATTTCCATCTTGGTCAAGAAATAACTAGAGAAACTATTATATGTAAGATGTATTATATCTATTGATTATTCAGAGTGGATCTCTAATATTATGTTAGTCATCAAAAATCTAGAAGGTATCAGGCTGTGCATTAATTTTTGAGACATAAATAAGGCTTGTCTAAAGGATGGTTTTCCTCTATCAAAAATTGACATTATTTTTGACTCTACATCTAGGTACAAAATGCTTTCCCTCATTGATGTTTTTTTAAGATATAACTAGATCAAAATTTCACCTGAAGACCAACACAAGATAACATTCACCACTCCTTGAGAATGTTTTTCTATCAAGTCATGCCATTCGACCTCAAGAATATAGGGGCAACATACCCAAAGGCCATGACTATTATATTCAATGACATGATAAATGATATTATTTAAGACTATGTAAATGACATATTAGGTAAATCTAAGACCCATGCAAACCATCCATCCATACTATGAAGAATATTTAAAAGGCTTTGTGAGTACAAAGTTTGGCTTGATACCAAGAAGTGTGTATTCAGTGTTACTTCAATAGAATTGTTAGGCTTTATTATTTATCATCAAGGCATTGAAGTTGATCATTCCAAGGTTCAAGCTATTACTAAAATTCCACCACCTTCTACTTTGAATTATCTCTATAGTTTTTAGGTAAAAATATAGTCTATTAGATGCTTTATTTTAAAGTTGGATGATAAATGCCACCTATTCACTCATTTATTGAAGAAGGGCACTATCATTTCCTAGAATAAAGACTTTAATAAGGCCTTTGAGTACCTAAAATAGAGTGTAAGATTTCTCACATTCATTTTGAACACATTCCTTGAGC
This sequence comes from Torreya grandis, assembly GCA_037957365.1. Taxonomy (NCBI): domain Eukaryota; kingdom Viridiplantae; phylum Streptophyta; class Pinopsida; order Cupressales; family Taxaceae; genus Torreya; species Torreya grandis. The sequence continues at coordinate 2,513,813 of JARHVA010000133.1, read as the reverse complement.
CAATAATAGGATGGCAGATGCCATGGCTATAATATAAGAGACTATTAGTTCCTTGTTGAACATCTTCTAGTGCTTGTTCATGAACCCTCAGTCATTGAAATGATCTTTAATATTTTTGGTCCCATCTATATTTGGTATTTTAAACTATAAAATTACCTCTATGACAAAGTACTTCCACTAGGCTTTTCATGTAAGAAGTAAAAATCCTTCACACACTAGGCTTCTCCTTATACCATACTTGGACCTATGCTTTATCAATAAGCTTTGATGGAATTATACTTTGTTGTTTATCTTTGGTAGAATATGGATTAGCACTGAGGGGAGTTCATAAAGGATTTTTTGGGGCCCACACTAGTAGATTTATCCTTACCAAAAATCTCTTACATGCTAGTTATTATTGGATGACCATGGAACCAAATGTAACTGCTTATGTTAAAAGATGTAAACAATGTCAAAGGCATGAAAATTTAATCTATGGTCTAATGTGAACACTCAAGTTGATGAACACACCATGGTAATTCTTAATCTGGTAACTTGATCTTGTATATAATATTCACCCTACCTCCTTAGATGGACATAAGCATATTCTTACTGCCACTGAGTACTTCAGTAAGTGGGTTGAATCTATACCCCTCACTAATGTGATAGGCAAAAAAAATTCCAAATTTATCTTCGACCATCTCATTTTTCATTATGGCATCCCATCTGACATTATATCTAATAATGGTAGTTCTTTTAAAAACAAGGATGTGAAAGCACTCTTTGTCAAGTTTAACATTACCCAAAAAAATTCCACTGCATATTAGTTGTAAGGTAATGGTCAAGTAGAGGTATCTAACAAGACTATTGTCAATATTCTTAAGAATATTATCAATAATGTTGGCTATGATTGGCACTTTTAAATCTTTCATACCCTTTGGGCCTACCATACTCCAAAAAGAGCCACACCATACTCCCTTGTTTATGGAACTAAGGCCATTCTTCCCTTCAAAGTCAAGTTACCTTATTTATGAATTTCATTGAAACACATCCTTGATGATGAGAATTACATAGTAACTTAGTTGTAAGAGATAGAACTATTGGATGAAAAATTCATGATATCTATGAATAACCTTCAAACATACCAAAAATGATTACGTGGTTAGTATAACATGCATGTGAATCATACATAATTTGAGCTTGGTGATCCAAACCTCAAATAAAACCAAAAGAAAACCATTACCAAGAAAAATTAAAAAGGAAAGTTTAAACTTAATTGGATAGGAACATATGTGATTGTTGTTAACTAAGGATCTAGAGCATACAGGTTGGCTATGCCATAAGGATATGAACTTGATGAACTGATGAACATAATACATCTCAAGTGTTATTTTTATTTAGAGGCATAAAGTATTTTATATGAGGATCATTTAAATTATGTCATTATATCACCTTCCTTATACCGTACTATATACCTTTCACCCCATACCTTCCCTATTGTCCAAAATTATTTACTCTCCCCTACCCACAAATTTTGACCTTGGTTATGATCCATTGGTACTCTAGGCACCTTCAGTGATTGGATCAAATGAAGTTTTAGTAGTTGATTTTCTCTTGTGATTCATTGAGCACATTCTTTCATAAAGAGATAATATCTTGAGTTAGTATGACAATGGTTTGGAAATTACATCCTTCATTTTTTTCACATTCTATCTCATTACCTATGTTACTAATTATAACTACCTTTGGGTAAATTAGTATCACAGACCATTACTATTGTTTTCTATATCCTAAGAGTAACCCATTTTACTCAAATTACCTCATCACTATTTCATACTTTTCCATTTTCCTATTCTTGAACTTGTTACCTAGTTAGATTCTCTATTATAAGGTAGAATGACATTGAATTGAGGTCCTTTGGGACTATATAGGTAACACTCAATTCACATTGAGGTTAGCTTGGTCACCCCTTTTCTGATGCACTCACAATTTTGTGAGTTAGCCCATTCCATGTCTCATAATTTTCTATTGAGTTGAGATACCTATAAAAAACCCAAAAATGTGGATATATGCTAGAACACTCCAAAGCACACCTTTAACATTAGACCATTCATATTGTATCTTCACCACTCAAGACCTACATCTCCTAGTTAGTAAGTATAATTGACACATCCTCATGGAATTCATCATGATTATTTCCATTTTCTTATTGAATTTTAAAATAAGTATGTCATCCCATTTCTAGGAGAACTACATTCATCCTAAACTCCATGTTAGACCTGGTGTCCATGGACTATGTAGGTAGCATCCAATTTCCTAGTGCATTTGGAGTCAACTCAACCAATTTCAGTGATTGATTTCATTCACCATTCTCTTAGCTCATTCCTTCCCATAGGTTTGTCTCCCAAACTCTCTCTCTCCATTTTTTGAGTTATTTATGCTCTCAAAATTTTGTGAGTCATAGACATTTCATTCTCTTACCATTTTATGAGCTTATTCTCATCCTCAGCCTTAGATGTAATTAACATTATGAACTAAGTTCATTTATGAAAGCTTGTCTCTTGTCTTTTAGTTTGGATTCAACCTAAACCATGCTCTTGTAGTTTCATGACTTCACGTGAATGATGTTATCACAATTGTTAGTGTCAACCCCTCTTGTTTTATGCTTTCACCAATTTGTGAGTTTTCTATGTTTAAAACTTTCATGATTACAAGTGCCACCTTCTCTTTACTTTACGCTCTCACCATTTTATGAGCCCATTCCCAAATTTTTTTATAAGTAATTTCTCTTTTTTATCCTTATTTTTTAATTTTATCCTATATCATGGGAAAATTAAATTTGGCCTAAAGTTCATTATTGGATCTTGTGTCCATGGAACTATGTAGGCAGCATCCACTTGCTTAGTGCATCTAGAGTCATCTCAACCACCCCTTCCTATTTATTATATTCCCCCTGACCATTGTAGTGTCATTTTATCTATATTATAAGGGAAACCTTGTACCATCTTAAATTTTACTATTTTTACCTATATCCTAGGAGAAACCTTTTGTGGTGATCATAACACTTCTATAATACATTCACAAACAATTAGATTAGTTGTTTGTTTATTTGCATTAGATTAGTTGTTTGTTTTATTTACTTTAGATTAGTTGTTTGTTTGTTTGATTTATATTAGTTATTTGTTTGTTTGCATTAGATTATTTGTTTATTTTATTTACTTTAGATTAATTATTTGTTTGTTTGATTTATAGATTAGTTGTTTATTTGTTTGCATTATATTAGTTATTTATTTTATTTACTTTAGATTATTGTTTGTTTGTTTTCATTAGATTAGTTGTTTGTTTTTTTTTATTTACATTAGTTATTTATTTATTTAATTTAGGTTAGTTTTTAGTTCTATTATTTGATTTAGGTTAACTATTTGAGTTATATTAGTTTTTTGTGTCTTAGTTTAGGTTGTCTATTACTCTTGATTGAAATTAATTATTTATTCCATTGCTTTAGCTTGCTTGTTTCTATTATTTGCCTTGATTTTATTGTTAGCTTCATTTATTTTAATTAGTTGTTGACTAAATTTTTATCTTATCTTAGTTTTTGTATTTGTTTGTCTATTAGTTTGGTTAATATTAATTGGTTGATAACTAACATTGTTCCTTTCATTAGTGCTTTAGTTATTTTCTTAGGTTGTTTGTTTCATGTTTATTTATTTGTTTGTTTATTTATTTTAGTTAGTTTTTGACTAACTTATTTTTATTTGATTATGTATTTATTTTTTCTCGGTTATCATAATATTATTATACTTTATTTTACACTTGATTCTTGATTAACCATATCTTATACTTAAGTTTGAATATTTGTATTCATTCCTAAACTAAGTTTATTTGTCTTATATTTACACTTGGGATTTGATTGATCATATATTATATTATAAGTTGTTTATATTCTCATTTAAATTGAGTTTTTCATGCTTAGGATTCACATTGTTATTATAGTTATCTAGAACTATGATGCATAATATCATAAGTTGTTGTTTACTCCAAAGTTTGGTTCATGAAATTCCCATGGGATTGGTTGTTATCCAAAGAAGAAGATGGGAATAATGATGGAATTTCCCCCTCTATTTTAGGACTAATTTTTCATTAGCCCAAGGCACAACTATGGGTATTTGACTTCATAATGGAGTCTGTATGAATAGTCTCTGAGAGATGTGATGCCACCACAAAAATTTCAATATGAAATTATTACACATATATCCAATTATCAAAGGTTATTATTGAAGTTTATTTATTGTGATCCTATGTTTCTAAATGCAAAGGGAAGAGTTTGTTTGGTATTTGAAAACAAACACAAAAAAAGAGGGGAGAGTAAGGCAAAAAAGAGAGCCTTTAGGTTCATAATGAAATCAATGCATCAACCATCAAACTAAATAACCTTACCATAATTATACCATTGTAGACTAAGTTTCACTAAAAGTTATAACTCCAAAAACACACAGTGGGAAGAGTGTTTGGAAATAAGGGATCATGTTTCAAATATGAACCCTCACTAAATATAAGTACTAGAAATTTATAGCAAACTACACATAAACACCTTGTTGTCTCCAAATATTGCACCCTAGAAGAGAGTGTTTAGTCCTCTCCAATATTTGGGTAATGTTGGAACATTTTTAGGCCTATGGGTATGCCTATGGAGGAAATGGACTTCTATATTGAAAGGGATAGCTCCCTGTATATGTCTCTACAAGAATCTCCACTAAACCAGCTTGCTTAAAAGGATAAAGAGTTAGAAATTTTTAGAAAGGGAAATCATATTCTAAGAGTGGTGATACACCAAAACTATTTTTTCACATGAATGTCAGATTCTAGTGCACAAACAGTAAAAGCACAAACCATTCCTAATATCTAAATACTAACAATAATATTTCAACACAGAGGTGAGATGTGTAAAAATGGCACAAGGTAAATGAGCTGAAAGGTAAACTTTACACATTTAAGATAGTAATACACATGCAAAAATTCAATACACTTGGATACACACTATGTGACCATTTAGACTAAGAACTCTTGTTCAGGTATGAAGGATAAAGTGGGAAGAAGGATGAAAATTCATCACATGCTACCACTATACATCTCTTACACACTAAGACCAAAAACCTAGAAAATCTTGAAAGAATAGATTTATGTTAAATTCTCAAAGGTAGAACTTAAATCATTCTAGTAGGGCTTCAACATACACTATGTGGTCTCCTCTTTTACTAGCCAAGGGGTTGTATATATAGAAATAAGGAAGAGAGAGGAAATATTTTGGAACCAAGGAGAGGAATCAATTCTTTTGGAAGTCTCCATCTTCAGTTGTAACTAACTTTGCCAATGATGCTCATTAGGGCACTCTAATTGATCAATGTCACCTTCTTGAATGCCCTTGGATTTCCCTCTTAAAGATGCTTCTCCAACTACTACTCAATAGAGTCAATATATTTGAAGATAGAATTAAAATGGTTGTTATCAATGGAGCCACTTGTTATAAATTTGTTTTGGTGCCCAACTGATTCTCTTTGGCTTATCTTGATGCACAATGGTGTAGAAGGACATCCCTTTGATTAGCCCTCAAAGAATGACATACATCATTGATTCTATGTCATTGATTTTCTAGACATGGATGCCTATGGATCATCCTCCATCTGTCTTTGGCAAACCAACTCTACTCCAGATAACACCACATGGTAGTTTCTCATTTTTCTAAACATGATAGGAAACCATATTATTAGACCAAGCTTATTAAGTTAAGTAGCCTTGGAAACCTAATTTACTCTTAATGGCTAGTTCCTCACTGTAAAGTTTGATGTCTTTTGACTTGTCATGGGACATTTAAATCCCAACGGCTAGTCTATGATTCTAATTTTGATGTCCCTTGGCCCATAAATTCATAAGCACAATTCCTTCAAGAATATTTCTTTCATCCTTTTTTCAAGATCTTTCCTTCAAGCTTTTCTCTTCAAGGAATTATTTTGAACGATTTATCCAAAAGGAATTCCTTCAGACTTTATATCCCTCTTTTCTTCTTACTCATCCATATCCTTTTGGGCTCTTTGTTTATGGCTTGTTGAAAGGATTGTTGTAGACAAAAAGTCCACAAATATTCCTTCAAAATTATTTCAAAGGTCATAGCTTGGGAAGTGACCATTAAGAACTTTTTGAAGGGCACTTGAAAGGGAAAATGACCCTTAAAATAAGTTTTGAAGGGAACTTTGGATGGAAAGTGACCCTTTGAAACTTTTTGAAGGGCACTTGGAAGGGAAAGTGACTCTTTAGAAAAGTTATAAAGGGCAATTGAAAGGGAAAGTGACCATTTAGAAAAGTTTCAAAGGGAACTTTGGATGGAAAGTGACCCTTCAAAACTTTATGAAGGGCACTTGGAAGGGAAAGTGACCCTCAGAAAAGTTCTAAAGGGCACTTAGAAGGGAAAGTGACCCTTCAAAAAAAATTTAAAGGACACTTTGGAAGGGAAAGTGACCCTTCAAAAAAGTTTTAATGGGAACTTTGAAAGTAGTGACCCTTTAGAACTTTTCAAAGGCCACATTGGAGGAAAGTGGCCCTTCAAAAATTTGTGAAGGGCACTTGGAAGGGAAAGTGACCCTTTCTAAAAGTTTTGAAGGGAACTTTGGAAGCAAAGTGACCCTTTAGAAAAGTTTTAAAGGGCATTTTGGAAGCAAAGTGACCCTTCAGAACTTTTTGAAGGGCACTTTGGAGAAAAGTGGCCCTTCAAAAAAGTTTCGAAGGGCACTTTGGAAGCAAAGTGACCCTTAAAAACTTTTTGAAGGGCACTTTAGAGGAAAAGTGATCCTTCAAAACTTTTTTGAAGGGCACTTTAGAAGAAAGTGGCCCTTCAGGACTTTCTCGAAGGGCACTTTTCAAGAAAGTGGCCGTTTAAAATTTTTTGAAGGGTACTTTGGAAGAAAATTAACCCTTCAAAACTTTTTAAAGGGCACTTTGGAAGAAAGTGGCCCTTCAAAAAAGTTTTGAAGGGCACTTTGGAAGAAAAGTGACACTTTAAAACTTTCTGAAGGGTACTTTGGAAGGAAAGTGACCCTTTGAAAAAGTTCTAAAGGGCACTTTGGAGAGAGAAAAGACCCTTTAAAAAAGTTTTAAAGGGCAATATTTGAAGGGAAAAGACAAAGGAAGAGAAATTTTTTGGAATTTTTGTCTGAGATAAAAATTCCAAAATAAAAAGGTCAGATTATTTCAGAATTTTTATCTAAGACAAATAGTCTGAGATAGAAATTCCAAAATAAAGGATTCCTTTCCAAAAGAGACAACACTTAGGCAAAAAAGGGGAAGAAAACCTGAACAAGGTTGAAACAAAGCTTCTAAAGAAGAGAAAACAATTGATTCTTTCATGAGTCCTTCAAATTAAATTGAAAATAGATAAGAGATGTTGAACTTAGCCAAAGGAAATTTCAAAACAAGGGTAACAAATTTGGCTAACATTTTTAGTGATTCCCAGGGGAGGCATGCCTGCTATGCCAAAGACCATTCACCTAAATCCTTCCATTGGGTATGGAGTCATGCATATAGGCACTTCAAAGAGAACTAAACAAGATTTGGCTCAAAAACACATTAGCTAGGTTGATCACACACACAAGGAAGATATGAACACCAAACAAAAGGAAGGAAAACACACTTGTGCTACAAAGCACTTAGGGAACACAAAAATAAACAAAAGGAAACACACACATCTAAACTAGTATTTACAAAAAGATGAGCAAGGGATAATAGCAAGATTTTAAGTGTATCCCATTCATAGGGATAGGCAACTCTTCTCCATTCATTTTGGATATTTGAAAGGAGTTAATTTGCTTGCACTTACTAATGATGTAAAGGCTACTCCACAAAGTGTCAAACTTTGTATGCTTGCCTAGTTTTTCTATGTCTTCATCTCAATTCAAAACCAAGTCACCCTCGTTGAACACTCTTCCACTTAACATTTTCTTAAAGAATCTCTTCATGAGCACTTGATGGTGTTCCATGGCCTTGTGGGCATCATCCCTTGCCTCTTTTAGCTACATTATTTCTATCAATCAGACTTCCATTAGAGTGTTTTCAATTAATTCCATTTACTATGCAAGTTCCAAGGCAAGGATTTTTTGAGATATGGACAACCAAGCTTCTCTCCCATAAACAAGTACAAAGGGAGAGTTACCAATTGATTTATTAGGAGTAATTATGTCTACCCATAAAGCTATCTTCAACTTACTATGCCAAGATTTTTGATTGTTCTCCAAGGCTTTCTTGATGATCTTGATGAGGTTCTTATTGGTATACTTATCCAATTCATTACCTTGAGGGTAATAATTGGATGAGGTACTCAAATGAACCCCATTCCTACCTGCCCAATCAAAAAAATTGTCACTTATGAAAGATAGTGCATTATCAAAAATGATGACATGAGGAACTCCAAACCTTGTAATAATGCTATCATAGAACTCCAAGATAGCATTTTCATTTGCCTCTTTCAATGTAATAGCTTCTACCCATATTTTGAACTAGTCATAGTAGTTCATATCCTTTTGTGTCTAGCACTTGATGGAGGGTTGATCATACCAATGAAATCAAGGCCCCATTGCATGAAAGGTTAGTTCACTTGGATAGGATTCAATAGAAGGGTTGTAAGTTTATATTTGCCTACAAATAAGGCACATTAGGGACACACCTTAGCCCAATGATAATAGTCCTTAAAAATACTAGGCCAATAGTAACCAGCCCTCATTATTTTTGTAGTTGTAGTTCTAGGAGAAAAAAGACCTCCATCTACACCATTGTGAAATAATTCCAACAGCATGTCAAACTGATCATTGTCAACACATCTTAACATCACACCATTTATGTCCTTTATAAAGAGAACATTATAAGCAAGGAAATAGGGAATGGTCTGCAATCTAAAGTATCTCTTTTGAGACTTGCTTAAACTATTAGGACACTCACCATTTTGAAGAAGACTGATGATGTCTTATGTCCAGCTCTGAACTAGAACATGATCAACTAGTTGGGGTTGAACTTGGTTGATTAATACATTTTCTTTTAGCTCCTATAGATCTGAAGATAAATTCTTTCATAATCCTAGTCCTCTCACCAAGTTTGTCACCTTGATGTCTACATCATACTCTATCACCTTTGTGATCCAACTAACTCTTTTTTGTTGAGGTCTTTGCTCAAGAGAAACTCTTTGGTGCTAAGATGAGAAACCATGACATGTATCTTATTGTTTGAGACCATGTGCCTAAAATTTTTCAATCCTCTAATCATTTTCAAATCTTGCTTCTCAACAAATGTATATCTAACCTCATAGTCTTCCAATCCTTGGCTAAAAAATGCAATTGGTTGCTTAATCTTTTCATCATTATTTTGCATCAACATGGCTAAGATTGTATCAAGGTTGGCAAAGGTATAGAGTATGAAATAATAAGCAAATTTTGGGTTCAAGAGAGTAGGATATTTTGTAATTGTTTGTTTGATTGTCTCAAAATTGCTCTTTCGCTCCTTTGTCCAAGTAAAAACTTGGTTCTTTTTTAACATGGTTATGATAGGCTTTACCATAGTTGTAAAGTCTAGAATAAACCTTTTGAAAAAGTTTATTTTTCCCAAGAAGATTTGTTGTCCCTTTTTGTGTTTAGGCAAGGACAAGCCTAGGATAGCCTCAATCCTTTTGGGGTCAATAGACAAGCCTCCTTATGAAACAATGTACCCCAAAAGTTTACCTTCGTAAACATCAAAGATTCAATTTTTTGGATTAAGGGATATGCCATACTCCTTGAATTTCTCAAACACCTACCTTAGATGTTTCATATGATCAACAACATCTTTTGAAAAAATAGTTAGATCATTTAGGTACACAAGTAGAAACTTATTGATCAAACCTTTAAAAGCCATGTCCATTGATATTTAAAAAGTGGCTCCATCATTGGACAAACCAAAATGCATATTCTTATAGTTAAAGGTTCCCCACTTTATAGTGAAGGCTATCTTGAACTGATCCTCTTCATTTACCAATATTTAGTTGTAACCTAAATAACCATCAAGAAGAGAGAAGCGTTGAGAACCTGAAATAACTTGAAAAATTTGTTCCATGGAAGGTAGTGGATAATGATCCTTGAGAGACACTCTATTATTATCTAAAAAATACACACACAACCTGATTTATCCATTCTTCTTTTAAACAAGCAAAAGATTGGCCACCCAAGCTAAGTGTTTGATAGGAAAGATAATCCTAGACTCAATCAACTTGGTCAGTTTCTTCTTCATGAGTTCTTCTATCTTGGGATTGATAGGCCTTTACTTTTGCCTGTCTAGTTTAGCTCTAATTTCTTACTAGATGGTATGATGAGATAGACTTGGATAAAAACCTTTTAAGTACTTATACTCCTAAGTAAAGATGTCATGAAACTCTTTGCATAATTCAATAAAAACCTACCTCTCAGGCTGAGAACATACCTTGCCAATTTTCAAAAGTTTATCCTTAAAAATTATGACTCTTTCATAGTTCTCTTCCTTTTTTGACATGATCACTCTTTATTTCTTCTTTTGATCATCCTCATTAAAAACACTCTCTAAGGTAATTATCCCCTTAGGCATATTTTTTGTCTTCAATTGAATGATCTGCTCTTCATATCGATCATGTAATCTCCTTTGGTTTCTTGAGGAGAAACCTACCTCATTTTTAAAGAAGTGTGTAATGTGTTCATCAGTCTCAAACACTTTCCATGATACTTAATTATCTATAATAGAGGGTCTCACAATGATCATGATATGAGATTGATCTTTATCTTGTCCCACATCAACATCTATATCAAATTGTGCCCCTATGGTAGCCAATTGAATCCCTTGGTATGGGTTATATGGTGAAGGCATCAAAGTCTTTGAGTAAGTCTCATACCATATTATTGTAGGATTTAATCAAGGGATTCTTGGTTGTATCTTGATTTATTACTTGGTGGATGACCAACTCACTATCTCCATAAACCTTTAAATTATTGATCCCTCTCTTCTTTGCCCATTGGAGACTATGGACTAGGCCTTCATATTATGCCAAATTGTAAGTGTAGCTGAAGTGGAATTTGTATGAAGAGTAGTAATAGTTATTTGATGGAGAAACTACATAATTACAACTCTTACACCTAATTTTATTTTTAAGCCATCCAAAAACATCTCCCATATTCCATCAAGATCATGATCTTCAATGAGCAAAGGAATGGAAACATCTTTCTCATGAATATAATAAACTCCCAAATCAGTCTCTTATATGAATGTATATGGATCAAATCCATGTGTTTCAATGTTTTACTTATTAAGGAAAATATTGGAAATACCTTCAAGGGGAGAGTATGCTTTACTAGTCATGACACCTTTTTCTTCTTTGTTGATTAGATAATTCTAACTTGAACTTGATTCCATATATGGTTTGATATGAAACCTTGATAGGGGATGAATTATTATAGCCACATTGGTCCCATATCTTTTTTTAAAATATATAAAATACCAATCATTATAAATGTACCCTCCTATCTTAGTTATAAAATCTCTTAACAAGCAGATATCAAAATGGGCTGGAAGGTCTACCACCATAACATCTTAAAAATTTGGAAAACTTGGGTAATCATGTAGGAAGACCTTCAAACCTTTGACCATTCCCATTTTCTTAGTTGGATTCCAATCAAGATATAATACACCCTTGTTATGTGGCTTATATTTTAATTCCAACTTATCAGCCATCACTTTAGGCATAACACTAGTAATAGCTCCACTATCCATAATGCAATTATGGAGCAGCTTATCTCCCATAATTAGGGTGAGATAGAAGGGTGGAGGATTTTTAGACTTGGTGAAGGGATCCAAGATATAATTTGGAGAATTGGTAAAAACCACACCATTATGTTTAGAAACTTGAGGGGATACATAAATGTTTGCAAGCTATTTTTGCAAGAGCTCTTTTTGACTAGGCATATGCAAGACTTCCCATAGAGATATGTTTGTCTTGGCATTGTTCAATGAATCAATAATATTTAGAAGGGAAGATTTCACCTTTTATTTCATTATTGATGATATTGAGGGAGTTTAAGCTTGCTATGTTGCAAGCTTGATAACCCCACTTGCATTCTAATTTTGTTGAAGAGCATGACTAGTAGTAGGTGTTGTACAATAATTCACAACTTGTGGCCTTGGAGAAGCATCACTTGGATTCACATGTACTCATAGAACATCTCTCAAATATATCCTTTTCTCTCTTGTGTTGGCTGAAATTTACATGCTTTGATTCAACATGTAATCATCTTTAGCTTGAAAATTCATCATTATTATACTTTGGTTGCTTCATTTTCCATGAATATCTCTTTGGTTAGGACCTAATTCTTTTGATGTCATGTAAGGAGTAGCTTATTCCTATGTTGCCAAAGCTTGGTTGGTTCCTCCATCATCATTCATAAAATGACCTTGAGGTTGTCCCCATTGGTCCAAATGATCTTTTCCTTGGACCAGGTTTGCATGTACTAGAACAATAGCCTTCATAGGAGGAGTGGAATTATGATTATAGGCATTAGGTTGCCTATTGTAACTTGTGGCCTTAGAGAATCATCACTTGGAGTCACATGTAATCCTAGAACATCTCTCAAAGATATCCTTTTGGCTCTTGTGTTGGCTGAAATTGACATGCTTTGATTCAACATGTAATCATCTTTAGCCTAAAAATTCATCATTCTTATACTTTGGTTGCTTTATTCTCCATGAATATCTCTTTGGTTAAGACCTACTTCTTTTGATGTCATGTAAGGATTAGCTTCTTCCTATGTTGCCAAAGCTTGGTTGGTTCCTCCATCATCATTCATAAAATGACCTTGAGGTTGTCCTTATTGGTCCAAATGATCTTTTCCTTGGACCAAGTTTGCATGTACTAAAACAATAGCCTTTGTAGGAGTTGAATTATGATTATAGGCATTGGGTTGCCTATTGTAACCTTTTTGATTTTGTCCTCTCCCTTAGTAGTTGTATTGGGGTAGAGATTTATATCCTTGTTAAGGATAATATTGATGATTAGGTGGAGCACTCATCTAGAACTAAGCTTGTTTAAGCTAAGCTCACAATGATTAGATCTCTTCGTCTTTGTCCATAAAATTATCCATCTTCTTGGGAAAGGATCTTGGCTTTACATTGGCATTAGGAACTTGTGCTAGATTCAACTAAATTATGAGATAGAAAAGGCATTAAAACTCTTGGAGGGAGCTTTCCAACCTGTATTAAGCTATTTTTAGCTTCAATTTCCAGTTCATATGTGTCTATCAGAGTGAAACATCCCATTTACTATAACATAATAGCCACATCAATACCAATACCTTTGAGATACATGGGAAGCACAAAGCTTGGAGGAGGTCTCATGATAGGTGGTAACCTATGCCATGTCCTCTAAAACCTTTCATTGAAATCCCCCATGGATTCATTAAGACCTCTCTTTATTACATTCAATTGATGGATTAGCGAAGTATGGTCACTTTTGTTTTCAAATCTGGTTACCAAAAATTAACCAAAGCCATCCCAACTTGTAATGCAACTACCTTCCAACATTTTGTACCAATCAAGTACCTTGCCTTTCAAAGACATAGCCAATAATCTAATGGTTATATTGGCTTGAGTGACATTATGGAAACTATATAAGTTTGAAATATCTCTAATATTCTCATATGGTGTAATGAGACCTTCACCATTGAAACTAAGGAGACTCTTGTTAGTATTGGGAGGAATAGGATCATATGTAGGAATGTTGACTAGATTTTGGGTGTTAAAGGCTAGGAAAGGTTGATGTCTATCCATTTATCTTCTTTAATCTTGATCTCTTATCTTTTCAACTTCTTTAACTTCTTCCTCTTCTTCTCCAAAACCTCCTTTCCAAGGAACTCTAAGTGTTAGGAATGGCTTAGGGCATTGTTCTTCAGGAAGAGCTTCAGCTAAAGGGGCTTGATAAAAAATCCTAGATGACCTAGTGAGGACCATGAAGTATAATATGGGGAACTTAATCTACAACTAGGGATTCTCACCCTTTTGCAGTCACCAAATGATGGGTTAAGGATACTTCTATAACCTTAGGCTTGTCAAGACCAGCATTCACCTTGACATGTCAAAAAATTGGTCCTATTGAGCATGCCAGAACTATTGTCTCCAAATATTGCATTGAGTGTTCAATCCTTTCCCAAATTTGGGTAACGTTAGAACATTTCTAGACTTTTGGGTATGCTTATGGAGGAAACAGACCTCTAGGTTGAAATGGCTAGCTCCCTATATATGTCTCTACAAGACAATATTTGCTAAACCAACTTGCTTAAAAGGAAAAAGAGTTAGAAATTTGCAAAAAAAGAAATCCTATTCTAGGAGTGGTGATACACCAAAACTATTTTTTCATATGAATGTCAAATTCTAGTGCACAAAAATCAAAATCACAAACCATTCTCAAACTCTAAATATTATAATAACAATATTTTAACATAGAGGTGAGATGTGTAAAAATTACATAAGGTAAATGAGCTAAAAGGCAAACTTTACACATTCAAAATAGTAATACACATGTAAAAATTCAATACACTTGGATACACACTGTGTGACTAGTTAGACTAAGAACTCTTATTCAATTATGAAGGATAAAGTGGGTAGAAGGATGAAAAATAATCACATGCTTCCACTATGCATATCTTGCACACTCAGACCAAAAACCTAGAAAGCTTGAAAGAATAGCTTTATGCTAAATGCTCAAATTCAAAACTTGAATCATTCCAATAGGGTTTTACCATACACTACATGGTATCCTCTTTTACTAACCAAGGGGTTGTATATATAGTAAGAAGGAAGAGAGAGAAGAAATATTTTGGCACCAAGGAAAGGAATCAATTATGTCGGAAGTCTCCATATTTAGCTGCAACTAACTTTGCCCATGGTGCTCATTAGGAAATTCTAATTGATCCATGTCACCCTCTTAAATGCCCTTAGCTTGCCCTCTTGAATATACTTCTCCAGCTACTGCTCAACAAAATCAATATATTTGGAGATGTTGTTAAAATGGTTGCTATTAATGGAGCCACCTTTTATAAATCTATTTCAGTGCCTAACAACTTCTCCTTGGCTTATCATGATGCACAATGGTGTGGAGGGATGTCCCTCTAGATTGGCCCTTAAAGAATGACATGGATAGTTGATTTTATGTCATCAATCTACTGGGCATGGATGCTTGTGGATCATCCTCCATCTATCTTTGACAATCCAACTTTGCTCTAGCTCATTCCATGTGGCAACTTCTCATTTGTATGAACATGATGGTGAACCATGTTGTTGGACTAAGCTTATTAAGTTAAACATCCATGGAAATCTGATTTACTCTTAACAGTTAGTGCCTCACTCTAAATTTTGATGTCTTTCGACCCATCATGGGACATTTGAATCCCAATTGCTAGTACATGATGTTAATTTTGACGTCCCTCAGCCTATCACTTCATTAGCATAATTCCTTTAGGAATATTTATTTTGGCCTTTTTGCAAGCTCCTTCCTTTAGTATTTTCTCTTAAAAGAATTATTTTAGACAATTTATCTGAAGGAATTTGTTTGGAATTTCTATCCCCCTTTTCTTCTTGCTAATCCATATCCTTTTAGGCTCTTTGTTTATGGCTTGTCGAAAGGATTATTACAGACAAAAAGTTTGCAACAATTCCTTTGGACTTCTTTCAGAGGTCATGGCTTGGGAAGTGACCATTCAAAACTTTTTGAAGGGCACTTGGAAGGGAAAGTGACCCTTCAAAAAAGTTTTGAAGGGAACTTTGGATGGAAAGTGACCCTTCAGAACTTTTTGAAGGGCACTTGGAAGGGAATGTGACCCTTCGAAAAAGTTTCAAAGGGCACTTTGGATGGAAGGTGACCCTTTGAAATTTATGAAGGGCACTTGGAAGGGAAAGTGACCCTTCAAAAAAGTTTTTAAGGGCACTTGGAAGGGAAAGTGACCCTTCAAAAAAGTTTCAAAGGGAACTTTGGATGGAAAGTGACCCTTCAAAACTTTTCGAAGGGAACTTGGAAGGGAAAGTGACCCTTCAAAAAAGTTTTGAAGGGTACTTGGAAGGTAAAATGACCCTTCAAAAAAGTTTTGAAGGTCACTTTAGAAGTAAAGTGACCCTTCAAAACTTTTTTAAGGGCACTTTGGAGGAAAGTATCCCTTCAGAAAAGTTTTGAAGGGTACTTTAGATAAAAAGTGACCCTTTAGAACTCTCTAAAGGTCACTTTAGAGGAAAAATGACCCTTCAAAACTTTTTGAAGGGCACTTTGGAGGAAAAGTGACCCTTCAAAACTTTTCTAAAGGACACTTTGGAATAATTTATCCCTTCGAGACTTTTTTGAAGGGCACTTTGGAAGAAAAGTAACCCTTCAAAACTTTCTAAAAGGCATTTTGGAAGAAAGTGGCCCTTCGAAAAAGTTTTGAAGGGCACTTTGGAAGAAAAGTGACCCTTTATAACTTTCTAAAGGGCACTTTGAAAAGAAAGTGACCCTTTTAAAAAGTTTCAAAGGGAAATTTAGAGAGATAAAATACCCTTCAGAAAAGTTTCAAAGGGCAATCTTTGAAGGGAAAAGATAAAGGAAGAGAAAACTTTCAGACTTTTTGTTCGAG
Source organism: Torreya grandis (assembly GCA_037957365.1). NCBI lineage: Eukaryota > Viridiplantae > Streptophyta > Pinopsida > Cupressales > Taxaceae > Torreya > Torreya grandis. The sequence continues at coordinate 2,497,152 of JARHVA010000133.1, read as the reverse complement.
ACAAAAAGTTCAAAACAAAAAGGCTGAATTCTTTCTGACTTTTTGTCTGAGATAAATAGTCCGAGATAGAAAACCCAAAACAAAGGATTCCTTTCTAAAAGAGATAACACTTAGGCAAAAATGGGGGAAAAAACTTCAACAAGGTTGAAACAAAGCTTTCAAAGAAGAGAAAACAACTGATTCTTTCATGAGTCCTTCATGATTGAATTGAAAATAGATAAGATATGCTAAACTTAGCCAAAAGAAATTTAAAAATAAGGGTAACAAATTGGGCTAACACACCCAATGGTAACTTGTATATTAACACATAAATTAACATTACTTAAATAGATAAATGAGAGAGTTCACAAAGTGATTATAATATAAAATCACATCATAACCATAACATACATTTAATATCAAGGTATTAGTCTAATTTATCTAGCATCGACAAGCATTAAAAATGGATATGAAAGATAATTGATATGTATAACAAGCCCTTTGCATAAAATTATAATTGTATTCATTAAAAAAATCAATTTTTTTACAACAATCGATCATGGTCAAATCTATAGTCTGAAGAGATGAGAGAAAAAATAAGTGAAATCCTGGCTATAATATGATATCACTTTCAAACAAATTTTAGTTGACCCTTAAATTAAAATATGGCTTTGAATTTTATAAATTAGGATGGGATTCACCTCTAAATATCATAATATTCCCTTATTAAAACATGATGGACACTAATGATAGTTATAACTGTAATTCAAAATTCTAAAAAACAAAATCTTCTCTAAGCCCTCAAAAAGATATGTGGGGGGCCACCTAGTTAATACGTGGAGGTGGCTATGAAGATCTAAATCCCAACTATTTTTATCTTGTATCTCTAGCTTGAAACGTGTCTATCATAAGGTTTAAATCTCATTCTAACTTGGAAATATTCATAGGGGGTTCCCTAAATATCACTTCATCTTAAATCACCATCCTCTGGTACACCTAGAAGGGAGCCTTCATAGACACCTAGACCCTAGACACTTAGTTGATATTTGTTTTGGATTATATTGATAGATCAAGAATTATTTGGTCTCCTTCCTTGTTTACTTTGGAAACCTTCTTCCTTATGACCTAGTTAAATTGACCTAGGTAGAATCTAAATTCTCCCCTATCTAGTAACATGTCATCTTGGTGGAATAACATAAAGATATTAACCTCTTTGAAGTACGTCAATATTTTTTTCCTACCCTCTTTTAAGGAACCTATTATAGTCTAATCCATAGCAAGCCATTATTACATAACTTCTTTCATATTCCTAGCATATGTATAATACAACCCCAAGTCTAAAGTAGGCATCAATTTCAATTTAGAGAACATGCATTTTTTTATTATCACCAACATCTTCTTACACTTCCCATCTATCTCCATTATCCTCTACATGTAAACATGAGTTTACTGGATAAGTATATTGGTCTCTACCATTGTCTCCACCACCTTCCCTAGAATTGAAAAGAGTAATAAGATGGCATATTTGACCTACCTAATTAGTTTGTTGGGGAAGGAGCTCTTCACCTAGGCTTGTAGTGTATGAACCTAACTTTGCATATCTTCAAGGATATTCTCCAACATATCATGGATTACTTGGAGAATAGACAGTGGATTCTCAACCATCTTTTCTTCCCCAGTGTAAGTCCTCACCTTGGTCAGGGATAACAGATCATGTTGGGTTTACCATACGACTGTGTTCCCCTCTTGGATGGATTTTTACATTAGAGTCCTCTTCATGCTTTTCATGGATTGGTCAAAGATCCAATGCATGTTTAGGTCACCTTAGAATATCATCTTTAGTTCCTACAACCTTGGGGCCATTCCTTAGTTCTAAGATGTGTTGGAGGGGTGGCAAAGATGGTGGTGAAGGATAGAGGATGAGGTAGAGGGGAGATGGAGGAAGTGGAAAGGTTGAATGAAGAAAGAAATATAGGGGGAGGGGCCATGGGAATAACAGGAGGAAGGATGGAATGAGTCCCATGGGAACATTTTTGCCCACCATTACTCTTAGGTCATGCCTACCTGAGGGGAAATGATTCTTGGGAGAGGGGTGTTTAATAGAAGGGAAAAGATTGGTTAGTTGAAACCAAATCCTTAGACACCTAAGGTAATGGAATGAGGGGGTATGGATTCATGTATGGAAGCATCATGATTGGATCTAGAAGAATCATTGAGGTCAGTGGAGGAGGTTAGACTAGAGCTTAAGTTCTTAGAATTGAATCTTAAGGGTGAGTCACCTTCTACTTTTTATTGGGTCTCTTGCTTGATTTAGCTCCAAATGTTATGGTGGAAGGACTAGTAAGGATAGCATGATCCATGAGGGTGACTATAAAGGTAGCTGAGATATTGAGGGAGGCATCAAGATGACTGAAAGGGGTGTTGCGATGGGTTTTGGAACCTATGATACACTCTTGAGTGTTACAACTATACTCACTGATGAAGATGTGCCATTAGGTACTTAGATCAAAGGCATGCCCAATGAAGGCACTAGGGAGGTTCCAAGTTGTGGAATGGATGGGATGGATGGAAATTAGGAAGTAAGGATTATCAAGAGGATCAAGGCCAAAGGTACCTAAGTGAATAATGGAGGGGGTACAATGGGGAAAAGAAGCACCACTTGGGGAGCTTATGAAAGGGAGAAGAACTGAGGGGTGTCATTATTGGGAGCTAGAAGGTAGTGGGAGTGAGGGGTGGAATGGATATGGATGAAGTAGGATGTGTAAGGGGTGGAACCTACATCGGTGCCTATTAGGAGCCTCATTATAGGCTTACCTCTAGACTATTGGTGATATCAAACCTAAGGGTTTATACAGCCTAGAATCAAGGTGTTAGTGGTTGAGTTGCCTATTCTTGGGCTATTTACCATTGAGTAATGAAATTTTAGCTTAATTTGGGCCATGCTATTAGAGATAATAAAGGAGGTTAAGGTGGATATGGGGTGTGAGGAGTAGGTGTTGCTTTAGGAGGAGGATGTAGGGGCATTCCATGAGGACCCCAAAAAAATTAAACCATTTTTATTTTTATTTGGTTTATTAGGTGATTTATAGATGCTATAGGTCTTAGGAGGTCCATATGTGGAGTTTAGAGAGATTCAAGATGTATAGAATTCAAATTATAGGTTTTTCCTCCAAAAGCACTATTTGAAAATTTGAATGTTGTTAAACTTTATATAAGGAATTTTGAGCAATTCATGAAAGTGGTAGATGTATTAACATGCCTAGAGGTTGTATAAAATGTATAAGGTCCATAAAAAGGTCATTAGTCAATAGTTAGGGTCTAAACATATCATATTATGTGCAAATCAAGAAATAGTTATATATGAAGGGAACCTCTACATGGAAAAGAGAGCCAAGAATTTAATTGTGTATTCTTGTTAGAATAAAAGAGTCAATTTTGGATTATAGTAGGGAGTTCCATTTGAATAAATTAATATAGAAAAGAATGGACACGTTTGAAGGACTGAGTTTTGGGTGTTGGTAAAACCCTATTTTGTAAATGAATGAAGACAAACCATTGTTGAAGGTATTTGTTATTCTTGTTATCTACATATATATCTATTGATAACATAATGAGATGGGAATTGTTTTTAAATATGTTTACAAGATAATGGTCATTTGTTTGATGAAGAATTGTTCCAAGACATAAAGCATAAGAAATTTTGGATAAAGAATGTAAACTTGATTCCTATACCTGAGTATTCTACCTATTACAAATGATATTAGTATTTTGCTAAATTATTGATGTTAAGAGTTTTATCTAATGTCATTCGAATATTTTTGAATGTGTTACAAGGTTGTGCTACTAGGAAATGTGTACAAAGTATTTGGTAACCAAACATTACATGAATGAACCCCTATTTTCATAATAGTCATTATTGGTCATACTGTGAATGAGTTCTTTTAGGAAGAAATGGACTTGAATCAATTTTTAATAACCAAAAATTGTTGAGGTAGGTATTTACATGGTTTATAATCTATTTTCATTGCTCCCATGAGTGGATGATTTCATTTATAAGTCAAATATAAAAATAGCCTTGGTTCTTGAGATGACTTTGGTATGAATGACTATGTAATTGACTTCTTGTGAAGACATGATCCAAGAATTTAATTATAGATGCTTTAAAATGTTTTATCATGTATTTAAGAATCTATTTAATGTTTTAAGACCCATTTTTTGGTCAAGAACATGAAGGGAGGTTTCTACCTAGCAATAGACCTGTAGATGGTCATTTTGTTGACATAATCAAGAGTAGTTTGAAGTAGAAACCATAGAAAGTAGATTAATAAAAGACATATAATGATTATAGAACCTGAATGAGGTCAATATAGACCTATAAAATCAAGTTGGATGTTTTTAAACTTGTTACAATGCACTTAGTATAGTTTAATGTGATCTCAGGCTGTGACTGAGACAAGAAACCTTAAACCTAGGGTTTTTCAAGTTTAAGGAGATTCCATTGGTCATTTTAGATGAAACTTTGTCAAAATTTTAGGAAAAATGTATGTGAATATATTTTCAAGTTTATTTTGTGTGGTTGTACTTCCTTATATGGATTATGAGGGCTATTGGTAAACTAACCCTAAACAGGCCTAATAAGCCTTAAGATATATATAAATTGAGTTTGAAAGGGGGTAATATTCAAGATTTAGGAAGCCAAATTTTAATGGATAGATATAAAAATATAAATGGTATCTTAATTAAGTGTCATATTTTATATTGGTGAAAATACAATTTTGTACAAGGCCAAGAGACTCATAAACAGGGTTACAAGGAATGGTTTAGATCATAGCAAAGTTATTTAAGGTTATATTAATGCATTAAAGATGGTTGTAGGAGAAATAAAAGGTTTAAAAAAGACAAGATAAATAACTTTAAGTTGAAAATAATAATGACTCATTTTTAATAACATTATATCTATTGAATTCATATTGGTCCATAAGCGTGTATGAAGATGCTATGATTGCTATTGGTGAAAGAATGAGATGGTTGAGTTAAGAAATGCATATGATTTTACGTGTGTTCTTGAATTAAATACAAATAGGAAACCAAGTTTTGGTCAATTAGAAAAAGATAATACTAGTGTTTCTTGAGAGATAGTTGAGCAAGATTACAAGCAAGTAAATATAGGTAGAGTATGGAATTTGAATAAAGCTCTACATTATTTTGGTATTAGAGCTTAAAGATTCTTTGGGAAGAGAAAGGACATCAGAAAACATGACAAGGTACTTGTTAATTTTGTTTTGATTTTGAGTTTTGATTTGATGTGTTGAATTGTGCATGAATGTTGAGAGAAGTTGGTAGCAGCCCTGTAGCTAAGTGAGGATTAAAGAGAAGTGATAGAACTATTGATAAAGCTCAAGGAAGAGCTCATAGGTGAGCAAAGAGAAAGAAGTAGTCCCAAGTGAGGAAAAGAGAGAGAGATTCAAGTGAATGACCCAAGTGAGGTCAATATCTGGCAAGAGAGTGAAGGCTTGTCAGAAAGAAGTATAGGTCTAAGTGAGGCCAAGAAGTTGATATAAATCTTCAAGGAAATGAGGAAAGATAAAGGTAAGAAGAAATAGGGCATAGTGGATGTGAGAAGCTACCACAAGAAGAAGATGGTGCAAGATGACACCAATTAGAGAATAGAGATGGAAAGAGAGATGGCTAAGATGAGGTATAAAATGGATAAGATGTTGGTTATGTTAGAATAGATAAGTGAAATGGGAAGCCCACATGTTAGATGGATAACGAGGAAGAATATACTCAAGTGGCCAATCAAACTATTGATGAAGAAAGGCCCAAGCAAAGAAAGAGGAGAAAGAACAAAAGATGTTACTATTTAAGTAACTCAAGAATTAAATGAAGAGATACAAAATGAGGATGTAAGAAAAGGAAAAATAACACCTTGATGATGAGGTGATGAAGTTGAGTGAGCAAGTAGAATAAAAAAATAGTGTTTTAAGGTGGAAGAGATGTAGTTGAGTGAAGAATAAGGTGATAATTGTATCCAGATATATGAAAGGAAGGATCAAGATGAAGTGGATCAATTTGATAGCCTCATATAAGGCTTGAAAAATGAAATGCAGTTGATGGATAAAAGTATGGGAATTGATTGCAAGTTTGTATATGAAAGCAATGAGAAACTAGAGGTAAAATTGACAGCCATAGAGAGAGAATTGCAAGGTGAAGTAAAGGTGAATGAATAAAAATAATATGTTGTAGTATTTAAACCTCACATAAATGAGGGAGAAGAGCATGGAGAAGTAATGATAGTAGAAGTACATCAAGTTGAAGATGTGAAGCCTTATGGCAACTTAAATTTGAGACAATATCTAGGTAAGAGATTATTTTTGTATTAGTTGTAGGTATGAATATGGAAGAATAATAAGCTAAAATTATAAGAGTTATAATAGTATATTGGAGAATCTAAAACCCACATGATAGAGGTAAAGATGAAGAAGAGAGTGCACATGGAGTGCCAGTTTTTGATGCAAGCAATCAAGGAGGCAGAATAGTGTATGATAGAGGAAAGGTTGAGCAAAAAGAGGAGAATATAAGGTATGAATAAGTAGTAAAAGACAAGGATGATCTAAGGGAGAATAACTAGAAGATAAGAAAAAATAACAAATAATCTATTAGAGCTCAATTTCTATCTCCCCTGGGAGTATGGCATAGGGGCATTCCATGAGGACCCCAAAAAATGAACCATTTTTGTTTTTAGTTGGTCTAATAGGTTATTTATAGATTATATAGGTATTAATAGGTCCATATGTGGAGTTTAGAGAGATTCAAGATGCATAAAATTCAAATTATAGGTTTTTCCTCCAAAAGCACTATTTGAAAATTTGAATGTTGATGAACTTTGTATAAGGACTTTTGAGTAGTTTATGAAAGTGGTAGATGTATTAACATTCCTAGAGGTTGTATAAAATATATAAGGTCCATCAAAAGGTCATTAGTCAATAGTTAGGGTCTAAACATATCATATTATGTGCAAATCAAGAAACAATTATATCATGGAAAAGAGAGCCAAAAATTTAGTTATGCATTCTTGTTAGGATAAAAGAGTTAGTTTTGGATTATATTAGGGAATTAAATTTAAATAAATGAATAAATAAAAGAATGGACAAGTTTGAATGACTGAGTTTTGGGTGTTGGTAAAACCCTATTTTGTAAATGAATGAAGACAGACCTCTATTGAAGGTCTTTATTAGTCTTTTTGTCTACATATATGTCTATTTATAATAGAATGAGATGGGAATTGTTTTGAAATATGTTTAAATATAATGGCCATTTTTTTATGAATAATTATTCCAAGACATAAATCATAATGAATTCTAGATAAAGAATGTAAACTTAGTTCATGTACCTAAGTATTATGCATGTTACAAATGGTATTAGTATTTTGATAAATGAATGATGTTAAGAGTTGTTTCTAATTTAATTGGAATATTTTTAAACATGTTATGAGATTGTGTTTCCAAAAAATGTGTACGAAGTATTTATTAACTAGACATTACATGAATGAACCCTGTTTTCATAATAGTAATTATTAGTCATACTATGAATGAGTTTTTTTAGGAAGTAGTGGACTTGAACAAATTTTAAATAACCAAAACTTGTTGAGGTAAGTATTTAAATGGTTTATAATATATTTTAATTATTCCCATGAGATGATGATTGAATTTATAAGTCAAACACAAAAATAGCCCTAGTTCCTGAGATGACTTTTGTATGAATGACTATGTAACTGACTTCTTGTGAAGATATGATCCAAGAATCAAATTAAAAATTATTTAAAATGTTTTATCATGTATTTAATAATCCATTTAATTTTTTAATACCCCTTTTTTTGGTCAATAATGTGAAGGGAGGTTTCTACCTAGCAACAGACATATATACGGTCATGTTATTGACACAATTAAGAGTAGTTTGAAGTAGAAACCCTAGAGAGTGTATTAATAAAGGACATATAATGATTGTATAACATAAATTATGTTAATATAGACCTATAAAATAAAATTATAGGTTTTGAAACTTTTTAAAATGCACTCAATAGAATTTAATGTGCTCTCAGTTGTGACTGAGACAAGAAACTCTAAACCTCGGGTTTTGCAAGTTTAAGGAGATTCCACTAGTCATTTTAGTTGAAACTTTGTGAAAATTTTAGAAACAAGGTATGTGAATATATTTTAAATTTTATTTTGTGTGGTTGTATTTCCCCATATGGATTTGGAGGGTTATTGGTAGACTAGTCCTAAACAGGCCTAATAAGCCTCAATAAATATATAAATTGATTTGGAAAGGGGGTCATATTCAAGAGTTAGGAAACCAAATTTCATAGATAGATAGAAAAAAATAAAGGGTATATTAAACAAGTGTCATATTTCATATTGTTGAAGATAAAATGTTTTACAAGGCCAAGAGACCCATAAACAAGGCTATAAGGAATGGTTTAGAGTAGAGTAGAGTTGTTTAAGGCTATATTAATGAATTGAAGATAGTTTTAGGTGATATAAAAGGTTTAAATAGGACAATAGTAACACATTTAAGTTAATAATAATAATTATTCATTGTCAAGAACATTGTATCTATCAAATGCATGTTGGTCCATAAGTGTGTATGAAGATGATATGATTGTTATTGGTGAAAGACTGAGATGGTTGAGTTAATAAATGTGTATGATTTTATGTGTGTTATTGAATTAAATACAAATATGAAATCAAGTTATGGTTAATTTTAACAAGAGAAGACTAGTATTGCTTGAGAGAGAGTTGAGCAGGATTACAATCAAGTGAATATAGGTAGAGTATGCAATGTTGAATGAAGCCCTACATCAAATGAGGAAGAGTAAATAGATCACAAAGAGTAGGAGCCACTTGAGGAGGTAGATATATAAGAGGTCCTCCTATATATTATGGATAACTATGAGGATAAGGAAATATAATACCCTACAAAATCCTCCTAGATATTATGGGAGGATTTAGAATTAGGTCCTCATATAGCAAGTAGGAATTGGAGGGGGATAAGATGGGCCTACCTAGACCTTCTTTCCTTTCTTCTTATTTTGATCTATGATTTGGGATAACACCAATTATTCACTCACATAATTTAATTATATATCATCATCATCATCATATTTTGATTGGTAGTCATAGTTCATATTGAGGTGCATTGAGTGCCTCACCAAATAAGCCCTAATCATGCCCTTAGGGTGCTAATGTTGGAGCTCATCTCTTCCTAGGGTGAAGGAGTCCTTCTTGGTTGCCATTTTTTGGAGGGATGAGAAGGCCTTATAAACATGGTTCCTAATGGAGATTGGGAGTGGAGTGCATGCCTTCTACAAGTAACATATACAAAAGATGAAGATGCCTTCTACCATATAGTATGTGATCCCCTACTCTACCAATCAATTCAGGATTAAGTATGGAAAGTAGAAGGGTTGATTGATAATTCCCATGACTCAAATCATATTTTCCTCCTTGTAGTACCAATATCATATTATGGCTACAATGGATTCCTAGATTTCCTATGATAAATGGGGCATTAGGGCCTTATTGATCACATTATAGACCATTAGGTAGAAGTGCTCATATATATCCTAGATATGGTTTTAGTATTGGTGGTCATATAATTTATTAAAGACTATATATACCATTGATCCTCTATAACCCATGCCAAAAAAGTGTGGCTTGAAAGTGAGCATCCCACAGACTGCATATACAAGGTAGCTCATCATGTAGAAATTCCCTCTTGCCTGAGCATCTACTATGACATTGACCAACTTGAAGTTGATCATCCCTCCCATGTCCATAAATTAAAATACATTGAGGATAATATGGATGAGTAGTACCCATAATTTATTAAAATTCAAGTAGTCTTGGGTCTCAAATAATCATTTTAATAGAATCTTACCCACCCAGACCTCCTCTCAGAATGTGTAAGCTATGTATACATTGATGTCTTCCTTGATGACCCACTTAGCATCTAGGTTCTCAATCCAATCCTACAATATAACATATATTTGGAATGTTTCATTATAATTATTCATTTCCATAGCATCATAAGATAAGGTGAAATCTAATAGGGAGTAATACATTTTATAGGTGTTCTCAGAGTGTCAACAATCTAGTGCTAAGAGTTAGGTGAGAAAACCTAGTCATAGACTCTATTTTGGACTCAAATGGTAGTGATAAGAAGGTTTCAAAATAATTCATCACAAGGGATCATCTTTGGTTTCAATTTGACCTTATGATTACTACATTTCTTATAATCCTAAATGGCATCTTCAAACTCTGCCTATTCATCATTATTAGATCTTGAATCCTTAGATACCTGTTTGATTTGTTTGAACATATAATTATAGTGTTTGAACTAGGTCAATATTTTTGGTAATAGGGTATCTTGGTACTTAATATCAGACTTAGGGTTTTATGAGGATGCATCCATTGTAAAAATATGGAGGCTAATAGAAAGGTATTAAGTGCAGGGGGAAAATGTAGGGGTATGTATTAGGAATTGGAAAATAAGGAGTTAAATTAATCTTGAAGGTATACAGTGATAATCATTAGTAAAATTTAGTTAGGATATTTATAAAAGTATATATTCATCCCTTTTATTAATGGAATTTTTCATCTCACTTATTGTGAATTCAATTTTAAGTTGGTGGCTAGATCTCCTCTCTTTATTTCCCAATCTAAAGTTAAATTTGGAGTTCATGATCCTTCATCACCAACTAGATTTAACAATGGGGATGTGATGTTTTAAAACTATCCAATCAGGCCCTACTTTCCATTTTGTTAATTCCCATTTCATGGTATGCATGTGGTCACATCTCTTAAAGGCCTCCTAGTTAGCTCCCACCTTGTGCCATGTGTCATATACTTATTGGCCCTCCTATTAATCATCATCACCTAAGCATAACTTTGTACCTCATACCATACCTTTTGGAGGGTTGACATGTCAATTAGAGACACATGGCATCCTTTGATTAGTCTTTAGGATCCATCTATATTCCATTCTAACTATTCAAGGGCCTTATGTGGCCACCTACTCATATGCCTGGTTATGCTACATGGCATCCTTTAAGTGGGTTGATAGGTTTTGACATCTCTAATAGGTATAGGGGATTGGATACTCTAAAAAATTATGACATGGTTCCCCTAAATGGTTTATGCTCTCCTAGGCTCTGGCATATTTGATAGGTCTAGGGGACTAGCTGATCTAATAACTTATGACATGGTACCCCCTGAGTGAGTCAAGATCTCCCAGGCTTTGACATCTCTAACAAGTCTAGGGGACTAGGTGATATGATAATTTATGACATGTAACCCATGATTAGATTAATATATACCAAACTTTGACATCTCTAATAGGTCTAGGGGACTGGCCACTATGATAAATTGTGAGGTGGAACCCCTTGAGTGGGTTGAGCTCTCTTAGGCTCTGACATATCTAACAAGTTTAGTGTAATGGCCACTCTAACAACCTGTGAAGTGGTTCCCCCTAAGTGGGTTAGGCCCTATTAGACTTTAACATCTCTAACAAGTTTGGGGGCCTATTTTAACAACTTTCAATGTGGTACCCCCTGAGTGAGCTAGGTTCTCTTGGGTTTTGACATTTTTGATAGGTCTGGGGGACTAGGAAATTTGACAACTTATGATGTGGTACCCCCTAAGTAGGTTGGAATATCCTAGGCTCTAACATCTCATTTAAGTCTAGGGGATTAGCCACTCTAATAACTTGCAACGTGATACCCCCTAAGTGGGTTAAGCCTTCCTGAGCTCTGACGTCTCTGATAGGTCTAAGAGGCTAGCCACTTTGACAACTTACAAGGTGGTTCTCTTATATTTTTTTTAGTTCTTATGAAAACCCATAAAAGATACTAAGTAAAAAATTAAGATCTATGTAACCCATTAAACTTACCTAACTACCATTAAGATTTTGATTTTCCATGAAGGACATTGGGTCTATTACTTAGGGAAAGAAACAAGACTCCAGAAAATTCTTTTAAAAGTTGAATTTCAAGATGAGCAATGTAAATATTTAAAAAAATAATCCTACCTTAGTCACAAAATAAATAAATTTTATCATTGCTTGGGGAAATCAGGACAACATAAGATTTTATGGGCCCCTTTCAAGGGAAGTGTGTTAGAATGAAAGAATGGATCTGGGAGCTTTGGTTATGATAATTTTTAAAATAAGGGTCCCCCTTTTCTATTAAAATTGGGTGTGTTAGCCACAAAAAATGGTGAATTATATGGGGAAAGTTATGGTAAGCACTTAGAACCCAACTAGTTAATTTTTGGCCCCTATATAGAACACAAATTGTATGAAATATCTTGATACATAAAAAAATAGAAGGCACTAAAATCTCTTAATAGCAAGTGGCATACTAAGATTTCATCCTATAGATAACCACCTTTTTTTGTAATAATTTATTCTCTATTTTTCATTCAATTACATATTATAATCGAGCAATATAGGTTAGACTAGGTATCAGGTTTCTTCCAGGGATGGTTTGATAGCTTTGAGGGGGATAATGTGGGAATTACTCTTCTACTCTATGGGAATCCATAGCTCTAATAGATATATCTCTATCCCCATTCAAGGCCTTGTTCCACTACCATATAGGCCATAAATCTTGTGATGGAGGTTGTCTATATGGCCCTTTCAAGGAAGACTTAGATTTTAGATTTTGCATGCTTTTCTTGTCCCTTTCAAAGATTCCTTGTGAAAAGATTTTGTTGTCTCATCCATTGAGGGTTTTATACTAATCTAAGTGTGAAAGGATGATGAGGAAGCCTTTAATATCCAACAAATCTTTGATTTGGTTGAGTAGTCTTGTATTTCCCTAATATGTTACATTCAGTGCAATTTTGGATCTATTAGGGTGTGGGTTGTTCTTAAATTCACTTGTTTCTATTAGAATCATTAGCCTCCCAACTCTAAAATTCAAAAAAGGTCCAATTATTATCCCTAACTTTTGTGGATCAAAGATTCAACCTGGGTCTTCTTGCTTCTCAACAATTCTTCCCAGGCTTAGGTCATCACATGAAGTGGCTACCAATAGGGAAGGGCATTAGTGGAACCCCACAATAATAAGGCACAAACCAAAGAAAAAAATCAAACACATGAAAAAATCAAACACACAAGAAAATCAAACCTATCTAATATATACATTACCAACCCTTACCTAGATTACTTAGAAATTATGTTAGGTGGGATGGCCAAGAAATGGTACTTTAGGAACTATCCATTTACTAGAAGTGGCATCTCATTGCCCTTAATATATTTGAGATGAAAGATATTCTGACCTAGGATTTTGGCTTTTTTATATGGTCCAATCCATAGGGGATCAAATTTTAAATGTTATCCTTTATTCTCATGAGCCTTGTCCCACATTAGGACTAGGTCAAAGATTTTGAAGGTCTTAACCTTAGCTATTTTATTGAAACACCTTTTGACTATATCTTGATGTTTTTTTAAGATTAACAAAGATTCATCCCAATCTTCCTCTAACTAAATTATGTCTAAGAGTTAATAATTTACCTTATAATATGTTTCCATGAATTTTTCATAAATTTATAAATTGGCAACTTGAGCATGACCGACATGATTAGTTTTAGTCCATAAACTAGAAGGAAATGAGAGATGTTGAGGGCTTGTTTATACCTAGTGTAGTCTATCCATAGAGTGAACTTCATCAATGAGTGACACTCCTAGAGTTTTTATCCAATTTATTTCTTGATGGAATCTATTAAATTCTTATTAGTGGACTCTACCAATTCATTCTATTGTGGATAGTGATTGGATGAGAACCTTAGCATGATTTCATTATCATAGGCCTATTTTATGAATTCTAAATATTGGAAGGTAGGACCATTATCACATACCAAAGAGATAGGAACCCTAATGGGTAGTTATGGTGTTTTATAGGCACTTGATGAATTAGGTAGCAGTGTTTCTTTTAGTTGAAAGTACATCAGATCACCTCATCAAATAGTATTTACTTGTGAGGATAAATTTATGGTTAGCTTATGAATTGGGGTTGATGAACCCAATAAAATCCATTCCCCATTGGGAAAATTGTGTTGACTCCATGATAGGATACAATGACATTACCAAATAGGTTTCAATTTTAGTAAAGGTCTGGCATTGATAGTAAAAGCAAACATGGGCATGAACATTTTTGAATAGTGCAGGCTAGTAGTAGTATGCTCAAAGAAATTTTTGGGCCATAGTGTTTATTGCAAGATAATTATCTCCTAGTTTTTCATGGAAATTTTTCATTATTTCTTTCCTTTCTCTTATGACATGCACTAGAGGGAGACTCCTTTGTGGTTCCTTTTGATATAACTCCCTTCTTCATCATATATTGTGAAGCTTTCAATTAAAGGGCCCTCTTCTATGTGTGGTTGAGTCTCAAAGGTGCATTTCCATAAAGTAGGAAATACATGATAGGAACATAACATTTTTATTGTAGCACTCTTCATTGGTCTACTTAGTGCACAGTGATTCTTGGATCTATCTCTCTTATTAGCTACATAAGGACCTATCCTCTAACGAGTTTGGATATTTTGATTTCCAAGTCATACACTTACAATTTTTTCATATATCGATCTGTACATTTGCCCAACTCATTTTTCCCTAGCATATACTTTATAAATGGGTCTAATATAATTGTGTGCACTCTATTTCAAAGGATGTAGTATCTAAATTTATTCACTACCTTGACCAAATCATAGGCATACTTTTCTAGGGTAGAATATCTCAAATTGGCATCCTTAATATTGGTGCTCATAAAATCAATGAGGATCTCTTCTCCCTCTAACCCTCTAGGTGAGGCAAGTAACAATAGTGTGTTTGAAAGCAAAAGGGTAGATATATAAATATTATGTATAGTCTAAATTGATGAGAATAGGGGATTTCATAACGGTGTATTTGATATCTTGGAAGGATTTATTTGATTCAACATGTCATTCTAATTTTTCATCCTATTTCAACATAACATTTAAGGTTTTTACTATTTCAGCAAATCCCAAAATAAACTTAGGCACAAATTTAAATTTCCCAAATAAATATTTTATTTCTTTCATACTATTAGGTAAAGGTAGTTTAGAAATTATATCTACCCTTTCAAGATCGATATAAAATACTTTCTTTTATGATAATGTGATCAAGAATCTTACCTTCAGTGACATTGAACACATTTTTCTTTGGGTTTATGAAAATTCCATACCTTATACGTCTTTTAAATAATCTATCCAAATGGAGTACATGATCTAACCTATAATTTGAAAAAAAAATTAGGTCATCCATATAAATTATTATGTACTTGCCAATAAGTTCTTCAAAATTAAAGTCCATTACTCTTTGGAAAATTTTGCCAACATTGATCAACCTGAAGGGCATTCATTTATAAGTAAATGTGCCCCACTTGGTGGTGAAGGCAATCTTAATCTTGTCTTCAAAGTTGACCAGGACATGGTTGTATCTAAATAATCCATCTAAAAAGGACATTATTTGAGATCTACTCACCATTTGGATTACCTCATCAAGGGAGGGCAACATGTAATTTTCTTTGTCTGAGTCTCGATTCAAGTTACATAAGTCCACACACAAGTAGATTTCTCCATTTTTATTTTTCATAGGCACCAAATTGGCCACATAAGTAGAGTAGAAAATTAGGAAAATTATCCCTACATAAAGTAACTTATAGAATTCTTTGTGTACTAAGGGCTCCATGATTGGGTTTACCAGCCTCTATCTTTATCTAAATGATTTAGGACTAGGTTTGAAAGGAATAGTGTGAGTGATCATTCTTAGGTTGAAGACCTTGAGGTCTCCATAGCCCTAGACAATCACATTATTAAATCTTAGTAGTAACCTTCATAGCTTCTCCTATTCATAGTCCATCTAGTCATGACCTACATTGACCATTTGGGGATTTTATACATGACTGAGGTTGATGAGAGAAGACTTTTGGTCCTTCCTCAATCTTGGGTTTTATCACTTGGAAGGTCTGGTATAAATAATCAAATTATTTTTCCAATGAGATCATTCCCTTTGGGATCTGATTCCCATGAATATTTAGGATCCCATCCTTATCTAACTCATTCCTTGTGTTGTCTCTATCTTCTCATCTATGACTTGGGTCTCAAATATTCCTTTATTGCTAAGAAATTGGATGATCTATTGGTCATCCTCAAAGACCTAAAAGTTTATCACATTATTCAAGATAGAGAGGCATGGGACAATCTCCATAGAGAAATCTTTTAACTAAGTGTCATCCAGGAGAGTTAAGTTAGTTGTCATAAATGCTAGTGAGTTGGCTTCTTGGTTTTCCTCTTGGGGGATAGGGATGATATTAAATGTATTAAACATATCAATTAGGTTGAAATCTCTATGTTTATAAATTTTAAATTATAATAACTTTCATTGACATTTATTTTTGATCTAGTTGACCACCATCTTATATTCATTAAATACTCATATTTATTTTTCCTTAAATTTCAATGCAAATTACAATCCTAGGATTAGTGCTTCATACTCCACCAAATTATTCATGCAAGGAAACTACAACCTATACAATGTTAAATGTTTCTTCTATAGGGGGTCTATGAGTAAAACATCATCCCCACTTCCTTATTTGTAATGAGCTCCATCTATATAGAGATACCATAGGCTAGGTAGGTTTAGGCTATGAATACCTTGGTCTTTAGGTAGCTTTATCCTCAATGTATAGATCTTTAGGTTTGAGGAAATTGGGTTTATCTTCTCATTAATGGCATTATACTTAGTTATCATGTGTTTCATGTGAGGTTCCTTGTCTACGTGAATATGGTTGTCTATTCTCCTTCATGGTATCCATATATGGGATAAATTTGGTACCATATACCCATTTAGGGATTTGGACCAATCTCACCTGAGGGGCATACCATAAGCTTTAGGAATATCCACCACTTGGATGTCTATGAAATGTTGAATACTATGATTTGAATCCAATTATATGTGGATATTGAGTAGTTCACATATCACTTTCACTTTAGACTTGTTGATATGGACCACTACCTTATCTAACTTTATAGGTACCAACTTGAGATTCTCACATATGCCTGCTAGCATCACATTGGTTGAGGATCTTGAATCTACCAAGTAGTTATGTATATTCTTTTCAAACAACCAAGTGGTTAAGAGGAAATGGGTACCTCCATATTATTATTATGAATAAGCACATTGGTGTGTATTGCTCTTGGTTTCAACTAAGTCAGCAGGGTTGGCTTCTAAGTCAAGGATTTTAGCAAGAATTCACATTGTTGAATGATTTGAGCAAGCTCATGAAGTGTGATGTTAGCTTTAATCTTATTCATATCCTCCATTATTTTATAACACCCTATACTTTGGACTAATGGGGTCTCTATGTGCACCTTAGGTTCTCGATGTCTTGAAGGTGGGGGATCATTCCTAGCATTTTGGTCAAGTGGGGTTTCACCATTTTTAGGGGGAGTTGAGGTAGTAAAGGGATATTATAGTATATTATTCATGAGGGTGTAGTTGATCTTATAGAATTACTAAAATTCTTTCACCTCATTGATACCCTCCATTAGCTCATTTTCTTCTTGGATATGGAAATCCAAGGACTCCAACACCATAGCAATGTTAAGGGATTTACCCATGTTAAATTATTTAGGGTGATTAAGGACCACCTCATATTCTTACATTTACTTATGGAAGATCTAAAAAGTAGAAACAAACTCCTTGTAGTCTGATTCCCCATGGGCTTCCATGTTATGCACCTAACACTAATTAGGTAAGGCTATCTCAAAGATATTGATTTTGGGCAACCTATTGGGTGAGGGTTTTGGGGGATTATGATAAAAATTATAGTTCATGCTTAGTATTTTATATATGAATCCTTTGTTGGAAGTTTTTGTATTATATTTACTCACCTACCTTTTTAGCCCAAGGAAATCATTGATGATTTTTTGTACCATTCACTAAATGACATCCAACTCATTTTTTTGGGGATTCTTGGGTTGTATTTTAGGTATTGTTAGTTTCTAGAAACATTACCTAGTGTGGTAGTCAAGGAGTTAATTCATGTACCCCTAGGTTAAGGAAACCCAATTATTGGTTTGAAGTGGGATGACCTAGTGAGAGTTGATGCATTATTAGGAGTGGTTAGATCAATGAGGAATTCATATTAATGTTAGGTAAGAATCTCAACACAAGCATTTGTGGTATCAAATTAGGAGTGGGGGCCATCATGTGGCCTTTGAGGGTTCAATTGCCTATCCACCTTCATGGCTCCTACATAAGCTAGGGATAAGTATGTTATGGTCAGGTATATCCTCAGAAACATGGCCATCCAATGGTTTGAGGCATTATTATACATTTAAAATGTTATTTCGGTGTTAGGTTAATAAATCATGATGACCTAGTTGTAGATATTTTGAAACCTAGCATTGAAATTTTTGATAGGTTCATTGGGCTCTCGTTTAATACAAGCAAATTATTGGTAGAGGAAATTGGGGTCTATCACCTACCCAAATTAGGGGATAAAGGTAGTAATTACATGGTCCTAATTGGGGATAGATTCTTCAAGGAGGTTGAGGAACCAATCATATGTTGAGTCTATCAAATTTAAAGGAAAAAATTATTGAGGATAGTATTCACGTGGTATTAGTTTTGAGGTATTTACTGAAAGGTAAATATTAAAGGTTGATATTTATGTAGGGTTAAATAGTAATTGGTAATAGTTAGTATTTATAATATTATTATAAACAATATTATGAATATAGTTTAGTATATTAGATTATTATATGTGATTAGTGTTGATAAACCAACTCACGTATTTAGGTTGAGTTGTTTATAACTCCCTTCTATTTTAAGAGAGGAGTATCCTATATATTTGTATTATGATTCAAATGATTATTATTCATATTAATGAGAATATAAGAATATAATGTTCTATTGAAAATTAATCTATGTTCAGCTCCTCCAATACTCAATAGTGGTATCAAAGCTATCTATGATCTTGTGTGTGTGAACAATGAGAGTCTATTATTTTCTCCACAATAGATGGTATAGAATAAGATTGGAGGCTTACGGTAATAAAAATTTCATTGTGCTTGTAATGTGTCATATGCTTTGTATGCTATGTTGGTCAGTCCACCCTCACATGGATCTCAAATCTCTACAAAGAATCAGAACTATCATTCAGCCTGTGCATGTATATCATTCCATGGCTTGACTATGCTCTACATGTTGTGTTTCCCATATGCATTTGATAGTCAATATTTTGTAATAGATTTGTTTATTATCTAGTTTATCTATAAATATTGGTCTCTAGTTTAATGTTAGGCATAATGTATTCAACATAACAACTTACCATTATAGTTATGCATCTTATCGTAGAGAAGTGGTATCATAACCAATCTTATGATTACAATGTTTGGATTTATCCTCAAAAGTAAAGCATAGTATAGAATTCATGTTATTGTAGAATCAATTATTGAGTGCACTCTTCATTCACATCATTTGCATCTACATGTCTATATATCCATTTTATCTATTCATGCATTACAAACTAATTCTATTTCCAATTTGCCTTTTGTTCTCCATCTTGAGCTCACCCTTTAGATTACATTCTCCATTGATATTTTACATCATAGCACATTATTGATGATAAAATTTCTTATCATATTCAAATTTATATGTTATCCTTTCACATGCATGTAGCTATACATCAATCAAGCCCATTTGTATGTTTCAAAGTTAACTCATAGTGTTTTATATTGTTTTAAATTACATAGAATTAGTCTTTTATAGGGATTTGATATCAAGATCTAGTAGTAGGTTAAGTATTTGTATTGCATGTCAATATTAATTTTAAGTTTTATCTTTATATTCAAAAGATTCATTCGGTCCATGGTATTTTAAAGTTTTTTAGAGTCAATATCATTATTGTTTTGTAAAAAATATTATGTTCAAGATGGTCATGTCAATTATAGGTTTAATTTTTAACGTGAAAGTTTAGTTTATGTTATTTTTAAAGTACCATAGGTCTCTAGTTGAGTCTTTTATAAATCAAACAAGTTTTAGGTTTTAGTTTTATTTAAGTGATAGTTACTTGATATAATATGATTCAAGTTTAGTTTTAGTTAAAGTCATTATAGAAGCTTTAGCTTTAGGCATTTATTTGTTTTTATATTAAGAGTTTATAATGTCATTACAATGAGTCATTTTTTAATGTTAAGTTATTTTTTTATTGAGACCAAATTAATATAATTCCATAGAATTCATTATTGTCAAAGTCATTTAGGTTTAGAGTCATTATCAAAATTTATAAAAATAAAAAAAAACTGCCTCACAAACACATTTTTGATTGTATACAACATCTACATTTTGGGGATTCTTGTCATCAATAACATGAGATTCATCAAGATATCCATTGAGTAAGAAACATCACCTAATAGAGGATGGAGGATAAACAAAGGAAGGAGGTCTTTTAGTGACCTCTCATCAGTTGCCAATAATGGGGCCACACCAATGATGTGGTGACTTAGTGTGGTGTGTTTTTCATTTCCACTATGTGATTTTTACAAAATAATAATAGACGATACATGCCTATTCAAAGAGTGTAAAACAAGAACTTCTATCTTTATATTTTCTCTTGTAGAATGTTTGTGATGAGAATAAAATAAATATTTTAACCTCATGATGTGGTGGTTGGTGGTTAACCACACTAAAAACCATTTGTAGTTATGGTTAGTGGTTAACCACATTGAAAACCATTTATAGTTATGGTTCATGGTTACCCACTAGAAAACTATTTGTAGTTGTGGTTGGTGGTTACCCACTAGAAAACCATTTGTATTCATGTGGTATTAGTTTTGAGGTATTTACCGAGAGGTAAATAGTAAAGGTTGATATTTACTGAGAGGTAAATAGTAATTGGTAATATTTAGCATTTAGAATATTGTTATAAATAATATTATGAATATAGTTTAGCATATCATATTTTTATACATGATCAGTGTTGATAAACCAACTCATTTATCTGGGTTTAGTTGTTTGTAACTCCCCTATATTTTAGGCGAGGAGTCTCCTATATATTTGTATTATTATTTGAATGATTATTATTTAGATTAATGAGAACATAAAAATATAATGTTATGTTGAAAATTAATCTATGTTTGGCTCCTCCAATACTTAATAAAATATTTCATGCCATGTCCTCATGTTCTACATTTAAGAGACTTATGGAAATTTTATAGGAAGTTATGTGTTCTTCAATAGTTTGTCTCATACTAGGAGTGAAATGAGTAAGATATCTCTTAGGGTTTCTAGGTAAACCATGAACAACCCCCAAGACTTTAATGGGAGAGCCAGCCAACCATGCCATCTTGGGATGTAAATTTGGAAGAGGTTATGGGGACAAACTGGTTAGAATCATAGTAGGTATATGTTAGTTGATCTTGGGTTTTTTTTTGAAAAATCAAAGGAAAATTACCATTTAGTTGTGATAGTTTCTAGCCTTGGTAATAGGAAAACTAGTCTCCAAGATGCTTCACAATCAAATAATGGTTAATACATTATTATCAATAAGCAAAATTTCAACACACTAATAAACCAATGATAATCCTAAAATACATAGATTTAGAGTCTCTTTCTAGTGCCAGCTATTGTTCACTCCAAATTCTAATTCATGAAATACTCATGGGATTGAGTATTGCCTAGAGAAGAAGATGGGAATAATGATGGACTTTTGTCCTCCATTTTAAGATTGATTTGGGATTATCCCAAGGCATGACTATGGGTATTTGACTTCACAATGGACTCTGCATGAAATCCAAGAGATGTGGTGCCACCACTAAAAGTTTAATATGATATTCTTACACATAGATCTAATTATCAAATGTTATTATTGAAGTTTATGTATTTTTCTCCTCTATTTCTAAACACAAGGGGGAAGGGGTTGTTTATTATTTGAAAACAAACACAAAAGGAGAGGGGAGAGTAAGGAAAAAAAGAGATCCTCTAGATTCATAATGAAATAAATGCATTAACCATCAAACTAAGACCCCTTCCATAGTTATACCTCTTTAGACTGAGTTTCACTAGAAGTTCTACCTCTAATAACACATAGTGGGAAGAGTCTGAGGATATAGGGGAGCATGCTTCAAATATGAACCCTCACTAGATATAATTACTAGGAGTTTATAATAAACTACAAATAAATACCCAATGGTAACTTGTAGATTAACACAAACATTAACAGTACTTGAAAAGATAAATAAGATAGTTCACAAAGTGATTATAATATAAAAAACATCATAACCATAGCATACATTTAATAACAAGGTATTAGTCCAATTTATCTAGCATTGACAAGCATTCATAATGGATATGAATGATAATTGAGATGTAGAACAAGAACTTTATAAAAAACTATAATTGTATTCATTAAAAAAATTAAGTGTTGTTACAATAATTGATCATGGCCAACTCTACAGTCCAAAGAGATGAGGTAAAAAGTAGTTGAAATCATGGCTATAATATAATAGCACTTTTTAGTAAATTTTAGTCAGTCCTTAAATTATAATACAGATTTGCCTTTTATATATGAGGATGGTATTCACCTCTAAATAGCATGAGATTCCCATCTTGGGCCATGATGGCCACTCATGATAGTTACAATCATAATTCAAAATTTAAAAAAAAAAAAAATCTTCTCGAAGCCCTCAAAAAGATCTATGGGGGACCACCTAGTTGATACATGTAGGTGGTTGTGAATATCCATCTCCCAACTATTTTTATCTTGTATCCTTGTCTTAAAATGTAATTGTTATGAGGTCAAACTCTTAGTCTACCTTGGAAAGATTCATAGGGGGTTTATTGAATATCACCTCGACTTGAGTCACCAACCTTCAGTTCACCTAGAAGGGAGCTTCCATAGACACTTTGACCCCAGACACTTGGTTGATGCTTGTCATGGATTACATTGATATCTCAAGAACCACTCAAGTCCCTTACCTATTTGTTTTTATGACCTTATCCCTCATGACCTGGTCAAAGTGACCTAGGTGGACTCCAAATTCTCCATTATCCAGTAGGGTGCCATCTTGGTGGAATAACGTAAAAATAATAACCTCCTTAAAGTAGGTCAATATATTTTTCCTTCCCTCTTTCAAGGGTCATGTTATAGTCCAATCCACATTTAGCCACTCCTTTATATCCACATTCATGTTCCAAATGTATGTTTGATACAACCCCAAGTCTAAGGTGGGCATTAGTTTTAATTATGTGAACATGCCTTTATTAATCATCACTAGCAACTTCATATACTTCCCATCTATTTTTATGATCCTTTCAATATAATCCTAAATCTACTAGAAAAGTACATTGGTCTTTTCCATAGTCTACACCACCTTTCTTGTAATTGATAAGAGTAGTAAGAGGGCATCCTTGACCTACCCAATAAGCTTGGAGGGGAAGGACTCTCCATCTAGGATTATAGTGTTTAAACATAACTTTACATATCTTCAAGGAGTTTCTTTGACATATCATAGGTTTTATAGAGAATGGAGAGTGGATCCTCAGCCATCTTTTCCCCCAATGAAATTCCTCACCTTGATCAAGGATAATAAATCTTGTTATATGTTCCCTAACACTAGGTTCCTCTCTTGGATTAATTTTTATGTTAGATTCATCTTTATGCTTCCTATGGCTTGGTAAAACTTTAACTACACATCTAGGTTTCCTTGAACTATCATATCTAGTTCATGAAACCTTGGGACCATTATTTTAGTACTAAGAAGTGTTGAAGGAGATGTATAGATGGTGATGAAGGGTAGAGGACAAGTCAAAGGGGAAATTTATGAAGTAGAAGTGGTGAATGAGGAAAGCAATGGAGAGGGAAGAGGCATGGGAAAAAAGGGAAGAAGGATTAAAGGAGAGGACCATGGGAACATTTATGCCCATCATTACTCTTAGGTCATGCCCACCTAAGGGGAAATGACACCCAAGAGAGTGGTGTTCAACAAAAGGAAGATATTGGCTGGTTGAAGCCAAATCCTTGGGCACCCAAGGTAATGAAAAGATGGGGTTGAGGAGTGGCACATGGAGGAACCATGACTAGAGCTAAATGAACCATTGAGGTTAATAGAGGAAGATATACTAGAGCATAAGGTATATGGATTAAATCATAATATTTTCACCTTCTACTTTTTATTGGGTCTCTTACTCGAGTTGACTATAGATGCTAAAGTAGAAGGACTAATAGGGATAGCAAGAGCCACATGGGCTGACTATAGAAGTTTATGAGTTATTGATAGAGGTATCAAGATTATTGAAAGGGGTGTCAAGATGTGTTTGGGAACCTAATATACACTCATAATGGTTGAATATATGCTCACAAATGAAGATGTTCCAATAAGTACCTAGATTTAAGGCATGCCTAATGAAGGCACCAAAAAGGTTTTAGGTTGTGGAATGGATGGGGTGGATGGAAATGAGGAAGTAAGGATGATCAAGAGGACTAAGGCCAAAGGTTCTTGGGTGAAAAATATAGGGGTTTCAATGGTTAAAATAAGAGGCACCATTTAGGGAGCTTGTGGAAGGAGATCAAAACCAAGGGGTGTCATGACTAGGAGATGGAAGGCAACAGGAGTGAGGGGTTGAAAGGAGATGGAGGAAGTGGGAGTTGTAAGGGGTGTAACCTACATTGGTACCTATTCAGAGCCTCATTTTGTCTCACATCTAGACTAATGGTGACATATAACCTTAAGGTTTGTGCATCCTTGGGTTGAGGTGTCAGTGGTTGAGTTTCTTATGCCTGGGTTGCCTACCACTGAGTAACATGGGTATGGCTCAACTAGGGATAAGATACCAAAGGTAATAAAAGAGGCATAAGAATATTTGGGTTGAAAGGAGTGGGTTTTAATAGAGTAGGAGGAGGATGAGTAATTATATCATTAGGATTAGGGTATGCTTGAGGAGGTAGAGTTGGAAGAGATTGAAAATGAGGTGTAGGAGCTACTAGAGGATGTGGGGCTAGAGTCAGAACATGAGGAGGAGAAATAAGTAGAATAACCTATAAAATCCTCTTAAATATCATAGGAGGATTCATATTTTAGTCCTCTATGGAGTGATTAGGAGCTAGATGGAGAGTTAATAGTCCTACCTGGACCTTATTTCCCTTATTCTTCTTCTAAATCATGACCTAGGTTAGCACCTCCTAGTTTATCATAGTATTCAAGTAGATATTGTCATCATCCTCTAATTGGTGGTTGTAATTTATATTAAGGTGAATTAAGTGACTTTATAGATGAGCCTTTATCATGCCCTCAGGGTCCTAATGTCAGAGCTTGACTCTCCTTAGGGTGAAGGAATCATGTCCTGCCACCATTTTTTGAAAGGGAAAGAAGGCCTTATAAACATGGTGCCTAATGGAGATAAAGAGTCAAGCCTTATGATATAAGTATATGAAAAATCTAAATATACTTTATACTATATAGTATGTGAGCTCCTAATCTACCAGGTGATCTAGGATGAAGTATGGTAAGTGAAGGAACTACTTGAGAACACTTGTGACTCAAATCATTATCTATTTTCTGTAGTACCAATAATATCTAATGGCTATAATGGAATCCCAAATTTCCTATGATAAATAGGGAATTGGAGCCTTATTTATTATAGTGTAAACCACTAGGTATAAGTGCTTGAATATAACCCAAATGTGGTTCTATTATTGGTGGCCATATAATTTGTAAAAGACTACATGGACCATTGATCCCCCTAGAACCCATGTAGGAAAAATAGATGGCTTGAAAGTGAGCATCCTAAAGACCATGTCTATGAGGTAGATAATCAATTATAAGTTCCCTCTTGTCCAAGTATATGTTATGGCATTGATCAACTTGAATCTAATCATCCCTGCCATGTCCAAAAATTTGGAGCTAGTGAGGATTATATGTAGGAAGGGCACTCATAATTCATTAACATGGAAGTAATCTTAGGCCCTGAATAATTGGTTCATAAAAATCATACCCACCCAAACCACCTCCTATAAGGTGCAAACTATGTATGTGTTGATGTCATCCTTTTGACCCACTTGGTAGCTAGGATATTGGCCTAATCCTATAGGACATAATATATTTGTAAGATTTCAGTCCATGTCTTCACCATCACAACATCATAAGAGAAAGTGAAATTTTGGAGGAAGTAATATGACTTGTAAGAATTATTGGAGATGTCAATGATCTGGTGTTGAGATTTAGGTGAGTAAACCCAATCATATAATATGTTATAGACTCAGATGATAGTGAGAAGTAGGTTTCTAAACAAGTCAGCATAGGGGAACATCTCTGATTTTGTCCTAGCCCTATGAAGGTTGCATTTCTTATAATCCCAAAGGGCATATTCAAACTCTACCTATTCATCATTTTTAGAGCTTGATTCCCTAGTTACCTATTCAATTATTTTGAATAGGTCATTATATTTCTTGAACTTAGTTAAGACTTATAGGAATAGGGTATCATAGTACTTAGGCTCAACCTTGAGTTTAGATGAGGATGCAACCATTATATCAAGATGGAGGCCAATAGAAGGTTAATGAGTGTAGGGAGAAAAATGCAGGGGTATGTAATAGGAATTGAAAAGTAAGGATTTGAATTACTCTTGAGGATATATAGTGATAATCACTAGTGATATTTCCTTAGGATATTTATAAAATCATACATTCATCCCTTTATATTAATAGCATTTGGTGGCTCACTCAATGTGAATTTAAGTTTGAGTTAGTTTTTGGATATCCTATCTTTATTTCCTAATCCAGAGTTAAATTTTGAGTTCATGATCCTCCACTACCAACCAGATTTAGAAATGGTGATGCAATATTTTAAAATTATCCAATCAGGCCCAACTTTTTATTTTATTAATGCCTAGTGTATGGTAGGCACATGATTGCATCTCCTCAAGGCCTCTCCATTAACTCACACATTATACCATGTGTCATCTAGTTATTGGTCATATTTTTAATGGTTAGCACATAAGCATAGATTTATACCTCATGCTATACCTTTTAGAGGGGTGAGGTGTCAATTAGGGACATGTGGAATCCTCTTATTAATCTTCAAGCTCTATTTGTATTTTATTCTAAACATTCTATGTCATCATGTGGCCACCTTATCATATGCATGTTTGCCCTACATGGAATCTTATAAGTGGGTTGATAATTCTCAATATCTAACATATCTAATAGTTCTAGGGGTCTGGTCACTCTAACAACTTGTGACATGGTGCCCCTTGAGTGGGTTAGGTTCTCCCAGGCTTTGACATCTCTAATAGGTCCAGGGGACTAGCTGATATAAAAATTTGTGATGTGTTTCCCCCTAAGTAGGTTGGGCTCTCTTAGGATTTTACATCTCTAACAAGTTTGAGGGACTAGTTTCTCTAAAATATTATGATGTGGTACCCCTTGAGTGGGTTGGGATCTCCCAGGCACTGACATCTCTAATAGATCTAGGGGATTGGATGCTCTAAAAAATTATGATGTGGTAGCCCTAAGTGGGTCAGGTTCTAATATGTCTAATAAGTCTCATAGACTAGATGCTTTGGCAACTTCTGATGTGGCACCCTCTGAGTTGGTTGGGACCTCTCAAGATCTAACATCTTAGATAGGTCTAAGTAACTAGCCACTCTAATAACTTATGGCATGGTACCCCTTATGATGTGGCTCTCATCTATTTATCTATTAGTTCCTATTAAACCCACAAAAAAGACTAAGTAATAATAAAAATTCACCTAATATATTGAATTTACCATAATTCCATTAAAATTTTGATTTACTGTGAAGGGAATCAAGTTTGTTACTCATGTTGAGTATTGTCATTAATGTTAAAGATACATCTTACATGGAGTTGATGTCATTAAGAGAGAGTGCCTAGTTTGTAGTGTGTTGATGTGACAAGGTTCATTGATGGAGTGTTGTCATTGAAGGATGTCATCATGAAATATAGAATTTGAATGCAACTAATGCCTTATGGTTGCATGAAAGTATAGGTCTTTAAGGTCAAGTGCTTAACTAGCCTAAGTCTAGTCATGGCATGATGAGGTGAGTGAACTCAAGTATGTGATAGGTTTTTAAGGTTGTTTGATCATGTATGTGAGGCATTATAACACTCATGAGAATTTCATGTTGAGCCTACAAGGGTAGGACCTTTAGTTTAGGTCTACATCTAGACCTCTCTTAGACCCTGCCTGGCCTAACATGGTATCATGATCTATTATCAAGACATGTGAAGGATGTATGGTAGTGTTTAAACATGAGATAGGTTGTTTTATTATGTTATTGAGGTGGATATTTCATGAAAAGAGGCATGAAGTTCAATTTTAACTCCTAATGTAGTTTGCAAGTTAAGGTCTAGAGAACAAAGTGAGAGATTATGGCCTAATGAGGGGTCATGATCATATTTCAAGGTGTTTTAGATCATGAAATCATTTTCAAAGGTGAGGTATTTTGTTTCAAGTTTTTTCATGTAGTTTGAGTTCATAGTATGAAATAAAAGACATGGAAAGTTGCTTGGAGGTTTCTTGAGTGCTCATAATGAAGGCTTCTCAACCTGAGAAGGATTTTATTGTACTCATTAGCTCATAAAAAAATTTCATGGGAACCTAAGTATCTCATGGTCTATTTGGAATATTCCTAGCTCAAAATTCCAAGAATTATTTTTTGGATTGAGGGGCTATTCTTAATGAATGATCGTTAAGAGTAGAAATTGGTTTGAACCCTCTTTGAACCTTAATAAAGACTTGATGTTGAATATGTTGCTAAAAAGTGTTTAGGATGGATTAAATTGCTCAAGTAATCTATTGGATGTTGTAGTGTATTCTTCCAAGTACCTGCATGTGTTATTGGTTAGAGAGAGGAGAGATAAAATGTTGAGTTATAGGCTTGTTTCTAAAGAAGTTATTGTAGAAGTCAAAATTTGCATTAGACATAGTAAGTAAATGGATAGAGGAAGAAGTTAGAGACTCATGTTTAATTTCAATTAAAGTTTCTAGATAATTTCTAGTATTTAAGTGCTCTAAATTGGTCATCCAAGTTATCCAGTCATTAACAAGCATAATGGTGTAAACAGTGAAAAACCCATGCAATAGTATAAGATGAATTGGATCATGTTTTCATGATAGAATGATGAAACCAAGTGCATAAATACTTTTTTCAATAATTTTAAGACATTTTAATATTTGGTATAATTTTTATAGGTCAGTGAATATGGCGAAAAATTTTCTCACAAGTTGACCTGTCTAGTTTAGATAAGATAGTGACATATAAGGTCATGAGATTGGTCTAAAAGACCAATATTTAACATTAGACCATATGATTTTTATATTTAAGGATGGTACACACACACACACACACACACACACACACACACACACACACACACACACACACAAATATAATAAGACCATATACATGCATCACAATTAATTTAAAGTGTTTATATGGTTATTAGAGGTCTGAGTCACCATGATTGATCTTTAAAGTAAACTAACAGTTCTAAGTGAGTTGTAGAGATGTTCTTGAGCCCTTATCTTCTGAGTGGAAGTGTCTAATGCATATGGTGATATTTTTGAGGTAATATAATTTTTTTATAAGTTATTTATTTTCATTTTTATGTGAGTAAATTATTTGATATATTTAGTTGTTCAAGACAAACTTTTTTGTGTTTTCAAAGGCCTAAAGTGAACAATGCTAATAGAGTGTTTCAAGTGGTGATTGGACCTAAAAAATGTCATGGTGTGTAGATTATGTTTTATAAGTCCTATTTTATTATTTTATGAAAATTTCATGTCATTTATATATGTTTAGAGTGTTCCCAGGGGTCATAAGGTAACATGTCCTAAAGTAAGCGTAGTGGAATTAGGTCTCCATGTGACATAAAGAAGGATTTGATCTATTTGAGTTATGGAAAACCTAATGTAATTATTTATTCTTACTTTTAATGTGTACTAAGGCATATTGTGTGTCCAATATAATTGGGCAAGTGTGTGTGGTCAACCAAGAGGTGTATGATCAAGAGGCTTGTATAAGATCAAAGCTTTTTAGGCCTAATTGAAGTTTTAGAGATTTGATTTGAGGAGCAAATGAGATAGAAGACCCTTTAGTGGAAGGAGGTATTATATACCATCAAGGGGGTGTAAATAAAATTTCATAAAGATATAATAGGATATATGTGTATTAAAATCAAGGTTGTACGACCTAAATAGTCTTAAAGAGACCTAGTTAAGTGAAGAAGCCTAGAAGGCAATTTGAGAGAAATAAAAGTGTGAAGAGATAAAGAGGTGGTCATCATCTATTGGTTGAGAAACATAATGTTATGAAGGTGATCAAAGTAATCAAGTGTTTTATTTGGTTTTGAGTCATCTAGCAGGGTTGGTGCCTCCTTGTAAGTGAGTGCTTGCTAAAGCCTATTCAAGTGGGTGCTGGTCTAGTTGGGGTTAGCACTTCACTAAATTTGGTTTTTGCCTTGTAGGAATATGGTCCATTTTCAAATATAAATGGGTTTTCTTTCCCTTGAGTTTTTACCACATATGTGATGTGTTCTTTTGTTTCATGCTTATGTGGATAGTTGCTTATGTTTGGTATATTTATATGTTTGTTTGAATGGTTCATGATTGCTTAAGTGTAATTGAAGAAAAGGTTCTAAAGATCGATTCACCCCATCCCCCTCTCCATCATTATGATTCCAACAACTCTGAGAAAGAAAAAAGACTCTAGGAACTTATTTTGAATGTTGACCTATAAGGTTAGTGTTGTAAATACTTAAAATAATAAACCTACTTTAGTCACAAAATAAACAAAGTTTTCCATTACTCAGGGAAATTAGGGTTATACAATATTTTAGAGGTCTAGTTTAGGTAAATTTGGTTAGAATGAAAGAATGGATCAAAGGGCTCTGGTTATGATAATTTTTAAAGTAGGGGTCCCCCATTTCTATGAAAAAGGGGATTATTGGCCACAACACAAGCTAGAATAAAAATTAGACCATTGGATCTATCAAGCAATGTAGTGGGCATTACTTCTCTTTGTTCACAACTAACATCTCCCAAACAAATCCAAAACCCATAAATAACAAAATACCCATGATTATATTATGTTTTAATAGAGATGTGCATCTCTGAACAAGCATCTATGTAAGTTATGTAACACAAGTAGATAAAAATAGTGCAGCAGCTCATATACATGGAAAATTGATAAATGAAAGAGCATACATGTTTAAATGAAAATAAACATACACAATGTTAAATATGAGTTAAGCATGAGATCAACATAATAATCAACAAAGCATCACATATATCAAAATAATAATAGTCCATGTACAAAGGCCTCTAAGGATGAAATATGAATGTCAATGTATATCATAAAATAATGCCATATACATCACTAATATATACATATCATAGTGTCAAATTATAAAAATGCTAAATAAATCTAACAAATCAACTTGACTTTATGAATCCATAGGTCTTGTAGGAGGTGGTCCTAGTGGTGGTGGTGGTTTTGTATACTAAACTAATTAACTTGAGACTATTATCCCATATGCCCTGGTCTTATAACGAGATGACCTATTACTAGCCATTTATGCATTCCATACCTCAAATGTAGTTATCTATTGATCTCTAGGGATGGTGATCTCATATGCCTTGTGATAATAGGATGCCTCATCCTTATCCTGAAGGATATCAAGTATCTTCTATGATAATATTACCTATGTTTTGGATATATGACCCTCATCTCACTCATGTTAGATCTTTTGTACATCTATCAAATCCTTATCCCTATTTAATATAGTTTGATCTCATTTTACATGTATTTGTGTTTGTACCTACACCATCTATGCCACCTTTACCTTTAATTGGGTAATCTTTTATTGAAGGGAAGTCATGTCCTCATCTTGAATATATATTGTAACTTGAAAATCCTCCACTCTCATCTCTAAACCCTAGATTTCACCTACTCATTCCATAACTTCCTCCTCCAAAACAACCCTATCCCTACCTGCCCTAATTGTACTTGATGGCCCTACCTAGCCTGGATCAATTGATGTATTTGTTATAGTTGTTAAGCTTAGATACACAATTATAACCTAGGTTTCATCCCCTTTATCATCCCTTATATCATCACCCTCACCCCCAATGTTGTGCCAACTACTACCACTATCACTAGCCTTATTGTTCTTTTCAACCTTAGTCTCATCAACATCCATAGGACCCTAACCCTATGTTTGCCCACCCTATCTAGCTACCTATCTAGCAGTTATCAACCTTAATACACACACTTATACCCACTAATGTACATACTCTATTATAACACCTACATCTACCAAGCCTCCTACATAGGCCCATAGAACCTATGGCACCATCACATAGTTGCTAGTTTGTTTAATCATTAGAATCATTGGAGTATCTTAGTTAATCTCTTAGGTGGCATGTGTAAACCACCTCACATACTCAAGGGCATTTTTTAAGATGTTTAAATATCATAATACCTAATATATCTAATATTTCTCAATAATATGAGTTTGTCTCCCTATGAGGAAGCACCTGGTCATCATAAAGCTAGTATACCATCTATCCTATGACCACTAAAACTAGTATGGAAGATAAGGCCACCAAATGAATAACTCAATCGTCAACTCATAAAACATCGACTAGTAGTGGTATAACTCATCCTAATGTCCCTTATAGCTTATACCTATCTAAACCTAACCATAATCTAATGTCTCCTCAAGGTCCTTGACTTATCTCTAACCAACTAGATGCTCTATGTCTATGTTCTCATGGCCCCAAATCTATAGTAGTATAAACATTATGATTTTGTATCCTCTTTAGTACACCACCATGTGTAGGTATCTCTATAATTGGGATAAAACTATTATCCCCCAATTAAATCTCTTCACATCATCCATGATCGATCAGATGACTCCACCTAGGCCCATGTGAAAGAAGCAACTACTCTTGTCATGTAACAATATATTGTTGACAATGGCCATTAGAACAATAACCTCCCTATCGATCAAAGTTGGTGGTGAGGGGTCCCTAAGGGCTAGTTTGTCTAGTCACAAGTCTGTATATGTCTCTAAAAATTCAATATCAACCTTTCCATGAATCATGGGAATATCTATAAATTTGATCAAGTCATCCAACACTACTTGATACTATGTTGTATCTATCCAGAATAGTCTACATCCTCTCATCAGTAGCTTAAAGATCCTCCAAGTATCCTCAAGTGTCATTGTGGCCTCCCCAATTGGAAAGTGAAATGTCAAAGTATCAGAGTGTCATTGCTCTACCAACACATTCAAGTCTGTATAATCTTTATGGATCATAGGCATCCAAACAATGTCATACAAATACACGGCTTGTAGTAATGTAACCATCTCCACTATCTATATTTATAATGTTTGTAAAATAATGGGAATGTCACTATCATATCATCAATACTATGAGCCACTTTTGTAACCATAGATAGATTAACATCAAGTTATATTTATTTTATTGTCTAGCCTATGCCTACCCTATCATACCTATTCTCCCCTCTATCCTATAATTTGTTGAGGTGTGTAAACATTATTAATATGTAATAACATAAATATTGTTGTTATAATAATATTATGTTAATAGCTTATGGTTAGTTTTGTTTAGTTTAATGAATGTATTGTTAGTCATAATATATTCATATTTAGTGGGTTGGTTAGTCAGAGTTTGTTTTAAGATTTTAGTGGAGATTTGATCTCCCCAAATATAGGAAAGACTCTTCCTATATAATTTGTAATATCACATATATGTTAATTAGATGGAAAAAAATAATGTTATATTGTGTGTTAAATATTTATTTGTGTGTTTGAATCCTTTTTCCATGTTAATTTTATGTAAAACTAAACTAGATATATTAATTGGTATCAGAATAGGATATTATCATAGTATATGGAATCCTAAACTTGTATGGGGCAGATCCATTATTATTTATTGTCACCCCTTTTATGAGAGTTTTATAGTTTTTTGTTATCATGGTAATGCAAATAGGAGTGTGGAAATATTTTTTTATTCTTTACATTGAATATTTTTAGAATATCTAGAGGGGAGCATGCAAATTTTGATGTGCAACTTAAGGATAATCTTTGATCTCTTTACAATTATATACATAATCAGATTTTTACACATACCCCTATGAGTATGGCTAAATCCTTTTGCAAGGTACTATGTATCATTCTTAATTTTCAATGTTTAGATAGTGTTTTTATTGGACAACAAGAAGAAAAATTTATTCAGCTGTGGATTCACTATTCATTAGACAGGTTCAGTTTTCTATTAGAATTTCTACCAAGCTCATAGAATTAAGGTTCATCCCAAATCGACAATGCAACAAATGTGCCACTCCTTATGAAAAATAGACAACTTTGAGATCTTCATGAGACTTGTGCCTTCCTCATGTAGTTTTTTTTTTAACCATGATCCATATTCAAGATTCACCATCCATGCATGCAGTTTTCCTTGTAGTACATACAATTACACTCTCAAACATATGACCTCAAATTCATCGAAGAAATCACATGATCTATTATTGTGAAGTGTTTGGGAAAGACATGACTCCTTCAATATCTTTTTATCCACTTAGATCCATGAAACATTATTTGGATAATTCACTCTCTCCATGCCTTCACTATTCAATCACATTTCACATCTATATTTTTTTCTCATCTATATTACTAGTCAGTATTTTATATCTTTATTTAAATTAAGTCACTTTTTTTTAAAATAGTCTATTATTCATTTAGGTGAGTTTAGTTCATTTCAATAGTCATTTTAAGTGTCATTTACATCTTTTATATTCATGGTTAATACCATTTATTGTATCACATGGTCATAGGAGGATTGATGTCATTTTAGTATAGTTTTATAATAGTAGATTTTTATAAGTATAAAGAGCTTACTCAATAGTTTTAATTAAAAGTCCCTTTAGGATTAATTTATTGTCTTTAGTGAGTCAATTAGTGAGTTTTAAAAAAAAAATTGAGTCATTTTAATACTATTTAAATACTTAAATATAATAATGAGTCTTGTATGTTATAAAATAGTGTCATCATTTGTAAAAAGTTTTTTATGTCTTTTTAATGAGTTGTCATTGTTAAAAAGTCTTTGTATCAGTTTTGATTCCTTGTCAAAAGTCAAAAGTCTAAAAAAGAAATAAATTTGTAAAAATAAAAAAAATTACCTTACAAATGCATTTTTGGGCAACCCCAATGTCCTAAGCCAAATGTCAAAAATATCAATCTTGAGGAGGGACTTTATTCCCTTCAAAGCAACATGAATATGAGATACATCAGCATATAAGTTAAGTGAGTAGCTTCATCAACTATAGAAAGGAATAAATAGAGGTTGGAATTTTCATATCCTCCAATTAGCCACTAGCAACAGGGTCACTTTCTAATTTAGTGGCATTTTTATTTTCAATTGTGTGGTGTGTGTTTTGCAGCATAGTGTGTTTTTGAATAAAAATAGATGTATGCATGTTCACATTTTTCATAAGTGAACTATATATTCCTATATAACTTCTCTAAAATGTGAGAATGATGAGAGATAAAAACTATAACTGCACATCATGATGTGGTTTATGGTAAGCCAGTTATAAAACCATTGTTTATGGTTGTTGGTTATCCATATGAAAACCATCCTATTTTGGGTGTTGGTTAGCCATTTATAAAACCATCAGGTAAAGTTTGTGGTTATCCTTAGAAAATTATCGAATCATGAGTATAGGTACAACTATGGGAGATTTATTTTCCCCATGTTCACATTAAGGGGGTGTAGATAGGATTAATAATGTTTAAAATGGGGCGAATGTTGAGGTGTGTAAACATTATTAATATGTAATAACATAAATATTTTTATTATAAAAATATTATGTTAATAGCTTGTGGTTAGTTTTATTTAATTTAACAAATATATTGTTAGTCACAATATGTTTGTATTTAGTGGGTTGGTTAGTTGGAGTTTATGAGATTTTGGTGGAGATTTGATCTCTCCAAATATAGGAAAGACTCTTCCTATATAATTTGTAATATCCCATATATGTTTAATTAGATGGAATGAAACAATTTTATATTGTGTGTTAAATATTTATTTGTGTGTTTGGATCCTTTTTCCACATTAATCTTCTATAGATCTAAACTAGATATATTATAATTTGCATCCCTTTTGAGTCCCTTAAGCTAGTTATTTAGCCTTTTAGGATGAAGTCACCATTTATGGCATTTTCTACCATTTTTAGGTGAAATCATCATTTTCAATTTTTTTTTAAAATGGTGACTTCACCTAAAAATGGGGGAAAATCATCATTTAAGTGTTTTCTAGTGTTTTTTGGTGATACCACCATTTCTATAAATG
This sequence comes from Torreya grandis, assembly GCA_037957365.1. Taxonomy (NCBI): domain Eukaryota; kingdom Viridiplantae; phylum Streptophyta; class Pinopsida; order Cupressales; family Taxaceae; genus Torreya; species Torreya grandis. Next base: position 2,460,687 of record JARHVA010000133.1, on the reverse strand, counting down.
GTGACTTCATACAAAGTCTTCAATTTTCTTTATAAAGCCATCATTTTCCCTTCCACAACAATGGTGACTTTGTAAGTTTTATCCCTAAATATAGTAATAGATACATTATAAAAACCCTTAAAGGCTAAGGTAAGGTCACTTACCAGAGGTCCAATGTGTGGTGGTTTCATGTGCTCCCTCACTCGGTCGCTCAAGTGCCTTTGTCCTCATTTTCATGCCATTTCTCATTGATTTTTCTCACAAGGTTAGAGCTTCAAAGTTTTCAAAGGGTTTGGGTGAAAATGAAAAAAATTCACCCCATGGGGTGATTATATACCCTATAAAATTAATTTTTCACCCCCAAGGCCTAGAGTTTCTTGTTTTTCATTCCTATAGCTCTTATTTCTAGCTCTGTGGTCCATTTTTCATGTCGTTTGATCCTACATTCCCTATTTTTTTATTAGATCATGTTGTTGGGCCTTTTAGAGACCTATTTAATAGCATTATTTTTTAGACTCATCTTGTGTTAGTTTGAATTTACATATTTGTACTAACTAGTTCTCTAGATTTGCTTTGTTATTTTATGTCAGATCATCATGACTCCATTTATAGATTTACTACATGAGATCCCTTTGCCAACTTGCTTGAGGATGGCAAATTATTTTTGACCAATTACCATTGTATCCTACCCTATTGGCTCAAAATCAAATTTAACCCGATCTATCTACCCTACTAGGGAAAATTGTTGTTCCAATTATTATAACCCTTTTAGGCAAATCATTACTTTTTTACCTATCCATCCTACCAAGGCATTTTTCCTATGCTAATGATTATGGCCAAATCATTATTTCTACCCATCCACCCTACTAGGGTAAATCATTATGCCACTAATTATAACTACTTTAGGGAAAATAAATATTTCCACCCCCATTACCTCTAGATCATGTCATTTTTTATTTTCAACAGAATGTTTGACAACTCTATTTACCACCCTATCCCTCAATGGGGCATCTAGAGCTTGTCTATCACCCTCTAGAGTATTAGCAAAGGCATTTAATTTTTTTTTCATTCTTTGAGAAGATGTTATTTTTCATGTGTCTTGAAATACCTTCCTAAATAATGAAAAACTATAGACACCCCATTTTGGTCATAACCATGTTCCAACTAGACTTTAGATTGGTTTCTAGCAAATAATGTGAATTAAGCCTAAAAATAACTGAATACCCCAATTTCATATACACATCAAACATTAGTGCCCAGAATCATGCTGATTCATCCCTATTTTGGGTATTATCCTATACGTAATGATAACCTCCCATGGATTCAACTTTAGTCAAATAATGACCTAGAAAATTGACAATTTAACCTATGAACCCATTAAGTAAGGCACTTAAACAAATCCTAAAATGCCAAAACCCTAAGCAAAATACATTTACTAAGAAAATGTAATTAACTAATTAAGTGAAATTTTTATGTGCAATTAGTGAATATCAATTTTGTAAAAAGGAAATTTTAATAAAAATGAGGTCATGTTAATTTCATCATCTTAGAAGTCAAGGAATTGAAAATAACTCCATAATAAGCCTTAAATTTAGAAATGGAGAGCCATGCTTAATAAATGGGATCTCTATCCAAAATATTAATTATTTGTCCCCTCCCTAACATAGCCATGGTTAAATATAACCTAACTACACTTATTTTAGGGTTAGTTTGAGAGCCTATAAATACAAGTGTCAAGGCCATTGCTTAACAAGCTTCTTTTTGTATAGTTATAATGCTAAATTATTAATAAATAGCTTCATTTTACTAGGCCAAGCCACAAGTGGAAAAGAAGAGGTACTACCCACAAGGCAATTACATTTAAAAAGGACTCTATTGGACATAAAATCTAAGTAACAAAACACTCACATACCCAAAAATAAGCATCATTTGACAAAGGACGTAAAGGTAGTTTGTCATCTTTATTTCTTAGTTGTATTTGTGTTTAGCTTTTTTATTGCTCACACAAATTCTTAGGAAAGTATTTATTGATTTCATAGATTTTTTTGATATTGGGGTTTTTTAATTATACTAACAAGAGAGAGATAAAAATCTCCTTCATAATCCTAGGCTACACTCTTCACTCTGATGAGGATAAGAAAATCCAAGCCAGGGGAGAGAGATGAATTCGTTGATCACCCTGAGTTTGTAGTGTACGTAATAAGGGAAATTTAAAAAAAGGTAATCCAATATATGAAATAGAAAATAAAAATATTGAAGACTTAGACAAAGGTAATAACCCTCGAGGTGATTAATGATGGTGTGGAGAAAGAAATAGAATCCCTAAATGAGATTCTAGTATAAAATTTTAAATGAAATTTAATAGTGTTCCTTGGTAGTAAAAGGTGAAAAAAAATATAATATTGTTAATTTAGATGCCATGCTAGGGAAGTTGATGAAGGATTTGAAGAACATATTTCCATAGTTTATACTCATGAGCTCTTAGGACATTGGGCTATGTCAAAGATTTATGATCTATATGATAACCTCACTACAAGAGTGAGCAATGAAATTTATGTCTTTCTCAATTCCATTGATAGTGCTACAAATTTTGGAATTATTTCAAGAGGCACAACTTGTCTGATTATTTTCTCCATATGGTAGATTGGATTATTTTATTGAGTTTCTTTCCAAGTTATCCAAGTTCATGGTTTATTTTAAAGGCAATATGTAGGAATCAAATAACATAGATAGCATAAAGGTCATCAACCTAGTTATCTATGCTAGGAGAATATAAAATGTGTCATTGTAATGAAAGGCACACAAAATACTCCCTTAGCTAGACATTCAATGTTTTTGGCCAAGATTAGTTACTTTTCAAAGCACTAATTAGAAACATGTCAAGAATATAAAAATACTATCAAGAATGTGTTATATCCTTCCAAACTCAATAATTTGTCATTTATAAAGCTCCACCAAATACGTATAAAAGTGGATAGACAACTATTTTTGGCAGCTTATTATTTATTTTAAAGCATTGTACTTTTTTCATGATGTTATAGCTTCATTTATATTTATAAAATTAGATTTAAAATCTTTGCATGTATTAAAAATTGATATGAGCTAATGTCCATATAATTATAAAATAGTTTTTATTTATGTTTCAAAGAGAGGAATATTTAAAAATATTAATCTCAGATTTCCATGGAAAGTCCATATGGGTTTTTAATGTATTTTCTTCTCTCAATTTATAAATGTGCATGATATGTTAAATTCAATTGATTAATAGATGAAATTTATGTATATAAAAAAATTCAAATTAGCTATAATGTGAAAGAGTTATCAAAGCTCTTTATCCAAGAGCTCATTACCACAGTCATAGACGCTTCAAAATAAAGAATAAAGCTAATTATTATTCACAAAATCATTTCAAAGGACATGAAAAATATGTGAAAAAGATCATATATTACAATGAATATCCCTTGCTTAAATATTCAAGGAAAAACAAGATGCAAGCTAAATTAGCCAATGTGAGACAAATCCACAGATAGGATAAAACTAGGTAAATACTAGTAACCTAGTTAGAACCTAGAAAGCATGAGTAATAAAATACTCTAACACTCCCCCTCAAGTGAAGATAGGGAATAACAATAAATGATCCAATGTGAAGTCAAGTGTCCTTATGGACACCAATCCATCCTATTAAATTACATGGACGTCGATTCATTGTAACTACCAAGTGAAAGTAGGAATGGTGTTGAATACAAGGATCACTAAATATGAACACTATGCTTCAAAGTACTAGGTATAATTATGAACTCAAAGAATCATCACTTGAACACCTTCTAATAAGATGGTGATAAGTGACCACAAATACTAGTGGGGCTACCACACTGGTGTCACTAGTGGGGATACCACACTAGTGTCATCATAAAAATCACCAAGAAGACCATGGAGTCAAGTAATAATCCTCATATGGGTTTTGACAAACAAAATTCCTAAATAAGATACCCATGTACAAAGGAGAAATATAGAAAAAAATCAAAAAAGTGCAACATATACATATTACTCTCATAAAATGGAGAAAAGAAGATAACCCGTAGGAAAAACTCCTCCCCCAAAAGGGAGAAAATAAGAATAGAGAGATAAAAAAGCCCACAAAATATGATATTAAAGTAGTCTACACTCCAAGTACTCAAAAGTCATAAAGGAACTCAATCTACACAAGTGGTCTAAATCCACTACTCAATCATAAAAATAATTGACATTGGGCTTCACCAAAATAGCTTCAATCAAGAAGACTATTAGTGGTGATGAAATTACAAAAGATTATTGCATGTGGAAATAACTCTCAACACTTATAAAGCAAAATGTACACCACACCCCCCCATAAGGCTGACTAGGTGGAGTGGAGAAAAAAAATGTTTGCACAAGTGGTCTAAATCCACTACTCAAACACCGAACAAGATAACACTGTATACATTATAATAACTCCATATCATACTAAAAGAGACTATCAAACTATTGAAAAAGATGACACTGGGATTCACTATAATAGCTATAATTTAAGTTGTGGGAGACTATCAACTATTGAAAATGGTGTTGAAAATATAGATAAAATCTCTCAAAGATGATGGCCCATAGTGGTGATGGAAGAGACAAATAACTAAAGAAGTGAAAAGGTGACTAGAATAGAGCACACAAATACATGAAGATAGACATGGCTAAATCAACAAACCCCCCATAGTAATTTATAAATTAGTGTGAGTATAATATAACCCATACACAAAAAATACCAAATGGAAATAAGGAAGACACTTAGCTTCACCAGAATATCTCTAAATGAGGAGACTATTGATCTATTGAAAAATCCATCAAGAGAGATGCTTCAAAAATAAGGAACTGAAGAGGTGTCCTCATAAAATAAGGTGAGGTGTTAAGAAAGGGGCCTCGAGGAGACACGACATAAAATACCAGTGTGTTAAAGTACTAATGCATGTCATGGGATGATGGAAGAGTGTGGAAAATGGATAAAAAATCCATAATGTGTGTAAACACACTATAAAATGATCATTAGCCAAAAACAACAATGTGCAAAGCACATGTAAAAGGACATTGGGTTCAACTAAAAATACATTCAAGATAGTGTGTGTGTCAAGTAAAATGTAGGGCCCATAACATAAGAAACACCCTAGTAGTGATAATGCACACTCAAGAATTAGACGTCAGACTTAGTCAAAAATGCATCCATGAGTACAACAAATGATGACAATGCAATTTAAAAAAAGCAAGAAGGAAGTTTGTGTTGCCTGTGAGGGGATCTAACCTCCTACTAGATCAGACCTCACCCTTAAATATTCAATAAATGAAAGAGATAAGGTATGTGAAAAATAATAAATATTCCCTCAATAAATACTCACCACATAGAAAATGAATCACCACTAAAATGTCACCATATTGTATAAAATTAGGTGTCTTCAGTCATGGGCCTAGTCAAGCACTTATCTAGTTGTCTAGGTCAGACTATGACTTGTTCCAATGTGGCACAAGACTTGACTAATCCTATAGTGCTCAACATTTGACACTCGACTACACTAACATCACTTTACATAAGGTTCAAGCCTTATACACTCACCAAAAGTATAGTGGATAAAGGATTGGGGTTTGTCTTGGGCTAGTTGTGTTATGGCACAACTCTATCCTTTAAGGATTTTGGTTAGTACAATAGCGGTGGTGCATTCATGGGTGAAATCTATCCTAGAGTGGGGAAAACTAACTATCCATCAAGAACAAATGGATATAAATTAGGTCTATAGCTACATGGACACAAGCCTATGGTTCCCTTGGCTTAACAATATTCCGGCACTTAAGAGGTCACTAGGTACCCAGTTGAGGGACTTAGGCATAGATTTGTGCTTAGATGTAGGTATCATTGTGAGGCATAAGGTCTTACCTATACTTCAAAAAAAATCTATATTGGGTGCAAGAGTCTTCCTAAGCTACAATCACACCATAGATTAGTTAGGTTAGAATCTTGTAAGAGCTCAACACATATACTATAGACTTAAACATTCAATCCATTACACATTGCACAAGGCCTTCATCATTAACAAAGTTTAACAACAATAAATCTATATTACTAGGGACTGAGCAAATGCTCATCTTGAGCTACTAAAGGCTTAAAATATCATAAGTGAGCTTGGGAATTAAAATATGGAGAAATAAAGGCATCTCAAACTAACTCTAAGTTCTAATGGTGAACATAATATCTAGAACCAATCTGCTAGGGCTTCACTACTCTAATCTTCTTCTTGATAACTAAACTCAACCTAATTTTATAGTGATTCAAGGTGTCTTAGTGATATGGGGAATGGAGCACACTGATTGTTGAGATAGCATTGGATTTAATCATTCCATTGGCTCCATTACGCTACCTATAATGAGTTTTAACTATCTTATACACTATTTTCCTAATGATGATTGAGCCAGAAAAGAGTTAGTTTCCTACTAGTTGGTGCCACAAGATGACCAAATAGCAATCATGACAAGTGATTACCTCATACCCAAGTGTCTACTATGTTGGTGTGGATCTTATAATTAGATGGATTTAGGGCCCAATATTACACCATACAAAATTGTTAGTCCATCCTTGGACTAATCTTTCAGTGCCTTAGGTACATAAAACTTAGGTGTATGCTCCTTTAGTTCCACTCTAAAGTCCTCAAAACCCTGGATTGTGATCTTGATTTCCTATATGGTGTTGTCTATTTCTATGGAGGTGGCACTGAGGGAAAGCACATCATTTTTATCCAACTCTTTCCTAAAGTACTGTAACCTTTCATTTGCCTTTGTTACACCTCTATTGAGAATCTCTCCTTTCTCATAGGCCTTTATTTGTACTGCATGGAAGAGTTCTTCCAATTCCTACTCCTAGGTCTTGATTTGGGCACTTAAAGTGTTGACTTACACCATTATCTAAGTACACTCATCCCTTCTCATAGTGTATGCCTATGCCATCAGTGTGTCTTTTTCCCATTTTGCCTTTTTAAGGCATGCATCGATGAGATGCTTAAGTGAATTTGCAAAAGATTACGTCAGTCACTTATATTCCATCTTCAAGCTTCATGAAGAGGTCTTCCACCTTTTCAAGTTTTGTGATAATCTCTTACTTTATACCAGTGCAAGGGTCCTCCTCTTCTTCTAGTGCTAATTGCACCTTCAATCTTGGGAGCATCTGCTCCACTAATGCACACACCTTATCAACCTCTAAAAATTTTGAAGTGTCGATTCTATCTAGGAGGGATGGCTCAACTTACTCCACATGCTTAGCTTGTTTTTGTAACTTTAATTTTATGGCCTTACTCTTTTCCTTTTCCTCTTTCTCTAGCATGATATTATTCCATCTTGAGGCTCTAACATCATTAATGATGTTATTTCACACTATTTGGGAAGTCATTTAGAGGAGGGTGTTAGCTAACCTTACGAGATTCAATAAGTGGGGGTTGAAAAGAAGTGAGTCCTGCCCTTCCTCTAGTTGGTCTACATTAGTGATTTCCTTTTTTGGTACCTTGAATTGAGGCTTATCCATATAACTATCAAATGCAAAGGATAGTTGATGGTGTGTCAGTGTCCTAGTATTTTTAGGGGGCATGTACTCCATCATATAATAATATTTATCCATGAACCCATTTTATGCCTTATTTTATAGGCTTAGCTAAAATTCCTCTCCTTGGATGGCCAACTTTGTCTACTCTAACTCTTATTTGTTAGAACTAACACCTTATTCAACACTTTCTTCTGATGTGTCTTACTTATCCAATAGGGGTTCTTCCTTGAACTTGTCCCCTTCATCCATTTCTTCCCTCTCTTTAGTGCCAAATTTTCCATCTTGGATTTGTTGGGTTTCACCTATACACTCTTTTTACTTCTTTAAGGTGCCATTATCACCTTCCTAGTCTCTAGGCACCCCTTCACTACTTGGGTGTGCCTATGGTGTGGCTTCCTCTACTATATTGGTGGGGGATCTAGGCACCTATGTTGCTTTCTCTTTTATGGGTTATGTGCTTACAACAACCCTCTATTATTCCTTTTCTCTCTTGGCCTTTTCCTTTTGGGCCATATTTATTTCTACCTTCCTCTTTTTCACTATTGCAATCATATTTTCCTCCTCAACCCTTATCTCCCTAACCTCGACTTTATCAATCTTCACCTAGGTAATGACCTTAGCTTGCATAGAATCCTTTTTTAATGAAACTCCAACACTAATTTTATATGGTCCTTACTAAGTTCTATTTTCATCCATCATTACCTCTTCTCCTCCTTAGTTTATGTAGGCTACATTTTGGGTTTTGTGATTGGGGTGCTTGATGGTTTTTTTGCTTCCCCAAGCATGATAGTAGTGTTGCCTTAGAGAGCCTCATGAATTTATATAGTGATGGGATCTTCTTTTTTTTCTTCCTATTAGATGATTTACACCTTCATCCTTTCATATTTTTCTTCTTCTTCTTCTTTTTGTACCCATTATGCTTCTTCTTCCTCTCACACCTCTTGTACCTCCATCTCTACCAAGGTTAACATGGGCATCACCACTAGCCCCTTAAACTTCTTCTTTTTCTTCTCCCTTGGCTTGGGTGATGAAATTCCCAGCATGAATATTTCATGCTTCTTCTTTGGTGTAGAGGGGGTAGCTTTCTCATCAGAGGTGATCTTCAATTAGAGGCACTCTTGTATTTCTCCAAGGTTTCTCCCCATTTATTTTGAGGAGATTTTCTAGGTTCCACTAATGCCAACTCTCCTTATTCACTAACCTGAAGGGGGAAGTCATCATCTTTGTCCATATGCATGCCCTTATTCCTTAGATTTATCTCATAAAATAACCTATAGATGTGCCCCAAGATGACTTCTCTTTTGAGGGGATAGATGTCAATGGCATCTGAATCACCCTCCTCATCTTTGGTTGTTTTGCCCTTTGGGTGCATGTATAGGTTCCTCAACCTACATATTTTTGTATCCATGGTCTTCACTTGGATATCCACCTACTATGGATTGGGTATTATTCACAACATCTCTCTGAAGTACTTAGATAAAAACACATAAGGAATTTTTATCCAACTAGAGTGCTTCCTATTTATGAGTGCCAATTGAATGATGTAAAAGTGTTTCATAATGGTGAAAGTCATCATTCCAAGTAGACTATAGGGGAGTTTCTCAAGGATGCTCCATGTTTCTCTAAATGCTTCAATATATCATGCGTACCATCCTATTACTCAAGATTTATACTTTGGGGTGAAGGTAGGGGGCAAGTGTAGTTATGGCGTTTTAGTGTCGGAGAGTCATTATGCATTGGGAAGACCTAAAGGTTGTCCTCATCACCATATGGCATGTCAATATCTTCCATCATAATAAATATCAACATGGACCCCATTAGAATTTATCTCACACCATATGACATTCAAGTGTGTTCTTGATTATGTCTTTTACAATGAACATGGTGATGTTTAATTCCACCCTCTATGTAATGTGGTAAGTAATGCATAGGTAGGTCTTTGTTACATCTACCCATCAACTATCAAGACATAGTTTTGAACTCATTAAGTGCACAACTACCCTCATCCTAAGATCATTGAAGTCATTTATTAGGAATGTAAATCCTCATTTGTTTTAATCTAGGGGTTTCTTGATCCTTTCAACTTTAGTGTCATCTACCATCATTTGGTTGATGTTTGCACTGGAGCTTGGGAATCTAGTGATTCACTGATAAGATTTATAGACAACCTCATGCACCTCTTTACAAATTAGAACCTATCCCTATGGATTCACAAGAGGAGGAACTGTATGAGTTCCTCTAGATTCCTAAAACTTAGCAACTCATAGAGTTACATCATGCTAGTGGTCACCAATTTGTCCCAGATTGAGACATTGAATAGTGTTACACCTTTTAGGGTTTTTACCCTTGTGTCTACCACCTAGTCTTGTGCTATGTCATTCACATTATTAGAGGTTTGGTGGTTGTACTCTTTTAGGTGGTAGTTGTGCATGAATAATGACCAATTTTCTCCCATCAAAACCTCTTTGAGAAAATTCATGTCCTAGTAAAACATCTTTTCAAGTGCCTCTAGATTGATTTAGGTGATGATAACTCCTACTAGTGGTGTTATTATTTTTGTGATGGTGGATTATACTATTAATCACACTTTTTTATCATCTTTTTGTGCCTACTATGAGCTTGAACTCATCTATTTTTTCCCCATTTTGAGCCTATTGGTGTCAAACCATGGTCTATTTATCTTGTCAAAGCCTTCAATATTTATTGGTGCTTCACATAGTTATGAGGTATGTGACTATATGTTCATCTCTCAAGCTCTATGTGCCACAAATGGTGTCCCTAGTGTCACTTTATTTTTCAACTACCTAATTCTCTCCCAAATCATACCCCTTTCCTTCCTATGCCAATGTCATATGGAATTCAATTCATTTTTCTACATAGTCATTCACTTTTAGTGTTTATGGGTGCTTATGATCTCATTATAATAGGGTCTCCTTACTTTGGCTCTTTGGTTCACTGGTCTTACTCTAGTTTTCTATTCAAAATTTAAATTAACATAAATTTTATAACCATATGTAATTAGTTTTTCGCTATTTTATACCCATATTCTCATCTACCACCTTAATTATGGTTGATTAATGGTGTGATGGCGCCTAAACTCCTTGGGATTTGCTACAACCCATGAAATGTGCAAAAATATTTTGTTATTTATGTATTCAATATGGATCTTTGTGCCTTTGTCACCACCTCATTATATTTTTCTAATAACTTTTTGGTGAAATGATATGTAGTTTAAATAGTCACTTCCTACCTCACTTTGGGTGGATGACATCTTATCCTGATGATCATCTCTTATATTTTGCTCACTTGGCATGACCTTTACCTTCAATATGGTAATTTAGTCACAATTCCTTATATGTACGTGATTTAGCCTCCTTAATCCCATTTATTTTTCCTGTTGTGCTTTTATTTCAAGCATGTTTGTCCATCTTGGTTGATTTCACTATGATTTCATATTATTACCTTGGCCTTTCCTACCCCATAAAAATCCCTTACACTGGCCCTCTAGTGCAGCATTTTTATGTGATATCTTATGCATGATCATGTTGTGCATCTTCACTTTATATTTTCTACACTTGTATCTTTTGTGACTCTCTTGTTTCACATATGCTCTAAGACCAGTGAGTTCCATGCACCTAAAAACTTAAGATTGGTATTATGCTTAGAAATTCCAAACTAGCCCTTCTATGGGCCTAAAAATTCCTCGCTTCTTAAATCTTGCACATAAATATCTAGTGTGCCTTGTGTCTAACTCTAGAAAACTCCACACACCCATAACTTAAGTGTCTAGCCTTAGGTGCTTAGAGAGTGCTTCTGCTTGACTCACCGAGTTGGAATTATGCATGAAAATTCCAAAAATATTTTAATGATGGGATTAAAGTGTCACTTATTCACTTTTCACATCACAATTTCAACACACATATAAAAGGAACTTGTTTGGATTGCACCAAACTTTATTATGGTCATCTAGTACAATCAACTCATGACCAAGGAGTCAGTTTTTGATGGTGCAAGCACCACCCTATTGTCAATACAACTTCAATAAATTACCATTGAAATGCCTAGGGAGAATTTCACCTAACAATGTGTGTAATTTATATGCACCAGTATCTAAGATGTTTTGGATGACATATGGACCCATCCACCTTATATACAACTTGCCTAGGTATTTGATATACTTGGATTCATAGATAAAAAATAATGCCCCTCTATTAGCACCTTGTGCTTTATATTCTCATCATGTCAGAGTTTCTAGTATGATTTCTTTATCTATTAGCTCCACCATGATTGGGTATACACCTCATCTAAGTGATTTAAGTCCTCCCACCTTACATTCAGTGATTCTTGGTAATCTAAATAACCAATACATGAAATGTGAAATAATGGCACCAAGAACTCCATTAACATAGTTACCTCAATGTCAAACACTAGTTGAAATGGTGTAGCCTTGTTTAGGTGCTTGTAGGTTGTGTGATATGCCCATAACACTATTGACACTCGATCATCCCAATATTTGTGACCAATGTCACATATCTTTGAGAGGAACATCCCAAGGATATTGTTGAATGCCTTAGTTGTGCTATTTTCTTGGGGATGGTAAGGAATTATCATATGGTGCACCACCATATATTCTATTAGAAAGATATACACAATTTAATTCATGAAGTGTCTGCCCCTATCTCTATTCAAACTAAGTGATAACACATAATGGCTTATGATGTTTTCCCATATAAATCTTGTGAATGTGGTGTTTGTGTAGTTTTTGGTTGGCGTAGCTTCGACCCACTTGGTGAAATAGTCAATGGCTATTAGAATTTACCTCATGTCTGTGTATTGTGATATAGGAGTAATTGGTCCAACAAATTCAATGGTCCACTTATTGAATGGTGCTTGGGAAAGAATGGGGATGCGAGGCATCTCATCCTAGTGTTTGGGCTTCCTTATGCACTAACATATTTCACATGCCTTGGTGCAATCATTCACATCTTGAAATAGATTTGGCCACCACAAGCCTAACTACAACACCTTGTGTACCATTGCATCTCATGCGATGGCCTCTTGTTATCCCCTCATGCACCTTATGTAGGATGGAGTCCTTTTCATGCTCCAAAACACTTTAGTGTAGAACTTCATCTTAGCCTAGTTTATATAGTTCCCCACTAATGAAATGAAAAAGAGTGGCATAAACTGTGAGCTATTTATTTTTTTTGGTTGTCATTATTTAGGGCACAGATCTAGATATTACAAAGGTGAATATCTTTTTAAAGTCTTTCAGGGCACACTAGATTCTATACAGATTTATATCTAGCATATCATCCTCAATTGGCACTATTGTATCACTTGAGTCTATAGAAGATAAATTGTTTGGGCCCAAATTATATTTTTTAAGCTTGATGACAATTGAGAACTAGAATCCTTAAAACAAAATGATCCATCTACAAATGCACACATGGAGAATAGGCTTATTTATGAGGTACTTAAGTGCCTCATGGTCTTTGAAAAAGATGAATGGGGTTTCCAACAAATATTGTCTAAATTTTTATAGGGTATTAACCATGGTGAGTGCCTCATGGTTAGTTGTATTATAGTTTTTCTATACCTTTATTAATTTTCTACTAGCGAAGGAGATGGGATGATCTATTTTGCCTTTACCAGGTTGTACTAGGATTGTGCCAATCATAGACCCAAAAGTGTCAACATGGACATGGAATGGGGTCATCTAATTGAGAAATTAAAATATGGGTGTGTTAGCCAATCTAAGCTTCAGGGTCTCAAATGCATCTTCTTGCACTTCACCCCAGTAGAACGATCCATACTTACACAAGAGATATTCTAACAGTGCCATGATCTTTGCATAGCTCCTTATAAATTTTATATAATACCCACAATAGCTAAGAAAGCTATGAACATCTTTATATGTGGAAGGAGTCTGGATCTGAATGATGATCACAATATTTGTTGGATCAATGAGTAAACCATCCTTATAGATGATGTGACTGAGCAAGGTTCTAAATGGTGTTGTAAAGATGCACTTATTCAATTTTAGGGATATCTAAATCTACCTACACCTCTTAAACATTAGGCATAGGTTATCATAATGGTCCTTGATGAGTCCATACACCATCCAATCATCTAGGTAAACCTAGAGTAACTTGTGGATGAAGTCTTTGAATGTAGTGATCACCACTCTAGAGAACATGACTGGCATGTTATTAAGTCAAAATGGCATCATATTATAAGTAAAATAGCCCCATTTAGTTTCAAAGGTTATTTTGGGTTTATTTTCCTCCTCAATCTAGACTTGGTGGTACCCATAAAACCCATCAATAAAGGTGTAAGTCTCATAGCTTGTGACACCTTCCAATACTTCCTCGATGAATAGAGTCGAGAAGGGGTCATTGATGTAGGCAATGTTTAACATTTTATAATCAATGAAAATGTGAATGTGTCCATCATTATTGATGTTTATTACCATAGGTCTCACCCACTTAGACTCTTATATAGGGTGAATGACCCCTACAGCCAACATTACATTTATCTCTATTTTGATCTTGACATGGAGGTTAGGATTCATTATATAGGGGCACTTTTTGACTAGTCTTACACTATCAATTAGATTTATGCTCATCTTCCCAAGGGATGGGTGGGTTCCCTTAATATCTTGATAATTCTTGGGGAGTAAGTCTTGTAATTCCTTCAAGAGGTCTATAATGTGCACTAGCTCTGCATCAGTCCAATAGGTGCTCAGAGTAGCCATCTTTGTCTCTCCTTTTGCATTGATGTCCACTTTGATGGTCTTTAGTGGTATGCGATATCGTTCATTCTTTTCATAGTGTGAGTCCTTGACTTATCAAGTTACCTCATTTGTCTTTATGTGAAGATGAGTGGGGTCTTCTTCACTAAGAGTGTTATCATCTACTTGGCATATGAGCTTTCTTTTAGTAGTAAACATTTTCCAGTAGTGATCCTTCCAAGTTTCATCACCTTTACTTGATTTATTATTGAGCATTTATTCTTAAAATAAATTTGGGAGTACCAGCCCTTTTTCCCCAAACATTTCTTTCAGGTGCTCCTTGAGGATGGTAGTGTCTTTGAACACTACCTTCTAAATTACTTGTAGTGGCTTGACCAATTCTAAGTTATATGAGGAAAAGGAGAAGGTTTGCATAAACTTCTCTTGAAGGGCATCCCAATTGGTTATCTCTTATAATGTCTTGTTGACTACATACCATGGTCACACTGATGTCTTTAGAGTTCTATAAAAGGTAAACACCCATAAATTCTTTGGGACAGTCACATCATAGTCAATCCATGTCTCTTTACATAAGTATATATGAGCTACAAGATCAGAGTTACCAAAGTGTCAATATATTCAAGTTCTCATTACTCCTCTTGAATCTAGTGAAAATGACCACTTTCACCTCTAGCCAAGTTTGCAAGTTAGACTTTTACCACCCACTAATAGGTGGTAGTGCTTCTCAAGGTATACACTAGTGCACCCATTATATTTGTTTCCTTGGGAATGCATGACTAAATATCATGGACATACTTTTCCATTAGGTTACTCCCTTAAAATTTTAGGAGCACTAAAATCTTGCCCTTTCTTAAGTGGAGTACCTTCTTTCCTTTCTCCCCATGGCATAGGACCCATCATTTTCAGGTGTAATCAATCTTGACCTAGCCAATCCTTATAAATTTTAGCACCTTTGTATACACCAAGTGGCATCTATGAACAATGGCCTCATAAATCTCTTAAACCCATCAATCATAAGTGACATCAATGGTATCCAAGGCCGACTACCCATTCTCCCAAGAGATTAATCCTTGATTAGAAGGTTTGATATTCTTAACACCTTACACCATGAGGTTATATATATAGTTGATCCTATCCTCTAGATAAACACTCTCCACATAGGGGTTCCTTGGTCACTTGAGAGAGGAATCACTACTCTTTCCATTTTTGAAGGTCATATATTATTTTTTAAAGAAAATATCAACATTGTTGGCATAGCAACATGACCTTCCTAAAATCACTAGATAGTTATCTTGTTTAGCCAACTTGATTACCTTGAAGTCAATGTGGAATTTAGTGCCCATAATATATACAATAGTGCCCTTCAAAACTCCAATTAGCTATGCTCGGGTCTTATTAGCCATGAAGAGTACATAGGGAGAAAGCCTCAAGGCTAGCCTACCCATATTTTCCCATGCATTCTTGGTTAGTATATTAGCCTTGGCACCTATGTCAATAAATACCTCATAGATAGACCATCCATTGATGGTGGTATTCACTAGGATTTCTTATTCATACTCCATGTTTTGTGTATGCTTGACCTCTCATGCCATTTTAATGCATGGTATGGTAACTAAAACTAATTATTGTCCTAAATGTTCTAGAATCATGTTATTTAATAAGGGTAGTATCCTTTTTGTTTGTAGGAGGCATAAGATCTCCATTAGCTCTTGCACTTTAGACTCCTAGCCATTCAACTTTTTATGAGAGGTAGCATCCTATACCTCTAGGTCTCACACTAATTAGAGCTCTCCTTGTAGGTTTTAGATCACACTCATATCTTGTTGTAATACATATTTTTGGCATACAAGATTTGGATAAGGTGTAGATTTGGGTTTTGGTTGCATAATGCATTCAGTTTAGCTTGGTGCCCAATATTCTAGCCATAACTCTAATATTGGCATAACTAGCAGTTAAATGGTGAGTCCACTCTAAGTAGTTTCATTCACTTTGATGGACTCTATGCAGGCTAGTTACACCTTTAGAGGCCATTTCACCTCTTTAGACTCATGCTTAATCATCCTTGTGACCTTGTCATCACCCAACCTACCTTGGGTTAGTTTTTTGTACAAGTCAGGGTATTCTTTGACCTTGTGTGTTCCTTGACAATACCCACATGTTGTATGTGTAGGGTAGTCACATTAATAGTGCTCAATTGAACCACACTTATAATGTGATTGTGGTGGGAACCTTCTTGTACCACCTCACCCTTTGGAACCTCTTTACATCCCATATCCTACATTCTACTAGTTGTAACCCTAATTTCTTTGGGCTCCTTGCCCTCATAATAATATTATTGCTTGTTATGTACCTCTCCTCATGTTATTTCACATCTCATTGAATATGTGTTAATCAATTATATTATGGGTATAAGCATCACATAACTAGAAATAAGTAGTTGTCCTAACCTAACTAACATGTTGTAACAAAGGGTAGTTATGAACATCATACACCTCATGAAAAAATTCATATCTGAGGAGAAGTGTGTGCACATTCCTTTAAGGGTGGTTATTTTTATTATGGCCTTTCATCCCAAAATCAGTGCACCACAACCTAATTTGAGTATCTTGTAATAAACTAGCAGTTAGATTTTTTAGTTGGAAGGCCATAGACATAATCCATGCCTCCATGAATGGGATAATTCTTGTATCAGTACACTCCATCACCTCAACTCTGAGCATAACTTCAAGCACTCCCTTAGGGTCTATGAATGTTTTCATTGACATCACCCTTCTAAATGGTATTAATAATCCTCCAATGAACCATTACACATGTTAGGAGGGGTGAATATCATAATGGAACTTAGAAATGAGAGTTTTAAATCTATAATCATATAATTGCATGCTCTCTGATAATCCTTGGTTTATCTCTTTGAGTAAAGTGATGCTCTACTACTCAAACTCAGGTATATCAAATTCTTTCAAGAAGGCTTCTTTCAAGGTGTCATAATCAACCATAACTTGGTTAGGATTAAACTTCCTATATCAAGTATGGGCATAATCAAGTAATTTCATCATAAACTAGGTTTCCTTACACTTAGACTATGTTATTCCCTGAGCATGCCATTATAATTCACACTTGATTACATACTCTATGATGTTATCCATGCCTTGATACTTTGGTAGATGCATGGCCATCTCATAATAAATCTAGGGTGGGGGAGTAGCCAGTGTTTGAGGTGTTTATCCCATTATTACTTATCCTATCATTGGTCTTCCAATGCCTAAAACCACTAGGCTAGACACTAGTCCCATGGTTACTATTGGAACTATAGAATATGATGGCATTGTACTATCAACTAGTGATGCAGGGCTACTTCCTTTAGGTTATTACCTAGGTTTCATAGTTGACATTAGCTAGACTGGGGTGCTTACATATATGTTTTATCTAGTTGGTCTAGTACCTTGAGGTCTAGAGGTATCCTCACTTACCTCCTTATAAGGAATAACTTATTCAATCACAAAAATCTAGTCCAAATCTACAAAATGATCAAATTCTACATTGACAATGGGGTCATTTATCAATCTTATATCTTCCTATGGGGGATCCAATGAATGATCTCATGCCATAGGTTCAAAGGGGGTAGGGGTATCTAAATCATCTCTAATGGTTAATTTATATAGGGACCTCAAGTATTCACCTATCAACTGTGGATCTTGATCTATGGCTTCAAGGGTTCCTTCTTGTGGGTGATACTACCATTAAAGAGATCCTTCTCCATGCCCTTCCCTCTTGTTATGGGTCCTCTTAACACTTCTAAGTTCTATATCTTCCATCAACCTACACCTCCTCTTATTATAATCCTATCTCCTAAGCTCTCAGGTGTTAATCTACTCTTCCCCTTGTATTTCACCTCACCTACATGTCTCCTTCTTCACCATTACATTGCTCATATGCAAGAGGACTTTATCCTTCCATCCTTACAGTCTCAAAGCCATAATCCACCATCATCTTCTTGAGTTTGGTGCTAAATTCTTTCACAAATGCACCTCTAGGTTCATGAAAGAATTGATATTCTACTTATTTACGCAAGAGTACATCAATACTAAAAATTTAATTACATAGTTGTTCAGTTCCCCTTGCCACTATTTGTATGTGGCTCTAGTCCAAGTGGCATCTAAGTTCTCAAACCTCTCTAGGCAATCTTTCATCCACTTAAGGTGTTATTCATAGCTTTGGCTTTTGTGTGTCACATAAGTAGCTAACCATTGGTACACTTACTTTGGTAGTTCGTAAAAGAAAACCTCATATAGGGCATCATACAAGTGGCTCTAGACCCACTTCTTTGGTTTCTATTATTTATAAGTTGGATGCCTCAGTGCAAAGCTATCTTCCACTCATTCTAGTTAGTAATCAATGTTCTTAAGGGAGAGTCAGATCATTGTTTTGGTATACCATTATAGCAACAAAATTTAACACATCTTAGCAATAAAACCAAAATTTTGTAGAAAAGTAGGTGTCTTCAATCGTGGACCTAGTCAAGTGCTTATCTATTTATCTAGGTTAGAATTAAACTTGTTAAAACATGGCACAGGCCTTGACTAATCCTATAGTGCTCAACATTTGGCACTCAATTATGCTGGCATCACTTCACATAAGGCACAAGCCTTATACACTCACCTAAAGCATGATGGAGAAGGGACTGGGGTCTATGTTGGGCTAGTTATGTCATGGCATAACTCTATCCTTCAGGTATTTTGGTTAGTAAAATAGTGGTAGTGCATTCATGGGCACAAGCTATCTTGAGAAGGGGAAAATTAACTATCTATCAGGCACAAGTAGATATGAATTAGTTTTATATCTATATGGGTGCAAGCTTATGATTCCCTTGGCTTAATGACATTCAGGCATTTGAGGGGTCACTAGGTACCTAGTTGAGGGATTTAAGTGTAGGTTCATTCTTAGGTGTAGGTATCATTATGAGGCATAGGGTCTTACCCATACTTAGAGAATTTATTATATTAGGTATGGGAGTCCTCATGAGCTATAAGCACACCATAGATGAGTTAGGTTAGAATCTCATAAGATTTCAACACACATACTATAGACTTAAGCATTCAATCAGTTAAACATTACACAAGGCCTTCATCATTAACAAAGTTTAATAATAATACATCTATATTACTAGGGATTGAGTAAATACTCATTTTGAGCTACTAAAGGCCCAAAGGCTCATAGGATAGCTTGGGAATTACAATGGGGAGCAATAAAGGCATCTTGAACTAACTCTAAGTTCTAATGGCAAACATAACATCTAGAACCAATCTATCAGGGCTTCATTACTACAATATTCTTCTTGCTAACTAGACTTAGCCTACTTTTATAGTGCTTCAAGGCATCTTAGTGCCATGGGGAATAGAGCACATCAATTGTTGAGCTAGCATTGGATATACTCATTATACTAGCTCCACTACACTACCTCTAATGAGTCATAACTATCCTATACACCCACTTCCCAATGATGATTAATCCAAAAAGATTTAGTTAGTTGCCTATCAGTTGGTACCATAAGATGGAAAAACAATAATCAAGACAAGTGATTATCTTGCGCCTAAGTGTCTTTTACATTGGTGTGGATCCTATCCTTAGATGGATTTGGGGCCCCACATGACAACAAAACATAATCATAAAGCAGCACAACCAATGCAAAGAGACCCCCCAGAATGTGACACTTTATATTTTAGTGGGATTTACAATGTAAATAGGATTAATGCATGGGAAATGAAAAAAATGAACTTTTGAAAAAGATGATGCTCAATTTTGATCTACCAAACAAAATTTATTAAACAATCAATTTCTCATAAATGAGGCCTATTTAATAAAAATTTGCACTAAAATTTATAAAAAATAGTGTGACTAAGGTGGACCTAGCCTTACAACCACTCATTAGAACTAGTACAAACCTAGGAACCTCCTTAAACAACAAAAGTCAAAAATACCCCTTCTTCTTGCCCCTATAAGCTCTAAAGTGATGAATAGCTTCACTTTAAGAGTTAAAATACATAGATGGAAAAAAATTCTTATAAATCTATTTAAATTAAAATAGGATTTAATTTTTTTAAGGCTCATTTAGAAAAGGCAATTATTAGGGCAAATTTTAAGTTTTTAACTTTTAGCAAAGGGAGAATAAGAGCCACCATTATGCTTATGCAGGAGAAGCAATGGAGGAAGAATAGTAAAGGACTGCCTTCCCATTCATGTCAATATATATAAAATGTAAAAACTACCATAGATCTACCAAAGAGACCAATTGTAAGTTAAAGTTTCAATAGAATGCTGACACTAGAACCAAGTATTCCCCCAAGGAATAAAAACTCTCATCTACAGTACTATCAAATCCAAAGCCAAATTTGTTACAATAGCAGCACTCACCAACATATTGGGATTGATCTCCATAACCAAATCTACAAGTGGTCCAAAAGTGTCACCTTTAAGTAATATAATTGATATTAGCAACTTCTCCCTCTTGGTGATAAATTTCTTGAGGTAGATATTAGTGTCTCCCATGATGGTTATTTCCTAGGGAAACACCAGTCATTAGTGTGGAACATTTATAATGACCAATTAAAAATAAAAAACTAAGTGATAACAAGGTTTATATTTGGTGAGGGAGTGACCAAATAGAGTGTACACCTATGATGGCATATGGTTAAGTTTTCAAGATCAAAAAAACACTAAAAATTGACATAGTGTGGAATCTAAGTTAATAGGTTAAATAAAAAGCATGAAAAAAGGAAAATATTGCATCAAGTATATATCAGTCTCCCCAATTATAGGATTTAATGAATCCTTAGATAGATATAGATGTCTAATGTTTCATAAGTATGGTGATTTCCCAATTCTAGACTATTGAAATCATCCTCAATGCAGTGCTCTCTGAGGTGGATCCAAAAAATAGCCAAGAAAAAATAAGATGCCACATAAAAGTAATCATATATTTGATAAAAAAGTGTTTCTTTCACTCTTGACCAAAAATCCAAAATTATGTCCTCAATTCCAAAGCTTTCACTCAAGGAAAGAGGTGCCAAACAACCCTTATAATGCTCTGTGACTTATAAAATTTAGTTGCAAGGAAGCTGGAAAAGTGATTGAAGATGCTTATAATTTGAGAATCTTATACTGCTATGCTTCAAATTGCTCGACATATAACCAAAAAAGAGTTCCAATTTCCTTTCACTTGGTGACATCATTAAGGATTATTCTTGTTGTGGTTTTTGAAGTTGATGCATGACATAGAATGTCAACCACCATAACCTTGATATTGGGGTGTTGAGCACTATCATGGCCATCACCTACCCACCCACATAGCCTACATTGATAGTAATGGAAGGATCCAAAGCCAAAATCTGGTCATTTTTATCCTTACAAGGTCATCAGTTTGATCCCCTCTAGCTAATCTCTATACCACCAAGTAATGTAAATCAAATGCTTGGGAGAGCTTGTTATCTAATGCAAAGGCATGCACCACAACTTTTCAATGTAGATCTAAATTCTATAGAACCCTTATGTAAATTGAATCAATGTAGTAAATCACCATTAAGGAGTGATATTACCTAAGTATATATCTACTAAAAATATGGATGATAGAGTGTACTTGGTGAATATGGATGGTGACTATTAATATGATGGATATGAAAAAGGGTAGGAAGCTTCAAGTGATTTTGACTAGTTATCCATGTGATAGCTAGAAACCTATGTAGCAACTACTTCACCAAAAAATGGTGAATCCAACATTAAAACATAAAAATGTTTAAAATATGCTTCAAATAAAAACTAATGTACTCAGAGATTGATTATTGAAGACAAATGAAGGAATATGACCTACTTTTAACCATTCATTTTATCTCTGTCACTCATCAAAAAATAATAATTCCACCACCAAAAATAATAATACCCTTGGATTTTTAAAAAAAATACCCCTTCAAACAACCCCAAAATTTTTTAAATCCTCTAAAAAATCAAAGGTAAACCCTTATACTTTTCAAATAAAAATATATCCTTGATGCAAGCCATTCAAACCCATGCAAATCTTTAGAACAACATTTAGATCTATAGATCTGTATGACACAAAAGTGTTACTAATGCATAGATCTCAATAAACAACCAATCTAAATGTGAAGAATCCATGAAAGACATCCAAGAGAATCTTGGATATGCCAAATTTTAGTAATGGTTCCATACTAGATAAGTAATGACTATTGAAGGGTGTCTTTGATACCATGAAAGAGTTATCAAAACTCTTCAACCAAGATCTCTCCAAGAGCTCATTTCCATATCCATAGATGCTTTAACATAAATAGCAAAACCAATTATAAATAAAATAATTGTTACTCATAAAATCATTAAAAAAGATATGAAAAATATGTGCAAAATATCATATAGTATAATGAAGAGCCCTTTATTAAATAGGCAAGGAAAACAAGATGCAAGTTAAACTAGCCAATGTGGGATAAATCCACACATATGACAAAACTAGGTAAAGACTAATAACCTAGGTAGAACCTAGCAAACATGAGTAATAAGATATTCTAATAGATTGAGTGTTAGCTACTTCAACTATTTTCATATCTAAGACTTCTTTTTATTAATGTTAACTTATGAATGAATGTGCTTATACAATTTGTCATGAATAAAATCTTATAGGTTAATGTTATGAGAATTAAGTTTTTAATATAAATTCCTTATACTCCTCATTATGTTTTTTTATATCTAAGTTGTAGGTAGACATAGGTAAGCATTAGTTTAAAATGTATGGTGTATTTTAGAGACTAAACAATTTAAGGAGACATCTTTTATCTTGTTCAAAAAAGCTTCTTTTATGCCTTCCCTTTCCTTTATTTTTTATGTTTCCTTTGACCAAGAAAATATTTATATAATAGAATCATTGTGAATATCTACCTTAGGATAGGTTGTATCACTGTTAGGTAGAGTTAATGAATAGTTAGGTAGGATCTTTAGGAATAACAACCACATTTCTTAAGAATGTTATTTCCACAACTTGGTTATCTATAAAAAAATCATATCTTCAACTTGTGCCCTAGGTTACATTTTTTGATCCTAAAATGAGAGGGTGAAAAACCATCGCCTTTTGGAATAGGTTCACAAAATTACATCAACACTAATAATTTTAACATTTATGCTTAGATTCATCTCAAAAAGAGATTGAAGAGGAATCAAATAATGAGGATGAGGAAGATCAGGAATGACATCACTTATTTTATTTATTTTGTCACTACTTATTTTAATATTTATCATGATTATGAAAAGGATATTTGAATACATCTAACTCACATATTTTACTTTCTTATCAATATTAGCATCATAGCATTTTTTTCTAACCACCCCATATCATAATGCTAGTGTACCATCTATCACATGACCACTAGAGCTAGTACGGAAGACAAGGCCACCAAATAAAGAACTCAGTCATTAACTCATCAAAAATCCATTGGTAGTGGTATATCTCATCATAATGTCCCTTGTGGCCTACACCTATTTGAACCCAACCATAAGCTAATGGATCTTCAGGGTTCCTGACTTATCTCTAACCAGCTCAGTGATTTATGGCTATGTGCTCCCAACCCCAAATCTATATTATTGTAAACACTATGATGATCTACCTATCTAGTAGGCCACCATGTGTAGATCTCTATACAACTAGGCCAAAACTATTGGCCCCAAATTAAATATCATCACATCATCCATCATCATGTGAAAGAAGCAACTACTCTTCTCATGTAAAAATATGCCACTGATATGGCCATTAGAAAAATAACCTCCTTGTCAATCAATGTTGGTGGTGAGGGGTCCCTAAGGGCTAGGTCATTTGGTCATAATCATGTATATGTCTCTAAAAATTTAATGTCAACCTTCCCATAAACCATGAGAATATCTAGAAAATTTATTAAGTCATCCATCACTACCTACTACCATGTTAGATCTATCCATAATAGTCTACATCCTCTCACTAATATCTTGAATATCCTCTAGGTATCCTAAAGTGTCATTGTGGCCTCCCCAATTGGTAGGTGAAACATCAAAATCTTAGAGTTTCATCATTTTACCAATGCACTCAAGTATGTTTAGTTTATATGAATCATATGCATATACACAACATCATACAAATCCATAGATTTTAGGAATGATACCATCTCCACTGTCCATATCTATGATGTTCATAAATAATGGGAGTGTCATTCTCATGTCATCAGTACTATGAGCCACTTTTGTAACCATAAATAGATTAGCATCAGGACACATACATACATATATATATATATATATATATATATATATATATATATATATATATATATATATATATATATATATATATATATATATGTTGATATATATCCTATGCCTACCCTACCATACCTATTTTCCCCTCTCTCCTATAATTTGGACCCCTTTTGGGTCCCTTAAGCTAGTTATTTTACCTTTTAGGATGAATTCACCGTTTATGGCATTTTCTACCATTTTTAGGTGAAATCATCATTTTCATTTTTTATGAAAATGGTGAATTCACATAAAAATGGGGAAATTCATACTTTAGGTGTTTTTTGGTGATATCACCATTTCTATAAATAGTGACTTCGTACAAAGTCTTCAATTTCCTTTATAAAGTCATCATTTTCCCTTCCACAAAAATGGTGCCTTTGCAAGTTTATCCCTAAATCTAGTAATAAATACATTATAAATGTCATTAAAGGCTAAGGTAAGGTCACTTACCATAGGTCTGTCATGTGGTGGTTTCCCATTCTCCCTCACTTGATCACTCACATGCCTCTATCCTCATTTGTACATCATTTCTCATCACTTTTTTCTTTCAAGGTCAAAGGTTCAAAGTTTTCAAAGATTTGGGTGAAAATGAAAACTTTTCACCTAATGGGGTGATTATTTACCTTGTAAAATTAATTTTTCACCCCTAGGGCCTAAATTTTCTTGTCATTTGTTATTAGAGCTCTTATTTCTAGTTTTGTGGTCCATTTTTCATGTCATTTGATCCTACATTCCCAATTTTTTTATTGGACCATATTATTGGGCCTTTTAGAGACCTATTTAAAAGTGTTATTTTTTTGAATCATCTCATGATAATTTAAATGTGCATATTTTTACTATCTATTTCTCTATATTTTCTTTGTTATTATTTTCTAGCTCATCATCACTCCATTTATGGATTTACTGCATGAGATCCCTTTGCCAACTTACTTGAACATAGAAAATTATTTTTGACCGATTGCCATTGTATCCTACCCTATTGGGGAAAAATAAATTTTATCTTGATCTAATTTCCCTACCAAGGTAAACCATTGTTCCAATAATTATAACCCCTTTTGGGAAAATCATTATTTTTTGACCTATCCACCCTACTGAGGCATTTTTCCTATGTTAATGATTATGGCCAAATCATTATTTCCACCTATCTACCCTACTAGGGTAAACCATCATGTCACTGATTATAAATGACTTTGGTAAAATTTGTATTTATACCCTCATTACCTCTATATCATGTCATTTTCTTCTTTTTGAGGGAAAGTTTGATGATTTTATTTGCCACCCAATCCCTCAAGGGGGCATCCAAGGCTCATCCATCACCCTCTAGAGTATTAGCCAAGGCATTTAATGATTTTTTCATTCTATGAAAAGACATTATTGTGCATGTATCTTTTGATGCCTTCTTAAATAGGGGAAAACTATAGACACCCCATTTTGGCCACAACCATGTTCCAACTAGACTTCAGATTGATTTCTAGTAAATAATGTGAATTAAGCCTAAAAATCATTGAATGTCCCAAATTAATCTATATATCAAACATTAGTGCTCAGAATCATGTCAAGGTATCCCTATTTGGGTTATTCTCTTGCATGTAGTGATAACCTCCCATAAATTCAAACTCTAGTAAAATTATGACCTAGTAAATTGATAATTTGACCTTTGGACCCATTAAGTGGGGCACTTAAACAATTCCCCAAATGCCAAAACCCTAAGTAGAATGAATTAACTAAGTAAATGTAATTAACTACTTAAGTAAAATTTCTATATGAAATTAGTGGATATCAATTTTGTAAAAAGAAAATTTAAATAAAAATGAGGTCATGATGATGTCATCATCCTCAAAGTCAAGGAATTAAAAATATCTCCATAATAAGCCTTAAATTCAAAAATGGAGAGCCATGCTTAATAAATTCGATCTCTATTCCAAATATTAATTGTTTGTCCTCTCTCTAACCTAATCACAGTTAAATATAACCTAACTACACTTTATTTAGGGTTAGTTGACAAACCTATAAATACAAGTATCAAGGCCATTGTTTAACAAGCTTCTTTGTGTAGAGTTATAATACTAGATTGTTAAGAAATAATTCATTTTGCCAAACCAAGCCAAGCCAAGCCAATCTACAAGTGGAAAAGGAGAGGTGTTTCCCACAAGGAAATTACATTGATAAAGGACTCCATTGGACATAAAATCCAAGTAATAAAATACTTACATACCAAAAAATAATCATCATCTAACAAGGGAGGTAAAGGTAGTTTGTTGTCTTTATTTCTTAGTTTTATTTTATTCTTAGCTTTTTTATTTCTTACCCAAATACTTAGGAAAGTAGTTATTTATTTCATAGAGTTCTTTTATTTTAGATATTTTTAATTCTACTAATAATATAAAGCTAACAATCTCCTTCATAATCCTAGGCTACACTCTTCACTCTGATGAGGATAAGAAAATCCAAGCCAGGGGAGAGAGATGAATTCATTGATCACCCTGAGTCCATAGTGTATGTAACAAAGGAAATTTAAAAAAGGGTCATCCAATAAATGAAATATAAAATAAAAATATTGGAGACTTAGACAAAGGTAACGGTCCCTGAGGTGATTACTGATGGTGTGGATAAAACACTAGAATCCTTAAATCATATTCTAGTATAAAATTGTTAAATGAAATGGAAGAGTGTTCCTTGGAAATAAAAGGTAAAAAAATTCAATATAATATTATTAATTTAGATTCCATGCTAGGGAACTTGACAAAGGTTTATATAAGCATATTTCCATAGTTGGAACTCATGACCTTATAGGACATTAGGTTATGTCAAATATTTTTTATATACATGATAACCTCACTACAAGAGTGTTATGATGAAATTTACATGTTTCTCAATCCCATTGATAGTGCTACAAATTTTGGAACTATTTCAAGAGGCACAATTTATCTAATTATTTTCTCTATATGGTAGATTGGATTCTTTTATTGAGTTTGTTTCCAAGTTATCCAAGTTCATGGTTTATTTTAAAGGTAATACCTAGGAATAAAAATAGCAAAGACAACATAAATTTCATCAGCCTAGTTATTTATCCTAGGAGAATATAGAGTGTGTCATTGCAATGAAAGGCACACTAAAGACCCCCTTAGCTAGACATTCAGTATTTTTATCCAAGATTAGTCACTTTTCAAAGCACTAATTAGAAACATGTTAATATTATAAAAATACTATCAAGCATGTGTTATATCCTTCGAAACTCAATAATTTGTCACTTATAAAGCTCCATCAAATACGTATAAAAGTGGATATATAGATATTTTGGGTATATTATTATTTATTTTAAAGCATTGTACTTTTTTCATGATGTTGTAGCTTTACTTATATTTATAAATTAAGATTTAAAACATTTTCATGTATTAAAAATTGATATGCGCTGACATCCATATAATTATAAAATAATTTTTATTTACATATCAAAGAGAGGAATATTTGGAAATAGAAGCTCATATTTCCATGGAAAATCCATATGGGTTTTTAATGTATTTTCTTCTCTCAATTTATAAAGGTGCATGAGATGTTAAATTTAATTGATTAATAGATTGAATTTATATATATAACAAATTTTCAAATTAGCTATATTTAGCATTAGCGACTTCAACTATTTTTATAACTAAGACTTCTTTTTATAAATGTTGACTTATGAATAGATGTGCTTATACAATTTGTCATTAATAAAATCCTATAGGTTAATGTTATGAGAATTTAATTTTTAATATAAATTATTGATATTCTTCATTATGTTTGTTTATATTTAAGTTTCAAGTAGAGATAGGAAAGCATTAGTTTACAACATGATGTGGATTTTAGAGATTAATCAGTTTAAAAAGACATCTTTTGTCTTGTTTAGAAAACCTTATTTTATGCCTTCCATTTCCTTTATTTTTTATGTTTACTTTGACCAAAAAAATATTTATACAATAAAATCATTGTGAATATCCACTTTACGATAGGTTGTATCACTATTAGGTAGAGTTAATAAATAGGTACGTAGGATCTTTAGGAATAACAACCACATTTCTTAAGAATGTTATTCCACCACTTAGTTATATATAATAATTAATACCTTCAACTCATGCCCTAGGTTACATTTTTTTATCCAAAAATGAGAGGGTGAAAACCCATCACCTATTGGAATAGGTACACAAACTTACATCAACACCAGTAAGTTTACCACTTATGGTTAGATTCAGCATAAAAAGATATAGAAGAGGAATCAAAAAATGAGGATGAGGAAGATCAAGAATGAGATCACTTATTTTCTTCATTTCCTCACTATTTATTTTCATATTTATCATGATTATGCAAAGGATCTTTGAATACATGTAACTTGCATATTTTACTTGCTTGTCAATATTATCATCATAACATTTTTTTGTAACAAACCCACTAGGTTTTATCAGAACATAGTAAAAAAAATTAAATTAATTACACATATTCATCTCACATATTTCACCATGAGAAATTTAATTAGTGATATTTAACTAACTACATTTTTTAGTTAACCAATAGGTTTATAGCTAATCCACTTAGCTACAGATCACCATGAATAGATATAACAATCATGAGCAATGCTAAATAAGTAATAAATACTACATCTAGTCATAAATGAAATAGCACAAATTCATCCATGTTTGATATAACATTACAACCACTATTGTAGGCGTATAATGTACAAATGTTAAAATTTTTAGAAATAAATAATAATACCTTAAATAATAAAACATGATACAAAGTTCCATAGAGTAGAGTCTCCATGACTCAAGAATCATTTTATAATCTCAAGTGTAGTCCCTAGTATAGTACTCCAGCTGGAAGGGAGAGCATCATCAGAGCACTTTTTCACACCAACTATGGACCATAGATCCCCTACACTATCTCCCAAAAAATGGGATGCCCCTCCCTTCATGTATGGGTATATAATGATGATGCAAGAATCTAGAGTAACAAACTATAACCCGTGTGTTGAAGATATACATAATATGTATCATAAATAAATCCATTATAACATGATATCACACAAATATGAAAACTATATCAACATATGAAATGATAATGTTTAATTAAACCATTAATTTGGCCAAAGAATTCAATAATTAATGATCTCTATGATTAGTCAAATTTATACATACCACTTAATTGGATTACACCTTATTTTACATTGATAGTGTTAATTAAGCCAATGGAATCCATCCACTACTTATATTAGAGTCGCGAATGTGATATTTGGTTTAAAATATATAATAATATAAAAACTAATATATTCATTCAAAATATTTCCCTTCAGCTGATAAGAATATGCTAAGTATAGAAATATCAAATACATCTATTTATTCCATCAAATGAAATGCAATGAATCCATAACATCTAGTTAATTAAAAAATAATAAACATAATCAAAATGATTTATATATACTATCAATTATTTAAAGCACAAAGCATCTTATAATGTTATTTCATCCTCAAAACAACATTATAATATAAGGTTATATATTTGTTCGTATTCCACATATAGAATAAAAGCCAATCCAAAACATCATAATATGCTTTATATTTAAAACTCTTAAATACATTATTTTAATACTTTTATATATAAACATTAAAATATATAAAATCACCCATTTTTACCTTGTATGGTAATATTTTTTTCAAGCACAACATTGTTGTGTACATATATACATAAATGATATAATCAAATTCAGATTTATAACACAATTCACAACCATGTATTTATACTGTGTGTGTGTGTGTGCGCGCGCGCGCGCGCGCGCGTGCACGCATGCACGCACACACAAAAAAAAAAACATATAATTCTTGAGTATAATTTCAATACCATGTAAATACTATATTGTATACATACATACATACATACATACATACATACATACATACACACACACACACACACACACACACACACATATATATATATATATATATATATATATATATATATATATATAATTTTTTAATATAATTTAAATGACATGCAAATACTATATTTTATACAATATACTCTAAGAAGACATCCACTATCCATGACTTAGAGTATTATATATATGTAATGTATACATCTAGTTAACAAAATAGCCCTTTTTATAAATTGGATAAATCCCAATGTACTTGTTTAATTAAAACACACAGAATTTCATGTAATTCAACATTCAAACATAGCTAACCATTTGTATCAATTCCATTTAATAATATAACTAAAGTCCATTGATTTAAATTAACATTTAATTTAAATGCATATGATGAAACACACACTCAGCCAACTATGCCCAATCTGGGTCTTTTGATATAACAACACAGATTTGACCATATGAACTTCTTCATGCAAAATACATATAAAAACACATACCCAATCATGTTACCAACTATGATAAGCTCTTATTCAAATTATATAATTATCTAAATATGTAATAATAATACACATTCAATATTAACATTTGTGTAGTCCAATATAGTGAAATCAATTGAAATATTAATATTTTAATATCCACATTAACCTTCATATATATATATATATATATATATATATATATATATATATATATATATATATATATATATATATATATATATATATATATATATATATATATATATATATATATATATATATATATATATATATATATATTATTTAAGTGCACAAACAAGCAATTCACTCATCCACCTACCCATACCAAGATTTATGGCTTTAACCATTTTTTTACCATATCCATGTATAAGTAAATATGCAGGTTACAAGATTCACAATAGAGTCCAAAATGAATATTATGACCTGGGTTTAAGATAAACAAAATTCATTTTAAAAATTGAAGCACATAATTCCATTCAAAATCAAATCCTTGTGTTTATCTAATAGGTACTCTATAAATATAGTTTCCTTGGAAAGCCTTAGATATTCAAAATACAAGTGTGTATATATATATATATATATATATATATATATATATAAATTTATATGTGTGTGTGTACATCATCAGTTCAGATGGAGTATGTATATATATGTATGTATGTATGTATCTACATAGTCCATTTTTTATAAATGACCTATACATCTATACCCAAAACCCAATTATTTTTATACATAATCGAGCCCAAATTCCAATCAATTTATTTTTAAATTCCATAATGAATATATATCAAACTAATTCAACAATAAACTAGTTTGATCCAAATCAATTATATCCATCAAGAATAATCATTCCATGACTGAATAGAGGTTTTTGAATTGAAAGAGGAGTTTAAGATAGATCTCATTCATAGCCTAGAACAACCATGGCAATTTTATATGGCTCTACCCAATTCCCCCAAGTTACCTTGGATTAGATGTAGGCTTCTAAGGAGGCTGAGCCTTCTATAGGGTCCTACATACAAACGTTATAATCATTCATAACATTTAATCAAATTAAAAACTTTGTAACAATTTTAAATTCTAAAACCCATCAAACATTACACACATAGGACTTTAAGTATAAAACCAATTTGTGAATATATGAATGACAAGGAAGCTGAATTACTCTTTTTCCTTAACACATTCACACTTTCTTCTCCTTCTAATTCCTACTCTTTATATTTCATGTGTTGTGACTGATATCCTCCTTCCACTTTATTTTATTCTTCTCCATTAAATTACTCACCACCACCTTCTCCTCCATTAATGACATACCCAACTGACCAAAAATATGCATGCAAAAATATCTCAATAGAACTTCACTATGCTAAATTCTACCACCATGTAACCAATGGCCCAAATTCATCATGATTTTCATAAAATGATTATTAACCCAAAGTTAATGAGTGATTATAAACCCTAATCGTCTTGAGACTTCCAAAAGACTCAATAAAATAATCATTTTATATCCTTTATAAAATATGCATGCCATTGACTTAACATAATTCCATCATTGACTTCACAAAATTGACTATCCAAACCAAATAAATGTCAAGTCACAATAACTAATGTTTATTCCATTCAAGATCAAATATCAACTAGTCAATAATCATTATATTTCCATGCAAATTCAACTATCGACTACTAATAAATCTTAGTGACTATATAACATAGTAATACAATTATGTATTAAAAATAATATTGTTTAATGTTACCAAGTCATCCATAAATAAATAGTCTGCAAACATAATGATTTCCCTAAATCATTTAAGAATATTATCAATGTCTAATGTATTATGAATATTAAACCTTTGGTCAACATTTAATCAAATACAAAGACATTTTTAAACAATGCTATCAATATTAGGATGAACATATACTATAATAATAATCTTTTAATTATTATTGTTACCTAAATCGTATATAGTAAATAACAACAATGAAATCCATCTATGCTTATTGATGCATACATAACATCAAATCATTATACTACATAGTTATATCCAATATGGCAGTGAGGTAAGTAAAAACATATACAGATTCACTCATTCAACCAAATAATTACATCACACAAGATAAGTTGTGTATGACCTCAAAATTAGTGAAATTACTCAAAAAAATCAACATAATCATCAAAAGCAACTAGATTAGTGAAATCATGCAATCACATAAAATGATCTAAGAACATAAAATATCACAACAGTCATTCAAACATAAAACAAAGCATACTACAACTATCTACTCAAACAATTAATCACATAACATGAAATACTATTATGGTGTGTGCATGGATTTCTAGATTCGCTATCTATCATCCCCCAATATGTCCATCTAAACCATCCTCTCTGATGATTATCTCCCTCCATCACACTCTAAGGGATGAGTCTATCTTGCATCCACCTCACAATAATGAAGGTAGTTATCCTGAAACATTATTATATCCATAAAATAATGTTATATGATTAACAAACATGATCATAATGTACATAATATAAAAGTATTGCTAACTCATAGCAAACTAATAATGTAAATTTAGCATCACATAACTATACCATAAAAAACATATGCCATAAATCTTAATCAAACAATAGTAAATCAACTAATCAACCATGATAATCCATGAATCAAACAAGTTATTCAACTTAGAGATAAATTAGGATGTAACATTTTTGGCTATACATGCATCTATAAAATGATCCTTAGTATAATGAAAACATGACTTAGAAAGGTCTTAACTCAATCTATCATTTTTGTTCCCTTTCTTTTCTTCATTAGTTTCTTTCTTATTAATAGAATTAACATCTTGAGAATCTTTCTTATCCTTGTTTCTTATGAAAAATTCAAAGACATCATCTCCAATTGTATTCACATTTTATCATGGTTTTTATAAGAATGAGTTGACCCAAATTGGTAAGGAGAGGGTAAAATATATTTTTTGATATCAAAAATTATATCTTAAGGGATTATTCCAAATATTTATCATGAGAAATAATTCATCACCTAATAAATTAAGGGTGTAAATCATATCTTAATAGATGTCATAAACATGGCATGGTTGTATGTGGTTGAATATATACCTATATAAATTAATGTAAATATGTCAATGGTGGATGAATACAAACAACATTTTTTATTAGTGGTGATGGATTAGATGCCTAAGTTAAATGGCTTAGTAACATAAAATAAGGGCACAAAACCTTCAAAAGGCCTATGGAAATTATAGACAAAATCTACATGAATATTTCAAAACCATTAAATCAATTACCCTTGTAATTTTTGAGTAAACATTTTGATTATGAGCTCATTTTCATGGTCCCAATCTATACATGCCATCATAAAATCATTTATATGATCTAATGGATTTTCAAAATGAATTCCATTTAAATTTTAGACTTTAAGAAGTAGAGTAGGCATGGGATGATATCTTGATTGAGGAACAAGAGGAATCCTATGGTAATTTCCTAATGGTTGACCCATATTAGGTTGGCATATACTCATATCATGAATAGTATAACCACCACCTCTTACTCGGAGAGAGTAGTCTTTCATTGAATCTAGGATTTAATAGGTAAAGGATGAGATTATCATAGATTTACTTCATGTAATTACTCAAGCAATCAAACCATACATAGAAATATATAATGAACATGTAATATATTACTATATTTTTATTACATTATTCTTTGACACAATACATTTATATAGGAAAGCATCCTATAATCTAGGAGATTCTTCTTACGTAAAATATCTCCCAATCTCCTATATTCGTGAGTTGGTTGAAAAACTCCACTCATGTACAATAATATAATATAAAACTCCTAATATATATTATTGTTACATAATAATAGTATATTTCTAACTAAATTATATAAAAACATAACCATAAGTACTATTTACTATATGGTAAATACGCAATGTAAATACTAAACTCCAGTAGGGTTCAAATAATTATGTGTGTAAGTAGTTAATCCTCAAGAATAAAGTTCCTATTATATGTATACTTATTTTCAATATGATGAGGCTCATCCATATGTATGATCCCTAGGATGATACTCTTTTTATATAAGATGTAACATTGTTTCTAAAGGAGGATAACCTTTTTAATAAGGGTCTTTATGATTCATGAGATCATAATGATATCCATCAACTTCTTCATAGGTAGAGATACTCATAGAATAACTAGGAGGGGTATAATTCCTATACTAAAAATAATGACCACTAGGAAAGTGTTTTCTATGCTCATGATTAATGGAATGGTTTATTTGAAGTGAGGGCCTCCCTTGGTTATTAGGAGGGGAAGGTTCCCTACACGCATTACAATAAGAGTGACCTCTATGAGACATTGTATGATAATTAGACATTGGGTTACATATATTTTGGCTTCAATAGACACTAGATGACTCATTAATATAGGAACACTTGCTCTCTTTCCCACTATGCAAAGATAATTAATGATGAAGTTGAAACATGGTCTATTTTGAGAGTTAAGACTTCTTGGAAAACTTCCATAATCAATGATTTGTCCTCTTCCTTTCCTATAGATGGTGACCTTTGGGGGGGTGTGGAAGAAACAAATTAAGTTTAACACAAATAAAAAGGCTCATCTCACTCACAAAAGGGTCAAGGAGGAGATATATCCTTCTGACTTATCATAGGAATAATTTTTAGTAGTTTGATGGTTCTAAATTATAAATTAACCTTTAATATTTAGTTTCTTACTTTAAGGACTCTGAGGAGGTTCATTTTTCATTTACAAATCCTCATAAAAATGTGATGAGTGTTAATATCATGGAAGAATATGTGCCATAGACAAAATCAAGATAACATAAATCAAAAAATAGAGTCTCAAAACAAAGGACCTTAAGTTAATATAAGTTAAATTAAAATTTAATTTTTATACAAAAATGGATAAATTGTAATGGTTTTGCACATTATTAGTAGAGCTTCAATAGAATGGATGTATGTAACATATTATCTAAAAAATATATTTGAGATGAGAAATAATAGAGTTCCATCATGCATGCCAAAATTAATAGTAAAATCTTAGATGAATAAATGTGTCTAGGAAGGTGGAATTAATAGCAAAATCTTATATGATTAAATGTCTCTAGGAAGGTGGAAAATTTCAAGAATAATTTAGACAACATTTTTCACCATTGTAATGGAAGAAACTCCAAATGAGCCAACTCAAAAATAAAAAAACTTAATGATGAAAAAATATTTTTTAGTAAAACATTAAAAAGATAAAAATATGGCATATCTAAAGTTTAGAAGTTTTTTGGTCCAACCAAGCACAATATACACTAGAAATTATTATTTACAATAAACCAAAATAACATGTAATATATAACATAGATAGTTATCCCTTAATATAATTAATAATTTGATATTTTTATTTCTTTTCATTTTTTTTTTTAAATGTCATCCAAAAGGATTAAAAAACATTATTCATTAAATTTAGAAAAAATTAAAGGTTTTGTATGTATAAACATTTCCATTTCTTGTCATGTTAGAAATAAATACATTAGTGATTGGGAATTTGACATACAATAGTTGAAATTTTGTCATATTTTATTATATTTGTGACTTGGAAAAATTAGACTTATAATGTGACAATTTTCCTTAATTTGAAAAGTCAAATAACAACTAAAAAGTAGTTTAACTCATGATAGTTTGGAGTCTTTTATCATATAAAAATAAACCACCAACACTTACTAAGAATGAATTCATAGATAAAAAGTAGTAAGTAAATTTATAGTTTTATATGTTAAAAACAATAAACTAACATGATGTTAAGATAAATATAAAAATAATCAATTATTATAAGCACACTCCATATTGTGCTCCCTATAATTTCCCAATTTGAAAAAGGAAAAAAAATCTATTGACACTTCCACATTGGTTTCTCCCATATTAAAATTTAGTGGTACCCATGATTGTACTCTTGACCTAATAAATTTAAGAAGTAGATATTTGACTTATATTCTAGTTATTTCTCTCTATTTCTCAAATATTGTTTAACAATAACATAATTATGGAAAAAAGGTCTACTTTATTTCTCATTTTTTTATATACAATGTAATATTCTCTAATAGTTCTCAATCAACCTATTAAAATCTAATATATTTGAACCTATGAATAAAAAGCATTATACCTAATTCCCCAATTAATTGTCACTAACAATCCAAGACACTTGTTGATACACCATTTCCATATCTTAAATTAAAATATATTATATTTGCATTCACATTATTCCCATAAAACATCCGTTGTGAAAACTCAAAAAAATAAAATGACATCAAATCTAACAAGATTCATTACAATTTAAAAATAATTCAAAAACATTGCAATCCTTGTCATAGAAAAATTCTGAAAAAAAAATGGATTTAATAAATTTTTTGATATGATCAACTAAGACCAATGACATTGATCCATAGGGCATACGTACAACTATTATTTCATTTATGAATAACATTAATAAATTCTAAAGGTAATGACATATATGGTATGTAAGAAAATTATGAAATATATAAATGAACATGGGTTCCATTGAATACTTCATTTTCATTAAAATAATTCAAATGTCATATAGAAATATCTCATACAAATATAAGTAAATAAAAATCAAAATATTACTAGAAAATACTCAAATTTCAGAACATAATATGAGAATAAGGTTTTTATAATGTAGAAAAAAAGATGTTTTTTTTGGACCAAAGTTTTATATTATATAATCTATCAAAGGAATTAATACATCAATCTTCTTAGATAATATGCTTATTAAAATTGTTAAATAATGCATTCATAACCAAGACTTTTTAAATTTTATCATATATATATAATTTTTATATATAGTATAGATATATCAAATTCTTATACTATATAATTTATCAAAGGAATTAATACACCAATCTTCTTAGATAATATACTTGCTAAAATTGTTTGACAATACATTCATATCCAAGATATATATTGTCAAACATAACCAAGATATATATATATATATATATATATACATTAATTGTGTATGTTTTATATATTATATAGTATATAATATATATACAAAGTATATATATTATATATTGTATATAAATTAATTATATATAAGTATATATATTATTTATATACATGGTATACGTATACACAATATTTTTAAATTTTATCAATTACTGATGTTTTCTTTCTTGCAAAAACTTGTCAAGTCTCAATCTTTTTTATTGCACACCTTAAAGGGTGTACCAAAAAATGGGTGGATAGACCATTGGTACTTCACAAGATTATTGTTCCCTATACCGCAAGTTAAAACCAACACAAACCTCTCCTATACATTTTCCTAAGCTTTGACACATCCCTTACACACTCTTCCAAGCAATTCACTGCCTCAAATAGCCCCTACCTAAGCCAAAACCTCTTTTTGAATTTTACAAAAAAAAAGTCAACATAGACCAACCCTGTACTTAAAGTATATAAGTACATTATGGGATTATATCAACCTTGGCTAACCTAGTTTGAGACCTAACTATTGTATCAATTAAAGACATAGAGTCGATTGGGCTGACTTTGTTAGCTAAAACTTTAGAAGATTTTAGTGTTAGATTCAGCTATATAAACACATGCTTTCACCATTTCATAAAGAGAAAGACAAGATTTAATCATATATTTGTACATATGTTTATCCACCATTCTACATGAGGAGCAATTGCTTAGGGTTTCAATACTACATTTAGAGATATGAATTTTATCTTGTGGGAGAAGCCTTTTGGATACAAAGGATAAGCCTTGTAGCCTAGAGATAACCTATCTTTGTTATCTTTATAAACCATAACAATCTCTTGTGAAGCACCTTAGCCAAATAAAAAATTGAGGCTCAATAGGTTCATCTTCAAAGGTAAGTATTCCTAACTTTTTCTCCTCTTTATTAAAGTAGATAACTTTTCATTTTATTATCTTATATGCTTCTCTCTCCATGCATTTAAAAGAGTTGAGAAAGAATACAAAATAGATCACGTAAGATCTATCCAAGAGACCACAAACACTTGAAAAAAGCTTATAATTCTCAAAAATGAACACACTCTATATATTGCTCATAAAATTATTACAAGGTTAAATTCTTTAGTTTCTCTCTCCAATTATGAGATACCATACCCTTGTAATTACAACAGTTGGAGGTAGGTGAGAGGAACACATTTAGCAATGTGAAACTAGATAGTTGCCAAATGAATAGTCCTACCATGTGCACAAATCCACACCAACTTTGTGCACTATTATCAACATCCAAACTTAACATGTTGACTAGATAATTAGACATGTGTTGGAGGAAATTTAAATCACACATGAGTCTAACTAACCTAGGTTAAGCAACCTTAGTTAATACCCAAGTTACATAGGTTAATCCCAAGTTACTCTTAACCATTATTATTTACTCTAACACCCTCCCTTAAAATTAATTTAATAGAGAGAGAAAACAAAAAACTCTAAAAATGAGTTTTAGCTATAAACCTGATTAGATACCCATGTACAATCAAATAAAATAAGATGTCCTCACGATCACCCCCAAAAGACAACTTTTAAAACCCCAAGCATACCATGCATTTCAAGGTAATGAGGTGAAGCAAAAGGCTTCATAAAGATGTCATCAACTTATTGTTGAGTTGAAATATACCTTAAGCTAAGAATGACATCCTAAATGTGATGATAAATGAAGTGCATATGTACCTTAATGTGCTTGGTCCATTGGTTTTTAACTAGGTTTTGAGATATGTGAATTATACTCTAGTTGTCACACCAAAGTATAGTGGGTGAATTCTATATGAATCCAAACTCTGTCAATAACTGACAAAGCCAAAGAACCTACTAACTCACTGTAACTACTACCCTATACTCAACCTCTATAGATGAAAATGCAATATCATGTTTCTTTTTTCATAACCAAGTAATAGGTGAAAAACCAAGACAAAATATGTATTTAAAAGTGGAATGCTTGTCATCAAGAGAACCTATCAAATCTGAATCACTATACCCAACCAAATTAGTAAAACCCCTAGTGTAGTGTAATCCAAATTGAGTAGTGCCTCACAAATATCATAAAATATTCTTACCAGTTTGCTAATGACTATTATGAGCTTCATGTGCAAACCTTGATACAAGCCTAATAACAAATGAAATGTCAGGGTGAGTATGGGTCAAATATATAAGACTCCCAATAAATTGCCTATACAATATAGGATCACAAAGTGGAGTAGTACAAGAGGTAGTAAGAGGCACTCCAAACTAAAAAGGAGAAGGCCTTAGCTTGCAATCAGTCATGCTAAAATGTTGAAGAAGATCAATGATATATTTATGCTGACTCAAATAAATCCTTGTATCTAATTGTGAAATTTATAAACCAAGGAATAAGTGAAAAATACCAAGATCTATCATATCAAATTATGCTAAAAGTGCCTACTGAATTGATTAAATCTAAGAAGAGGAACTACCAATGAGAACTATATCATCAACATACAAGACCAATATGGCAATGTCCTTCCCAATACATTGAATATACACTATGGGATCTAAGAGGTAGTGAATAAAGCCATTGGAGAGAAGAAATGAATCTATCTTCTCATACCAAGCCTAAAGGGCCTATTTGAGATTGTAAAGAGACCTTCATAGTTGACAAACAAGAGAAGAATCATAAACAAACTCAACAGTTTGTGTTGAGGTATAATATGTTATGTGTTCACATTATTAATACTGACGTAAATATTGTTGTTCATAATATTACATTAATATTCTATATGTTAGTTATAAAATATATTGTGAATCATAATATATTCATATTTTAGTATGTTGTTAGTATTTTTAGTTTACAAGAGATTTGGGCAATTATTGAGTTGAGAGTTTGTAGGGATATATCATCTTGAATATAGTAATGTCATTTCCTATATAATTTTAATCATCCACATGGTTTGTAATACAGTAGAAATAATATTATAGTGTGAGAATATATTATTGTGTTAAAATATTTCTCTATCTCTATGTATGCTCCATTATTCAAGTATGTTATTGATTTAATTATTTATAGACTTTAATTTACCCCATCATCTGGTATCAGAGCAACATAAGATCAAGGATATCCATGAGATTCTATGGGGTATCTTTTAATAAAATGATGTATTGTGTCTAAATGATGACTCTACCAATAACATGAAATTCTAGAATAATATATCATCAAAACAACTAGTTTGTTAATCTTTCCTCTATGTAGATCTATGAGTTTTATCCCATTTTTCATTCACCTTTCATCATGCTCATTCCAATTTCTATTTTGTGCATTGAAATCTTTCATCTTTAGTGGCATATTTTAAGTCATTCGATGGTCTTGATATGTATGTAGATCATATTCTTATTAGATTCAATATGTAACTTCTATATGAAGCTATTTCAGCCATCAGATGTTAAGTCACCATCAAATATATGAAACACTTTACATTAAATGTTATACGGCTTGCCTATGCATATCAAGCATTTTAGATTAAAGCTTAGAGTACCATTCCTTTCTTTTTAATTTCTATCTAATCTAAAATGGCACATTGAGGAGCTCACTCATTATAGGTATTCATCACATCTAAATTATTTACTCCATTAGAAGTGGGGATTTGCAGTGAGAGCATAACCAATGATGGATTAGGCACCTATTGTGGTGGGGTTTATATTATTCATATTGTTTTTGTTGGGCCTTCTTTTTTAGATGCCCAAAAGTAATAACTCCATCGAGTTCTCAAACTTCCACACTAGTGGCAAGTTTATT
The DNA here is from genome assembly GCA_037957365.1 of Torreya grandis. Classification (NCBI taxonomy): domain Eukaryota; kingdom Viridiplantae; phylum Streptophyta; class Pinopsida; order Cupressales; family Taxaceae; genus Torreya; species Torreya grandis. The sequence goes on along the minus strand of JARHVA010000133.1, from coordinate 2,418,819 downwards.
ATCATCCACATGCTCCTCTTCTTTTATTTTTGGTGATAAAAATCCATATTTATATCGATTAAACAACCAGAGCCACAGTTTGATTCTTCTATAAAAACTAACAATTTCATAGACAAAATTGGTTATTACATTGGAAGTATTCAATTGCCCCTATAGTAAACACATGTTCTCCATGTTAAAATGGGTTCATATAAGTGATTAATTTGCTTGAAGTTGAGTTTTCTTAAATTCATTAATTTAATTTTGTGTTAGGTTAGTCTAATGTGCATGTCAAATTTCCAAGGTGATTGAGGAGTTTAATAATCTTAGTCATTCAAGATTTGTAATCATATGTCAAAAAGTGGTTTTAATAGTTATGTAACCTTGTATTATTTTTATTATTAAGTATTTTGTTTAGTTAAATATAATATTTAATTGGATTTCTCTTAAGGTCTTTAATATTTTTTTTATTGTCAAAATTATCCAAAAATCAAAGTGTCAAAATATGTTTTTGGTCGGGTTTATTATTTGGTTCCATTGTCAAAATTCATCAAAAAATATTAAAAGTCTCCAATTTAGTCTTTTTTATGTTGATTTTATTATTTTATTATATTAGAATCATTTGTCAAAATTTTCAAAATTTGTCAAAAGAGTTTATGTCGAAAAAAAAGTCAAAGTCATTTAGGCTCAGAGTCATTGTCAAAATTTGTAAAAATAAAAAAAATTACCTCACAAATGCATTTTCACTTGTACACAACATCCAAATTGTAGGGAAGTCTTTTCATCAATAAAATGAGCTTCATAGAGATATCTATTGAGTAAGTAGTATCAAATACTAGAGGAAAGAGGAAACAAAGGCTGAAATTTTTATAGCCTCTTGTTAGCCACTAGTGATAGGGCCGCTTTCTGATTTAGTGGCATTTTTTTTAGTTGTGTGGTGTGTTTTTTTTTAGCATGGTGTGATTTGGAATAAGAATATATGTTGTATGTCTATTCATGTTTTTCATAAGTGAACAATATATTCTTATGTAACTTATATAAAATGTGAAAATGATGAGATCTATAATCTATACTTCATATCGTGATGTGGTTTATGGTAAACCACTTTTAAAACCATTATTTTGTGGTTTTTGGTTAGCCACTTATAAAACCATTATTTTGGTTTTTGGTTAGCCACTTATAAAACCATTATTTTGGTTGTTGGTTAGCCATCTATAAAACCATTAGGTATTATTTTATGGTTTTTGGTTAGCCACTTTTAAAACCATTATTTTATTTGTTGGTCAACCATTTATAAAACCATCATGTAAGGTCTATGAGTATCCTCTAAAAATCACCAAGTTATGAGTCTAGGTGTAGATATGGGAGAGTTATTTTTCCCATGTTCATATTAAAGGGGTGTAGCATAGGATTAATAATATTCACAAGGGGGTGAATGTTGAGGTATATTATATTATGTGTTTACATTATTAATAACAATGTAAATATTGTTGTTAACAATATTACATTAATATTATATATGTTAGTTACCAGATATATTTTGATTCACAATATATTTGTATTTTAGTATGTTGTTAGTGTTTGTTAGTTTATGGGAGATTTGGGTGATTGTTAATTTAAGAGTCTGTAGGGATATATCAACCCAAATATAGGAATTTCATTTCCTATATAATTGTAATCATCTATATGGTTTGTAATGTAGAGAAAATTACATAACATGATTAGTCAAGCATCAGTCCAATAAATCAAAGGAAGAATGCATAAGAACAAACTAAATTAAGCCTATCTATTCATGTGGAAATTACAAAGGATATCATGAAACAATTGAAATAAATCAACATCATATTAACTTCCCAAATGGATTCACCATACCGATGCATCACAAAATCATTTTCTTCCTTGATCAAGAGTTCTTGTCTTCAATAACAATGGCAAATAACTCCTCCAATGTCTAAAGAACTCCTTACAAAATCAATGATCAAATGTGAAAGATTATGGAGATAATTTAGTATAATAACTTTGCATAAATTAAGCTTAAAAATGATGTTCATGGCCTCTCTATTTATATATTTTTGAGATTGGTCAGGATCAATCATGACCATCCATCTCAAGATTGAGATGTGTGGTCATGGATTAATCCAATTATATAATTAAAATAAATAAATATCCCTCATAATGATTTTTTAAGAAGGGGCATTTAAGAGGCATGGAGCATTTTAATGAGGCATGGGAGCCATGATTCACATATTTTATGTATTCATGGCCTAGCGATGCCTTTCCAAGAAATGATGTCATTAGGTGATGCAATTTATAGAAATCAATTTCCAAAAATAATTATTCAACAAATCTCATGGAAAATACACTTAAGCTCTTGATTTAGTTTAATTATCCTTAAACAAGGTTAATCAACATTTATGTAATTTTTTATAAATTGACCCTCAATTAATCAAACTGGTCAGAAAGTCATATTACTGAGTCATAATTTGACTCGAGAAGAATTGGAAGGTGATGTTAGATGCATTGGAATGATATTTCCATTTAGGATGTTTCCAACATAAAATAATAAAGGTATGTGATGTGTACCAATGAATTAAAATAAAATAGTGATCCAAAGTATAAAAAGGTGAAATCATTATTTTGGCTCGAAATGAATTGATTAAAGTTAGCTACTTTATAAATTGCATTGCCCCATTTAAGGATACATTAGCCTAAATTGGCACTTATAAATGACAATTTTAAACCATTTAGTTCATTTTATGGATTTTGACCTAAAATGTGCATTTGAGTGCAATTCAAGTAATATTGATAATTTCAACACAAATGGTGTTAGAAATTGGATGTCTACATTTTCCCCTATTTAAGAAGGCATGGTGAGACATTCAAGTGAAGCAACATCTTTTCAAAAAAAAAAATTGTCAAGAATAAATTGGAACAAACCCATGATGCCCCCTCAAGAAGACATACTAGGATGAAAAGAAGGATGGACTCTCAAAAAGAGAGAGAAAGTGAGAGATTAACCAATGGAATAGATCACATCCAGATGAGTTAGTGCTTAAACACATGATTATCATCAATGATCAAAATATAATTAGAGGTATAATAGGCCCTAATAGATGGGGGGAATTGGAAAGATATAATCCATAAATGTAAGGGACGCACTTTAAATTTACCTAATTTGAGAGTACAAGCTATGTGGTTACGACATTGATCAATCCTGAGATAAGTTACACACTAAATATTTCCATCATGGGCATTAGTGTGGATAGTTTGGAATTAGAGGAAAAGAGATAATGTTCTGCTTCAAGAAGGGAATCACCACTAGAATGGGCTCTCTAAAGAGAAGATAATAATAAGTGCCCTAATAGAGAAGATTTGATTGTGATAAAATAGTTGTGCCCCAGTAGGGCTAATTTTGATCATTAATAAAAAATAAATAATGGTTTTCCTCTATAGAGATGATTTTATTTTAATTTTGTTCAAATGTTTTTCCCCAACATAGGAAATTGGCAAGCAAAATAGCTCAAAGATATAATCCAAAAAATAGGTTAAAGTGAGAAGGTGCAAATGTACATGTGATGGTGTAATGTCTTAGAAAGCCACAATATGAGAATGCACAAAGTGATGAAAGAGATGAAAATAAGAATGAAAGATAGTTGAGCTAACCTTAATAGAAATTGAGCACTACCTACATAGTTCCATGGACTCATGTTCTAAGATGAACCTTAGGCCAATGTAGTTCACCCATGTTTAGGAGAGAATGGAATAAGGAATGATGAACACTGACCAAGAATTGATTAGACTCATAATGTATGCGAAGAGATTCATGTCTAATCATAGATTCAAGGCCACTAAAATTCATGAAACCTAGATGCCTAATTTCATATCATGATCCTAGATTATGTAAAGTGTTCTTGACAATCATTCATCAAAGTGTCAAGATCCCTGCTCACTAAGAGCACACTTGATTACCTTTGTATAAGCAACTAAACACGGAATTTAACCAGAAGTAAAATATAACTAGAATTCAAAAATAGCACAGAATATAAGAGACAATACCATCTTGTATTCAACTCATCTAGAAGGAAATACAATGAAGAAATCACACTCTTCCCATACCTCTAAGGTGTACTAGTAATTCTCCCTCAAGAGTTCTCTCTCTCAATTACAAACAAATCAATTCAAACACAGAGTTGTTTCAACCAGTCAGTAACAATACTACCAGTACACCAACCAGTAAGTGGCAATCAACTCAACCATTGTTGCCTACTTCCAGTACCACCGAGTACACCACGTACTCTAAGTAGATTTCCCTGATCTTGCTCCTTGTTGTGTTACAAATCTCCTTTGACCTTGCTACCCTACAAATCTCCTTTGACCTTACACACACACACACACACCTGCAGATCAACTGACCTTACTTGCCATGTAGATCTCACCTGATCTTACACACTTGTAGATCAACCTGGTCTTGCACACCTGCCGACCTAGATCTTACACACTTGGAAGAACCCTTGTCCTTGCCTTACCAAGTCCTTATGATTCTCTAAATTACAATACAACCCCATGAGTCTATTATATAGATCCCATACAAATAATAATTAGACTTCCTAATTACAATAATTAGAAACATAGACTCAAGACTAAAATTAGTCTTTTACATATAAACTAACTATCCATCTAAAATAAGACCAATTCTAGAGATGCATGAAAACGCATGCACACACAGGCTGCCAACGTCAGTTCATGTCGACTGATGTCATCTGACCCATAACTAACATCGGTTACTACAAACACTGAAGATGACTGACATCAGTTGATTAGACTGACATCAGTTGCTCTGCTACTCAGCAACCTCCTCCATTTGCATTAGTGAAGCTTTTAGCTCCACAACCTAACAATCTCCCACTTGGAGATAAATAGCTACACCTGTACCTATACCTGTACATCATCTAATTTTGTTTCTTGGCTTGTATCCCTCTTCAAGTTCAATCTTGAAGACCAACCACCACAGTGAACCCTGTGATGCTTCCCCTATCATCCAAGTAACCTGCCATATCCGAATCTACATCTACATGTAGAGAAGTCCCTGACCCCGCATAGCATGAATCCCTACTGCTGGTCCCTCTTAGATACCTAAGAATCCACTGAACTACTTTCTAGTGCTTCTTTCCCAAATTGGCCACAAAATTGCTGACAACTCCCACTACTTGGGTAATATTAGGTCTAATACACATGTACTCAACCTCATCATGTGAATTGGGACACTGTTCTGTGAACTGTCCATCCATAGGTGTGCTAATTAGTTCTGCATCCTGCATATTGAACCTCACCACTACCTTATTCACACAATCATTCTAAGACAACATCAACCTGTGATCTTCCCTATCTCTAGAAATACTCATGCCAAGGATTTTTGCTCCTAAATCCTTCCTGGCACACCTCTAAACTAATTTTATCTTTAGCTCAGAAAAACCCTGCATGTATGAACCTACAACAAGCATATCATCCACATATAGTAACAAAAAAATGTTGTGACCATTATCCAACTTGGTAAAATAAACACAGTGATTACATTGACATTGACTAAAGCCATGCTTTATCATAAACCCGTCAAACCTGTACCACTGTCCTGGAGCATGCTCAAGACCATATAACATGGCCTTCTATCTCACATGTCCATTCTCTCCTTTCTTTAACCTAGGAATCTATTCATCTTGTAGTGCTTTCATCCCAGCTGGCAACTCTACCAAATCTCCCATTTGGTTCTTTCCCAAGGAATCAATTTCCTCATTCATGCCATGCTCCCACTATTTCCTAGATTCTACCTACATTGCTTCTTCAAAACTTCCTAGTTCTTGACCATCAATGAGTAATAAGTTCAGGTAGTATAAAGAATTTGAATAATGAATTTGAGGCTTACTTACCCTTTTAGTCCTCCATATGGACATTTGAGACTCCTTGACAGCTTGTTATCCACCTAAAATCTATTTTTTGGTTGACCCTGGTCTGCACCTGATTGATGTCAATTCCACCTGATCACCAATGCTAGTTCCCTGACTAATGTTAGCATCCACTTGGTTGCCAATGTCAGTTCCCTGACCGATATCGGTATTCACCTTTTTGACACCACTGACTCTGGTCTGCACATGATCGACATCGGTACCTGCATACTTAATTTTGGTTCTCACCTAACCAACATCGGTATCTGTGTTTTACTGTGAGTGATGATCTTTACCTATGAGCTCACCTTGGATCAAAACCCTATCCAAACTGCCCTGCTCAAAATTATTCAGCCCCTTGAGCTGATCTCTATCCATCATCTCCTCCATGAAAACCAAGGCTTTCCACTTCTTAAGTTTGTCAAAGACATCAGACTTCCTCTTAAGAACATGCATTCCCTTCTCACTCATGTGACCAAGCCTACAAAGCCACATCTTTGCAATAGAAGGTGAATCAGTAATACAATTAGATAGATAAAGAGTACCTACTTTCTTACCACATGCTAATTCAAGTGCATCCACTGTGAGAGTTACTGTGCATCCCTCATCACCTAACTTTCTTATATAAATTAGACTCCTCTTCAGGACTGGGACCTACATGACATCCTTCTACACCCATGTGTTTCTCATCTAAAATTTTAGTTTCACTTTCCCTTTGCCAACCATTTGACAAGGCTTACCATCCCCTAAATAAATCTCTCCAAAGTCTCTCTGGACATATTCATGAAAAAATTCTCTATTTGGGGTTGCCTGGAAAGAGGCACCAAAATCTAAAACCCAAGATTCCACTTTATCCAAAGAACATACAAGAGCATCATTTGAAATAATATCTACAACATCTGCATCTTCATTCCCTTCATGATGATCTTCAACCAACCAACAATCTTTCTTTACATGCCCTGCCTTTCCACAATTCCAACAGATTATTCTGCCATACCTAGATTTGGATCTCCTGCCTATCTTTGACCTTGATTTCCCTTGCTTGATATTCTCTCTTTGCCTTCCCCTACTTTCAACACTTAAATCATTCCCTGATGATTCACTTGTGCTTTTCTTGCAAATTTCTTCATTCAAGATTACACTAACAACATCATCAACTTTTAAGATATTTGAAGCAGACGTAGTATTGCTAACTGTCATTACCAAACTATCCCAACTTTCAGGTAATGAGCATTAGATTAAGAGAGCCTTAATTTCATCATCAAAATCTATATTGACTGAAACTAACTGATTTACTAATCCATGGAAATCACTAAGATGACTATGTACCGATCCACCTTCTAACATTTGCAAATTAAATAATTGCTTCATAAGAAATACCTTATTCGAAGCTGAGGGTTTTTCATATAAATTTTCCAAAGATTCTATTAACTCTATCGTTGTCTTAGCCTATGATAAGTTGGAAATCATAGACGATGCCAGGCTCAACCTTTTAGATCCTAGAGCCTTCTGATCAAGAACCTTCCATTCTTCATCTTTCATATCTGTGGGCTTGCTTGCAACCCCACCCAATGGTAAGTATAGATATTTTTGATATAGATAATCTTCTATCTGCATCCTCCATAATTGATAATTCTTTCCATTGAATTTCTCTATTCTTAGCTTACTTTCTTATGCCATTGCTTTACTCCCACTCAATCAAAAACCCCTGAGAGTGACTTATAATCAAACACAAACCTACTCCAAACCAGGCTCTGTGAACCTTCAACCTTGCTCTAATACCACTTTGTTAGTGTACCTAACCAAGCTCTGATACCAATTGTCAGGATCCCTTCTCACTAAGAGCACACTTGATTACCTTTGTATAAGCAACTAAACATAGAATTTAACTAGAAGTAAAATATAACTAGAATTCAGAAATAACATAGAATATGAGAGACAATACCATCTTGTATTCAACTCATCCAGAAGGAAATACAATGAAGAAATCACACTCTTCCCACACCTCTAGGGCATACCAGTAATTCTCCCTCAAGAGTTCTCTCTCTCAATTACAAACAAATCAACTCAAACACAGAGTTGTTATTTCAACTAGTTAGTAACAATACTACCAGTACACCAACCAGTAAGTGACAATCAACTCAACCATTGTTGTATACTTTTAGTACTACCGAGTACACCACATACTCCAAGTAGATATCCCTGATCTTGCTCCTTGTTGTGTTGCAAATCTCCTTTGACCTTGCTACCCTGTAGATCTCCTTTGACCTTATACACACACACACCTATAGATCAACTAACCTTACTTACCATGTAGATCTCACCTAATCTTGCACACCTACAAATCAACCTAGTCTTACACACCTGCCGACCTAGATCTTACACACCTGGAAGAACCCTTGTCCTTGCCTTACCAAGTCCTTATGATTCTCCAAATTACAATACATCCCCATGAGTCTATTATATAGATCCCATACAAACAATAATTAGACTTCCTAATTACAATAATTAGAAATGTAGACTCAAGACTAAAATTAGTCTTTTACATGCAAACTAACTGTCTATCTAAAATAAGACCAGTTTCAGAGACACATGCAAATGCATGCACACACAGGCTAACGACGTCGATTCCTATCTGACTGATGTCGGCTGACCCATAACTGATGTCAGTTACTGTGAACACTGAAGATGACTGACATCAGTTGATCAGATTGACATCGATTGCTCTACTACTTAGCAACCTCCTCCATTTGCATCAGTGAAGCTTTTAGCTCCATAACCTAACACAAAGTTGTGTTGATGTTTGAGACATTGAAACCTGAGCACAAAGTGCTTGCTATAGAAAAAGAAATTAGGCATAATAAGTATTAATAATTTAGAATGACATAATATTCCAATTACACTAAGCCAGTTCAAATGTGAATACCTATAACTAAAGATAATGGTAAAATAATGACCAAAATTAGAGTTACATTTATTTACATTTAAATAAAAAAGCAAAGAAAAAGATAAACATAAACATAAATGAACCTAACTTGAAATCAAGATATGATCAATTAATACTTGAGTAGGAAAAAATGTTTAAAAAAAAATCAAGAACATCTTAACGACATGAGACCAAGATATAAATAATCAAAATCCATGCAGACCATCAAGACATTCTTGAACACAAAAGAAAAAAACAAAATCAAACAAAAAAAAAGACACTGTCAATAATCAAATAAACCAAAAGGTCCAAGAATAACTTAATAACATAATATTAAGATATAAATAATCAATATCCATGTGAATCATCATGATGTTCTGAAACATAAAAGAGATAAGTAAAAACATATAGGGAAACACAAGACTAAGAGGAGAAGAGAAGTAATAAAAAGAGAAAAGGAGAAGAAATAAAAGGAGAGGTGTGAAAGCACAATAAAACACCAATAAAACACAAATAAACATGAATAAACAAATAAAACAAGTTAGTGTGGTTTAAAGACAAATGTTTATGTATGTGTGGTAGAGGCATTACTTTCTACCACAACATAATAAAGAATAATGACACAAAAATTATTCCTAAATTAAAGAGGAATAATGACAAAAGAAATTGGGGAAGAGAAAAAAAGGAAGGGGTTAGCTAAGCTAAATCTAGATGTATAAGACAAGTAGACACTTCCTACATAGTTCCATGGACTCATGTTTCAACATGAACTTCAGGCCAAATGTAGTTCTCCTAGGAAATGGGATAGAAGAAAAATGATGATCAGACTAACATGATTAATGTTATAGAAGAAATGGAAGATATGATAAAAAAACAAGAATGGTCATGTAAACAACAACTTGATGGGATGAGAAAGAATGATCTTGTAAAATGGCAAGTGCATGGGACAAGATGAACTGGTGTTCTTTTGTTTGCAAAATGGCAAGAGCATAGCATGGTGGGATGGGAATATACAAATGTAAAGAAGTGTGAGACAATGTTTTTATTCTTTTATGGATTGCATTTTAATATTTTTGGTATTTTCAAAGTATTTCCAATGTTTTTGGTGTTTTGGGGATAAAATATGCATAAGGTGGGACCATCTAGTCAAGGAGATGCACATTTGAGAGTAGAAATTCCAATAAAATAGTTAAGTTGATTTCAATGGCCCATGTTCTCAAATCAATGAGAGCAAGGATCCCAATAAGATAACAAAGATAATCAAATGTGATATAGAGTAGTGTGCAACATGAAGTGACTCTGAAGAAGTATTTGTGTTCACCTATCTATAATAGTGTAGCAAAGGTCTCAAGCTGAAAAGATGTTCTTGCCCACTTTTTTGTTGAAGAAGCTATAAAATATTGTTCTGGATGAACTACTTTGTATAACCGACATTGAGGATGTTCATAATGGTCATTAGACATAATAAAGATCATAATTGGTCAAGGGATAAAAAGTGTTTAAGCTTACAACTTGCCCAAGACATAATAAATAAAATGATTCTCAAGGAGAATGGTCCAAAGAATAGGGTCCTCAAAGAGAATAGTCCAAGATAAGATGAAACTGTGTTCAAAGTGCCAATGATTCAAAGCCTTCACTATCCAAAATCATGAAGATTGGACCAAGTTATTATAAAATGTGTTTAGGGTAGGATAAAAGGGTGGGATAAAATTACTTTAGCACAAGTTGCCCCCAAGTCAGGGGTCTTGTAGACAATGGTTTAAATTTGTTCATTCATAGAACCTCTTAAGCTGTATGATGTTCATGGGCTCTATAAGTTCTTCACCATTAAGTTTAGCTAGTCGATATGCCCCTGATCCATAGTTCACCATGACAATATATGGTCCTAACCAATTAGGCTAAAACTTATCTTTCTTTTTGCATTTATCATTTGTGTTCTTTTAGTTCTCTTTCAAAACTAAGTCACCAATCTCAAACTCTCAAGGGAGAGTGTGCTTGTTGTAGCTTATCCACAATCTATTCTGATAGGCTTGTAAGTTTTCTAGGGAAACCAAACATTTACCATCAAGAAGTTCTAGTTCTTTCAGCTGTGAAGATCTATAGTCTTCATCATCTTCAATGTGATCCAATGATATTTTTAATGATGGTATCTCAATCTCGACCAAGATAATAGTTTCAATGCCAAAAACAAGGGAGTATGGAGTGGCTCCAATTGGGGTTTGATGATTTGTTCTATAATGCCAAAGGGAAAGAAAGAGTTGTAAGTGCCAATTACGGCCAACATCATTGACAATTTTCTTTAAGATGGATATAATGGTTTTGTTCAATGCCTTATCTTGGCCATTGCTTTACAGGTTATATGCAGTTGATTTCTTGTGATTGATGTTGAATTTTTTACAAAGATATTTTACATTTTGGTTGACAAAAGATCCACCATTAACATATATAATATGGGTTGGGATGCCATATCGATAGATGATATTATAATAAATGAATTTGGCTATCTACTTCCCAATAACATAAGTGAGAGGAATGGCCTTAATCCACTTGGTAAAATACTCAGTTGCAGTCAAAATGTGTTTATGGCCATCTAAAGATTTTTGGTTAATTTTCTTAATGAGATCGAGACGCCACATTAAGAATGGCCATGGTGTTGTGATTGGTTGTAGTGGTAAATAAGGTGTATGCATCAATTTTCCATGTTGTTGATAAGGAACACACTTCTTCACATAGTTGTAAGCATTAGTATCCATTTTGGGCCAATAATACCCTATTCTGAGGATCTTCTTGGCTGGGACCACACCATTTGTGTGAGCCCCATGCCTTCCTTCATGAACCTCCTTTAATGCCAGCTTAGATTCTCCCAAATATAAATAATAAAGAAGCATTCCATCATAGCCTATATGATAAATCATATTTCCAAGGAGAGTATAACGTGTTAAGTGATGAAGGAATAGTTTATGTTGGTTTTTGGAAAATTCAGTGGGGAAGACATGACTATGGAAATAGTTATAAAAATCTTGGTACCATGGTAGCTCAGGTGAAGGATTAGAACCAAAAATGGTGCATACCTTCTTTGAATCTATTAAAATATGCATAGGTTGAAGAATATTTTCAATTAGGAACTAATACTCTCTAGCACTATCATCCATTTGAATCATGGAACCAATTGTTTCCATTATGTCTACAGATATGTTGTTGACTCTCAGAACTTGTTCAAACTGTAGATATTCAAAATGTGTTTTAAGGTTATCGATAATCTAATTTTAAGGAACAAGCTTATCATCTCTTATTTGATAATGATTAGTGCTCTAATTTATGATTAATTATGATCTCCATAGACCTTTAAGCTTTGAATATCCCATTGTATAGCAAGGTGGAGCCTTACAACTAAGGCTTCATACTCAACCATATTATTTGTACAATCAAATTATATATGGAATGCTTTGGGAATCAAATCCCCCTATGGTGTGATCAATAATATACCAGATCTAGATCCATGAGATGTGAAGCATCCATTAAAATAAATAATCCATTGTTCAGGTTCCTATGGTGCTTATTCTATCATCATGATAGATTCATCTGGAAGGTTAAATTTGAGAGGTCAAGTATCTTTAATAGGAGCTTCTACAAGTTAGTCAGCAATTAGTTGCCCTTTGATTTCTTTTTGATTCTAGTACTCAATATCAAACTCACTTAGGAGAATAACCCATTTAGCCATGCATCCTTGAAGATTTGACTTAGATAAGAGGAACTTGAGAGGATCCACCTTGGTGATGACAATAGTTTTGTTATTTAGCATATAATGTCATAATTTTTGAGTGGTGAATACCATAGCTAAACATGCCTTCTCAATAGGCATATAATTATGTTCATAATCCACCAATGTTAAATAATAAATAGTGTGTTTCTTACCATGATCATCATGTCAAGCCAAAAGTGTCCCTGGTGCATGTTTTGTGGCTAATATATAAAGGATTATCTTTCCCTATGTTGATGGTCTTAAGACTGATGGATTAGCTAAGTATGTCTTAAGATTTGTAAATGTTATCTAAAAATCTTCACTCCATTTAAATGTTACCCATTTATTCAAAATATGATTAAATGGGTGGCACTTATCTGCCAATTGAGAAATGAACCTATGTATAGACTGGATCTTTCCTTGCAAGCTTCACAGTTATTTAAGATTGTGTGGTGGAGGCATTTCCACAATATTTTTGACTTTTATAGGGTCAAATTCAATCCTTCATTATGATACAATGAACCCTATAAATTTCCCTAATGTGACTCTGATGACACATTTCTTAAGATTCAAGCAGACTTTATATTCATGAAGCCTCTCAAATATTCTTCGTAGAAAGTCAAGATGTCTAGCTCTTGTTCATGATTTTTTAAGTATATCATTAACATAGTCTTCTACAATGTCATGTATCATGTATGAAAGATGAAAGTCATTTCATTTTGATATTTTGCTCTAGCATTCTTTAATTCAAATGGCATGACTTGGTAACAAAATGTCCCCCTTGGAGTGGTGAATGCAGTCTTGTATTGGTATTCAAGGGCTATCTTGATCTAATTGTAACCATAAAATATGTCCATTAAGGACAATTTTTCATACCTAACTATTGAGTTGATGATCATGTTTATCTTGGGTAAAGGAAAATCATCTTTGGGGCATGCTTTGTTGATATCTCAAAAATTAGTACAAATACGTATACCTAGGGTCTTTTTACTTACTATAACTATGTTAAAAACCCATTTAGAGTAATCCAGTGGTCTAATAAAATTGCTTCCTAACAACCTTTCTAGTTTAGTTTTAACCAATAGGGTGATGCGTGGATGCATCTTTCTTAATTTATGCTTGACTCATTTGGCGTCAAGATAGAAAATAAGGAAATGCACAACTAAATCAAGGTATAAGCCTGGAATCCAATGAAAAATCAAAGCCCTATTTGTGATCACCAATAGGCAATCCATCTCGTAGGGCCATGTATTCTACAATTGATTATTCATTTTGAAACTCATTGAGGCATATGACCAAATTTTGTTGGTCCCAATTTGTGATTTTATGAGGGAAAAGGCATAGGGAATAATAAGGGTTTGCTTTAGGAGGTCCCAATTTTGTTGATTCCTCTCTACATGTAATATATCAAAAATAATATTAGAGTGTGAGAATATATAATTGTGTTAAAATATTTCTCTATCTCTATGTATGCTCCATTATTTGATTATGTTATTGATTTAATTATTTGTAGACTTTGATTTACCCCATCAAGTTATTCCATATATATTTCCTCATGCAAGTCTCCATGTACGAAGGCACTCTTAACATCTATATGATACACTAGCCAACTCTATGATGTAGATATAGAAAGTACAAGGCATATAGAATACATCTTGGTAATAGGTTCAAAGTTCTAAAAGTAGTCAACACATTTGACTTGTGAGAAACCCTTTGCTACAATATGGGACTTATACTTGTTAATGGACCCATCGACTGCATTCTTGGTGCATTAAATCCACTTGCACCTAACCAAATTTCTTTCCTTAGGAAGAGTGACCAAATCCCAAGTATGATTCTTCATCAAATAAAAATACTCATATGTCATCACATCATCTCACTCATGTATCCCATGAGCCTATGAAAATGATTGTGAATCCCTAGATAATGCCTAACATAAAATTCTACTACCTGTAGAATGTGAACAATGATTTAGAGTGGATGGATGATCCTATATGAAATGTGTTGCCTCGAAAACTATAGTGTGATCCCACTTAGGCATAGTGGAAACATCGATGTGTGGATGATACTTAAACCCTATAACCTCCTTATGGACCTCCAAAATTATCTCTTAAATGAATAAATCCTCAATAGGAGGTGATGAATCAATAGAAGAATAATAAGGCATGGAGGAAGATGAATAGTCATGAGATGTGAAGAATTCATGTACATGTGTTTGAAAATAAACATCATGAGTATCATTATCTAAAAATTGATAATCTCTCATGTCCTTGCAATACCATACAAAAAAAGGTTTGCTCTTCCTATCCAATGCTTTCCTTTTCTTATTTGGTACAAATGCCCAAGCATGGATCTTAAAGACTTGAAAAAATGAGACATCAAGCTTGGTTTTAAACCAAGCCTCCTTCAGAGATAAATGCCTAAGTTTTATATGTGGTGTATGGTTCTAAATGTAGTTTTCATAATTAACTACCTCTATCCAATAGATAGGAGGTAAATCATGTGCATGCATCATGCATTTATCCATCTCCTTCAAAGTATAGTTCTTCCATTCTGCTAAGCCATTCTATTATGGAGTATGTGCAATAGAATGTTGGTGAACAATACCATGAGCTACCAAAAAAATAGAGAAATCTTGACTAAAATACTTCCCCCACATTATTTGTATGAAGTTTATTGATGCAAATTGAAGACTATTTCTCAACCAAAACCTTAAATACTTTGAAGTGAGCAAGGCATCACTCTTATACCTAATAAAATAAACCCAAGTTGTCTCGATAAATTATCAATAAAGGTAAGTGCATACTTAACTCCATGGAAAGAAGGAGTTAGAAAGACCATCAAATCACTATGCACAAGCTCAAGTGGTGAATAATCTCTCTGTGACATACCCTTAGGAAATGGATCTTCGTGTTATTTCCCTAAGGCACAACTAAGGCAAACTTCATCAAGATATGAAACTGTAGGAAGACCATCTATCATACTATGAGTGCTCAACTCCTTCAAATATATGTAGGTTAGGTGTCCAAATATCTCATGTCAAAGCTAACTCTTATAATCTACATGATAAATTAAACATGCCCCTAAAGGATTAGTATCATCAAAATGATCAAAGTAATAGATTTGAGAACCATGATCAACAACACCTTGTGTAATAAATGTGTGAGGCTATAACAAATATCAAACTTTAGCACCATGTGGTGTGAAATTTTTAATCCAATTTTGACCCCCCAGGTAAAAATAGGATCCATATTGAAAAAAATTAACCTTAGGTGATTTATGAGGTCCTAGTTGAGCCCAAAATACCTTATTATCATTTATTAATGTAAATTTAAACATATTAAGGTAAGTCATTTTTATGTGTTTTTCTCTATTTGAGTCTCCTAACTCAAAAAGGGTCAAAAGGGGTCATTTTTGGTTCTTTTAAATATGTGACATAGGTGATTAGGAGTTTATGAAAGTCATTTCATGTGTAAATCATATTTTCATAATATTCCATGAAGTTTTGTAAAGTTTGGAGATCATTTGCTAACTTTAAGGTGTTAAAAATGAGTGAAAATGTGATTTTTGTCTAACATTGATGTTTGTCAAAGTTAAATAACTTCAAAATCCATACAAGACACTTTTAAAAAGGCTCGAAGTAGTTAATTAACTATCACACTTGTTAGAGGGATCATAAAAACTTAGATTCTTGATGTTCAACACTTGTTTGAGGATTTAGAGGGAGTTGTACAAACTTTTGAAAGTCATGTGCAAGTGAAAATAATTTAATAATTTCATTTCACCTTATACATATTAGTAAAAATCTTGGGATAAGTTTAGATCTTATAGTTGTAGACATATCCTTCTCTCTCTCATCATCCCCTTTACAAGCTAGTAAAGGCCAACATCAAGCAAATGGTATAGTCCATATAGGTAGAGTTGGGAGATGAAATTTTGGAAAAAATTTGGGAAACCTATGGGATTATAATTTTTGGCATTGGTTATTGGATTGGTTTTATTATATTTATGAGAAATCATTAAGAGCCTAGATTGTTTTTTGGAGAAGCAAAACCCCACTAGCTAAATTTGGCATAACTCTAATACAAGTGTAGATGAGTTGGATGCTTTAAAATAGTTATAATAAATTTGAATATGTTTTTATATGCCTCCCATACCTTTATTCATCATGGTGGCATGTTTATATGTCCCTTTGGCTAAAAAAGTGGTTTTAGTGCATAGTTTAAGGTGACTGTCAAACTTTCTAAGTTTTTAAGTTCTCCAGGTGTTTTGGTGCATTGAAATGTTTCTATATTATATCATAACTCCATATAAATTAATTAATGGCTCCCTGACTATATGGATGCTCCATACAAAGTCTCAAATTTGGTCATTTCTTCACTCACTCTTAGGATTGTATTATGTGTTTTGTATAGTAGAGATGTTTTGAGTGGTTTGGATATGAATTTAAAAATGGATTTGATATTTTTTAAAATTTGTTTATATAATTAATAAAATTTGTCTTTAATTATTGTCATGCATATTTGCTCCTTTTCCAAGCTCTAACACACAATGTTGCAATCTTCATTACATACAAGCCTGTAGGTCTATTATTCAGAGAGTTCAATGGTGTTAATGTTTGATAAATTTTCCCAATCATCATCATGGTCATGTTTCAAGTTAATAAAGGATTATAAACTCATTAAGGTCTCCAAATGTCTTAAATCCAAGTGGTGGCTAACAAAGATTGTTTTTATAGAGATATACAACACTGACTATGAGTACAATGAAAGCAATAATGTTTGAAGAGACTCTAAAAAGTTTGTAGACTTGAATTGAAGTGAATATGATTCCATTAATTAGTTTTATTATTTTAGGTGTCAATACCCATCTCAATAAATCAACTCAAACTTCATATACAACCAAATTACCATAAAGCCAACCTACACAAAAAATGGACCTTGAACAGTCATGTTTATAAGGTTTGGAAACTTCAAGGTACTTGAATGGTCTTAAGACACCATAATAGCATATCAAATCCATTGATAAACTCATAAAGTGATAATATAAGTTCATGTAGCTAATACACAGTCAATTCCTTCAATATAAACACCTACAACCACTAGTTGAGAAGAGATTCTATCTTGATAGTGAATGAGGATGAAAACATAGAGCTTAAATGGCTTGATAAGGTGTTAATTTTATAATTATTATTAAAATATCTAGATACGTCTCATGATTGTAATATAACTCTTGAAACATAATTTGACATGCCATCTCAAATGGACTGTGTGTATGCAATCAATGGACTAGTTATAGGATTGTTAAGTCATTTAAGGTCTCTCAAGATCTTGAGATAGTGATTGTGTAAATGTTTGAAAGGTATAAAATATATTAATTTATTTAATACATGGAGAATCAAGAGACTCTAAGCAAATATTGAAGACAAGGAGACAAATAGGGGTCATTAACCTAACTACCTATACTCAGTCTAATATACAATTTTGTTGTAATTCTAACTACCTAATTAAGAAGGGAGTTATTTATTTGAAAAGGTAAAGGTATATAAAAAATAAGGAGAAAGTGTAACATGTTAAAAGGGTTCACAATTTCTAAATCATCCCACACAACTATCTGACCAAATTAAGCAAAGATAGATAGTGGAAACTTTGAACTCTATCTACTCAGAACTAACCATAATACAGTCCTACATACTTTCTCAAGTTACTTCATTTAGAAGGTCTAAGAGAGAATGTATAATGATAAAAGGTGAATAAGGAAATTGAGTATAATTTTATGGTAATTAATAGATCCCATCAAAATATCATAATTAAATTAAAGTGATTGAAACATAGGCATATCCTGTTGAACCTTACATAGACCTAGTCATGTACATAGGCATATAGGCAATTATTCTTGAGAGGTTATGAGATGAAGATAAAATGGGACTTGGAGACCTAAGAATATGTTGAGAAACCTTTAAAAACATTGCATAAGGTGTTAGAGTCCTAACAAAGAGAGAAAATAGGAAACATAGTGAGTTAGGGTAAGATAGTTAGCTAGGCCTATAAACCTAAGCCTAAAGCATTGAGTGTTGGGAATTTTGATGAAGTAATATGGTCATAAACCTATTTTAATATCTCAAGGTGGATGTAATAGACCCCATTGAGGTAATGGGAGTTCAAAACCAACTTTTTAAAACTCTCACTAATGCATTTCTCTCTATGACCTCATAGAATTCCCATTTGCAACTCAAGATGGTAGTTTTCTCTAATTGGTATGGATCATACATGTTTCATGGGACCCTACACTACTAGTGGAATTTATACACCCTAATGTACTTCAATTTTGTGAAATTGGTTTGACGATTCATATGTCTAACTTTATGAATCATCACTAAGAGTTCAAAGTACTTTTAGGCTGCCTAAGAGAACCATAAAGAACCAATGAGAGAGAAATGAATATTTATGCCTCTAGATGAATAATAAAAACTTTAAACCACCCATAACTTTTTCTAAACTCCAAGTGGCTCATCCACATGTACTTCAACTATACAGACTATTGTACAAATTGTCATAAATACACTATTTTATGTGTTTTTTAGTGTTTTATATGGATTTTGGAAATATGGAAACTTTCCAATAATTATAATATGTCTATAATGACTTATTTAACCTCATAAAATCAAAAAAAAAAATTAGGAACCCTGGAAGTGACTAAATAAACTCCATTTTTCAAGGCAGTTCAAACAGGGTTATGAAGGGCTTATTTTTAGCCATTTCATGGTTTGGATATAATCATAATGTTACATAATCCCAAAATTGACATGTAGGTTGGCCTTGGATTCATTAAATTTAATCACACACTTCATAGAGGTTTCACATGTGCATGAGGAGTGTAGAGCCAAAATCCACTTTCTAGGCCTAGAGGCCTAATTGGCAGAAAAGAAGGGTAGAAAAAATGGGCTTCCACCCAAAGTCTAAAGATTAAATTTGGTATGGAAATGTAAGGGAATATAGGGTCTTATAATATTCCATTATTTTTTCAATATAATCCATACAACTTCCACATAAAGGAAAAAATAGGGAAAAAAGACTACAAGGAATGAGGCCTAATTGAGGCTTTTGGTAGAGAACAAATTCTTGGGGATAGTTTTAGACCTCAAAATGTATTTTTTAGGTCTGATATGATTCCAATATTCTATCCATGAATTTTGGATCATATATATTAAATTAAACCAATTTTTGACACTTGTGTGCAAAATAGGCCTAAGAGATGAAGAGCCTTCTATACACCTTGCATGAGAAAGAGATGATGTCTCAAAGAGAAATTATTAGAGTCAATTGAGAGGTGTCAATATCAAAGTAAATATATATAATAAATTAATATTATCATCAATAATTCCACTTATCCTTCAACATGTCAATAAAAAAGAGAGTTTCAAGAAGCTAGTCAAGGTGTCAAACATGTATTTAAACCTCCCACACCACTTGGAGAGTTGGAGCATCTAAAGAAGAGTAACACATGTCATATAAGTCTTTTTGAGGTATATCCCTAACTCCTCTCTTGTTTTTAAATAATATTTACACTTGTCTGCACTCTCTTTCCTACACACTTCTTCTCTTCTCCTTCACTTTCTCTATATAAGTAGCCACTTTTGGCTTGAAATATATCCTCCACTTGGGTATGGAAAAACCCTGCTAATTTGTTTTTCATATGATCAATAAGACAACTGATGTTTTACCTAATTATATAGCTACATTTAGTGATAAATATCTAAAAGGTTGATCTTATCAAGTGTAGATGTATATCACCTTGTTTGTGTCTTATTTATCTTGGCTCATGTGGTTGTTTCTCTATTGAAGGTTATATTTGGTGTCATCAGGGGTCTATAATGGGTTTTGAAGTGAGATTATTCTTCCATCTTATCCTTAAAATTCCTTACCCTTATACAAAACATTGATGCAATATTTGTATTCTAGAATGCATGTATGTTCATGTTGTCTTTTAGGTTTAAGTGTATTGTGCAATGTGTGGTAGTGGTCAACAAAGTTTAATACATCACCACTATAGTTAGGTTTATTTCATTTTTTTATCCCCCTTTTCAAAGAAATCAAGTGATAGAGTAGTGTAGGAGCCTATGTGATTCATCAAAGGGAGTTATCCCTTCAATCTAGAGGTTTACCCTAGTTATATTCATCCCATAGGTCTAGGGGTAATCCCATATTTAACCAAATTTGGAGAGGTTTGAACAAACTTCTCATAGGGTGCAAATTTAGTTATAACTAAGAGGATTCTTCCTGAACAAGCTAGCAAATAATTGTAAATACATTAAATAAACTATGAAAATTAGTAATATATTATTCAAATAAGTAGAACTAAATTATAATGGTTGAATTATAGAATCACTAGAATCTTTAAGGGGGTAACCTCTTTTGATCAATATCAATACAATAAATTTGTGGATGATTTCATTTGCCTTAACATTTACTTATATACTAAGTTTAATCTAAGCAACTACTACTTCCCATGAATATGGGATAAAACAAAATGCTCATGGAATGACTTACAAAGCATATGCATCTATAACAATTATTATACTAATAAAGTAAAGAGAAGGGGTAGCAAGAGTTCCTAACATCCCCTCCTTATTAGAAAAATTTTTGTCCTCAAAGCTTTAGATGTGGGAATTGGTGGTAAATCTGAAATAATGGTTCCCATGTGGCATCCTTTGGTTTCATTCTATGTCATTGAATTAAAAACTATGTGATGGAGTGAGACTAAAGTTGGTGTGTATGCTTATCTAAGATTACCTTTGGCTCAATAAGGATGGATCCCTCATTATCAAGCTCTATTAAAATAGTATACACTCTGATATTTGTGCCAAGAACTTTTTTCAGACAAGAGACATGAAATACTAGGTGAATTTGGGAAGAAGGTGGGAGCTTCAACTTATAATCAACTGACCCAATATTTTGGAGAACCTTATAGGGTCCATATAACTTTGGATCTAGCTTATGACACCCTTTGAGTTTTAGGTAGGATTACTTGTATGGTTTTAGGCAAATAAAAACCATATCACCAACTTAAAAAGTGTGGTCAGAATAGTGTTGATCAGCATATTATTTCATTTGATTTTGTGCCATATGAAGATTACCCTGCAAGGTGTTGAGGATCTAATCTCAAGTTTGGATATTCATGTCAACCGCTTGAATTTATGAACTACCGAGGGTGTATGGAAGGAGAACTAGTGGTGCTTGACCATGGACTACTTCATATGGAGTCATTTTAGTTGAGGTGTGATAGGAGGTATTGTACCACCATTTGGTAAGGGGAAGCCACTTTGCCCATTGATGTTGTTGTTTTGAGGTAAAGCAATGAAGGAAAGTTTCTAATAATTTATTGATAATTTTAGTATGGCCATCTATTTGTGGATGATACCTAGAACTCATCTTTAGTTGGGTGTCAATGTATCAAAATAGTTCTATCTAAAAATGGCTAGTGAAGGTTGCATCATGATCTGAGATAATGGACAAAGGAATGATATGAAGATAGAAAATCTAGTCCAATAAAATTTGTACTATTGTGAAGGTAGTAAAAGGGTGGATAAGGGCACAAAAATGACTATATTTGGAGAGGTAATCAACCACAACCAAGATCACTATTTTCCCTCATAATTTAGGGAGTCCCTCATTGAAATCCATATAAATATATGTCTAAATCCTAGTAGGGATGGGCAAGGTTTCAAGAAACCTAAGGATGAGTGTGGTTTCACCCTTATTACATTGGTAGGTATCACATTCAGCCACCATCTATTGAACTACCTTTTTCATTCCCTTCAAGAAGAAGCTATATCATGCCCGTTCATAAGTTTTGAGAAACACTAAGTGTCCTATAGATGGAGAAGCATGGAGCACATAGAATATAGCCTACTAAAGATCTATGTTCTAGAGAAGCACAAGATGACCCTTATATTGCAAAAAAGTACCATCCCAATAGTAATGTGGTATGGCAAAGAGGTTAGTGGAAAATTATTGAATGATTTGAGATAATGAGGATTCATTAACATACCCATATTATACAATGTCTAACCAATTTAGAATAGGCATGGAAAAAGATAAAAAGAAATCTTGGTCCACAAATGTGTAAGATAAAACATCGACCACAATATTTTCCTTACCCTTCTTTTAAGTGATATCATAGTCATAACCCATGAGATTGTTGACCCATTTCTATTGTGATAGGATGGAGACCCATTATTCTATGAAATATTTCAAAATCTAGTGATTATTT
The DNA here is from genome assembly GCA_037957365.1 of Torreya grandis. Classification (NCBI taxonomy): domain Eukaryota; kingdom Viridiplantae; phylum Streptophyta; class Pinopsida; order Cupressales; family Taxaceae; genus Torreya; species Torreya grandis. Next base: position 2,395,961 of record JARHVA010000133.1, on the reverse strand, counting down.
TTTATGCAAAAATGATTCCCCAGTAGGTATGGCCACCACTTATATACTTCATACAAAATGGCCATCATTTCCTTATAATAAGTAGAGATTTCTAAATTCTTCCCAGAAAGGGCTTTGTTGGTGAATGCAATGGAGTGTCCTTCTTGGAAGAGAACAACACCAAGCCATTGTCATAAGCATCACTCTTGATAGTAAAGGTCTTGGAAAAATATGGCATAGCTAGGATAGGTGTAGTACACATAGTTTATTTTAATTCTTCAAATCTACACTCAACAATTTGTGTCTATGTAAAAAAAATCCTTTTTCAACATAGCTTTTAGCAGAGCTACAATCTTCCTATAATCCTTGACAAACTTGAGATAGTATCTAGTTAGTTCCAAAAAACCATGGAGGCTCATGAGTGTCTGAGGATGAGGCCAATTTATCATGGAAGCTATTTTTTTAGGATCTACTCGAACCCCTTGGGCTGAAATAATATGTCTGAAATACTCCACTTCATTTTGGACAAAAGTGAATTTGGACTATTTTGCACAAAGATGATGGTTAGAAAGAAGTTACAGTGTGAGCTCTAGATGTTGGAGATGTTCAAACCATATTTTACTATAGATGAGGATGTCATCAAAGAAGACCGGAATAAATTTTTGTAAGTAGGGCTAGAATATTTTATTCATCAATGCTTGAAATTTTGAAGGAGCATTAGTGAGGCCAAAGGGCATGACCAGAAACTCATAATGGCCATCATGTGTGTGAAAAGTTATCTTAGTGATATCATCCTCATGAAGTCAGATCTAGTGATATCCAAAGTGGAGATCTAACTTAGAAAAAAAATGAGCACCATGAAGCTCATCAAGAAGATCATCAATAATAGGGATCAAGAACTTATCCTTGATGGTGATGTGATTAAGTGCATAGAAGTCAATGTAGAGGCACCATAACCCATATTTTTAATACACAAAGAGAACTGGGGAATAACATGGGTTGGTACTAGGGCAAATAATGCCTTACTTCAATAAGTCTTGAATGAGCATCTTGATCTCAATATTTTATTGAAATGGGTAGTAGTAGGGCCTGATGTTGGGGAAAATGCTTCTAGGAAGGAGTTGAATGTGGTGGTCCTCTAGCCATAAAGGTGGCAATCCCACCGGTTTGACAAAAACACATGCATACATATGCAAAATGGTTTATAGATTAGGAGTGGACACCATTGATGATTTAATTTAAATGGAATGGAGTTAGACAATGAAGTCATGTGAATTCTTCTTAAGAATCTTTTCCATGCGATGTGAACTAATGATGTTGAGGGATCCTAGTTGTAAGACTTTTAATGTGTGTTTTTACCCATTGTCTAAAAACTACATCCAAAGTTCAGAAAAATCCCATAAGATGGGTCCAAGTGTGCATAACCATTGGGATCCCAAAACAACATCACATCTACCTAAGGGTAAGGAAAACATGTTAGAGCATAAATTATAATCTCTAATAGACATATGCATATTGTGACACTTCCCTTTGAAAGGTAACGTGCCTCCATTAATAATCATGACTTCAAAGTTAGAGCAAGGATAGACAAAGCAATCAGCTTATTTGGGGATTCAAGGGTTAATGAAGTTATGAGTGCTAATAGAATCAATGATTATTATGAGAGGGAACTTTTTGAAGTTTCCCCTAACTTGTATGGTTTATGGGGTGGTGACTCCTACTAAGGCATGGAGAGAGATCTTCAGTTGGTCTTCCTGAGAAGCAAGTTCCATAGTCGATAGAGTTTCTTTCAAATCATCTATTGTATCATGAACAACTTCCCCATATTTCATTTTAGGTAAAGATTACACATCTAATAGGTAGAGATTTTGCTCGACACATCGATTTCCCTGAGTGAATTTGTCATCATAATTATAGCATAGTCCTTTTTTTTATGGGATTGCATCTGTGCTTCAGTCAAATGCTTGATATGAATGGTTTTGGGGGATGACAATATTTGAGATCATGGATTTGTATTTTTGAATGGAACAAAACTGGATTTGAATCATTTTTGGGCTATGATCTTATCCTCTACCAATTTAACCAATCCTAGGGCTTCCATCATTATGTTAGGCTAAAAAATTTTGACCTCAGATTGAATTGCATCTTTTAGTCCATTGACAAATCAACTTCTAAAGAATTCATTAGATAATCCCTCTGTGTGATTGGCTAGTTTTTCAAATTATATTTGATATTCTCTCATGATTCCTATTTGGAAAAGTTTAGTGAGTGCTTCTACAAAGTCATCAAAAGCACTAAGGCCAAACCATTATAAAATGAGCATGAAAAAATCAATCCATCTTGGCTCATCATGAGCCTTGGTATACCAATGATACCATTGAAGGGCTTCAAGTTTTAAATGAAGGATGCAAGAGAAACCTTGTTGACATCAAAAGTATTATGTAGGCTAAAATATTGTACCTAATAGATCCATCTAGTCAGATCTACACCATGGAATCAAGAAAAATGAAGCTTCATCCCATGAAAATTACTAGAAGTAGAAAATCTGGTGTCGAAAGAGGATTCTGGATGTCATCTATTGTTGAAGGTAGTATGCTGAAGATTGAGGTCAAGAATTTTTTCATCAAGATCTTTGATGTGTGTCTTGGGCATGGAAATTTCATCCTCTATATTTTTTCTCCTATTTGGGTTACTAACATGACCCAAATAAGAGATTTTTCTTTGTAATTGGTAGGAAAACTAGAGTTAAAACATGTTTAGTAAGGCAAGTTTTTGATTTGAAGGGGTAAAGGTACTTTTATGAATTGTTTTGCATAGTGGGAGTATGATTGATAAAGGTGAGGGTAATTTTAGGAGTGAAAATGGAAAATCTAGAAAATTTATCAAAGATGGACAAAGGATCATAAAAGGGAGATGAACATTGTGGAAAATTTTCAAGGTAAATAGACAAAAATAGAAGTTATGGTAAAACCTTAAAAATGGGTAAATTAAGATTTGTGGGAATTAGGAGTGGAATCAGGATATGGGACCTCAAGGAAGAAAATGTGAGAAATCGAATTTTAAGTGTTTGAATAAAATTTGAGGATCAATGGGGCTACATATGGAGAGATGTGGCAAAAAAATGAAAAAATATTTATTTTTATTTTTATTTTCTTCTGATTTTTGCCTATCTGTAAGTCTTCTAAGAGTCTTCTAGGAATCTATGGATAGTTTTTTGAAACTGATAGAATGGAAAGTTTTTTATTTCTAGTTTCTATCAATTATCTGGTTATAAGTCCTCGAACAGTCTATGGATACTTTGTTGATTGATTTTTTTGATAGTCTACTGGAAATATTTTGAAACTGATAGAAATGGGCCCCAAGTTTTAATGGTGACCTAAAGGTTTAAATATATCACTTTGTCCACCAATGTCATCTAAGTGAGTACCACTCTCCAAAAAAAAATTGGCCATAGATTTACCTCTCAACGATAGCTCTTGGTTTTCCTCATGGATGAGAACTACTCAATTGAGAAGGGGTCATTACCCATTTCACTGGAAAGTCCTCTCAATGGGCTAGCTACTTTGGGGTTATTTTGGTACTCCTCATAATGAATTTTAGGGCTTTTAACCAATCCCCTAGTTATGCATTCAGGTTTTTATCCTAAATAGATTATTATGATACAAAAAATTACTTTTTAAAAAATTACTTAAATGGATTATGTAGCAGAATAGAGTTAAGACTTTCTAAAGGAAAAAAATTGGCCCTAGAAAGCACTCATATACCAAATGAGAGGATCCTTCCTAAACAAGTTAGTAGATAATTATAAATACATGAAATAAACAATGAAAATTAGCAATATATTACTCAAATAAGTGAAACTAAATTACAATGGTTGAATTCTAGAATCATTGGCCTCTTCAAGGGGGGAACCTCCCTTGATCAATATCAATACAATAAACTCATGGATGCCTTCATTAACCTCAACACTTACTTTTATACTAAGTCTAATTTTAAGAAAATACTACTTTCCATGAATGTGGGATAAAAAAAATGCTCACAGAATGACTTATAAATCATATGCATCCATAGAAATCATTATACTAATAAAGTAAAGAGAAGGGCTAGTATGGGTTCCTAACAATAGAAAAAGTCATTATCTTGCCTTGACTAGAATGGTAAATTTGATAAACTAAAATCATATTGGTGGTGATGTATAGAACATATAATGCATCATTGATGTGGCCACCATCTAGTTGTATGTCACCCTATCCCTTAACAAAGATAAAGGAATAATCTCCAACCTCAATTTTGGAAGTAGAACTCAAACCAAGAGATAAAAATAAGTCCTTAGAAGAAGTCATATGGTGAGAAGCACTAGAATCTAGAACCCAACTATTTTAAATAAGTAATTATGATCTCCTGATAATATTAAGTGCTTTCTCAAGCTCATTGGTTAGAGAAAGAGTGGACATAGAAATCTTGTGTTTCTTGATGGCATTATCTAAGGCTTGAATTCTCTTAAAACACCTAAACTCTGCATGACCAGTCCCCCCATAATAGGATCAAGATAGGCTAGACTTACTCTTAGATTTGGAAGATGATTTGGGTTTAGATGTGTGAGCATTGGGTTTTTTGGGCTTAGGTGAATTTGGAGATGGAGGAGTGCTCTTCTTCTTAATTTTCTCATTTCCCTTATTCTTAGGATGTGACATTACTAATGATTTTTTAGAGGTGTAAGACTCAAGGTGAAATAATTTGGATTCCTCCCCAATAAGTCTCTTAAAAAATAACTCTAAATCAGAAATGTGACACCTAATGCATCCATGCTATAGAAAAAAGTATAATCAAATACTTATAATGGGCCAGGTAATTTGGACAAAATAAAGTATACACATTCCTATCTTTCTTATCTCACCCACTCCCCTTCAATTATGTAAAAAATGCTTGAAATTGGTGAGGTATTAGATAATAGATTCAAAGTCATTGAGATTGAGGGAAGTCAGTTCTACTTTAAGATGCATAGCTCTCATGTGATCTAATTTCCCAAATAAACCCGTCAACTTAACCCACATTTTGAATAGAGTATCACAACCATCCAAATGAAATAAAAAACTATCATTCACATAAGTCCCTATTATACCCATACACTCATCAAACTTACATTAGTGTTGAAACTTTTCATACTCTCGTGTGAATTGTGGTTGATTTTCATTCATTAGAAACCATAATCCTTTACATTTTATGATTGTCTCCATTTGAGGTCTCCATGTATGGTAATTATGTGTATTCAAAGGCTCACAATGGTCAATACTAGAATTATATGCCATGATAGTGAATCACCAAAGAGTAGAAAGAATGTAAAAGGGTGCATAAATTAGTATCGAGACAACCCCCCTAAAAGATTTTATTAAGGACCCCTCTAATTTTGGCACTTTATAAAAGTAGTGTATTTTTATAAATTAATAACACCAATGTATAAATAGTTGAAAATCATGCACTTTTGAAAAAAAATGGAACTCAAATTTGAGTTATGGTTAAAAAGTTATAGATGTTATGATTTTTTGTAAATGAGTCAAAAACATTAAAAAATGCACTAGAAACTAATTTTCATGTCCAAAAATTAATTGAAGATAGGATTCCAACCACTCATTAGAACTAGAAATGAACCATGGATTTATAAAATCCAACCAAATTGAAAAATAACTTTGTCATTGACCTTGTGTGTGTGTAAGTGAGTTTGACTTCCTTTTTTTAAAAAATATAGGTTAATAAAGAAAATTAATTAATTTCCAAATGTGTTTGAGAGAATAAAAGGAGGATAAATGTGGTTTTTTTAATTTTAGCAGAGGGAGGTGTTGTTCAAGTCAAAAAGAACCAACTTCTCAATATTCCACGGCCATCTAAAATAAAATTATATAACATATACGACAAAAAAGATGGCACCTTAGTCCAAAAGAGCCAGAAACTCCACGTAGCTCCACCTTCTCTCCTTAAATGTAGTAGCCTCCATGAAATACTCAGTCAAGCACCTCTATTCTATCCTTTCAAATAGTAGATGGAACAAAATAAGACACTTTCTCTTTGTTGGTAATGAGTAGTCTCAAAAAATGCATAGTCCACCAAAAGGATGATGCCTCCACAAAGATAATGCATTGTCCAAGAGAAAAAAGGTGTAATATTAAGGGTAAAATGCAAATCTGGGAGTGATGGAAGACCTCCTCTAAATTCCAAGCTCTAGGAAGATCAAGTTTGCAATTTTCAATGTAACTGGTTAGAGAAAACAATAAGAAAAAATCAAACACTCTTCTTTTGTTTTTTTAGTTCTCAACACCTCTCCTCTAGAGTATTCAATGCCTCTCCTAAGATCTCTCACATAGTAGTAAATAAAATAAATGACACCAAGGACAATGGCATCAATATTCTAGTATATTTATGATCAAAAGTCTCCAATGCCTTGCTCTTCTTTTCAATACCTCCTCCACATAGCCTCTCCTCTCTCCAACAAGAGATTTTAGCCCCAAAAAAAGGACCTTATAATTTTCCCTAGATTTTTGAGATTTTTAAATCTCCTAGAACTTTTTTTTTAATCTAAAAAAATGAATTACAATACATGAAGGCTAAAAGGCTGAGAGGTAATAAAGAGATCCACCAAAGAATAACTAGAATGACAAAGCCAATAAAGGATATGCAAAATAAAAGAACTAGTTCTTCAAGATAAACTTTAAAAAAAAATATGCAAGAGTCATAGGGATAGCAGAGATAATTTCAAGAGAGTGTGAGTAAGAATATACGGGTAAATGGATTCAAAAAACTCCTAATGCTCTGATACCATGAAAGTGTTGAGCAAGGATACAAAATAAATCACCTAAGATCTATCCAAGAGACCAAAAACATTTAAAACAAGCTTCTAATGCTCAAAAACAAACACACTCTATATATTACTCATAAATCTATTACAAGGTTTAATTCTTTAGCTTCTCTCTCAAATTATGAGACACCATACCCTTGTATTTATAATAGTTTGGTTTAGGTGACAAAAACACATTTATCAATGTGAAACTAGCTAGTTGCCAAATGCATAGTCCTACCATGTGCACAAATACACACCAACCTTGTGCACTATTGTCAACATCCAAACCTAACATGTTGACTAGATAATTAGACATATGTTGGAGGAAATTTAAACCACACATGAATCTAACTAACCTAGGTTAAGTAGCCTTGGTTAATACCCAAGTTATATAAGTTAATTCTAAGTTACCCTTAACCATTATTATTTACTCTAACAACATTAAGATTACCTCTACATGGACTTGAGTAGATTTATTTTATGCATGCTTAATTTTATGTTTATTATCCCCATTTTGTGCCACATGCTTTGATGAGTACTAGATTATATTTTAATTTACTTTATCATTTACTTGTGAACAAGAAAACATAGGACCTAGCTAGGGTTATCACATGGTGTTTCTTGATTAGAGGCTTTGGAACCCTCTCTAGTGATATTGTTATGGTAAGGGACCCCTTAATTAGTTCTAACATATCCATATTAGTCATGACCTCTATTGTCTAAATATACCAACAAGCAGAAGGGCTATCATGATTTATCTTCTCTAAGTTAGGATTGACTTATATATCAGCTTCACTTTCCCTTGTATACATTTTGGTGAACCTGACATGAACTAACCCCTACATGTTTTCCTTCATACCTTCATTTATTATCATCTATTATATATTTTTATTTTTATAGTACTAGATTGAATCTATCAATACATTCTAACATTATTTGTGTAGGTTTAACACATAGTCATTATGATTAACTATGTGTTTTTATATGAAGTTCATCTTTAACAATAGGTAATTGGATCAATTAGCTCAACTCAGTTTAATTCTTTAATGTAGGTTTTTAGACTCTATCAACCTATTTGAATTTTTTAATAGGATAAAAATCATATGAACAACATAGTATAAAAATAGTAATCTCACTAACTTCAAAAATTATCAAGTTCATTCTTACCTTCTTAGTCATTTATATTCTTCATTTATAGTCCTATTTTTCATAGTTTTCAATCTATAAAATTGTAACCCTATATTGAACTAGGTTAACTATATCAGCATAGTTTTGTATCTTGCTTTCCTATCTAGAAGACTTAGTAGACCTATTAAATTATGTTCTTCTAGCTCTTGCTTCAATAGACATTGACCCTATTGATTATGTTATGTATTATTTACATATATGGCCATCTAAACCGACTCTAAACTCTTCAAATAAATGAGTTAACTTATCTTGTTAGTAATTAATTCACTTTTCATTCTTTGTTGCTTCCTTGCTTAGAATAACACATATAGACTATATAGGAGATTTTTAATTTATCGATTTAGTAACACTATATTTTATTTTTCACACACTTTCAAACCACATAACATCCAAAATCATTAAACAACTTCTACCCAAGATCTACCTATTTGGATTTCATCACCAAGGGAAAGGTTGACTTTGTTTTTTGGCCAAGTATAAATATGTGATTGATAATATATATTGGTAAAGCATCTGACACCCTTATCACTATGGGATTGTGAAGTGAGAAATTGGAACCCAATATCAATCCATTACCACCACTAATACATATCTCTTTTAGTATCAAATACCTAAAACCATCCTTAGATTAATTTTCTAGTTCCTTCTTATAGCCAAATCTCTATCACATTTATTTCAAGAATTATTATAACTTAAAAAATTCAAGAATGACCACTTAGATTAGTATTTCTATTTTTTTTGCTTGCTCTCTGATAATTGTATATTGTATTACAAAACTTATATCAACTAGCATTAGTAAAAGTTTTATGATGTGTGCCACAACTAGATTAATTGGATCAATATATTTGTTTGTGTGTTTCTCTCAAGTATTTTACAAAATAAAATTAGATCATATACAATCATAATTATCAAAACTTGTCTCTATTTTTTTAAAACAAAGTCAATTTACTCAACTGTGTCTCTTGTAGTATTTAGTTTCTAATAAAACATAGTCATTTTGTTCATCTCATTCTCTCATAGACTGTTTTCTCTATTCCCCCTCAACACATAGTCAATCTATTTGATGATTGTCTTTCAGACTCTCTCAATTTACCATCTACAAAACATAGTCAACCAATTCGAATATGTCTTTTGTAACCTATTTTATTTATTATCATACAATAAAGTACCAATTGGTTTAACCCTATGTCCTACCATTTGATCTTCATTTTTACCAAGTTTTTAATCTCTCTCGTTCATCATGAATTTCTTGCTTGAGAATAATACAAAATTGAATCAATCAAATATGATGAGTTTTATCAACCCCAATAGGTTACTTAAGACACATCTTATAGCACCCACTACGAATCAAATAAATATACATGTTTCCACTCACACCACCAATTATGGGACTCCTCCACATTCTTCTTTAATAATTAACCCTTTATTTTCTTTATAAGATGAGCATGATCTTGAATACACCATGAAAATATTTTTTTACATTAATTAAAACCCTCAACATAGAATAAAAGATCCTATAACCATATATAATCTCATGATGGGACCTCATATAGGAGAAGCCCATTCACCTTCCACTACTTTTTCCCATATATTTAGGGTAACCCCTTTCTTTTCATCCTAACCTTTCCCATCTATAATTTCTCCTTCCCACACCATGACATCATCTTCTATGTCTTTTTCAACCTTTGTGCCAAATGTTTCTACTAAAATGACAAGTTCAACTTCTAGTGGGCCTCTTCAAAACACCCACATCATTAACCATTATACAAATACTTATTTTGATATCAATGCTTATTTTTCTATTGATGCTACTCACACTACTAGTGCAGTGCATGTCACTACCTCATCGCACACTCATAATGTATTACAAGCCCTAATAACTCACATAATACTCATGCATCACATGTTACATCCATTAGGCAAAATGTTACTCAAACTAATCAACTTATCTTACAAATACTTAACCAAATACATAATTTTCAAACCAATACTATAAATTAGATGATGAAAATGCAAAATCATCTCATACATCTCCAAAACCAACCTCACCAAGTTTCATAGGGAGCACAAAATTATAATTCCCCCCACTTCCCCCTTAGGTATTCCCATGGTAACCTTATATTTCAACCTCCACTCATCAATAAAACCATCAAACATTTATAAAATGAACCTCTAGTACCTCAAATTGCTAATATTAATATAGGAGGTATCACCCACACTGTCACCTATAATGGATCTACCGATCCCACCTTGCATTTAAAAAATATTTGGTAACCTTTATAAAGATTGGTTTAATATTAATACCTTCATTGCTATGAAACTATTAGCTAACATGCTCTCAATAAATGCTTTAGATTGGTATAATCAATTAAAAACCCACTTTATCACTAGCCTAGAAGACTTTGTCAACTCACTAGTCCAATAATTTTAAACTAGTGATCTTCTCAAAAATAACTTATCCCATTTTATAATTTGCAAAAAACTTGAAACTAAAATGGACCGATCCTTCATCAAATTATGGAAAAACTTGTCTAACAAATATGAGCATAATATGGTAGATGACAACTTATTCCACCTATTTACCAATGTTATACACCCCAAATTATAATATCATGTTATAACTCTCTCTTAAAAAAATTTGTAAGAAGCTCTCAACCAATCCAAATGACAAGACTTCCTCATGTGTCAATTTGAATCACCTCAACCTAAAATAAAAACTCGCACGCTCATCAAAAATAAAAATTGTCATGTAACCAATGATGGTGTTATCAACACTTATGACACTATACATACCATTCAAGTTATTTCTCTAAATAATGCCATGGAGCATGTTCCTCCCCTAACAATACTCCTACTCCCATATTTTCTCAACATAAACACATTAATGTGCACAAACCATTATTCCTATCTAAAATTCAAAAACATCTCCCAAGACCTCTATCATGAGATATTGACTCCACTCACCCTATGAAATCATAATATGATCCAAAAAAAATCTATTAGTTTCATGCAAGGTGAGGCCATTCTCATGAGACTTTTAAGCAATTATGAAATCTCATTATGGATTTTATTCTTGGTCCTAACTTTGATCATGAAGCTCTCATCCAAAAACATCAACAAGCTTATGACATAGCTTTTAAATCTCATGAAACACAAATTAAAAACCAAGCTAATGTTCATCTAGTTATCTACAAGGATCCCCTTCTTAACCACCAAGATAACATCAAATAACCTATTCTTACTACTAACACCATTGAAATTATTATATACCTTACCACAAATGATGAAAATGTGATTAATATTACTAATATGAGAAGATTGGTTGATTTTATTGACTCAAATATAACACCTACACATCACACCTCTCAACCATTCTTCATCATTCAATACACTTCCCTATCTCACCTCATGGAATTGGGGAAAGAGGAACTAATACCCATACAATCACTACTCTCCACAACACAACTTTATTATACCTCTCATATCATTTTTACTTTTTCCCCAACTTTTACACCACAAGAAAACATACCCCAAACTTCTAATAGTATTTTTTCTCACAAACCATAAGAAATACCTCAACCAACTACCACATCACCTAAATTAATTCAACCCACTTATAACCAGCCTCAGCCAACTATACCCTATCAACGCAAATTTAATTTTACCTCCAACCCTCCTTCTCAAGAGCCCTTGAAACACTGTTGACCTATATCTAATAATCCTCTCATGGGTTATGATGAATGGGATATTAATCAAAACTTTCTCATATCCCATCTTAAATACATTTCTTAGAACTAATTAGAACTTATCCCCATAATCAAAATTACCTAATGTCATTATTGTTTGAAATGAACATCCCTCATCCTCCTCTTATAGGACACAAAGCTACCTTATTTGGATGTGAAGATAGTATACTTTGACAATGTGAGGAGATGTCCATCTATGTTGATGAAATAGTGGGCACTTCTCTCTCACTTAAGTTCCCTATCATTTCCATGATTCTTTACAAGATATTGCTTTTGTGGATGATCCATTTCTACTCATTAGTGTCCAAATTAGTGATATCCAAGTTAAGCATCATTTTATTGATGAAGGTTCAGACACTTGTGTTTCCTCCCTTGAATTATTAAGACACTTTAATATTTTGAATACAACTTCAAATATACACATAGTACATATCAAGGCTATTATATAAATAAATACCTCCTCATGGTTGTGTTTGGATTCCCATTACCATTCCTCATGTTACCATCTATGTGAAATTTATGATCTTTAACTTTCCATTTTCTTACAACATCTTACTTGGTTGACCTTGGACTCATTGTATAAAAGAAATCACCTCATCTACATGCCAATGTGTTAATTCCCTCATAATGGAGCTATCTAGAAGATTCAAGAGGACACAAACCATTAGAATTTAGAAAAATTCTAGAACCTAGTGTCTTTAAAATACCCACCGTTAAACCCTTACCTAATTTCCCATTTCAAGAATCCAAACACTTCAACTATCTAATAAACTCCAGTTGAGGTTATAATGGCCACCCTAAATTAATCGGGTTATCCCACATAACCTATTAGACTCTAATGATGATGAACTAAATGAGATAAGTTTAAATATTAAAACCTTTGATCATTCCCCTTATATCATCACCCAAATTCCTCCTCTTTAACCTTGATCTCATCAACGACCTTCTGATGACATACCTATTATCATAACTAAAACTAAACACTCCATTCATCATACTTCCTTTGACAAAAAAATCATTCCTACATGTACCATCAACTTGCATACAACCAACTATGATGATGGTTATGATTTATATGACCCATTCTTGGTTGAATTGTCCACACTAGAAAATTTTAAGTTCTTCAGTATCGCTCTTCTTTATTTCTATCTTTTCTTTCTTCTTTTAGCATTCCTTCATTATAGCACCTAATACTAGTTTTTCCACTATTATTCATAGTGTAGAGATGGATCACTCATAAAGTAATCCTCTAGTCATAATATATCCACTCAAGATTATGCTCATGGATCATACCATGACAGGGCATTATCATTTTGTTAGATACCATGAACCTTATAGTCTGATTCTCTAGAGATGTTAACCATTGTACTTAAACCTATTGTAAATCCAACCTTTCCTATAGATGAGCCTAGTCTATTTTCTACTTCAATTCCCCCTTCCTTAGTGATGGCCTTCTTCCCTTACCATAATTTGATCCCTTACACACATAATGGGAAGATCAATCTTATTTCAATATTCATAGAGTTACTAGTCATTAGACCAAAGATTGCCATTTATATTAGTATCCCCAGGATTCTCCTTCCATCCCTTTATCTATTATACCCTCATAATCTACTAATAAATGTATTTATTTCTTTCATGGGATAAATAACCATTATTCTACCCACTACCAAAATTCTAGGCAATACATTAACACATTATGCCTAAGCACTGCTCATCCCAAATATAAGGTCATACCTCCTCCCAAGCTATTACCATAGTATATCCCTAAATATGGGGAAGTATATTATATTTAACACTAGTGTGGTACACATCATACTGATTGATGTTGAATTCACTAGCAGCATCTTCACAATCTCCCATATCTAACACCAACACCATCTCTTCCTCTTATTATAAGTCACTCATGCAAGAAAGGTCCTCCATTTCAATCGATTGCACCTCTTTCTAGCTCCATAGATACCATTCCCATTGGGACATCCATTCATCACCTTGAGTGTCCCACATAAGGGATACCAAATGAGTATTACTCTTCATCTATTTCACCCACTTTTTCAATTGAGATGGTATGGAAGGAAGTATTTCCATAACTTTTTGTGAAGATTGATGCAATTCTGGTTAACATCAAAATTTAGCTTCATAGAGATGTTTCAGATGTTATGGATAAATATATCAATATTTATGAAAATATTATGGTGTTCTTACACATTGTTTTATATTATGATTTGGATTGGATTTGTGATATATTTTTTATATCGCTTATTCACTTAACTATGTGTCAAATTTAATTTCACTTATCTATTTTACATGGACCATTATATTGTGATTTATGTGCTTTACATGGTTTCATTCTCTTTCAATTTTTATTATAGCTTATTATCATTATTTTCATGAATGTATACTTATCTTTATGATTTCACTTCTTTCATAGCTTTTCTTATTTTGTCTATAATTATTATTTGTTATCTTATTACACTCAAAAATTAGATAATTATTATTGTGACTTGATTATACAACCTTGATTCCCTCAGTATTATATCTCTAACATATGATCAATTCACAAACAAAACTTATCATTATACTACTACTATACATTGATCTATTTGGATCTTCTTTCTTCCCTTATTTTCCTTTCATATACTAAGTATACATATGGTTGAAAATTGAGATTACATAATGGTTCGTAAGTAAGCCTAAGTGTTTATTCAATCATATCTCTAGTTACTTAGCCTCCTTTAAACCAAAGTCTAAAAATCATTCATGTGTATCACTTTTATCACTCATATTGGTTATTTCAAATCCATATGAAGGAATCACAAAATCCATAAAATAGTTAAAATCCAAATCATTTAAAACAAAAGGTAATGATTTAAAAGGAAACATACAATTTAAAATTAGAATCACACTAAAAGACATGATTCATAGCACATCTCCTATTATTAATTAAATCCCAAACTCCATAGTTGGCCTCATGATAGATTCAAGGTCCATTAGGGTGTGGTAGGCTAGTATATTGGGATAGGAGAACAAAAAAATCTATAAGTGTTACCTACTTTCTCATACAAGTACCCAATCTTCATAGTAGAACAATGGCTCTATAAGAGGTCTTGAAGAATCGGGAACATGTTTTAGGCAAGTGGGTCCTTTTTAATTTCCTTGTTCATATAACCTTCATGATTTGATCTTATTATCTCACCTATTTTCCTATACATCTTTGTGCTTATTGTAAGCAGGTGTCCTTTCTATTTTTATAGTCATTACACTCTTAATGTCTCTCTTTCTTAGCTATTATTCCTCATGTTTACTAAGGTTTTATCATAAACACCTATGTCATGCCTTTTACATTCCCTTTTTCATTAAAACTATCCTAATATTTCCCCTTTAATAATATTGTTTTGTTAACTAATCATTCCCCCTAGGGTTTTCCTTTGTGAGTTACAGTGTAATACCATGGATAAAACTAGGCTCTTCTCATAAATTACTATAATAAAACATTTCCTTATTTTTCTCCTTATTACCATTCACTTAATTGGTGTTGACCTTGTCAATTTCAGTGCAAGACCATAGACAAGACCAAACTCTCCTCATAAATTACCATAATAAAATATTTCCTTATTTTTCTCCTTATTACCATTCACCTCATTAGTGTTTAACTTGTCAGTTATAGTGTAATACCATGGATAGTACCAAGCTATCCTCACAAATTACCACATTAAAACATCTTTAATTATGCCAACATGTTTCACTTCATTGGTGTTCCCTTTGTGAGTTTGTAATGTAATATCTTGGATATGACCAATCCCTCCTCATAGAATAGTCCAATAACCAATTATTGTTATAAAAAATTTACAATAAAATTACATGCTTCAAATTTAAGATAAATTGTGTTACATTATGATTTACATGTCATTGACATACTTACCATCTTGATTTAGTATGTTTTATATTTACTTCATAAGCACTTCACTTTCATCTTCTTATTTTTCAAATGTGTGTATGTTTACAACCATTTTATTAGATTTATCATACTTCCCATATTGATTTAGTATTATTAGTTTTATTTACACTTACTTTTTTTTCATACTTCCCATCTTGATTTAGTATGATTTATTAATTTTATTATTTGTTTGTTTTTATACCATTTGGTTTTTACATGTTTTCTATTTTATTACAAATTTTATATTATAGGTATAATAAGTGAGGTGGGGGTGAATCAATGATGCAATAAATTCAATTTGAATTTCAAAACTTCCAACTCTCAACCATTCAACATAAGCATCCATGAAGCATATAAACTATTTATTGTAATGAACAAAGAAACTATGCAAGATCAACACTCATAACACATGGATTATGTGGGAAACCCTCATGGAGAATAATACCCACTCTCAATTCTTCAAACAAGTGTACTATATTCCTATAAAATATTCACAAACATGAGACTTTAGTAAAGCATCCACTTCACAAGGAGCACTAACCTCTAAGCATGAACAAGCACCCACTTGTTTTAGATGTTGAGAACCCACACTACACCTTATGATATCAACACCTCTAGATATTTTATTTCCTTTCAATATAATGGATAAATAGTGAATATCAACTCTCTTCAACCCTTAACACTCTCTCAAACCTTCACATACAAGCAAATCATCCAATATACCGTTTTGGATCACTTTACACTTATTCACTCATATTTAATCTTCAACCCTATAAAAACACTATTATAACATCAAAAATATGACCTATAGGTCATTAACATATTCCAAAACCTTCTCTACTCTTCAATTTATCCACCAATCACACTCACACTTCTCTATACTTCACATATCAACTCTAGAAACCTTCACTTTTGTTTTTACTCTTTATATAGTCTTCATGAACATTACCTTCTTGGTCGGTCATTTGACATGCCTTCAGCCTTAAGGATTATATTACACTTGAAATAGGATCAACATCATCCACATATTTTTACCATTTCTTTGATAGAGTACCCTTAAGCACTGACACATTTCAATTAAGCTTAAGTAGCCCTTATAGGTCCATGGAAACCTATTCATCCATTTAGCACTTCATCAAGAAAAATTAAGAACATAAGACCCCTTAAAATCATATAGTTCCAAGACACATGACCCCTAATACACCCTCAAGTTATTACATTTATAACTACACACCTTTGCATATGCAAAACCTATCAAACATTTGCCTTATACATGAAACCACCATGAACAAACCAAAAGTCAACTTGTAAGCAATTGTTCATACTGAAGATGGATTGGTCAAACCTCCAAAATACATAAAGATGATTTTAGGAAGTATAAAAAACTATCCAATAGATAATTTACCTTGAAACATCCAAACATTATCAATAAAAACTCAAACATCCTTCTTAGGTCATTTACAGAAGAAGGTCAAACCCTTAGTCAAATTTGGACCATAATAAATGTAAGTGTACGACCAGTCAAACCTCCAAAACCTTTTTCATGGATTTCCATTGAAGTTATCTACCAATTTTATTTTTATACCACCATCAAATTCATCCTACATGAAAATTTATAGGCAAAATAATGAGGATTCATTTTCCTTTGTAAATCCAAATATTTGAATCCAACAGTCACTTTTTAATGCAAATTTGACTATGTATGAAAACTAGTGAAATCTACCTGAGAGGCCAAATTTTCACTAAAATTAATTTTGATATACATAATTTAAATATATTAAAATTTAAACACATTATCTATTCATAAATATCAACAAACTTATGTGACCATTTTCTTCTGACACCTCCACATGTATGAATGTTGATGTCATCAATCTATGTACTCGAGAAGATCTGCCAAGTTGACTAGGATAACCTAGACTTTCACAAGACTATTATAATGAATTAATTTCATTTTAAAAATTACCCAACACAACTTTTATCCCTCATATTACCCTCAAACATGGTCAACACATAAACAACATCCATCACCTTACCTAACCAAGCAAACATATCAGGTTTCATGCATGATCACTAAGGTGCACTTTGTCATTAAGAACCATGCATACATATTAACTCATGGAAACTCTTGGAAACCTTATTAAATAATTTAAAACATAAAAAAAAATATTCCCTTTTTTCATTTATGTCAACATTTGTAAATGTTTTCAAAGACAACAATAAAATTGTGCACAACCTCTTTTTCCCTTTACAAACACTTTCTCCCCTTTTGACACAATGACAAAGTGGGATTACCTGTTGATCCTAAGGACCTATAAATTTTTTAAAATCCAAAATAATTAATTTATATCCTATTATTAATTATATAAACTCCCCTATCACTATGCATACTATGTTTTATCATGGCTACCTCAAACTTGCTCATTGACAACACTCTACTTTGACCATGCACTGCTCTATGAAGAAGAAATAAATAGTATGAATAAAATAGGAGTGATAAAACCTTGATAACACTAAAATGGACTCCCCTACATCACCTAAATTTTATCACCCCTTGAACATCTTCATACCATTTCCAACCATGAAGAAATTCCATAGTTGCCTTCAAATTTTCTCCTACAAGGCCACCCATAGAATGAAAAGTAATCATTCAAGATCTTTCTCAAAAATATATTATGCATAAATCCAAATTATAAACATATTTATGGATAACCATACCTTATTATTTTTAATATAATGAACAAAAATCACTATTCTTCATATTATCCTTACCTAGCAGCCTAGTAGCCCTACCTAAACCTTATAGAGCCCATAACTTTCTTTTTATCCATCCTTATGGCTTGAAATTTCATATCTAGAGTAAACTCATATTTCCCCTCATGGATACCAAGAATAATCATCCAAATAATCCTTTAAACCATAGCTCTTTCACAAATTGATGTGTTAATTAGTCCTCCATTTACACAAATCCTCAACCATAGGGCAAACTATACACTTTCAGATGATTGTAAAGAAAATTTTTAGCACAATTTTATACATTTAAATATATTAAGTATCCTTAGTCCTCAAATACTTTATGAATGTCACTAACTCACATGGTGCAAAACATAGGGCATCAAATAGAAATAAGGTCAACTTACCACCTTTATGTAAATGCCAGCACCTAAAAATTATCTCACACCTATAGGTTAAAAATATACACTTATAGACCAATTTTTGAGGTTTGAATCCTTTGAGAACCCATAGATCCATGAAATGGTTTTTTACCTGCTAGTTCTTAAGCAAGGACTGTTATACCCGAGAGCCTTCAAAAAAATTTAATTTGCCTTCAAAATATCTTCAAACCTTGAAACCATATTAAGAACACCTATATGAGTTCAACACACCTTTATATGCCACAAATTCATCTTGACCACTCACCAATCTTAATTTTGCACCTATAACCAATCATTCTGTGTATACATACCCTGTATATACCCTTGTCACTATGCCAAAACACCTTAGAATGACCATGTAAGCCTTATGACAACTCCTCACATCCTTTTTCACATGGAGACATCAAATCAAACTTTCCTTCATACTTTATTAGCCTTATAAATCTCAAAAACACCAATTTTGCATGATGAGCTCTCATTAGGTAGTGAACCCTAAGCAAAATGGTCAAACTAAAAAAATGATTATTAAAGCTACTTGTGACCAATCCAAAGCATGAAACCTCATTTAATACACTTTGGAAATTCTTATCCACACTCCATACCAACCTCACCTTCATAATTCATGATTTGACCAATCAAAACCAAGCATCAAAATTTGACTAAAACATCCCTTTAGGACCAATGTCCCTGAACAAAACTCTTGAAGCTTTTCATCACAAACCTATGGAGAAATCTCATGAAATTAATGGTTCCCCTTATTTAATGACATTATATGATCAATACAAGGCTTTGTAACATAATATTATCAAAAATGCATTGGTCTTAAAGATCAATTAATAACTCTACATACCCCTATGTTGATTAGCATCTTGTGCATCATCTGGATCACAAATACTTGCTTCCACATATAAAAAATGTCTCATAAGAAGCATAAGTATAGAAACCCACGTATCATAGAGAGACTAAATGTCCCAAAACTTAGGAGACTCCCACATCTCCATGTTCTCAATTAACTTATAGTCCTGCCTCATCATCAATTTGACTTTGACTAATTTTTAACTTCATTCTTTCCTTTTGACTCAAAATCTTGCTTGATATTCTTGTCCCCTTGAGTAGATAAGGCTTAACCTTTAACAATTGAAATTTTACCTTATTCTGTCATGACAAATAGTCCATTTTGAACCTATTTCTCATTCTCCTCCTTGGGTCTCCATTCATTATGGCTCCTTTTCTTCATGTTATGATAATCATTCTTTGAAGTAGAATACAGACCATTCCTACATAACCTTACTATGTGACCTCTCTCTTGACACTTAAAACAAATGAAGTTTATCTAATTTTATATACCTTTTATATGAGACATGTGATGACTCCTTGAATTTTAATTATCCCATTCATGTACCTGATCATTTGGTCTCCTAATTAAGGAATTATAAAACCTTGTAATATGACCAATCCCATGACACCTATAGCATAAGATGTCATTATTTCCTTATGGACCTATTGACTATCTTAAGTGATGATGTTCTTCATGCTTGTCATTGTCTTGCTCATAATTCTATGCAAATCTCTTACTAGGAGCCTTTATTTTTAAATAAATGATTCTATGACCAAACTGATGACAAGAGTAATAGTATCCATTGAAGGAGTTATCATACTTTATTGAATTAGGTTACTTGATTTGATTTGAAATTTTATAGCTTTTGAATTTGTCCTTATTATTCAAATTGTCATCCTTCTTGTCTTTATTAGTATTTTACTTAGCATGATTAGTTTCCTAATTTATCATCATTATCTTTTTAATATTCTTATCCTTTTGAACATATTCATGGAACCCTAGGCCTGATTTGTCATTTGAGGTCTTTTGACTGCTCAATAGATCATTAAGATCAATTATACTTTTCTCAAATTTTTGATATGTTTTAATCTTGTTCATAGCTTGATATATTTTCACTTACAAAGACTCCATCTATGATTTGTATGTGACACATTCTTCATCCTTACTCTTTATCTCTTTATCAAGGGTACAAACCTAAGTTTCAAGATGTTGTGTGATCTCATCATGATCTTTGACTTCATTACTCAACCTTTCTTCAAATAAGCCAATCTACTTCTCATAATACTTGATCAAGTATGCTTACTTTCAATTCTTCCCTGGTAGTAGCTTCATCTCTTCCAAGAAATTTAGTTATTTGTCTTCAAGAGTGACTTTATCATCTTCTTCCTCTGAACTATCTCCATAAAAGAGATCTCTACCTAAAGAACATTCACCTTCATGATCCCCAAGAGCCATGAACAGTGTCTTTTTGTCTTCATCATGAGATGAATCATCACTGTCAAATGTGTTTCCTTCTTCTTCAATAGATGAGTTACTATATTATTCATTATAATGACTCTTACTACCTTTGTATAACTCCTTATTATTTCACCTATTGAATAAATTTGTGTACTTGTTAGGACCCTTAGATTTTATAATCTTAGCCTCATGATATTCCTTATGAGCTTCTTTGTGTTCAAACTTGCCTCTATCTCAGCACTTAGCTATAAAATGACCAACTTTACCACATGAGAAACATTTTAAAAGAAGCTTCCCTTCATAATTACCTGATCCCATATTTAATTTTCTTGCAATCATTGCTTCAAGTTGATCTTCATTAAGATAAAATTATTCAAGACTTAACTTGCTCTTCTTTCCTTTTGTCTCCTTGATCACCTTAAAGGTTGCCTCATTCTTTGGTGTTTTTTCCTCATTAACTCTCATCTCATAGGTAGTAAGGATGCCATATAATTCATCCATCTTCATCTTGCTAAGATCATAACTCTCTTCTATAGGAGAAATATTTGAATCAAACTTGAGGGTAAGAGACCTTAATACTATTTGTACAATAGTAGCTTCTTCAATCTCCTCTCTAAGACCTTTGATCATGTTTACCACCTCATTAACCCTTATAAGATAGGATGCCATAGTATCTTCTTCCTTCATTTTAAGGCCCTTAAATTACATTTGGTAGGTCTATAATTTAGCCAACTTAAACTTTGAATCTCCTTCATAGATGGTTTGTATATTATCCCAAATTTACTTGGTAGATTTTTAATGGATTACCTTGGTGAACTCAACCTTTGATAGGCCACAAATGATAGTATTCATAACTTTGTAATTTTTCTCACTCAATTTATTTCTAGTTGCATTAGTTAGAGGAGTACAAGGTGTGGAATAACCATTCATAATAGATTACCAAATATCAAAATCTAGAGACATGATGTGAGTCCTCATTCTTTCCTTCCAAAAATCATATTTTGATCTATTGAATAGTGGTTCTTGCTTAGTATATAAACCACCTTGAATTTGATGACTACATATTATACATAAGATCATCTTCAAGTGATTAAACTTGAAAATAAGGTATGGATTTGATACCAATTGTTAGAGGTATGATCACTGAGAGGGGGGGTTAATCATTGATGAAATAAATTCAATTCCAATTTTAAAACTTCAAACTCTCAACCATTCAACATAAGCATCCATGAATCATATAAACTAGTTATTGTAATGAACAAAGAAACGATTCAAGATCAACACTCATAACACAAGGATTATGTGGGAAAAATTCATGGGTAATAAAACCCACTCTTAAGCATAAAAAAAATTGGGCTATAGCCCTATAAAATATTCACAAACATGAGACTTTAGTGATCCACCCTGCTCCACTTCACAAGGAGCACCAACCCCTAAGCATGAACAAGCGCCCACTTGTTCTAGATGTTGAGCACCCACACAACACATTCTAATA
Source organism: Torreya grandis (assembly GCA_037957365.1). Lineage (NCBI taxonomy): Eukaryota > Viridiplantae > Streptophyta > Pinopsida > Cupressales > Taxaceae > Torreya > Torreya grandis. Next base: position 2,373,333 of record JARHVA010000133.1, on the reverse strand, counting down.
TCAACATATACATATATTTTATTTCATTTTAATTTTATGGATAAACAATGAATAAAAACACTCTTCAACCCTTAACACTCTTTCAAACCTTCATATACAAGCAATACATCCAAAACACCCTTTTGGATCACTTTACACTTCTTTGCTGATATTAAATCTTCAACCCTAAAATAACAATGTTATAACATTATAAATATGACCTATAGGTCATGCACATATTCCTCAACCTACTCTTCTCTTCAAACTATCCACCAAACACACTCACACTTCTCTATACTTTGTATATCAACTCTAAAAACCTTCACCTTTATTTTTGCTCTTTATATAGCCTTCATGAACATTACCTTCTTGGTCAGCCATTTGACATGCCTTCAACCTTAAGGATTATATTAAAATTTAAATAGGATAAACATCATCCAAATATATATATCATAGCTTTGATACACCACCCTTAAGCACCAACACCTTTTATTTAGGCCTAAGAAGCCCTTATAGGTCCATGGAGACTTATTCATCCTTTTAGCACTTTATCGAGAAAAAATAGGAACATAAGACCCATTAAAAGTATATAGTTCATGCTACATGACCTGTAAGACACCCTAAAGTGATTACATTCATCACTACACACCTCTACATATGTAAAACCTATCAAACATTTGCCTTGTACATGAAACCACCATGAATGAACCAAAATTCAACTTGTAATCAATTGTTCATATTGAAGATAGATTGGTTAAACCTATAAAATCCATAAAAATAATATTAGAGTATAAAAAACTTTCCAATAGATAATTCACCTTGAAACATCCAAAAATTATCAAGAAAAACTCAAACATCCTTCTCATGTCATTTGCAGAACAAGGTCAAACCCTTAGTCAACTTTGGACCATAATAAATATAGGTGTAAGACTAGTCAAACCTCCAAAACATTTTTCCTAGATTTCCCTTGAAGTTATCTACCACTTTTATTTTTATACCATCATCAAATTCATCCTACATAAAAATTTATATGAAAAATAATGAGGATTAGTTTTCATTTTTAAATTCAAATATTTGAATTCCAATTATCACTATTTAATGCAATCTAACTGGGAGACCAAATTTGCACTATAATAACTTTTTATATACCTCATGTCAAGACCTAAAACTTGAAACACATGATCTATGTATAAATATCAATAAACCCATTTGACCATTTTCTTTTGACACCTCTACACATGCAAATTTTGATGTCATCAATCTGCTTACTCGAGAAGATCTGCCAAGTTGACTATGATAATCTAGACCTTCACAAGACTATTCTAATAAATTATTTTCACTTTAACAAGTACCAAAATCACCATTTAGCCCTCATATAACCCCTGAAACATGTTTAACACATCACTAGGATCCATCACTTTTCCTAACCAAGCAAACATAATAGGATCCATGCATGATCACTAAGGCACACTCATGGACACTCTTGGCCACATTAGGACATTATTGACAACATCATAACATTTTCATACTTACCAATGTGATATAGTATGACTTTTATTTTTTTTAATCTAGTGTAAATTTTTTACATGGTTTGAAAACATTTGTTACCTTTTACTTTACCATTTTTAATTTCTTCTATTTATTTATATTTTGTTTTTACATATTTCCCATCATGATATAGTGTATATTACATTTATTTTGATTATTTATACTTTTCCAAATCTTTTGGATTTTATTTTTAACCATGCAAGTGTATCACATAATGATATAAAAGAAAACATACATCACATATTTCCCATGGCATATATAATGAATATAAAATACATGTGCTAGAAAGGAAATTATCCATACATCCATCCACATACAAGTACAAATAATATAAAAAAGAATGTCCATATCAGTATATATACCATGATTTTTATATAATAAAATTACAAAATACAATACTATAGCTCTCAGGGTATGGTCCATCATGCCTATCATGTGGCCTATCCATACTACCCATGATGCATACGATTGACCCCTCTGAATGGTGCATTATAATGAGGTAGTTTGAGATATCAGGCCATCAATATAACTTTTAGATTGTCTACCTATGCCTACACACATCCAAGTGCTATAGGGGTCACCATATGAGTGACTCACTCCTATGATAACACCTACAAGGCATGAGCATCTCCCTCCCCTACCCCTTTAGGTGAATTTCAACCATTTTCTCATGCCTAAAATTATTGAGAAACCTCCACCACTAGTCTAAACTAGCTAGCATAAGCTGGGGAAGATGGTACCATAATATAAATCAAGGTGGATGGATCATAATGTAATAGCACCCCTTCCAAAATATCATGGTGTGTATCCCCAATCATGGCTCCCCATCTGATCTCCTCCATTATAGTACCTATAAAATAGAAACCAAATATACATTAGATTCCATGTATAAATATCTCAAACCATCTATCTATCACTAATACATAAATGATAATGAAACTAGTGATATATGTCAAAAAATTAAACAAATTAAAACATTTTCTCACCAATGTTGATTTCACTTACCACAGTCTCTCCATCTTCTCTCCCACTAAGCACCTCTTGATTGATTACCTCCACAAAAATACAAAACTATGAGTCACCACACAAGCTTATCATGATCCTCTCCTCAGTGGCATCTCTATCAACCATATGTGTCTCACAGCCACTATAGGATCACCCTATGTGACTTCTCATGCTTGTGTCTCCTCTCATTGATGGTGTCTCCATCTCTAATGAGTTTAAAGCAATCATTATCACCCCTATTGTGGCTCTACTCTTTCATATTCACATATAATATCCACATATATAACACCTTCAACATTAGGCCTCATTTCCTCTTTTTGTCTCACCTAGCTTGTCCATGGTTTCACCCATCAAGGTCTAATCACAAGTATCTCAGTTGGTACCCCTATGCCTCTTATCCCTCTTGACTCTCTAGCATGTCATGCCTAATATGTAGGCACTACTATAGGGGCCATTAGATGTGGTAGGATTAGTTACCTGAGCACACAAGCTATGGGATGTGGCTTCACCCATAAAGTATAGTGGTATGTGATTCAAATGCATTCTAAGTTATTCATAATAGTCACCTAAGATAGCCATATGATAAAAAAATTAGTGTAAGGATACCATACTATTTACCCTCGTGTAACAGTCTACAAAGCTAGAACATAGGGCATAATATGCACTACATAATCTTGCTTCTACCATACAAATTGAGGTAACCTATCATCGATGGTATATAGCAACCCAATTGATTGATACATAAGAAATATCTTGTAGATCCATGTACTCATAAAAATAAAATCACCCATCATCTTCTTCCCCAAGGTTAGCATCCCATACATATCATGAATGAGTTATACCCAAATGATAAAACCAAGATCATACAATGCACCTTACTCTAGTATGGACTAACATAATACTATCACGTATAGTGGTACCTTCCCATCTTACTTTTGACATAGCACTCATACTATCACAATACCTATCAAAGCCTTCTAGATATCTATAATGGTCAAGATTTAAACATCAAACAAACTTACATACAAACTAGGATAAATCCTATCTGAGCTTATTTCCCACTAAGCTAAGGATTATCTCTCATCCTACACCTTTAATTCATCATATATAGCTAAATTCCTAATGATAGGAAGTCCAAATAATGCATAGACATTCTCCAAGGTGATGCCCATCTCTATAGTGTCCCCCTCCACATCTCATTAGAAAGTGTTGGTTAGTTACTCCCATACTCTTAGGAACATGACAATGATATCAACATTTAGTGGGATCCTCCTTATCTTAATGATGCCTTCAAACCCTAAGGAAACCAAACAATATCGATCAATGTCTGATAAATGGTCCAAAAAAACTAGTAGCTAGGATGCATCTATTAGGCACTAAAATCTATGTTGCCTCAGTAAAATATCAAACAACAAAAAATGTGTTAGATCTTGATGTCATCATAATAAATTACAATCTTAAATATTATTAAAAACTACAAATTAACAAATTCATTAGTGTGTTTGTATTATGTTTCCATTTTTTACACAATTAGCTTATTTGATACTAAATCAGACCTGTCCCTTTTTTGCTATACTACAGTGACCCTCTACTACACAATCGACCCATTCTTATAGACATAATCAATTTATTTGATATTAAATCATCCCTTTATTATATTTTTCATAATATATTATCCCTCTTTTAATAATTATGTCAACCACATGTTACATACAACATTAGTCAAAAGGTACTATTTTGATAGGTTATCCATTTCTAATTGGATCGACCCTCTACAATATAGTCGAACAGCCCTAATGATACTAAATTGGCCCACTGCTATGTAGTTGGTCTCCTTAATTTATCTTTCCTTGTAAACTAAGTCTATAGGTATGAATCTATTCTTAATTTGTAATGAATTTTTAACTATTTACCATAAATGCCTTAAGCATTTATTGGTCTGATCCTTTTCTACCTAGTACCCCATTCTATCCCTAGTCTACCTAAAAATTTCCTAGGGTTATTTTTGATATCTACATTTTTCTTAATATGCATTTTTCTACATTTTTCTTAATTTCAATTAAAATTACCAAAATATTGATATCAATGCATCACTTACCTGAGTTGCACTCACCACAGCCACTAGGCATCCTTCATATCATAAATGTCATCTCCTCACTATGGTTGTTCTTTGGGCTCAATTAGGTCTCTCAAAGCAATATTTTCTCCGAATAGTAAAAATAACAAATGAATTAATTTTCACACTCTTTATATTTACTATTCAAAATTATTTATCTATTAATTATTTATAATTAGATTTCATTTTTTCCCATATCTTTGATTCTACTAGATCTTTTTTTGAACCAAAAGATGTTTTAGAATCCTAACATTTTATAGAATATTTCCACATATTACATGTATATTTTGAAAAATAATAATTTTTCACTTATTTTATAGGTTCACCTAATGTTCCCTATATTAGTCACCTTCACATTTATGTCACTTCCTTCCTCTTATATATCACTAAGGTAAGTAAAGGTGTGTATTTTTTCAATTCTATCCTTTCATTTATCTTATTCACTTCTTAATATAGTTTATTTAGCTTCAGTGTTGTGTGTTGTTATGTTCTTTTTTTAACCACCATCCCATATTATAACTATATGACACATTATGAGATTCAATTGGGGCATATATATACACATAATATTTGTAAACTTTATCAATTACTAATGCTTTCTCTCTTGTAGGAACCTATTGAGTCTTAATATGTTTGAGTGCACACCTTAAAAACTACACTGAGAAAGGAGTGGGAAAAAAATTAATGTTTCACAAGAATTTTGTCCTCTATACCACCACTTGAAACCAACATAAACCTCTCATACACATTTACCTAAGCTTTGACACCTCCCTTACACACTCCTCCAATTAATTCACTGCCTCAAACATCCCTACCTAAGCCAAAACCTTTTTTTGACTTATATCAAACAAATTCAGAATGGGCTAACCCTATACTTAAAATATATAAGCATATTTTAGGATTAGGTTGACCTTGGTTAACCTATTTTAGGACCTAACTACTTTATTAATTAAAGATACATGGTCAATTGGGCTGACTCTATTAGCTAAAACTTTAAAAGAGTTTAAGGTTAGATTTAACTATATAAACACATCCTTTTCACCATTTCATAGAGAGATACAAGAGTTAATCATATATTTATGCATTTTTTTATCCACCATTCTAATTGAGGATCTATTTATTAGGGTTTCAATACTACACTTGAAGATATGAATCTTATCTTGTGGTATAAGTCTTTTGGATATATAGGGGAGGTCATGTAGCCTAGAGCTGACCTATTTTTGTTATCCTTATAAACCATATCAACTCTTGTGAAGCACCTTGGATAAGGGAGAGATTAAGGCTCAGTAGATTCATATTTAATGTTAAGTATTCCTAACTCTTACTCCTCTTTATTAAAGTAGATATATTTGTATTTTTTTAGCTTATATGTTTCTTTCTCCATGCATTAGAATTACCTCTACATTGACTTAAGTAGAGTTCTTCTATGCATGTTTACTTTTATGTTTATTACCCTCATTTTGTGCCACATGATTTGGTGAGCACTATGTTAGATATAACTTTATTTTTTATTTACTTGTGAATAATAAAATATATGACCTAGCTAGGGCTATCACATGGTGTTGCTTGACTAGAGGCTTTAGAACCTATTGACCAAAGTTGACCCCAAGTCAAATTAGGTCAACCCCCTATATATTCAAACTTTCTATAGGGTCTTGATAAGCAATTTTTAGGGTCACATTATATGTTTAATCTTTTTCATATGTGTCATTATCTTAATATTCTTTTATGTCACCTTTTTGGTCACTCTAGGTGACTTATACGGTTTTCCATAAAGGGAAAAATGTTCAAGAGGTTATATAATGTACAATATGTCAAATTTGGTCAAATAAAATATTTTGGAACTAAAAAAGTATAGGTTCAACATGAAAAGAAGGAGATCACTAAAAAATATGTAGTTAAATGTAGTTACATAGATAACGATAACCTATCTAGTGTAGATACCCAAATCTAGCCATGAATGACCATCAATCAAGCTTTTGACCAATTTCCACCAAAATGCACAATTTGACCTAAAAACACTAAAACACATTAAAATATTTGAAATTGACATATTCAAGTGCCAATTTTGTCCATTTTATCATTAAATGGGGCAATTCAATTTATAAATCAACTAACTTTGACTAGATTATTTCAAATCAAAATGACATTTTCACACCTGGGTGCTTTAGACTGCTCTTTTCTATCAAATTTATTGCATAAGACACATTCCTCTATTATTTTGTGTTGGAAACATCCTAAATGGGATAATATATCTAATACATCTAACATCAACTTCTAATTCTAATCCAGTCAAATTTTGAGCCAATGATAGGACATTTTGACCAATTTGATTAATTTGTGCACCAAAGAGCCAAGGTTTGCACCAAAGTGACTAATCATGCTTAAAGATAATTAATTAAAATCATGATCCTAATTAATAATTCTAAGTATATTTTTGGAAATGAATATTGAATATCTGCATCATCAAATGGCATCATTTCTTAGGAAGGCATTCCTAGACCATAAATGCATAAAATATCAGGATTAAGCCACCCCATGCCTCATTAAGACCCTCCATGCCTCTTTATTACCTCTCTATCCCAAATATTTATGAAGGAATTTATTTATTTTTACCTCAAAAATTGAATGGATTCTTATCCACACATCTTCATCTTGAGATGGACGATTCAGGTTCATTCTAACCATTTTGCAAAATCTATAAATAGGAGGCCTTGCCTATTGAATTTGATGTTCTTTCAAGCCAAAGTTAACATTCCCAAATGACATAAAAAATATATTGGATGCCAAACTTATAATGCCTAAATTTATTCAAAATCATTACATTTTAGTGTTATAATGCCCAAATATTGAGCCAAGCTAAAACCAAACATGGTGCCAAGGAGAGATGGAGGTAGCCACACTTCATTGATGCAAACTTCATGAGCACAAATATAGAAAGCCACTTAAATAATATATTTGTAGTATCCAAGGAAGGTGAAAGAAGGTTTATTTTTCATTTTATTTGTGCTTTCCATTATATTCTTGTCAACTAATCTCTCCCTTTTTGATAAGCTTAAGGTGTTAGCATTAGTGTGTTTTGTTTGGATTTGTTTTATTCACTAACACAATACTAATCTCCCCGTATTTCAATCCTATGTTCACATAATGGCATGCCCAGTGGGACACTAGCCCCACAAATTTTCTCACAAAGGCTCTTTCAAGCAAACTACTAACCAATTTTATGTAGAATCTTGGAGTGAAGGAGTCAAAAGAGTGAAATTTTAAGTTAAAATTCTATTTTTCTGATAATTGCATTTTTATTATTGATAACATCATTTTTCTCTCTCTATTGAAATATCATTGTTTTCATAGTAGTTATTTTTAACAAAATCATTATTTTCTAAAAAGTCATTTCATAGCCCTAAGCAATGATATCATTTGTTAAAACAGTGATTTCGTTCGCCTAAACAGTGATTTCACTAAAATAATGATTTTATCTCAAAATAACAATATTATTTACCCTGTGCAATGATTTCATTTAAAATAGTGATTTTGTTTAATATCAATTTCATAGGAAAATAGTGATATTATTTTTTCTATCAAACTAATCCATAACAATGATATTGTATTCTAAAATTTCAATTTTATAGGAAAATAGTGATATTGATTGTGTAAGAGTGAGATTGTAATAGAGAGTTGAAATTTTTAATGTTGTTTGCTCAAACTCTTAAGTGCTTCAAAGAAAGCCATTATATTTATGTTTTTTAGGTTGAGGGATTAGATTATAATTTTTTTTATTGCATTTAACCAAACACACTTTCAAATTTGGTGCTTATTGAAAAACTAGGGTGCTTAAGTGAATGTTTTGATAAATTATGATTTCAACGTCACAAATTAAGACCAAGAGGTCAAAAGAACACCACCTAATCTTTTATTTGGTGCTTAAAATTGAACTCACTTATCAAATTTTATCTTCAATAGTTTTTTAAATAGAATTTGATTGGAAAAAAGAGGGACGTTGCATTTATGCTCTTCCATCCATCCCCTTTAGGGAACTTTTGAAATCAAAAGTGTCATCCTTATTGCAAACATGCATAGTCCAAGGCATAGAAAGAATGTAATTTAATCACTCGCCAAAAAACTTTTAATTTATTGGGTGACCTTGAAATGACCCTAAAGTCTTTCTATTAAGTCATTTATTTTTATGCAAACTTGGCTTACGAGGGGGAATTCATTACCTCCCATTAGTTATTTAGGGAAGCTTTGACCCAAGGTGTCATCTCCTAGCAATGACTTCAACCACTCCCAATAGGATCATAGGTTTTAGTGGTTAAGCCACCTTCTAGTGTTGGAGTTGCACATAGGATGTATTTGCCCTTTGGACATCACACTACACTGAGCAAATGATGGATGTAGTGGTTACAAAAAAAATAAGACCTTTTTGCGGTAAGCCAAGTGTCACAGACACCCAATTACATGCATTTATTTTGCATCATGATGTGAAATTCATTATGTAATTGATCCATCTATAATGATCAAAAAATAATTAGTTTTAGTCAACCCCACTTTTCCATACCTTTGTGAGGATTTGGATGATTATACCTAGTGTATTTTGGTCATTTTTTCTTGGTATGTTTTGAGACTAAAACCTAATTATTTGTTTATAACCATGTAAAAACCAATTTGTTTATACATCACTCTTTTATCTAAAGAGAAATTATGCTAGCCATTTTACACCACACTTGTGCCTTAAATTTTTTACTAAACTTGTTTGTGTGTGTGTCACTTGAGTTGAGGTGGGTACCATTATGCTTATCAAGTTTAAACCTTTGAGTCTTTCAAACATAACATTGATCACATCATTCAAGCATGCTTGTGCCTTTATGATGCTCAATTTATTATAAGACTTATTTACCTTTGTATCAAAACCATTATTTAAAACTAGTCACATATGCCATTTGGACCTTATTTATGCATTGTCATATTGTTTGATCTTGTCTAGCTTGTTTAGTTAAATCCTAGTTTTCAACATTGAGTTTTCAATTAACCTTGTCAAGTTTAGATTCAAATATTGATTTATTTATGTTTAGGTCTTAATTCATGAGGTTGATATATAGATCTTTCTCTTTTGGGTTGAATAACTTCATTTAATCGATTGCCTAAATTTCAAGACTATTGTCTAGTTTGTTTGTTCATAGAGCCTATCTTGATCATTATTTGTGCCTTTATTTGGGAGAACACAGCCTTTCTCCAAGAGCCTTTTGCCTTATGTATTATGCTAACTGATCATGTTTATGTTTGATTTTATGTGTTAGGTCTCTGTCAAAGTTGTTTCCAAACTTGTTAGATTAAATCAAAATCACATCAAACCTTTGTTTCAAGCCTATATTTTGATGTCATTTGGCAAAAATTCCTAGCACATCTTATTTGAGCCTAGATTTTGATTCCATGTTTGGATAAAATACCTAGCAATTCTTTTCTCTTTACTAGTTTAGACCTTTTTTCGAACACTTTTACCTAGACCTTTGACATGTTGGTTTTTATTTAGACACTTGACTATATGATATTTGACGTTAGAAATTTGATGTTAGACTATTTTATGCCAAGTTTTAGCCCAAACCATTTTGGAGATACAACTCCATTTTCAAGCCACATTCAAGATATAGCTCCACTTTTGACCAAGTTAGACCAAGTTTGAACCTTTTGTCCTTTGGACATATTTTTTTAGAGTTTACAAAAATTTGAGCCTTTTATTTTAGAGCTTTCATCATTTATGTGGATATGTCTAGCTACACTTATGGTGGAGTCACACACAATCTAACTTATGATAGAATGGTCACACAAAATCCCACTAAGAACCCCTATAGATAAATATTTTCTAAGGATTTTTATTATTTTCCCTATAACACTTCATATGGGGAACATAGTCAAAATCCACAAAATCCAAATCAAGTTATCAACTAGGATGATATATTTTATGAGGAGGACTTGGATGCTTTAGCTTATGTGAGTAATCAAGCTCCACCACATCATACCATTTCTATTCTAGGACCACAATGTCACACCATTTCTATTCCAAGACCACAATGTCACACCATTTCCATACCAGGACCTCATCTTTTGGCTTGTATAAGTAACCATGCTCCAAAACACCCCAAACTTATCCTTTTATGACCTCAGCCTTTGGCTTGTGTAATAATCTAATCTCCACAATGCCCTTTCATCATTCCGAGACCTAGTCCTTTGGCTTGTGTGATAAATCAAGCTCCACACCACCCTATCATTATGATTTTAGGACTTCATCCTTTGGCTCATGTGATAAATCATGATCCTCAATGCCCTACCATTATCCAACCATAGCCTATTCCTCATCTAGTACCCATCCCATCAAAACCTCAACTGATCTAATAATTCCAAGACCAAGCTATGTTCTAAACTGGTATTTTCCAACTCATTGGAAACCAAGGCCAAAATAACCAACCAATCCAAGATGTTTTTGTTGAACCAACCATTTATGATAATTTAACCTATGATGAATCACCCATTGATCATATACCTGTTGTCGATAAGTCTCACTCTAATGAGCTAGTCTTTGTTGAGTCACTTATTAATGATTATAACCACCTTTGGGAAAATCATTACCTTAACCATATGCCTATTTTTCAAGATCCTCTTATTGACAAGCCAATTTTTGAGGAGTTATCTCTTGAACTTTTTCCCATCCTAGATGGGTCCCACTCTAACAAACTAGTTTTTATGGACCCCATTATGCCATCATAGGTCATTACTTGTCTAATACCAAACATTCAATAAGACATCATTGTAATAGAGTACCCATTAGATGAAGAATCATAGTTAGATTTAGGTTCTATTATTAAACTAATATCAAATTTAGCATCAAAATTAGAATCAACATTGGATTTAGAGTCCATTGAGTTGGAATCATATTCAGACACATAATATGTTCATAATTGTTATAACATGGGCTATGAATGCCTTGTATATCAATTTGAATACATTTGTGATCCTTCTATGGTTTTTGAGGATGAGTACTTTAGCTTTAACATAATTTATCTTAGTATCTTTTACAAGGATTGTGTAGCATCTCCCCATTCCATTACCTTTCCACAAGCCATTACCATCAACCAAAATAGCCATGTTATTAACATTTCATCTCCCATAAGTGTCGATTAGGATCAAAAAAGTCACACTTTATTATACTGCATCCATGGTGACATAGCAGTTGAAGAAGGTCAAGGAGGCCAACACCACATTCATGTAGTAGAAGAACACTCTCTTAGTGAAACCTTTTTAGAGGCACTAAGGGACAAGCAAAGTTCAAACTTAGCATATTTTAGTGAAACTTTTTTGGAAGCACTAGAAGACAATCAAAGTCAAAATCCAATGTTCATTAGTAAAACCTTCTCAAAGGTGATATGGGATAATCAAGATACCTTCATTGGTGAAAACCTTATCAAAGCACCAATAGTTGAGCATAAAATTTATTCAATGATTAATGAAGACAAAATCAAAGATTAAATTCAAATAGCTTCTAATCTATAGCCTAATCAGATGGTATCTACTCTCAAGATCAAACAATAGAAAAATATGGTGGTCCTATTGAGATCATCTTCAAAGGTCCTCATCCCTACCACATCTAAATTTGTGTCAAATCTAGCATCAACAATATTACGTGTGACTAAAAGTCTTGCTCTTCATTTGTTTCCCTACCATTATACATTCCATTATCATCTACCATTTCATTTCAAAAACAAACCTATCATCCATTATTTATCCTTATTTACCATCTATAACCACACTTTCCTTTATAGAGGCTATAAATATACCTTGTCTCAATGCTTGAAGGAATCAAAATCAATGACCTGTGAAGATCACAAAAGCATTCTTGACAACAAAATCTATAGGTAGTTATTGATAGAGAAACTATTCAGATGAGGTGTGGGATAGAAATTAACATAATTGATTATTCTATTTACGTCATTTTTTTATTAGGACATTCATCTCCACTTTAGTAGGAATAATAAAATCATATGCCATTTATCATGCCCATGTGATAACCAAACATGTACCATACCATGTCATTACCATGCCATTGCCATTGTTACATATCCTTTTGCCATTATCCCATATCCCAGCCACTCATATTACCACTTGGGGGCAACCCTCTTACCATTTTATCCAATTTATCAACCCATCATTATCCTAGAGCAAAACCATTCCATTTTACCATATCATTCCTGTCTACACCAAAGCCTATTTTTAGTCATCCTACCCGATCTTATTTTGATCTTGGTTCATTTGGTTCTTCCTGTACATTTTGAGAGAGAATTCTGATCAAATTTCAAATAATCAATCAAATCCATTTTTACAATGATAGTCTATGAAAGTAGTGTGATAGTTGATCTGGAAAGATATCTTTCATTTTATATCCTATATCAAAATTGGTTTATGTGAGCCTGATTATAACCACCTATGGGAAAATTAGTGTTTTACTGATCTTGCTACTAATTATAACCACTTGTGGGGAAATTAGTATCATTGATATATGTCATTGTATCCTAGTTATAACTACCTATGGGTAAACTAGGGGCAACATTTATTTATCATACATTATTGCATCACTTTGCCATTATTATTTTCATTTGACTATCTATTTTCTGCATTTGAGAACTTGTTGGGACCTAGTTGGTTTTTCCTCACCTTTTTTGTAGATGGAATTACCATGAATTGACGTAATTTTAGGACTATGTGGGTCATGCTCAATTCATGTTGAGGTCACCTCAGTCCCCCTAAGCCATGCTCTCACCATTTTGTGAGTAACCTAAGCCACACTCTTGCCATTTTTTGAGTAACCTAAACTAAATGCTCTCACCTTTTTTCAAGTAGATATCTTGTCATTATATAATGAGTTGAGATACCTAAAAATGCTAAAAACATTTCAAATATTTTAAAATCCAAAAACATTTGTCCTATCTAATCTTAGTTAGTTATCCTCGATCTACCCTACTTGGGTAAAGTCATTATTAGGATGCTTTATTTTACTTTTATTTTTAGTATTTCTATTTGTTTGTTTGTTTCAAGTTATTTATTTATTTATGTGCTTTATGTTTTTTTTGTTTGTTTGCTTGCCTATTTATTTGCTTTCAACACTATTGCCTTGACTCGGTCTATATGTATGTATTGGGTGATTCCTTACACACATTATTCTTGATTCCATCCATATTCATGTGTCAACATTGTCATCATGGTTTTTATCATTGGTGCATTATTTTTGAGTGTTTATTGGATCAAGAGTCAGTCCTTATGCATATTTTATCCAAGTCTTCATGGTGTTCTATCATGATGCCTACCATCAAATGCTATATTAAAAATTAACTTTAAGAAGGTCTACAAACAATGAATCCATATAAGTTTATCCTTAGTACCCTGGACAAATCCTTCCACCCATCTTGATCGAATTAACCCATTAACCATTCTAGTTGTATTATTTTTAATAAGGATGAGCATCTCCTTATTGGTAGGTATAACTAAATCATTCACATTGATCAATCTTATTCTTCTATTAATCTCTTTCATCACTTTGTGCCTGATCATATTTAATATGTATTCTAGGTTATATCCTTGAGTTATGCTTGTTAATCAGCCTTAACTGGGGCACCATCATCTTTAAACAATCTAGGTCCTCTTAATGATTATAACCACCTATGGGAAAATCATTATTTTTTATTTTTATTCATGATTATAACTGATTTTGGGAAAATAAGTATCCTTTTTAAAGTAATGCATGAAATCATTTCTTGTTTAGATTAATCTCACCCACAAGTTAATTCCACCTTTCTTCTCACTTATTTTTGAGCGACTATCCATCCACATATGTGATGACCACTCCCTTGAGGGGGCATCATCATAGACTTCCCAAACACCATTTGGAGCTTTTTCTTCAATCATCATATTCTTTTTGGCATACAAGCCTTTACTCATTATTTGAGAATACATTGCTTTTCCTATAATTTTCAACATCTTCCCAAACAAGGGCAAATTGTAGACACCTAAATCTGGCCACCAATGATCATCAATTAGAATTTTGATCAATTATAATCAAAATTCATAATTTGGCCTAAAAACACATTAAAAGCTTTTGAACTGACATATTCAAGTGCTAATTTTTTCCAGGGTATCATTAAATGGGGTAATATAATTTATGAAGTAGCTAACTTTGATCAAATCATTTCGAGTCAAAATGACATTTCATACCTGGGTACTCTGGATTGCTCTTTTCTATCAAATTTATTATACAAGAAATGTGCCTTTGTTATTTTATGTTGGTAACATCCTATGTGGGATAACGGATCCAATATATCTAACATCAACTTCCAATTTCAATCCAGTCAAATTTTATGTCAATAACAAGACATTCTGACTAATTTGATTAATTTATGAACCAAAGAACCAAGGTTTGCACCAAAGTGACTAATTATACTTAAATATAATTAATTCAAATCATGAGCCTAATTAAGAATTCCATGGATATTTTTAAATATTTATTTTTGAAAATGAATATTAAATATTTGCATCATCAAATGACATCATTTCTTGGGAAGGCATTCCTAGGCCATAAATGCATAAAATATCAGGATTAAGCCACCCCATGCCTCATTAAAACCCTCTATGAATCTTTATTACCTCTCTATCCCAAATATTTATGAATTCATTTATTTATTTTTTCCTCAAAAATTGAATGGATTCTTATCCACACATCTTCATCTTGAGATGGATGGTTCAGGTTCATTCTGACTATTTTGTAAAATCTATAAATAGGAGGCATTGCCTATTGAATTTGAAGCTCTTTCAATCCAAAGTTATCATGCCCAAATGACCTAAAAAATATATTAGATTCCAAATTTATAATTCTCAAATGCACTCAAAATCATTACATTTTAGTTTTATAATACCCAAATATTAAGCCAAGCCAATCCAAGCCAGAACCAAACATGGTGCCAAGGAGAGATGGAGGTAGCCACACTTCATTGATGCAAACTTCATGAGCACAAATCAATAAATCCACTTCAACAAGCTATTTATAGCATCCAAGGAAGGTGAAAGAAGGTTTCTTTTGCATTTTAGTTATACTTTCCATTCTAGTCTTGTCAACTAAGCTCCCCCTTTGTGATAGGCTTAAGGTGTTAGCATTAGTGTGTTTTATTTGGATTTGTTTTATTCACTAACACAATAATAATCTCCCCTTATTACAATCCTATGTTCACATCTAGCATGTGTGAGGCTTTAGGAGAGTCCCTTTAGATACCCACAAGTCAATTTTAGGTTTAATAAGCTTAAATAATTTTAAAACTACCAAAAGATGACCTCTTTCTCTCATCGCTCTCTTAGGTAGGTCAAAAAATTCAACCAATTTTCCTTTAGTACAAATAGTTTAAAATGAGTTGTTCTTAATGCACTTGGTGGATGAAATTAATCCCTTTGTAATTTTATTTCATGTAAATAGTTGAAAAATTGGTGATTTTTGCTCTATGAACAATCTCTAATCTTGTTGGCATCTAAAAATTGCTCGCATAACCCTAGGACCTTCAATTTTCTCCTCTATTTGAATTGGTATGAGGTTTCCAAGTGATTTATCAAAAAAATTACAGTATATTCATCCTCTTCATGAGGTTCTCAAACTAATTCGCATGTGTGAGACATAAATTGGTAAGCAAGATCACCCTCATTGTGCTAGAAGTGAGCATTATTGGTTTGCATGACAGCATTTTCATCAGTGGAAAAGTTTTTTATATAAGTGACTGCAGATCAAGGTAGTACACTTGTGTCTCTTCCCACAAAACATGGAAGATATTTTCTCCATGGAATATTTGCATTGAAGGACCTCAATATTGATGGAGAGGGGATTTTAAGACAATGATTAAATACTGATCAGAGCTCCAATGAACACAGTCACCTACAACCACTTGTAGGTATGTATAGAGAATGGAAGGGTTATCTAAAACCTAAGAGATATGTTGTGAATAGTTTCAGTCCTTGAATGGATTTCTCAAGTCATCTAGGGTTCACTAACATAGCCAATAAAACTCTCAAAAAATATCTACAGTCAATTAAAGTGAATAAAATTTCAAAGTGGGAACACTTACCTTAATTTCTCTGAAAAAGGATTTTGCCCTATATAGTGCCATCTTGTGATGAGGATCTATGTGGTTTAAGTAAGTATTGTGTTTCCGTTATTTCAGATTGGACATAATAATAACATGCTAATATAAGAGGAAGGTGTCTAGTTGATAAATATAATGGTAAATTAACTTTCAATTCAAGAAAGTTTTCAATATAGACATTCAATAAGCTATAGTCCTATTTGAACCTAAATGAACCTATAAGCTTGGAAGTGACTTATATACTGATGATAGTTTAATGATTGTATGATCCCAAAGCAAGAGTGTCTATTTATATGTGATATCTATAGTGCTAGAAGATAATCAAGGATGTGATTCTCAAATAAATATGACCACCTATAGGAATCTCATAACTTCTCCTAAGGTGACATCTGTAGTCTGACTGTAGACCTATGGTCTATTAATGGTAATGGTATGAGAACATGATGTCAAGACATGAGATGATTTCTTACATGTATGTAATGGCCTAATATACAAGTGGTGGTGAAACACATTTCTTTCACATGAATAATCATCTATAAGAAACTCATGCCTCTTCCCTAATTGTCACTTACAGGTGACATAGTTAGCATATACTATAAACTAGCTTGGTTAATGGAGAATGCAAGTTTGGAATACAAATAGAGGTATATTCTAAGGATGATTACATTAAAATCACTATCATAAGTTATTATGACACACTTTCATGAGATTCTTAGATGTAAGGAGTAGAAACTAAACTAATTTTCAAATGCCATACTCAGTCAGTCCAAAACCATGCATAGTCAAGTCATACTACCAAGTTTTAGGAGTTATAATTTTTTAAGGGTTTATATGTATGATATATCTCTTAAATTTGGCATATAAGGTCCTTTTGATCTAAACTAAACCTCTACAATATCATTTTTTCTAGGCAAATAGGGGAGGTACCCTTTATTTTATCTTAGATAGAGGGCACTCCATGAGCAAGATAACCTACAGGTTTGGTATGTGAAGAGTGAAATAGATGAAAGGCAGAGTTTTTAATGATTGTGTAATATGTGTAAGCTTTTAATAAAGGTGAATAGATATATAAAAGGCTTTATTGTCATTAGAAACCCTCAAAAGGGTCAAACATAGTGCCTAACTTGATTCAAAAGACCATGAGATACTTCCAAGAAATTTAATAATCTTTAGGGGAAAGTGGAGAGTCCATATGAACCACTATTTTTTAGGAAATGACACATAAGTAGTCAATTTGGCCTAAAACTATCTTAGACCTATTCATAATGTAGTCAAGAGCTTGAGAGGCCATTTTCATATGCTCACATCTATACAGATATTATGCATGGTGCCTCAATGATTTGGGGATAGTTGAGGGGATCCTGAGATTATTCTCAGTGGAATTTTTTTGGAGTTTCAATGTCTAGATTTTAAGAATCATTATTAATAAGCAAAACCTCCTAAAATCCTTGCTTGAACCCAATGGAGAAAATATTATTGGAGATGCATCTAGAAGTCACCAATTGGTCAAGAAAATGACTTGAACCTATTTATCAATCTCCTAGGATCCTCACCACTTAAATATTCCACACTATATCTTGTACAGACAAGTTTAATACTGAGTTTATTATAGGATTTGTGTTGTTATATAAGTGCATAAGGTAATTATTGAATGAAGACCATTGTGGGAGGTGTGTAGGGACTTTTTTCAACTTCTCATACTCATTTATCACCATGGTTGTGTATTAAAACCTCTCTATTATACCATTCAATATAGTCAATCTGAATAAACACATTGAAAAGTGAATGACTACCTAAGTGTGATAGTGATAAGAGTGATATTGAAACTTTTGAGGTCTATTTGATAGACCAAAAAATAAATAGGTCTTAAATAATTTTCATACATTCTCTATAATGCATCTTCTTGAATAATTGTAGGTCACTCAAGTGAAAAATGTGCAAACTAGGCATAGAAGGCTAATGAATGACTACAAATAGTTAGTGATAAGTGACAAAGGTGAGTTCATCAGTTAGAGAAGCATAGAGGACCTACACTAATCTAATTTCCATCATTTCATGTTAGAGGATATGTGGCAATGACCCATATGGTACTTTTATATAGTCAAGTGGATGACTCATCATCAAAGCAGTTTCAAAGCAAGATAATGAGGAGTTCCATGATAACTTGAAGAATATGGCATGTTTCAAATAGAGACTTGTCCAACAAAATATTCATATCATGTTATCCACTTGATTATATGTCATTGTAACTATTTTATAAAGTTTGACACTTGGCCTTGTGACCTTTTCACTTCTCTTCTTCTCTTTCCTCTTATATGCTCTATATATTCAAAACTTTTTGGCTTTGTAATGGATCCACAATTGGTATGGATAATCCCTATTGGTTTTGACATATCATTTTCCTTTTAATAAAGTTTTATAGAGTTTATTCATTCTTTTTAATCTCTTACCTAAGTGTGTTAAGTGGTTTATGTGGTTGACAAGTGATGAATATTCTCTTCTTACTTCCATTTTTATTCTTGTATGTTTTGTGTGTGTGATACCTCTTCTAACAAGTTTCATAGAGTGTATGTGTTTGTTTAGTGTGCCTTGAAGTTTTAGAGGGATTAGTATTGTCTAGTATTATACCTTATTTTCACCCACATCTAGATGTGCATAACAATCTACCTCTATGAGAAACACTTATGCTAGAAGGACATAGAGTTAAGGTCAGTTTTGGTAGTCTTCTTTCCTAGTATAGATGTAAGTGTGTTTTGTGTACTTATATTTGGTGTATTACCTTTATTAGTTTAGTTTGATTTATGTTTCCTTCTTCCCTTTTCACCCTAGTTATTATTCTAGTGTAATATGTGATCTTATAGATAGATCAAGGGAGCTATCCCTTTCAAACCTAGAGATCGATCTCTTGTAGTATCTTGTCTATGCCTAGAGATAGTTTTATGTTATGCAAAAATTGAGAAGGTCTAATTGACTAATCTAGGGTGAAATTTTAGGCTATAATATTTTTATCATGCCCAGTGGGACATGAAGTCTAAGAATGTTGTTCAAGATGGATGTTGGCTTTGAAAACAAGGAGCTATAATAGTCCACTTTCTATAGTAATTTGTGACTCCAACATTTCAATCTTGGTTGCAGACTAGTGCAATATTTCATGCCTAAGTTAAACACAATATCTCTCACCAAAGGAATTCCTTATGAGTTTTAAGAGCTTCCTCACTATTCCTATAAAGCAAGCTAATTTGAAAATACCCATCCTTATCCAAAGAATTCATATCCTACTCACAAGCCCATAAGAAGTTCTTGATTACCCCATTATTGTAAAGTCCTAAAGCCACCATGGTAAAAAACTTTCCTTTTTTTACTTTCAATGGTTATATTCCTATAATACATTCCCATTATGATGATATCCCCATATCTACCCTCAAAAGTGTTTCATCATATACCAATGAGACTTCCATCACCCCTATTGAACATAATAAATATTGTTAACTTTCATAATATCCATCCCATCATAGAGGAGAACATTGTAATCAAGTTGTTGGTTGTTTGATTAAAAGTAAAATATCTTGATTGTTATGGAACATTAGCACCTAAATCAATCACCACATAGTATGAGTTAGGAGATTCATTGAGAAGAATATTTGAAGATAATAGTGACAACTTGTCACTAACTGAGTAGCTGACTAGCATAAGGAGAACACCTCAAGAATTCATTCAAGACTTCAACACCATATTTCAAAAGACATGATATAGAATCCTAATCTTGGTAATACCAATGACTCAATATTATTTCCTTTACTATCTTAAAACATTTTATGGTGGCATTGCTATGATGATATAATCAATGGGAGGTACCACTCTACCTAATGCTTATAAAGTGGACATTAGGGAAGATAGTTATTTGATTCAAGATGGGAATATTTCCCCAAGACATCTTGTGCCTATTTTTCATGATTTTAAAACTCTTACATATATTGTTTCTCATATTCTTGTACTTACACACAAGCCTATTGCCCCTAGTCAACCAAGTAAATCTAATAAGGTAGAAAAGTTGAGAGCTATGGAGCAAGATATCTTAAGTCTAAAGAGGATTATCCACTAGTATCAGTTAAATACTTTCCAAATTCACTATAAATATAATCAATCCTACCCTGACTATCAAGTAAATAGGCCACCTTTCTAAGGTCATCCTTAAGGTTAAAGATAGTTGGTCCAATCTAAGTCATATGGTGGTTACAATCCCAATGTTCCTTCCACCTCAAGGACACTAGTGCCTACTAAAAATAACCTTGCCCAAAATCATAATATTCAAACTTCATTGTATCAACCTTATGATCCATCTTCCTATGTCAATGAGTCCTTCAATCAAGCCTTTATGGCAAGTTTTGGAACTATGCCAGCTATGAATCAAGATGAAGTACCAAATAGAGGAGTGTCTGATGGGAAAGGTGTTTAAGTGGGGTCTATATTAGGCAATTAGTATCAATATGATTCATGTGTAGCCAATTATTAATGGAACTCAAAAATATATACAAGTTCTATAGCTGTAAACACAAGATCAAGAGAAAGGTAGTTTAATAAGTTTAAGGTGTTGTTAATGGTTAACTAATGAATGTTCAAACAAACATAAGAATAGGTATGTCTAATGTTATTCCAAGTTCCCAAGTAACTCAAAGAGATCAAAATGTTAGAAGTTATTTCATACCTCAAAACTCTCAGTTATAGGCATTATTATTCCTCCTAGTGGAAAATCAAAAGCTATTTGTCCTTTCACTAACATTTTAGAGCAAATAAAGAGGTCCCATGTGAATGTGTCAATATGGGATACATTGGCAATACCTGGACAAGTAGACCTACTTCAACAGGAGTTGTCCAAGATTAATTTAGAGACTAAAGAACCTAGTGGAAGAGAGGTATCTTTGACAAACACCATGGATCTTAGTGAAATACATTCAAACAAGGTTAAAAAGGTAGACAAACCTCTTCCTTATATCTATCCATTATCATTAGATATGTTTTGGTACATAATTATCTTATTGATAGTGGGGATAGTACTTCTGTCATGCATAATCAAGTAGATGATAAATTGAATTTAATGTATGATCCTTATGCCAAAGGAGTACTATAATTGTATGGGTCAACTACTAAGACCATTGGCATAATCAAAGGTTTATAAATTAATCTCCATGTTTGTCCTACCTTCACTATTTCTCAAGATGTTGTAGTGGTAGATGTGCTTCCTCATTTTACACTTTGTTTGTTAAGAGAGTTTACTATTAAAATTGGAGGTTATATGAATTCATATTAGTTCTATATAGGATTTAAGACTATATATGGTGCAAAAGTGACAAGCAAATCAAAACCTCTATCTAGCTTTCATGTTAAACCATATGTGCCTTATACCTATAATACAAACTATAATGTTATTGAAGAAGATGATCACCCTAGTGATCAATAAAATTTAACACTCCTTGATGGCATATATGATTTATATCTTAATGAGTGGGGATCCGATCAAGGTGAACTTGAATAAACTAGTCTTGGAACTTACATACTTCATGAATATTATGATGAAGTCCTTGAGGTAGATCCACTCTATAGCAAGTTGCATGCGGTAACTACCTTGTACACATGGGTGATGATGTGAATATCTTAGTTTAATCAAACCATGACAATCTTAGTGAACACTCAATTTTTCCTACCAAAGATAATAATGTTCATGACCCTAAACCCCAAGAGGAAGTAGATGACATGTGGCAACAATTTAGTGACATTGTGAAGGAATTTGAGAATTTTATTAGTCCTATAACTTTTCAAGAAGAGTATAGACCTGATGCTAAGGTCAATCATATTCCCAATGATAACAAGGAAGATCTTTAGATCTATACCAAGTAATAAATAACCTTGGTAGACCACGATGTTTTTGATGAGCATAAGGAAGAGTTTGAGGTCTCATTTAAGTAAGAAACAAATGTGGTGAACCAAGAAGTGTTTGGTGAAAAATAAGACAACCTTAAAGCCTCCTAAAAACAAACATATCATGGTTCAGATGCACTTGAAGTTGAGAAGGTTGTGATGATCTCCAATGATCATATTCAAGACTATCAAGTGAGTATGAAAAATTCTAAGCAAGCTATGAATCCAAAAAAACATCCAAGTGGGCTAAATGGAATTTTCTTGAGAGCTCCAAGTGACACACTTATAGTCAATAGAAGATATAACCATGGTAATTTCTTTGACTATCTCCACAATCAAATGTTCATTGACAAATATACCTCATATGATGGTGTGTTTTTTTGGAGTAGTGGTGATACAAGAAGCATTGTTTTTTAACCTAGTTAAATCAATGAAGAATATCTTTTTTACCTCAAGTGTTTTGAGGTATTTTACATATTAGGATAGGTGTGCTTTATTTGAGTCTATTGTGTGTGTTTTACCTAAGTGTTCATGAGAACATAAGTGTGTGATTATTTATTTTTTGTGTGTGGTGTGTTTGGTGTCTTTTCAAAGGCTTATCAGTGTCAAGAATATTGAATAGGTGACTCTATTTCCCAAGTATAGGACAAGGTAACTAGTCCTTAACATAGTAGGCATGCTACCCCTAGGAAATCACCAAAATGTTGACCAAATTTGACCCTGGGTAAAATTAGGTCAACCCCTTATATATTCAAACTTTTAATAAGATCTTGTTAAGTCATTTTTAGGGTCACATTATATGCTTCATCTTCTTCATATGTGTCATTATCTTAATATTCCTTTATGTCACATTTTTGGTCACTCTAGGTGACTTGTATGGTTCTCCATGAAGGGAAAAATGTTCAATAGGTTATATAACATAAAATATGTTATATTTGGTCAAATAAACTATTTTAGAACTAAAAAATTGAAGGTTAAATGTGGAAAGAAAGATATCAATACAAAATAGGTAATTAAAGGTAGTTGTATAGACAAGGACAACTTATCTAGAATGTGTGAAGCTTTAGGAGAGTCCCTTCATATTCCCACAAGTTATTTTTAGGCTTAATAAAATTCAACAAGTCCAAAACTACCAAAAACTAACCTCTCTCTCATTGCTCTCTTGGATAGGTCAAACAAGTCAACTAATTTTCCTTTAGTAAAGATAGGAGAAGATGAGTTGGTCTTAATGCACTTGGTGGATGAAACTAATATCTTTTTACTTAAATTCATGGCAATAGTTGTATGATTAGTGATCTTTGTTATATTAACAATCTCTAATATTGTTAGCATCTCAAAATTTCTTGTATAACCCTAAGACCTTTGGTTTTCTCCTCTGTTTGTATTGGCCTAAGGTTTTCAAGTGATTTATGAAAATTTATAGAGTATGTTCATCTTCCTCATGAGGTTCTAAAAATAGTTTACATGTGTGATACATGAATTGGTAAGTAATATCACCCTCATTGTGCTAAAAGTGAACACTACTAGTCTACATAACAATGTTTTCATCAGTGGCAGAGTTTGTTTTCTATAAATGACTCCAAATCAAGGTATTACACTTATGTCTCTTCCTTTAAAGCATGGAACCTAGTTTCTCCATTGTATATTTAAATTGAAGGACGTCAAGGTTGATGGACAGGGAATTCTAAGACAATGAGTAAAGACTGATTAGAGCTCCAATGAACACAATCACCTATATCCACCTATAGGTATGTACAAAGAATGGAAGGGCTATCTAAAACCTAATATATATGTTGTGAATAGTGTCAAGGCTTGAATGGATTTCTCAAGTCACCTAGGGTTCACTAGCATAGCCAAGAACACTCTCAATAAATATTTACATTCAATCAAAGTAAATAAAATTAAAAAGTGGGAACACTTACCTAAGATTCTCTGAAAAGGGATTTTGCCTTATATAATGCCATCTTTTGATGATTATCTATGAGGTCTGAGTAAGTTTTATGTTTCCATTCCTACATCCTAGACATAATAATAAAATGATAGCATAAGAGGAGGGTGTCTAGTTGATAAAAATAATGATAAATTAAATTTTAATTAAAGCAAGTTTTCACTATAAATATTTAGTAAACTATAGTCCCATTTGTACCTAAATGAATCTATAAGCTTACAAGTGACTTATATACTAATGATAGTGTAGTGACTATGTGATCCCAAAGAAAAAGGCAAGTCTATTTAGATGTGATATATCTAGTGACTAAAATATAAGTAAGGATGTGATTCTCAAACAAACATAACCACCTACATGAATCTCACAACTTCTCCTAAGGTGACATATACATTCTGACTGTAGACCTATGGTATATTAATGGTAATGGTATGAGAACATGATGTCAAGACATGAGGTGAGTTCATCCATGTATGGAATGGAATAATAGACTCAGTCGAAACTAAGGGGTTGTGAAACACATTGCTTTCACATGAATGAACATCTATAGGAAACACATGCATCTTCCCTAATTGCCACTTACAAGTGACACAATCAGCATTTACTACATACTAGTTTGGTTAATGGAGAATGCAAGTTTGGAATGCAAATAAAATCATATGCTAAGGATGATTACATGAAAACCACTCTCATAAGTGATGATGACACACTTTCATGAGATTATTAGATGCAAGGAGTATAAACTAAACTAATTTTCAAATGCCATGCTCAGTCAGACCAAAACCCTACACATTCAAGTCATAATATAAAGTTTTAGGAGTTTAAAGTTTTGAGGGGTATATAAGTATGATATAGTTTTTAAATTTGGTGTAGAAGGTCCTAATGACATAAACTAAACTTTTATGATCTTAGTTTGTCTATTAAAATAGGGGAGGTACCCTCTAATTTATATCAAATAAAGGGCACTCCATGACCAAGATAACCTACAAGTTTGGTATGTGAAGGGTGAAATGGATGAAGGGGATAATTATGAATGATTTTGTAATATGTGTAAGTTTTTTTAAGGGTTAATATAGATATAAAAGTCTCTAAAATCATTGGAAACCCTTAGAAGGGTCAAACACATAGTCAAACATAGTTAGGCCTATTAGGCCTAGAACTAGACAAACACTTAGGGTGCCTAACTCAATTCATAAGATCATGAGATCCTTATATTTCACTAAATTTTAAGATTATTTTACATTCAAAGAGGGAGAGAGAAATATAAAATAGAGATAGTTAGGTATAAGTGATTAAAACTTGTATAAGTGCACAAAATTCTAGACTTTGTAGATTCCCCTCTTTGGTTGTGGAAGAAGACACCTATAGATAAGAAAACACTACACAAAATAGTTATTAGTGGAGATATGTACAAACTACCAAGCTATGTGCTTGTTCTAAGAATCATGAAACTTCCTTAGGATGATAGTCTACTATTTTAAAACAAATTTTAAAATAAATGCAAGTAAAAAGAGATAAAAAGAGAGTTTTGTTTACCATGTTGTAGGTTTGAGTGTAGCAGAAGATAATACAGTGTAGGTTAATAAGTAAAGTCTATGTTCTAGGAAGGTTGTTAGGTGATTTTGAGGTTTCTAGTTTAAAAACATAGTAACTAATGTTGATTAAAGGACTGATGTCAGTTGGGGCCACCGATATCAGTTGTGGTCATCGATGTCAGTTTAGGATCATTGATGTCAATTAGGGTAGTAGTATTAAAATGAGTTAGAGAAGGATTCTCCAAAAGGGATAATGGGAGTATGGTTAGGTTGTGAGGTTGGAAAGATTCATAAGGAGGTGGGTAAGACTCAGGTGAGTCTGGATGGAGGTTTGTTATGTTTTGGAAGACAGAAGTGGGTGGGGAGCTTTACAACTACTCCATGGAAGGAGTCAGGGTTCATGAAATAATAAATAGTATAGTGTAAAGCAATTATAAAATTATTATTTAAAGACTTACAAAACATTGAGATATACTTAGCTGGTAAAATGGGTGAACTGTGACTGTCAGATAGATGACTCTAATGAGGCTTGGTGAACTGATGGGTGAACAAACAAGATAAGCATGTGTTGTTAGTCCTCAAAATTTCAAGCTTTATGTAGTGTATCAATTCCTAATCTAGATCAATTTATATAGAGTAATAGTAAGCCTAGATGTTGAAATTGATGTAGCATACTCTAATTTATAAAATCTTGTGCATGAATTATTGATTTTCTAACCTGAAACCAACTTGGAATTTTTATTAAGTAACCAACATCAGTGATCCCACTGACGTCGACTGAGGGTTGACTAATGTAGGTGGCATGAGAATAGGTAAAAGGGATATCTTTAGCCCATTTTCTGTTCTTTTTCTTTCCAAGTGTGGTGTCCAATTGAAAATGGTAAAAATGTGAGGTTATAAAGAACATAGTTAGTTAATAATGTATATTAGGTGTGAGAACAATTCATAGGTAGTTAGGATTAGGAGACTAAGTCTCAAGGTGACTCAGAGGGTAAGAATTAGTCTTTGGATGAGGTATCTAGGTGAGGTGGCACAAGTGGGTTTTAATTAACTTAATTAAATATTTTAAGGTGAAAACATGGGTTAGGAAAGTTGATTATTAAAACAGGATCAAGGGGGGTTTTGACACAGGGAGTCATGTAAGTGTGTAATGTAATTGTAGTGTCTACATTTGCCCCTTTTTGTCTTATAACTTATATTGACAAGTTTTGAGACAAAAATAAGAGTTGGATGATCTAGGTATGGGATGAGATATTCCCCCTTAAAATAGGAACCCATGGAGGAGAATCTATAATTGGGTACTAGTTTGATAGGTAGTTAATAGATAGGTGGATGGTGAGTGCGAACATGGGAATGTCATTTCTTGCACATATACTACTAGTTATATTTGAAACAATCAATAACATGTAAAAGTGAGGAGGACTTGGATAGAAATAACTAGACCATAGCTTTTTAGTGATAGCTAATGGGGTTAAAATAATCAAAGTTGTAGCTTTAATGGTCTATGTGTTCTAGGTATCTGAGGTAGGAAGTGCTCTTGGAAAATAAAAAGGGTTATAGGTGATAGAACTAGCAAGGTCACAATTTAAAAAAACTTGATATACATGTGTGCATATAATAGCCAACTATATCATGGTAACATAAGTGTTCAAAATGATCAAGGTAAGGTTGGCTCAAAAAGGGTCATTGGTCAAAGAGATATTTGTGATCTCCAATCAGAGTCATCGTGGGTGGAGATTTAAGTGATTTCCAAGGTTGGTTGTCATGGGTGGAATTTAAGTGATCTTCAAGGTTGGTTATCATGGGTAGGGAGATATATGTGATCTCCAAGTTTCCCCATAAGGAATCCATGTGAACCACTAAAGGCATGTAATTAGGGTGATTTTAAAAAGGGTGATGGTTGGGGTTGAAAACCCTAATTTTAAGGTGGCTGACATTGGTCAGGACAGCAATATCTTAGGGTAGAATTATTGATGTTGGTGGGTGACCAAACCTAACAAAATGGGTTTAGCATCCCACCAAAATTCATTTGTGACATTATATTGGAAGAAACCAAAGCTTTGAGTGTCATGTGGCATAAAACATCTCTAGCTTGTCTTATTATGGTGAGGTGGTGACAGGTGATTGGTGGAGAAGAGTGTCAGAGAGTGACGGTGTGATTTAGCACTTGGTGGGCCATGGTTTGACTGAGGGAGCATTGATGTGGATGTAGATGGTAGATGGATGAAGGGACCCAACTAGAGGTACTCCACTATAAGTGATAATCATTCTAGCTTGAAGGAGATAGAAAGATGAGGTAGGATCTATTTGGGTGGCTTAAGTTGGTTGTTATTGTAATTTAGGTTTTGATCATAGTTAGTTAGGTTAAATGTGAGTGTTTAGGGGGAGAGAGGGTAATTAAGGGGGTAATGTATGGGTTAAGGATAGGGTTGGGGGTAGTTTTTAGGAAAAACCCTAAATTTTAGGTGTGAGTTGTTTAACCCTAGGGCTGAATGAGTCATCGATGTCAATTTGGTGTGCCAACATCAAGTGATGACCAACATCGATGTTAGCATATAATATTTATGTCAATCAAAATATAACTAACATCGATCATTGGAAAACCTAAAGTGGTAATTTTAGGAGGAATTAGGACTAAGTATGTATCCCTAGTTGAATTTGTATAGGTGCATTAGTGAACTATCCTAATGGCTGAGCTAGTCTCAAAAGACCATGTGTCAACTGAGTGCCACCTACATAGACCTAATTATAGCCTCAAGCCAATGTAGTTCTCCCAAAGGGAAGGGAAAAAATAGGGGGTTAGATATGGGTTTAAATTGTTAAGGCAAGTGGTTAGGAAAAAGTAGGTTGAAATAGGCTGTGGGACCTAGGGTGAAAAATAAGCCATTATGCCTAGGGTGTAAGATAGAGGCCATGGAGCCTAGAGGTTTAGAATAGATTGATTGGCATATGGTTTAAGATATAGGCCATGGGGCCTAGATGTTTATAATAGGTCAATTGTGTTAGGGTTTAAGTGGGTGAATGGATAGATAGTTAGGTGGGTAAATGACCAAGCTAGCCTCAAAAGACCCTGTGTCAACTGAGTGTTGCCTACATAGCCTAAATTAAGGCCTCGGGCCAATGTAGTTCTCCCAAAGGGAAAGAGATTAAAAGGGGAGGTCTATAACTTAAGGTATGTGGATTGATAGAGTGATTTTGTGTGTGTGAATGCAAGCTAGGCAAGAGTTGACATTACAAGATTGACTACCTACACTACTGATGAGGATGAGGAAGGGATGTCACCATAGATGAGTGGTAGCACATGGAAAATATAGTTTTAGGAAGAGTATGATGATATTGTAGAGTTGAACAAGATGTTAACTTGATGGTAGCCTTGATAGACAGGTGGGATCATACCACCAACACCTTCTATCTACCTACCAGAGAATTGATAGTGATGTAGGAGGACATATACAAGAATTTACAATTACCACTTTAGGGTGAGGATCTCTTCTCATGTTTGAGGGAGGATCATGATATTCAAATGTCCACATTGTTTGGGGAGCATGTCAATGAGGTGACCTATCATTCAGTGAGCTTTGCATATGAGTTATCATACACTACTGATGAGGACCAGCATCACCTGATTATCTTGATGATGATAGTCATTATAGTGTATGTACTACTTGATGTGGATGGAGGGATATTCCTTATCATGATGACCAGAGGTTTGGTATTGATATTTGAGTATCAGATAGTCTTCACATGGGGACCAACTTTTCTTGCACATATATATAGGTAGTTATGGGGTGTGAGGTTGTGATGGTGATACAATCTTTGTGCTAGGTATTTAATTCATCATTGGGCATATGATAAAATTATGGTGACATGGTGACTAGGGATACCAATCATGATTTTGATCTGTTTCAATATTGGTTTTAGATGATGAAGAGAGAGCATGGCATAAACATGAATAGATGGCATCATATGGGATACTGATTATTATAGGAGTTTGATGGATGGATTGATTCCTTTAGATATTTTTTGGAGGCCCTAATTGACATATCTTATATTTATAGGATAGGTAGAGCAACTTTTAGGCTTACAAAGTATGATATGGGTCAGGGGGAGGTGAGCTGGAGAGTTGGAGATGATACATATGTTCAAGGTTAGGAAATAGTTTGGGTTATTATAGGACATACCTCATGCTTTTCCTTGATATAAGAGGGATGATATAGAGTCACCCCTTCCATTTCCCTAGGAGATAGATGAACTATATTTGGAAGAGCTACTATTAGGCCCAAGTGTGATAGATCCAAGGTGTAAAGTGGCCTATCAAGCATGGTGGGCAAGTTTGTACCCTATGATTCTAAGCAGACCATGACCAAATTTATATGGACTAGTGAGAGAGAGGGATTTAGTTTTGTAGGCATGGGATACAACATAGGCATAGGTTTTGGTCTTACAAGGATAAGTGATGACACTACAGACCTAGTTGACTATAACACAGGTGTAGGTTTTGGTTTTATAAGGATAGGTGATGACAATATAGGGATAGGTTACTTCACTTACAATAGAGAGATGTTGTTTGAGAGCAATAGGGTAGGCTACCCCTCCCTCCTCCACCATAGGGACCAATACAAGACCCATTATAGGCATCACCACAGGGTCTTATAGTAGGTTTGATGGGTCTACCATAGATTATGCCACTATCAAGCTGCAACACTACTTTAGATGAGATTGCATAATATGAGAGAGCTATCAAGAAGTTATCATAGATTATGAGATATTCTAAGGCTAGAGAGTAGGAGAGATCAGAGAGATGCACCATGACCTCTAGTTCACATAGACATAGATAGGCAGAGGGTAGTGATGATATTACCTCTTCATAACCATGACCATAGCCTTGAGTATTCTGAGGGCTAGATGTTTTATGATTTTTGTTATATATATTCTGACCTACGATCCAAAGTTGAGAGATGTATGGTGAGAGAGAGATGATACTGATATGATTCATTGATGTATATTCATATTCAACATATATATGATATTTTGGTATTGTGAGATGTTATGATGTTATTATTGATGATGATGGTATATTATGTATGAGGTTTATGTGATGTAATTTGTGGTTATGTTAGTGATAGTTAGTGTTTTATGCTAGCATTTCCCATATTCATGATGTTACATACATAGTTGAGCAGTTAGTTTCATTTTAGCATTTTCCATATATGTGATGGTGTATGCTAAAAATGAGTTATTTGATTTTATAGTTTCTTGATTTATTTTTATTTAGAGAAGCTATGTTGGTCGCATTTCACATAAGGTTATATGAAATAAATTAGTTGGCAAATGGTTTATTAGTATTAGTAGAGTGTGATGATTAAAGAATGTATTTTTAATACACCATGATGTTTGTTGATATTGTTGACCATCATTACATGAAATGGATATATAAGTAATAGTATTCTTAAATACATAACTTTAAGATGTAAGAATAGATATTGGTAGGTAGGTGAGAAGTTAAGCAAATCTTATTGTGAGATACCACCTTAAAAGAGAAATCAACATGTGATAGAAAATAAAGGGATGTGATGCTTTTTCATTGGTGAGGATCATAACAAACATATAAATAGGCATGGGAGTATGAGACTCATTCATGCATTACAGTATCGACCATTCATTTGGTAGAGAAATGTCATGATCACCTTATGTCAAGTGAGTTCAAAGTCCATTGATTATGAGGGAGTAAGAGGGGACAAAGGTAAAAGGAATTAGGGTGTTTGGGTAGCATAACCTTCTTAGTGGGGATGGTATACCCCTTCTGTAGGTGACCTGAGAGCTACCATAGGCAAGTCCATGACTAAAGTTTTTTGTGTCTTTTTCTTATGTAGACTGATCAATGCAGGAAGCCTTTATTGGGATGTTGTTGGTACTTTGAGGTCATGCAAAGTTGATCAATGCGGGAAGCTTCTAAGTCATTATTACCTTGATAACAAAGCTTGGCTTAGCCATCCTTCAAGGGAATGGTCTAAGTTTTTTTTAATAGATGTCCTTCAAGGGAGTAGTCTATTTATAGTAGCAATGAGAATTTACATAGTTGTCCTTCAAGGGAGTAGTCTACATTGAGAATCATGGCTTGAGAGATAATAATTTATCTATATATGCCAATTTTTATTATTATATTTTTGTTTACATATGACTTTATTCATGTATATGAATATAGAGTCTTAGAGGTTTTCCTTTATGAGGGAAAAAACATAACACTTGGAAGGTTAACTAAGTGTGCAGGAATAAGGGTTAAGAGGAAGGGAAGTGAATGTAATAGGGTTGCTCAAGGGATGAGCTCAAATTAGACACAAAGTGAAGCATCACTTGATTAAAAAAATAATGGTCATAGGTGAAAATTATTTAAAGGCTCAAGTTCTAGCTTGCCTTTAAGAGAAGACAAGTGATAAGTTCCTGAGCCATACTTGCCCTATTTGCTTTTCTCCATGTTCATCACATGTTGATTTTCCTTTAAGACAAGACCTCTGATATTGAAATCTCGCTCCTTGAGGTTTTATTTATAAGTACATTTTATATGATCTTAATATATTTAGAGGTGATTGAGGGCTACTAGACGGCGTTCATCGAGTAGCTCAAGTTGGGACAAACATTCTTGGTGAAAGTCATCATTAGTAAGTATGTTTTGTAGAGAGATAAAGAGAAGGAATCTAGACCTCGAGAGGCAAGAATAATTCCATCCCATAAACCAATGAAAAATACATAGCACCCATAGGGGTTTGAATGCTAGTGTGATAATCCCATAAGGTAAAGGGAATGTGCATATGCTAATCCTTACCAGCATAATTGACTACTTTCATGAGGATTTTGGTTAAGGTTTTATTAGAAGCTTCTACCTATCCATTTGCTTGTGGATAGTATGGTGATGAGAAGCTTATTTTTATTCCAAAATAATCACAAAGATTTTGGATAGTCTTGTTTTTGAAAGATTTTCCATTGTCCATAATAATCTTATGGGGGAGACCAAAATGGTAGATCATGTGATGGTTGATAAAGTTGATGATTTTTTCAACCTTAGTGGAGATGAGATGAATAGCCTTGACCCACTTGGTGAATTATTCAATAGCATTAATGATAGAATGGTGCCAGAGAGATGAATGAGGGTTATTCTCACTAATTAGATCCAAACCCCATTGTGAAAAGTGTCAAAAGTCTTTGGTGACTTGTAAGGCATGACTTTGAGTGTGAAGGAGGTTAGCATGTTATTGACATTTGACACAACACCAAACATAATTTTGATAGTCTTGGTTGAGTGTCATCCAATAGTATCCAAATTGAAGGATGCGTTTGGCAACCAAATTCCCACTAAAATATCCACCACAAATCCCATCATGGACTTCCTTAATGGTGAAGGCGATTTCATCACGAGTGAGGCATCTAAGGAGGAGACCATCAAAGCCTCATTTATAGAGAAGGTCCCCCACCATAGTTTAGTGAGAAATAATTTTAATAAAATCATGTCTCCCATTATTAGAAAGGTTTGATGGGATGATAGCATAAGTGAGATAGTCAACAAGTTGTTTGTACCAGATGTCATGTAGATTAGAGTCAACATTTCCAATAAAGAGGATGTTAGTTGACACATAAGAGGGTAATGTGAGGTGATGCACGGTGATGTATATTTTTGAAGAAGAGGTCAAGGATAGAATGTGTAAGGCAAGAGAAGCCATCATGTTGACAAACTTGTTTGTAGATTGAGGACAGTTTACAAGAGGTAGTGGTCAAATGATTCCAATAACGCATCTACATTAATCACCTAGGAACTATTAACTTGATTAATCACCTATTGGGAATCACCAAAGATGTTGATTGATTTGATGCCCAAGAAAATGGTCATTTGAAGCTATAAGATGAAAGCTTCATATTCAACCATATTGTTAGTACATTCAAAATATAGTTTAAATGACAGAGGCATAGCCTCACCATCAAGAGGGATGAGGATGACCCCCACACCCCCATCAAGTTTAAATTTAGACCCATCAAATAACATCATCATTTGATAGGATATGTCATTAGTGGATAGCATTATAATAGACTCATCAAGGAATTTGAGGTTAGAAGGTTGGTTATTAGGTAAAGGGGAATCAGCTAACTAGTTGGAAATTTTTTGCCTCCTGATATACTTTTGTTGGATGAATTCCAAGTCAAACTTAGCAAGAAACATGAGCTAATGAGCCATATACTTGTTTTGGTATGACTTTGAATGCATGTATTTGAGGGGGCCAATATGGGTGACAATGTAGGTTTTGTGATTTAAAAGGTAGTGGTGAAGTTTGGAAGCTATGAATACCAATGAAAGGAAAAGCTTTTTGGTATAAGTATACCAAGTTTCATAATCAATAAGCATTCAAATTATGTAGTAAATAGATTTCTATCTATGTTGATCATTCTGATGTGTAATCATAGCACCCAAGAAATGTTCTGTTGTAGAAATGTAGAGGTAGAAAGGTTGATCCTCTTTAGGGGGAATAATAATCAATGGGGAAAGGAGATACCCCTTAAGTACATCAAAGGCTTTTTTATAATCCATGTTCTAATGGAAGGAGACATCCTTTTTAAGTAGATGATGAAAAGGTTGACATCAATCTAACAACTGAGAGATGAAATGGTAGATCAACTAAAGTTTACCTTGTAAGCTAGAAATCAACTTGAGATTAGTAGGTGGAGGCATTTCTAGTATTTCCTGAACCTTAGTAGGGTTGACCTTCATACCATGGAGGGAGACAATGAAGCCTAGAAGCTTACCTAAAAATACCCCAAAGATTTATTTCTTTGGGTTTAATCAAATGTTATATTAGAGGAG
Organism: Torreya grandis; assembly: GCA_037957365.1. Lineage (NCBI taxonomy): Eukaryota > Viridiplantae > Streptophyta > Pinopsida > Cupressales > Taxaceae > Torreya > Torreya grandis. The sequence continues at coordinate 2,338,277 of JARHVA010000133.1, read as the reverse complement.
ATGAGTGAATATGATTTTTATAATTGCCAAGTGATCTTGGTGATGTTTAGACTTTCCAAGTAAGGCATCCACATAGTCTTCCATAATTTTGTGTAGGAGGTCATGAAAAATATAAGCCATTGTGTGTTGCTAGGTAACACTAGCATTCTTAAGGCCAAAAGGCATGACCTGATAATAGAAAGTTCCCCATGGGGTGATGAATGAGGTCGTGTGTTGATCTTTAAGAGTAATCAGGACTTGATTGTAGCTTGAGAACCCATTTATAAGAGATAACATCTCATGACCAGTCATCAGATCAACAAGTTGGTCAATGATTGACAAAAGGAAGTCATCTTTTAGACAAGTGAGGTTTAAATCATAGTATTTGGTACAGATGTAGATTCCCCCTGTCACTTTTATGATAGGGATGATATTGAAAACCCATTATGGATAGTCAATGGGTTGGATAAAGTTAATATAGAGGAGGTGTAGGAGCTCTTCTTTGACAAGGAGAGAAATATGAGGGTTCATCTTATGAAGCTTTTGCTTAATAATCTTAGCATCATGGTTGGTTAAAATATTGTGGGTGATGATAGAGGGGTCAATGGTAGGAATGTCATGATAAGACCAAGTAAATGCTTTACTATGATCAAAGAGGAAAGTGACATAATTGGTTTGTTCAAGGGAATCTAAAGATTGGCCAATCTTGAGGATTTGGAGGTTATTTGGAGAGGGTAAATTAATGTCCATGGTTGATTCATTCAACATATTTTGCATTTTATAAGGGAGTGATCATTGGATATAACAATCATCTGCACCCATGTAGGTGAGAATAATGTCATCATCCTAACATTAGATAGTGTTAATAGTGGGAGAGTCTTTGTCAATAATTTTAGGATGAATGAGAGGAAGGGAACTTGTTTCTTCACCCAAATGATAGATCAAGGGTCTTAAATGAATGGCATTTATAGAATAAAATAGGAGGTATAGATACCTCTAATTCTATAGGTGATGGTGGGGGAAGAGGAGAGAATGGAAAAGGAATGATTGGCTCATCGATATGAGAGACCTTGGTGGGTTTAGTTAGTTCATTGAAACACACACCATACCACTTTTTGGCATCTTTGATGGTATTTTTGGTTGGGTATTCAATGGGTGTATGAGTACCCTACTCATAATGACCCAACCTGAATCCTTTCCAGGCACACTTATAAAGATAGGCATGAACAAAACTAGGTTCACCTAAGAAGGAGAAGTCACAGGTAAAAGATTGTGGTGAAGAGGATACATTTTCAATAGTAGGAGTTTGATTGATTCCCCTATATATGATATTAGTTCAAAGGTTAGGGGACCATAAGAGATGGCCATCCCAATATGAGGATCATAATTAGGGTGCATGTGAAGTTTTACATACTCTTGTGGAGTATAGAACATGTCAAGTGTCAACAAGTGATATTCTCTAAGTGAAAGGCATTTGAAAGTGTCTTCCATGGGGTCCTTGTCAAGAATTTGTGTCATCGGTATCTGATTAATTAGGGTAGTTGAGATTGTTGAGGCTTTAACATTAAAATGTGAAGAGGAAGATGTTTTTAATGGAATTATAACATCATTGGGATGATAAGTCATGTTGCATGTTTTGAAAGGAGGTGGGTCAGTGAGAATAACATACACTTGCCCACCATACTCAAATTTGACACAATGGTGTAAAGTCAAGGGTACACATGCCATGGCATATATCAAAGGCCATCCAAGAAATATATTGTATTAGAACTATCCTTGAATAACATAGTAGAGTTTAGGGATAGTGTGAGGACCCACATGGATATGCAAGACTATAGTACCCACAGTAGTCATTGTAGTATCATTAAAAGAGTAGATTATTGCATTAGACTGTGACACATAATTATCAGGAAGTGGTAGTTTTTTATAAGCATGGGTGGAGATAATATTAATACTATCACCTCCATCGATCATGACTCTCTTAACACAAGTTTGATAGATATATGTGGTGATAAAAAGTGCAAGGTCCTAGTATCCAAGGTGAAGAGTCAAAAATTTTGAATCACTAAAGGAAATCAGGGCAATAGTATTAAGAGAATCTACCAAAGCTGCAAGAGTTGAGGATCGTCAAGTTGTACCTCAATGGATTATAAATCCTTGATCAAGCCTTGACAATGTTGGGATGAGTTTTGGATAAACTCATATAAAGACATCTTTATAAGGGTTTGGTGAAGTTGTTTCACCATTGAGTCTTGAATGACTTATGAAGATGTGGGTTGGGGGGCACCAAGAATAGAGATCTTAAGATTTGGTAGAGGAGCATCTTTTGAGAATGGATGAGCCTAAGGGGTGGTGGCTTTTTCCTTACCTTAATCCTTTTTATTTTAAGACCATATGGCCACATTAACTATATTGATCTGGAGCACAGGTGGAGAAGGTGGTGGAGGAGAAATAACCTCATCATTGGTTTTGGACTCAGGTGAGGTGGTAAGTAGAGTATGGGATGTAACTGGTAGAATAAATATGAGGTTAGAAAGAGGCTCCTTTTTGAAAAGGTTATTCATATCAAAGTGTTTTTGGAGAATAGTTGTGAGAGCTTTATAGCTTTTCGTATCATGTCCAGGTGAGCGATGATATAAACAAACTTATGTGTCATCAAACCAAGATGGTTTTGGTCTAAGAGGTTGATCAAGCTTGATCAGAGGAAGGGTTATGGTTGAGGATTACAACAATTGGCATAAGAGAGAGGCCTAAAATCTTGCCAGTGTCTTATCACTTATTGTCATAATAGGGGTAGACACCTTCTTTGATTTAGGAGGTATGGATATAGTTTTGTGTGGCACCATTTTAGGTGAAGGCATAGCCACTAATTTTGTTGACACCTTTTTAGTTGTAGGTGTCAAGGTGTTGGATGTGTAAGGGCCACTAAGTGGTAGAGGTAAAAGATGAGATAGCTTTGCCTTTTATCTTTCTTGAAAAGAGAGCACTCCAACTAAAGTGGAAGGATGGGGTCCCAAGATCGAAGGCAAAGTTAAGGGTGGAGGAAAAGTAAAATGGTGAGGCGTAGGAAGCTTAACATTCTTCCTTGGTTTAGGTTATGGAGTTCCAACTCATGGTTAAGATTTAAATCTAACTTTACCTATGGATGAATTAGATTAGACATCAGGTGAACACCCAAAGATCTAATTTTATTTAGTGTATCAGATGCCCATGATGGTGATGGTTTTGACATAAAGGGTTGTACTTCTGATGGTTGAAGCAAAAAATCTCTATCTTTATCAAAAACCTTGGGATAATTAGTAGCAAAAGGATTGGTGGTAGAGGATGACATTTGTTGCATTGGATAGGGAGCTTTAAGTTAGTCCCAAAATGCTAAGTGGTCTAGCTTCATGGAGTCAAGAAATCTATATTTTTGACCAATCACAAGAAGAGTTTAGATGAAGTTGTCATAGGCCTTATAATTGCTTCTAAAAAATACCTAGGTGATTGGTAAAGAGGGAAGGTGTTGGCTTCTACTATTTCAGGCCAAAGATGAGTAAGAACCATATTCAGGTCTTATTTAATCAAGGTAGGAGAAGAATCAAGTTCCTCCCCAAGTAGGGGAGGAGCTAGTGAAATAAATTCTTCCTGGTGGATAAAGCATGGGAATGATTTATTCCCAACATGTATATGAGGAGCAATCAAGGTGTTCTCTTCTATTGGCAAGAGAAGGGGTAAAATTGGTTTGATAGGTATAAGCACAATAGGTCCTTTGATTAGTGTAGGGATAGATAATACAAACTCCTCTATATGTGAAAGAGGAGTGGATGAGGCACTATCCTCCATTAGTGGAGGAGAAGTAGGTGAAGAAGGCTCTTCAAGAGGGTAGAGCATAGGAATGATGCTCCCCTCAACATGTAGATGAGGAGTGGGAATGACATGCTCTTCTAAAGGTAGGAGAATAGACAAAATAGGTACAAGAGGAATAGGCATTGAAGGTTCCTCATGTGGTAAAAGGATAAGTAGAGGAGGCCCCTCCACACATGGTAGAGGGATGCGTGAAATAGGCTCCTCTAATTTTAGAAGAGGAATAGGTAAAATAATATCCTCTAGTTGTGGGAAAGGTTGGATCAGAGGTAAAGAGAAAACCATATTAACCGTATGAATATCGTGATCAAGTGAGTTGTCGATCATAGCTTGAACATTTGTTTGATTAAGGGAATGGTTATGAAAATGCTATTTGAAGACATCCATGCTTTGGTTATTAGGCATGTTATGGTTATCCAAGATAAGCTCACATTTATCAATCATATCTTGAACAATGTTTTTGAATGTTTTATAGTTGCTAGAATTATGGCCTTTAACTTGATGATAGTCACAAAAATCATCCTCCTTATACCAAGTTGGGATAAGATAGGAGGGATCAAACTATATAGGAGGTCTAATTTGGGAAGGGTTATATCTCCTTGCTATAATATTTTATCCAAAACAGACATGTATTACTCTTTAATAGGAGTGTATTGTATTTGTTCATACCATTATTGGAATTGTTTGGTTAGATTTGTGAGGTGGATGGCCTAGACTAGTTGAATGTGGTAGAAGAAGCTAATTTCATCACCATAGTATTGGTAGAGCCTTTTTAATTTTGATTGGAATAAGAGGGTTTAGAGTAAGAGTCATTAGGTTTGGAGTTGGTATTTTTATTATGCAACTTAACCCTATCTTCATCTATAGCCTGAATCTCTAACTTTCATGCCATTATAAAAGCTTCATCAAATGTGAAAAAAGTATAAATGTGGATGGTAAAAGAGATGTGTTTGGCACATGTTCTTGATAAAATATTGATAAGCTTAAGTTGAGGTAAATAAAATGAGATCTGATTGATTAAACCTCTCCAACAATTGACAAAGTCAGCAATGGACTCATCATCAAACTATTTAATGGAATAAAGGTCTGTAATAGAGACTTTTTTAGATATATTTATAGAGAAGTGGTCCAAGAATAGTTTAGAAAGTTTGGTAAATTAGAAATGGGAGTGTAAAGTTATTTAACTATACCAATCTAGGGCAGCACCCAAAAGAGGCATAGGGAAAGTTTGAAGCAATAATGCATCGTCATGCCCTATTAGGTAACAAGCATGTCAAAATGCTCATAAGTGTTGTTTTGGGTCCTTATTACTCTATAAATGAGTAAATTTAGGGATTTACCACTGACTTAGGTAGGGTTTAATAGGTATATAAGGATTTATGGGTTCATTACATATTTGATCATAAGATAGAACATTCTCTAAACCCAACACAAATGTTTCTAGGTTAGTCATCTTATCCATCAACATCTTGATGAGATCAAGAAAAGGATTGGTGTGAGGATAACCCCATAAGTTGTAGGTTAATTGAAGTTATCTAGAGGTGGGATAGGACACACCTTGTTGTGGTAGTGAAGATGCAACATACTATTAATTAGTCATGGGCTGAGGGGTGGAAATGAAAAAGACTTGTCCTATAGGGTTAGAGACAATAACTTAGTTGGGTGCTATCACCAGAGGTTGGGTTGCTAGCATAGCTACATGGGTTAAAGGATGAGTTTAAAATATTATAATTATGGGTGAATGAGTTTATTGTATGGGCACTACCAAGTTTTGAAATGGTGTTTGACTTGGTTGGGCTAGTAGTGGCTGCGAGACTAAGGGAGCTACTATAGAAGTTAGGTTAAGAAGATGAGACTGAGTAGTTAGGGTGGTTTAATTTTTAGGGTTATTAATGGTTGGGTCACTTATTGAAGTAGTGTTTTGGGTGACCATATATGGAATGGTGGAAACCATCAAGACTGCAGTTGTCTCTAACAAGGAAGTTGGCATACCATAAAGGGGATCTCCTACAGTGTTATAGGTTTGGTTTGTGGTGAGATAATGTTAAAGGGATACAATGTTATGATCAAGAAATTTCACAAAGTCAATATCTCCTTTAGGTACAAGGGGTATCTAGTTAGGATTAGTAGGCACGAGGGTATTCTCCATAGCCAAAGTATGCTCCATGGCAGAATCAAAAAGGAGAGGGGAAGGTGGGAGTGGTTATCGACTTGTGTAATCAGCAAGAATTTTTGCTTGGATATGCATCAAGACCATGAAAAGGGATAAAGGTAGGCCTTATACTCTATATTAGTGATAGAGCATCATAAAACTAGGTTTTAGTGTGGGTAGGTAGGTAATTTTATCTTGTTATTTTAAGTAGGTTAAAAATTATAAAAACACACAGTCATCGATATTAATTATCTAACTAATGCCAATAGGTAACATCTATTGACGTCAGTGGTCTTACCAATGTCAGTTACTTTAGAATCTAAAAAGGTGAAAAATCTAAGGTTTTGGCAACTTAGGGTGAAATCTAGGTAAAATAAAAGATACAATAGGTCTGTGCAAGGATAAAAGACACATAAAAAACCTAAAACTAGATGTTAATAGAATCTGAGATGTAGAAATGCCTAGATTCTATAAATTGATAAAAGAAACATCCTCACTAATTCAAAAATATAGAATATAAAAGGAAGAAGAAAAGGAACATGCAACCACTAAACATTAACTCTTAGGAATTAATTCTAGTCTCTTGATGGCTTATGCCTTAGAATTTGTGAGAGTAAGATTGGTTAATGAAATAGGTACTGGATGAGCAGTCTAAGGATGGTTCTAGGTTAGTTTTAGTGCTCAATAAAAATTTGTATTAGACTAGGTACATGGCTTATTATAGGGGTTTGATCCCCATACTTCATGGTTCCAAATCTAAACTAGGCCTCTTAGCTATAATATACCTCTTGTCTAGAGTTTATACTCCATCAAATAATGGAGTAGGTCCTCCCCTTAGTGGTGAAATCTAAGTGGGATCATAGGGTAGGGTAAGGTGATCCACTAGGTGATGAAATCCCAATGGGCCTTGCCTCAAGTGAGTTTAGATGTTTAATTTTGTGAGAGTGATCTGATTATGTAACATTGGTATTCTATGATTTATTTATGATGCTTTATTTAAATAGGTGAGATAAATGTAGCAAGCAAAATAATGACATGTAGTGAGTTTTAAACCCAAATCAGAAATGTGTAAATTCAGATGAAAATAATGGTGAATAAGAGAAGATGATGAATTTAACTATTCTAATGCTCAAAAGAGGTAAACAAAATAAGGTATTCTTTTTAGCTTACATGGAAATAATGAATTTATTTTAGAGGCAAAAGAAAAGGAAAAAGATAGGGAATGAAAATTTTAGTTCTTTCCTTAAACAGAAAATAAAAAGTTCAAATTTTCATTTTTGAGAAAGACAAAGAGAGAAAGTGCAAGGAATGAAAATTTCACTATGGTGCACCTATATGAATAGCTAGACAAGTAACGAACCCAAGAAAACTCCAGGGTCCCACCAGGCATGCCAAAATGTTTCACTATGTTTTAAGCTTAGTTTACATTCAAAGAGAGAGAGAAATAGAAAAGAGAGAGAGTTAGGGATAAGTGATTAAAACCTAGATAAGTGCACACTATTCTAGACTTTATAAATTCCCCTCTTTGGCTATGGAGAAAGACATCTACAGATAAGAAAACACTACATAAAATAGGTGTTAGTGGAGATATGTGCAGACTTCCAAGCTATGCACTTGTTTTGAGAAGCATGAACTTCCTTGGGATGATAGTTTACTATTTTAAAACAAATTTTAAAATAAATACAAGTAAAGAGAGAGAAAGAGAGTTATGTTTACAATGATTCAAGTTTGAGTTTAGCAGAAGATAATACAATTTAGGCTGATAAGTTAGGTTTATGTTTTGGGAAGATTGGTAGGTGATTTTGAGGTTGTTCATTCAGAAACACAATAATCAACATTGGTTAAAAGATTGATATCAATTGGGGTCACCGATATTAGTTGTGGTCACTAATGTCAGTTTTGGATCATTAATGTTGGTTGGGTTAGTAGTATTATAATGAGTTAGAAAAGGATTTTCTAGGAGGGAGAATGGGAGTATGGTCAAGTTTTGAGGTTGGGAAGAGTTGTAAGGAGGTGGGTAAGACTCAGGTGAGTCTAGATAAAGGGTTGGTATGTTGGGGTAGAGAAAAGTGGGTGGGGAGATTTAAAACTCCTCCACATAAGGAGTTAGGGATCATGAAACAATAAACAATATAATGTAAAGCAATTATGAAATAACTATTTAAAGACTTATAAAAAACTGAGATATACTTAGCTAGTGAAATGGGTGAACTATGACTATCAAATAGATGAATCTAATGACGCTTCATGAACCAATGGGTGAATAGACAAGACAAGTGTGTGCTATTGGTCCTCAAGAGTTCAATCTCTATGCAGTGTATCAATTTTTGATCTAGATCAATTTATGTAGAGTAATGGTAAGCCTAGATGTCAAAAGTGATGCAGGATGCTCTAATTGCCAAAAGTCTATGCATGAATTATTGATTTTATGACCCAAATACCAACTTGGAATTTTTATTAAGTAATCGATATCGATGATCCCACTAATGTTGGTTGGGGGTTGATCGATATCAGTGACATGAGAATAGGTAAAAGGGATATTTTTAGCCCATTTTCTATTCCTTCTCTTTCTAAGTGTGGTGTCTGTTAGAAAATGGTAAATATACAAGGTTATGAAGAACGTAGTTAGTTAAGAATTTATGTTAGGGGTGAGAACAAGTCATAGGTAGTTAGGATTAGGAGACTAAGTCTCAAGGTGACTTAGAGGGTAAGAATTAGTCTTAGGATGAGGTGGCCAGGTGAGGTGGCATAAGTGGGTTTTAATTAACTTAATTAAATATTTTAAAGTGAAAACATGGGTTAGGAAGGTTAATTATTAAAAGAGGATCAAGGGGGGTTTTGACACAGGGAGTCATGCAGGTGTGTAACATAATATTGGTTTCTACACCTTCCAATCCATTTGAGAAGCTTTAAGGGAAAGTGAAGAGTCCATATGAACCATTGATTTGTAGGAAATGGCACATAAGTGGTCAATCTGGCCTAAAACTATCTTAGATCTATTTAGAATGTAGTCAAGAGCTTGAGATGCCATTTTTTTATGCTCACATTTATACGGACAGTGTGCATAATGCCTCAAGGATTTTGGGATAGTTTAGGGGTGTCCTTATCTTATTCTCAGTGGAATTTGTTTGGAGGTTTAGCATCTAGATTTTTTGAATCATTGTTAACAAGAAACCCTCCTAAAACCCTTATTTGAATTTGATGGAGAAAATATCATTGGAGATGCATCCACATGTGGCTAATTTTTTAATAAAATAACTTGAACCTATTTATCACTCTCCCAAGCTCCTCAACACTTGGATATTCCATACTTTTTCTTGTATAAACAATCCTAATACGAAGTTTATTGTAGGATTTGAGTTGTTCTACAGGTGAAAAAGGGAATTGTTGAATGAAGGTCATTGTGAAAGGTGTGTAAGGACTTGTTTCAACTTATCATACTCATTTTTCACTATGGTTGTGCATGAAAACCTCTTTGTTAGACCATTCATTATAGTCAATCTAAATAAACACAGTGAGAAGAGAATGATTGCCTAAGTGTGATAGTGATAAGAGTGACATTGAAACTTTTGAGGTCCATTTAATAGACTAAAAGATAAAATGGTCTTCAACAAGTGTCCTACATCCTCTAAAATGCCTCTTCTTGAATAATTATAGATCACTCAAGTGATAAATGTGTGAACCAGGCATAGATGGCTAATGAATGATTGTAGATAGTGAGTGACAAGTGACAAAGGGGATTTCATCAGTTGGAGAAGCAAAGAGAACCTGTACTGATCTCATTTCCATCTCTTTATGTCATAGGATATGTCTAAATGATCCATATGGTATTTTTAGATAGTCAAGTGGATGATTCATCATCAAATCAATTTCAAAGCAAGATAATGAGGAGTTATATGCCAACTTGAGGAATATGTCATGTTTCATATGGACACTTATCCAAGAATATATTTGGATCTTGTTCTCCACTTCATTCTATGGTATTTTAATTAGTTTCTAAAGTTTGACACTTGGCCTTGTGACCCTTACACTTCTCTTCCTATCTCTCCTCTCATATGCTCTATATATTCAAGCCTCTTTAGCTTTGAAATGGATCCATAATTGGTATGGAGAATCCTTATTGGTTTTGACATCTCATTTGCCTTTTAATATTTTTTTTTAAATTTGATTCATTCTTTACAATATCTTTCCTAAGTGTGTCAAGTGGTTTATGCAGTTGACAAGTGATGAATATGATCTCCTTACTTGCATTTCTGATCTTACATGTTTTGTGTGAGTGATACATTTTCTAATAGGTTTCATCAAGTGTATGTGTTTGTTTAGTGTGCCTTAAAGTGTGAGAGAGACTAGTAGTGTCTAGTATCAGACCTTATTTTCACCCACCTCTAGATGTGCATAATAATTTGCCTCTATGAGAAACACTTATGCTAAAAGGAAATAGAGTTAAGGTTATTTTTGGTAGTCTTCTTTCCTAGTGAATATACAAGTGTGTTTTGTGGATTTATCTTTGGTGTATCACCTTCATTATTTTAGGTTGCTTTATGTTTCCTTCTTCCATTTTCACCCCAATAGTGATTAGTCTAGTGTAGTGTATGAGCTTAAAAATAGATCAATAAAGCTAGCCCTTTCAAACCTAGAGATATATCTCATGTTGTAGCTTATCTATGTCTAAATATAGTTACATGTTATACTAAAATTGAGAAGGTCTACTTGACTTCTCTAGGGTGAAATTTTAGGCTATAATATAACCCTTTATAGTGATATTATTGTGGTAAGGGACCCCTTAGTCAGGTCTAGAAGATCTATATTGGTCATGACCCTAATTATCTAAATATACTAACAAGTGAAAGGACTAGTATGATTTATCTTCTTTGAACTAAGATTGACTTGTAGATCAACTTAACTTTCCCTTGTATATATATATATACATATATATATATATATATATAATGTATATTATATACACATAAATATGGTCATAAATACTTAACACTATTAATTCTTGGTACATTTTGAACTACATGAGTTGCATCCAAATACATGATTCTTACTAGTAATTCCTCAAATCCATTTATCGATATGCGAGATTGACCCTTTGTTTGTCATAACTATTACAAATAAATTCCAAATTTAAATGATCAAACTATGTAATATCACCCTTATATTATTTCCAACTCATGATAGGTGCCCCTAGTATTTTGAGATAAGTTTGTGTGATGCAAATAGGAGCTTTGTTTCCCTTATGACCACTTAGAGTATCTATGTACCACACCAAATAATAACTAGTTTCTAAATTTCAAATCAATGTTTTGGGTCTTCCCATGGATTTTAGTAGATAAACTCAAAGAAAATGTCAAAAGGTTTTCCTATAAATACATATCAAATATCATTCATTATTCCTTACTTAGAATTATCTATTGAACACTTTCACACTATTGCACATTGATTAAATCTTCCCTATTCCTTCTAAATTCAAGGTCATTCATAAGGAACATCCATAATCCAAGTCTAAAGTATCTAAAATCATGTCAATAAATATCATTTTCAAGTATTAAAACCATATATAAAGTTGTATACACATAGTCAACGAGCACAATTTCACAATCACTCTAATTGGGAGATTTATGTGGACTTCATTTCCCTCCTTGGAGTATTAGATAAGTAGGCAATAGTCAATCATCAAGAGGGTGATTTTGGTCAACTCAACCCATTAAAATTCCCTCTTTTTATAGGTTTTAAAGGGTTCAAATTTACCTTAGGGTTTCAAATACAAAATAATTATAATAATAAACTCTATGTGCCACAACCTGAATCATGATATTTTAGCTTATTCAGACTCAGGTGCAAGAGGTGCGACAGTCATATTTTTGTCACACTTAACCAATTCAAGTTTGTGGTCAATGGACTCAAGTGGAATGCATTGTTGTCCACCTATATCAATATTATCCAAAAATAATCTCTAATCCTACTTCTAATCTATCATTTTCAAAATCTTTTTTTCTCTATCTTTCTATGCCAATCACCAGTCACAATCAATTAGGACAAGTCCATGGTCAATGGACTCAAGTGGATTAGGTTATAGTCTAGCTAGAGTATCCCTATCCAAGAGAATTTTCATATTTTTTCCTTAATCCTAATCATGCATAATCACATCTTTTATTTATTTCTATTTACATACATATGAAATGGTCAATAGAGATCCTCATTTGAGCTAAGTATATTTCTTCTAGGTGTCTTCCAAACATAGCAGTTTTCCACATTTTCCAATTTCCAAAATCAAAATTTTTGATTATTGTACATATTTATCATTTTATTTTCTTTAAATTTTTACACCTATTAGCATCAAAACATTTATTTTTTATCAAAAATATGGTGGTAAATCTATACATTTTAGAGCATTGATTTTCTAATTTTTTTCCTAGGATTTCAAATTCATTTTTTATTTCTAGGCACAAAAATCTTCATTTCTAATTTGTTTTCAAACTCCTTTTTATTTTTCTCTTATTTTCCTAAAAAATATGTTCTGGTAGTTTTAAAATTTTCATTTTGGGCAAAGCAGTCTTCAATTTTACCTAAGCCATGGTGTGATGGGTATTACCCCAATAGTCAAGCCATTTGACAACATTATATGATTTTAGTTTCCAAGTACTTCACTATATATAGGGTTTTATTTTCTACAAATATGAATCATTTGAACATTTGTTTTTATAGTGCATGTTAATTTATTATCCCTAGGAAGTTACTCTCAATGTACCCTATAGATAGGATAGTGTAGCTATGGGATAGTGGAAGCCCTCATAGTTTGTATTTTTTGGGTTGTTTTCATTATTTACGATTGGGATCAATACATTTGAGAGCCTTCAAAGTAAACACACATTACCTAGTTACACATGTTTCTCTACATTTTTGCTTTTTACATTTAGAAGAAGAAGAAACTAAAGATAAAGGGTCAGGGGTTTGATGTTACACAGTTTAAGTTGCACACCGTATCCAGACATTGTAGGAGTTCCTCTTTGGCTGTGGAGGAAGACACCTGTAGATAAGAATAAGACTAAAACACAAAAAATGTTAGGGATGGATGTGGTGGACTACCAAACAACACGCTCGGTCCTGGAAGCATAGAAACTTCTTTAGGGGATGACAGTCCACTATTTGATAAAAAGAGTGTCATATAAAGAGAAATAATGAAAGACTAAGAAAGAGAAAGTAGACAATGCATACCTATTGTCTGCTATCAATCTGTCACAGTCACTGACGTCGATAGGGGCAATGGGCCTTGGATGGGTTTTAGAATGTGTATGTGGTCGACAGAGGGGTCTGGAAGGAGTTTGGGTCTGTGCAGGGTTGCAAGACAGTAAATAGGGTCTGAGAGGGGGCAAAGGCAAAGGGTTGGTATGTAAATGGATAAGAATAGGAGGAAGGCTTTTTAGCATTTCCAGGAAGAAAGTCGGGTTGAGTTGATTGTATTCAAAAATAGTAAATAGAAAATAATTACTAATGGATTCTAAATACCAAAATGAAATAGAAGAATACTTAGCTCTGTTAGAAGAACCAAGGGTGTTAGAACGTGTATTCTTGTTGTGGCTGATGTTGAAGCCCTCGTGTAATGTTCACATCTAGTCTGGAGTCACTTGTGCAGAGTTACTATAGCTAGGTGAGCATTAGTCGAAGTCTGATGCTTAGTCTTAGAGTGTGTGTGTGTCCATGTCTAAGAGTCTGAGGGAGAGAGAGAGATTCAAGATCCAAGATTAACGATTCGGGGCCGAGAGTAGAGTTAGAACTCGGTTTAAGAAATTGACGTCAGTGATCCCACCAGCATCGGCTGACATTTGACTGATGTTGGCAGCCAAAGAATGGGTAAAAGGTCTATTTTTATCCTTTCCCCCATTCTCCATTTGCCATGTGCATTTGTTGTTGGAAAATGGTCAAAATATAGGGTTATTAGGCATGAGTGTTGGTTAGGCAGTTGGAATGGAGTGAGAATAGGTCTTAGGTAGATGACCTAGTCTCAAGGTGAGTCATAAGGTAGGAAATGGTCTTAGTGGTGAGGTGTCCAAGGTGAGGTGTCCTAGGTGATCTCATTAATTTAAAATAAGTAATTTATTTTAAATTAATAAAGTGTGTAAGGGACCAAGGGGAGTCGACACAATTTTGGTGTCTACATTTGCCCCTTTTTGTCTTGTTGGTTGTTCTTGATGAACTGCAAGACAAAAATAAGAGTAGGTTACCCCAGGTATGGGATGAGGTATTCCCCCTCAAAGTGGGAATCGAAAGGGGGCAATCCAAAATTGGTTGTCGATTTGATAGCTAGTGGATGGGTATGGTGAAGTTGGAGTGTGAATGTTGCAATAGTTGAGATTGCACATATACCACTTCACATGATAAATAGGTCAAATTATTGCAGGCAAGGTCAAGGAGTGTTAAAATCGAAGTAATTAGTCCCCAGCTTTTAGTCATAGTTGATTGGGTTAAATGATAAAAGTTGTAGCTCTAATGGTCATCATGTTCCAAGTATCTCAGGCTTAAGAAGTGCTCTCAAAAAACATGAAAATGTCACAAATATTGGGGATCAACTTGGTCACAATCTAATAATAGGTGTGAGGGTTGTAATGTGAGGTGCGTATAATTTGCTAACTATTCATGAGGTAGCATATATGCAATCAAAATAACTAATGCAAAGTTGTCTCGAAAGTGGTCATGGTTTGAGGAGATAGTCATGATCTCCAGTGTCGTTGGTCGAGTTGGGTTGAGATATAAGTGATCTCAAGTGGTGTTTGTTGTGGTATGGGAGATGTATGTGATCTCCAATGTGCCCCATGAGAAGTTGAAGGTGACTTCTACAATGTCAGGGCTGGTTGTGTGGGCATGATTTTGGACTGGGTTAGATAGTTGGTCCATTAGGTAAATGAACCCATGAATGGTCGAGCTAACCTCAGAAGACCCCATGTCAACTAAGTGCTGCCTACATAGCCCATGTGAAGGGCCTCAGGCCAATGTAGTTCTCCCAAAAGGGAAGAAGATTCAAAGAGGTTGATAGGTTGTATTGGTCATGTTAGTGTTGTTAGCATTTTCCATATGTATGATGGTACATGCTTGAAATGATGAATGTATGATGATGTTACAGCCTTTTCCATATTATGTGATGGTGTATTTTGTAACATTGGTGATGTGAGTGTATGATGATGTTACAGCCTTTTCCATATTATGTGATGGTGTATTTTGTAACATTGGTGATGTGAGTGTATGATGATGTTACAGCCTTTTCCATATTATGTGATGGTGTATTCTATAACATTGGTTATATGGTTTTTCATCCCTAGCAATTTTCCATATTGGTGATGGTGTATGCTAAAAATGAAATGAGTATATTGATGTTTATAGCCTTTTCCATATTGTGTGATGGTGTATTCTATAACATTGGTTATATGGTTTTTCATCTCTAGCAATTTTCTATATTAGTGATGGTATTTACTAAAAAAGAAATGAGTATATTTATGCTTTAGAAAGTTTTCATATTGGTGATGGTATATGCTTGACATAAATTGTGTTTGGTTGATAGTTTCCATGTGTATTGTTTTCCATAGAAACTAGTGTGAATGAGCTATGATAATTTATATAACACAAATTGGTATTTGTATTAAATAAATCATGAGGTTATGTTATAGGTTTGAAAAATGTTATGGGCATGTGACGAAATCAAGTAAGAAGTGAAAGGTGTGTTGCTCTTTCATTGACAAAGACCATAATGATAGCATAGATAAGGGTTTTTCCAAACAAAAGCCCTATTCATGCATTACGTTGTTGACCATTGATTTGTGTTAGAGAATTACTCTAATCACTTGACATTAAGTGAGCTCAAAATCCCTTGGGTATGTTGGAGTAATAAGTGTGATTATGATATGTGAGGATAGGGTAACCTTTTTAGTAGGGATTACTTTGCCCCTTTTATAGGTGACCCTGAGAACGACTATAGACAAGTCCATGACTTAATAGTTTTTCAGTCACTTTTTTTTTTTTTGATGGCAGACTGATCAATACGGGAAGTCTACTTAGGGATGTTTTTTTGTTTTATGGTCATGTGGTGCTGTGTATGTAGCAAAATTTAGTCATAGCCATCCTTAGAGAGAGTGGTCTATAGTTTACTTTGTATGGTTGAATGTCTTTGAATAGCTATCTTTTAGGGGAGCAGTCTATCAATTACAGTAATGATGTAGCTGTCCTTCGAGGGAGCAGTCTACATTTATAGTTTATGACCTTTAGTTAGGCATCCTAGTTTTATGTGTTTTTGTTGAATGAACTTTTAGTCATGGACTATTTTATAGAGGTTTAAGGGTTCCCTTTTATTAGGACAAAGCATTTATATTTGACAAAAAGGTTGACTAATGTTTGTAGGGAAAAAGGGGTTGAAAGGAATAGGAATATGGATGATGGAGGTTGCTCAAGGGATGAGCTCAAGTTAAACATCAAGTGAATGAATACTTGATTAACAGTAGAATGGTCATAGATGTAAGGCATTAAGGGGCTCAAGTTTTGGCTGACTTTCGAAAGAAGATAGACAATAAGTCCCTGATCCATACTTATGCATTATGATATAAGGTTCAAACCAATTAGGAGCAAACTTGCCTCATTTTCTACTTTCCATATAAGTCACGTGTTAAACATGATTAAGAAGTTGGTTGATGTTTGGTCGATGCTTGCTTGAGGTTGTGATAGTTAGTACAAAGTCGAATTCCCTCAGTTGCTTTTGTGATAGGGACAATGGTTGACACCCATTGCGGATAATCAATGGGTTGGATAAATGAGATGGAGAGAAGATGATGAAGCTCCTCTTTGATAAGGAGTGCAACGTGAGGATGCATCCTATGAAGCTTTTTCTTGACAGGCTTAGTTTGAGATGGTGAGATCCTGATCTTCCAGGTTGGAGGTAGGAATCTCAGAATCACTGAAGGTGATGGACGCAATGGTGGGTAATGATTTGACTAGAGTAGCCAATGGCTGAGGGTTTTCAGGTTGGACCTTCACTACTTGTAAAGCTTTGATTAAGGCTTGGTGAAGTTGTGGAGAGATTTGTATTAGGTCATACAAAGATACCTTCACAGGGGTTTGGTGAAATTGTTTCACCATGGAGTCATGAAGTTCCTCTGAAGATGTTGTTTGAGATGTGCCCAAGATAGGAATCTTGGGTTTTGGTGGTTGAGAAGGCTTGACGAATGGATATGTCCAAGGGATAGAAACCTTCTCTTTTCCTATATCCTTTAAGGTTTGTGACTTGGTGGCCACATTAATGGTGTTGATTTTGAATAAAGGGGGCGAAGGTGGTAGAGGGACCATAGTCTTGCGTTGAGATCCCGATTTAGGTGAGGATGTTTGAGAGATAGGGGATGGTGTTGGTGGTTTGTTGAAAGGGTGGTAAAGAGGATCCTTAATGAGAAGGGTATACTTTTTTATGTTTTGAAATATGACAACCTTAAGAACACAATAATGCTCAGTGTCATGTCTAGGTGTGCGATGATATGCACAAAATTTAGTGTCGTCGAACCAAGATGGTTTTGATTCGAGAGTTGATGAGTGTGAAGGTGAAGAGGTGTGAGAGGCATGGGATAGTGTCAGTGGTTTTTCAAAAGGGTGGTCAAGAGGATCTTTAATGAGAATGGTATCCTTTTAAGTGTTGATGAATGACAACCTTAAGAGCGCAACAACGCTCAGTATCATGTCCAAGTGTGCGATGATACGCACAAATTTTAGTGTGGTCAAACCAAGATGGTTTTGGTCTGAGAGGTTGGTATGGTTTAATGGGAGGGAGAGTGATGCTAGAAGACTATAACAATCGACGTAATAGTGAAGCATAAGACCCCACTAATAGGTATGCACTCTTTGTTACTACAGTAGAGGTTGACAACTTCTGTTTAGGAGTTGTAGGAGGAGTGTTTCATACCATCTTTTTATTTGGTGGTGTGACCTCACGTACAGATGGCACTTTTTTGATGAAAGGTGCCAAATTTTTTAGAGGAAGTATGTTTTTGATGGGTAAAGGGAGTAATGGAGGCAATTTGTTTTTATTAGGTGTTGGAGTAGGAAGCATTCCTATTAAGGTGGACGGGCATGGGCCCAAAATAGAGGGCAATAGTGATGGTGGGGGAGGAGTTTTTCGACGTGGTTTAGTAGTCTTATTTAGTTTATTGTGAGGACCACTATCGTGCGGGGTGAGGTTCAAGTCTACCTTCACTTGTGGGTGAGTGAGATTTGATACAAGGTGCATACCGAGAGTTTTAATCTATTTCGGCATGGTGGATGCCTGCGTGGGTTTGGGTTCAGATGTGGACGTTTGAGCTTCTGATAATTTGAAAGTGGAAGCCTGATCCTTGTTAGAGACTTTGGGGTGATTTGTCACAAAAGGGTTGGTAATATGAGATGAAGTGGGACATGTAAGATAAGGAGCCTTAAGTCACTCCCATAGTGCCTCATGTTTTAGGTTCCGTGAATGGAGAAATCCTAAGTTTTTAGTCAATCGTGAGAATGGTTTAGGTGACGTCATGTGAGGTCTTGTAGTTGGTATTTTAGAGGATTTGGGTGATCATGAGAGTGGAAATGTGTTAGATGCAGTGATCTCAGGCCAAAGGTGAAAGAAAACCATCACCAGATCTTCCTTGACTGAAGTGGGTGAAGTGACAAGTTCTCTCGGTGGAGAAGGGATTGGAGAATTGGGCTCTTCGAGCGGATAGAGTGCAGGGATGATCATGCCTTCCACTTGTGGTCTAAGAGTGTGGAAAGTATGATCCTCCATTGGTAATAAGAAGGATGAGGGCTGGGCCACTGGCATCGGTATCGTCAAGGTGTCCTCTAATATGGGAGAGGTCAAAGTAGACTCTCCTACATGTGAAAGGGGGGTGGATGGAGGACTATCTTCCATCTATGGAGGACAAATAAGAGAAGAAGGCTCTTCTACCCATGGTGGAGAGATAGGTTGACTAACCTCTTCAGACTATGGGAGAGGTTGGTTAGGGATGAAAGGAGAAACCATGTCGACCGTGCGTATATTATGCTTTTGGAGGTTATCAACCATGGTCTGAACGTTATTCTAACTCGAGGGATGGTTAGGGAATGGTTGCCTAAAGATATCTATGTTTTGGTTAGCCGGTGCATTTGGGTTATCCAAAACAAGGTCCCCCTTGTCCAACATGTCTTGGACAACATTTTTGAAGGTTTTGCAATTGTCTGTGTCATGACCCTTGACACGATGATAGTTACAAAAGTCATTTTCCCTGTACCATGCAGGGATGGCTTTTGAGGGGTCAAATTAGACAGGTCAGATTTGAGGGAGATTAAGGACTCCCTGCTTTACTATTTTATCCAACATGAAAGTGTATGATTCTCCTATTGGAGTGTATTGACGTTGTACGTATCATTGTTAGAATTGTCTTTTGATGTATTGTGATGTGGAGGGCTCAGATTGGTTAGTTGTAGTAGAAGATGATGATCTAAGTACCATAATGTTTGCCAATCCCTTGGACTTAGAGTTGGAAGAAGAAGGTTTGGAAGATGAAGGGTCATTGGATTTTGCATTGGTATTTTTACCACGCAATTTGACTTTATCCTCTTCGACTGCGTGGAGTTCAAGCTTTTAGGCCATGGTGAAATCTTCATCAAATGTGCCAAATGTTTGAACCCATAAAGTAGATGAGATGTGCTTGGCACATGCTCTTGAAAAGAGCTCAATGAGCTCAAGTTGAGGTAAAGAAAAGGAGAGTTGGTTAATCAAACCTCTCCAACAAGCAACAAAGTCAGCTATTGATTCATCGTCAATTTGTCTAATAAAATATAGGTCTATAATGGAGACCTTTTTAGTGGTGTTGATTGAAAAGTGGTTGAGGAATAGTTGAGCTAATTGAGTGAAGGTAAAGAGAGAGTGACTGGTAATAGAAATATACCAATCAAGGGTGGCACCAGAAAGTGACATGGGAAATGTATGAAGTAATAATGCATCATCATATGCTATAAGGTAGCAAGCGTGTCTAAACGCTCATAGATGTTGTTGTGGGTCCTCTTTACTCTAAAAGTGAGTAAATTTAGGGAGTTCCCACTGACTAGGGTATGGTCTAATAGGCATCGAAGGGTGAATGGGTTCATTACAGATTTTTTCATATGAAAGAACATTGCTTGAACTGGAAATAGATGTCTCGAGGTTGGACATCTTATCCATCAGCATCTTGATTAGATTGACTGATGGATTGGCAGGAGGGGCACCCCCTAAGTTATAAGGTACTTAAAAGGTGTTGGGAGGGGTGTATGATGTACTTGGTTGCATTTGTGTAGGTGCAACATATTGGTAGTTCATCATAGGGACTGATGTTGAGGCCAAGGGGGCTTGTGCCATAAAGTTAAAGGACACAACTTGAATAGGTGCCGCCAAGGGTGGTTGAGTGATGGTGATACTAGTAAAAGGATAGGTAGTCACTCTTGTATTTATAGGTGCAAGAGTGGGTGGGATAGAGATAATCAAGTTCTGGAAAGGTGTCAAACTTGGTTGAATTGTTTGTGGTTGAGGGGGTACGGCAACCCTGATGGAGGTAGGTCCAAAAATAGAAGGGGAGGCCAAATCTTGAACATTGGCCATGGTTGGGTTATTAGTTGAGGCAATGGCCTGAGTGACCATGGATTGATTAACAGAGGTTGTCGATATCATTTCCCCTTCAACCAAGGAAGTTGGCATCCCATAAACAGGGTTACCTAAGGGATCTCACATTTGGGTTATAGCGAGATAGTGTTGGAGAGCCTTGAAATTGAGGTCAAGGAATCTCTCAAAGTCTTGATTCCCTATGGGAACAATAGGAGGTTTATTTGGGCTAGGTTGGATAGGAGTACGCTCAGTGTCTGAAGTATACTCCATTAGAGGACTTGTTATGAAGGGTGAAGGTGGAAGTGGTTGTTGACTTGCATGGCCAACAAGAGATTTGGCTTGACTATGTGTCAAAACCATCCAAGGAAAAATGGATTCAGGTTTTAAAAACTATGTATTTTAGTTTTAGAAAACCCAAAATGTGTGTTTAATAGCAAGAAAGTTGGGTTTTAAAGTTGTTGTTTTGGAAATAAAAATTTTTGACAGTGACTGACGTCGGTTGAAAAACTGATGGCAGTGAATATATGTTGCCGACGTTGATGGAAAAACTGATGTCAGTGAAGATAGTTGTCGACGTCAATGGAAAAACTAATGTCAGTGTCTGTGTATTTCTAGAAACTCAAAAAATTGAAAGTTTTTGGAATAAAGGAGAAATTTTGAGGTGTTTTTAGACCTCAAAATTATGCAACCTTACTAGCTCAAAAAACTAGATAAGAATAGAAAAATAGATGATAGCAAGCAACCTCTAAACGTTAAATTCCTAAGAATAAATTTTAGAGTCGTGGTGGCTTATGCCTGAGAAGAATATGTTTGGGAATTGGGCTTTTAGAATGGGTCTTAAAGAGGAAGTCTATGGTTGGTTTTGGGTTATGTTTTAGTGCTCAAAAATATGTGTTAGGTTCCATACGTGGCCTGGTGTTAGGGGCTTGCTCCCTTCACTTCACGAACCCAGAGCCGAGCTGGGCCACTTAGCCAATATATACTTCGCCTATAGTTTATACTCTGCCAGAGAACAGAGTGAGTCCTCCTCTTGGTTGTGAAGTCCAAGTAGGATCACCAGGAAAGGTAAGGTATCTGCTAGGTGATGAAATCCTAGTCGGGCCTTGTCTCAGGTATGTTTAAATATTTGATTTGATGTGAATGTGATCTGGTTGTATAACATATGTGCACTATGATTTATTCATAATGCATTTTAATTACTAAGTGAATGAGCTAAGTATGCATTCAAGTAGGAATGAGATGCAATAGTTTTTAACCCAAATTGAAATGTTTGTTTAGATGCAAACAAGTGGAGAAAGGGTTAAGAGTATGAATTTTCACTACTCTAACATGCAGGCAAGAAATGACAAGAAAAAGAAAGATGTTCTTTTTAACTTCCGCTAATGGTTTCTTTTTGAAATAAAGAAATAGAAGAAGGATGCAAGGAGATAAAAAATTTCCTAATGCACCTATATGAAAGTTTTCTTTTTAGAATAATGAACCCAAGGAAAACTCCAGGGGTCCCACCGGGCGTGCCAGAATGTTTCTCTACGTTTTTGCTTTTTACATTTAGAAGAAGAAGAAACTAAAGATAAAGGGTCAGGGGTTTGATGTTAACTGGATTAAGTTTCACATTGTATCTAGACGTTGTAGGAGCTCCTCTTTGGCTATGGAGGAAGACACCTGTAGATAAGAATAATACTAAAACATAGAAAATGTTAGGGATGGATGTGGTGGACTGCCAAGCAACACGCTCAGTCCTGGAAGCATAGAAACTTCTTTAAGGGATGACAATCCACTATTTGATAAAAAGAGTTTCGTATAAAGAGAAATAATGAAAGACTAAGAAAGAGAAAGTAGATAATGCGTACCTATTCTTGACTATCAGTCTGTCACAGTCTCCAACGTCGGTAGTCCTATCAGCATCGGTTGGCCAATATGTTGACGTCGGTTATGTTAGGTGATGTCATTAATTTAAAATAAGTAATTTATTTTTAATTAATAAAGTGTGTAAGGGACCAAGCGGAGTCGACACAATTTTGGTGTCTACAACACATTTTGACATACTTTATTTCTTGTTATGATTGATTTTTTATTAGTAATAATCTTGGTGTTTATCATATTTACTTTATTTCAAGTCAACAAATATAATATGGAGTCTCAATATGTAACCCATAAAGGTGTTCATCCTTTAAATTTCTTCTTCTCTTGTAATGCTTTATTTTGGGCCCATAAATTCAAAATGCATGCTAAAAAGCCTAAAATGAATAATGTACAATATCAAGCCTTATTCAACTCACCTTTTTTAAATAATTCTCTTAAAAATCCATAACCATTAGGTCAAAAAATTTTAAAATTGAGTATAACATAGGAACAAAAATAATGGTGCATTTTGAAGCTTACAAGTTATAATATTTACCCTATTGATAGATTTGTCATGAATATTGAGAATGATAAAGAGCAAGTGGATGAGGTTAATGATAAATAATTCATTCAATATCTTAATTCAAGCCCACATAATATTGATGCATTCCCATACATTACAAGATATGAATAAAAGAAATCAACTCAATCTTCCACTTTTACTTAAAATACTCTAATTAATATTATTTCTTTTATTCCTATATCAACACCTATAGTTACATATGTTCCAACATCCCTATCTATGGGGAAATAATAATAATTATAATATATTCATATCCTTATTTATACAATGGCATCATACAATCTCCCTTGATTCTTATGCATGGTCCACCACCAACCTTGCCTAATGTACACTGTCTTGAGCAAACTACCATAGCCTTACATACTAAAGTGTTGAAATTAGAACAAGATGTCTCTCAAACTAGTCATTAAATGTAATCCAAAATTTGATTCATAATCCTTTAAAACTAGAGATAACCTCTTACCAATTACCATCAGATTTCATATCTCTGAAGCTACCACTTTGTGAGGGAAAAAGTGATCATGAAAAACATCTTTAATAATTCCATGAAGCATTCTTGGACTATGCTTATAATGACAAATTACTAACTAAAATATTTCCAATAAGCCTCAAAGACTATTCCCTATAATGGTTCTACCATATTCTAATTTAATTAGTTAGATCATTCAACCCTTTGGGAGATCAATTTTTAGCACATTTTTCTATCAACATTGGTAAAAATTTATCTTATCTAAAAATTGTTAAATACAAGCAAGGGTCAAACAATACAATTAGTGAATAGGTTATGTGATATAAAAATATGTTTACTAAAATGAAAAACTCTCTGGAAGATGATTAATTACAATATATTTTCACATAAATTTTTCTAGCACCACTCTATAAATCAATCATGTACAATAAATTCAAATATTTTGATGAGTTATGTCATACAGTCAAAGAAAGAGAAGTCAAGCTCATAGTTTTGAATAAGCTAAAATATGCACCAAGTGCTCCATCTAATTCAAATATCAAATTTCAAAAATATAAATTACAAGTTAAAATCTAATGAAATCAAGAGAAAATAAAAAGTAATAGTCAATTTAATTTCATAACCAATGAAAAAATTTAATTGATAGCTCACCGAGGAGTAAATTCTCAAGATTACCATAGCCTCCTCATGTTATGTAACAAATATAACTTAATTGTAATCTCATATCTCTACCTCCACCACTTGATCTTGATTGGACCAAGCCTCAACCTAAGGGATTCGATAGTAATACATATTTTAACTACCACATATGTATTGAGCATTATACAAATAAATGTTTTAGGTTAATTCATAAGATACATGACCTTATTGATGATAATACTATAGAGCTAGGCACACCTACAAAAGAAACTAAACTAAAGAAAAATGAAGATGCAAATTTGAAAATATTCAATAATCCATTCCCAAATAATGGTACTATAGAGCATATAGATAATTCATAACTACATCATGCATATAATACACATCAATCCTCCTAAGACATATGGGAATATAATAGACATAATTAGTGGTACATTTATAGGCACAAAAATACAACATCCTATGATCACATTCAATGATAGTGAAATCATTGATGATAATTCAGAAGGCATGCATACTTTATTGAAGATTATATCAAAAAATAACCTATATAGAGTGCCATGATTGATAATGGTTTAAGTGAAAAATCATGTATAACAACACGTCTTTATATTCTTATAAACATAGAGCAAGATCTACAGTCTACATCAATAATAGTCAAAGCATTCAATGAAAATACACATAATACTCATGGGTATATAGTGCTACCTCTTCATGTTTATTCAACAACACTAGTTAATCCATTTCAAGTCTTTACAATCACATGTGTATTTAATATGTTATTAGGATGTCCTTAGATACAGAAACTACACATTATACCAGAAATAGTGCATCGATGACTCAAGTACATAAATTATAATCAAGTGATCAAAATTTAATGTATTTGATATGAGTACCCTCTATAGTCAGTGGTAATTCTTCCTCCCCCACCACTATCATAGTTAGTCATGGCACCTATTCAAGAACATACTAAAAATATAGTTATCATAACTACTTGAGACTATAGTGTAGAATTAGTTATTTCACCTATACAATATATTTCTATATATTTAGTTCCAAGGAGAGTGGTACACCCTCCTAAATAACAAACTTCATATCAAAGAGTTACACAAGGTTCAAAAATAATAAATCTTATACAATACATCATATGATAGTATTGCAGACAATTCAATGTGTTCCATAGTAAACACATGTAATGAGACATTATTCAATCATACAATAAACTCCACCAAGTCCTACATCTTCTCAAGTTATATATCTTACAAAATATTCTATGAGTAGTTATCAAGACAATTACATTACATCACCTAATTCCTTTTCATGTTTTGATTCATATACACCTAGCACTTTTCACCCACAAAAATTCAGTACCAACATATATGATCTAACATGCACTATGGTCCTCCCATTAATGGGATCATGGGCTAGTTTCCTTTCAAAAATATCAAAAAAAAAAAAAAAAAAATCTGATATTTTAAAAATATAAAAACATTCAAAATAATCAAAAAATCAAAAATCAGGTTCCAAGCATGATAAAATTTTATAGTTTACTTCCTTACGTATGTTATTTATCACATATTCTATTAGATAACATATTATTTTTCAAACAAACATGCATTTCATAAGGTATATGAGTGTGGTGCAGAATATATTATACATGAGATTTTTCATCTCCTTCTACCCAATGGCCATGTCTATGCTAGAGGCATCTGATTTTATGTGTTACATTATCATGGTTTATATCTTTCTATGACTTATCAACCATTTCTAACTAAATGTATTATAAGCTTCTGACTATTTTCTCATATTTTACATTGTGCTACATGGACATATTGCTTTGTTATAATATGGCATTGATACATATGGATGGAATAGACTAGTTTTCCCTTGTTATATGCTCCTTTCATTTTGTTTACTTTATTGCATGATAGGATAGACATTGCCTTATTATTTTTTATGCCCTTGGTCCTTTTTTCAAATTACTTGAACATTTATATAAGATTTTTACTTGGTGTAAGCAACATATGAACATGTCAATTTCTTGTGACCCTCAACCCTATATCTTATGTGACACTTTAACATGTCCCTTGTTTATGACATCTTAATTTCCTTCGTGTGTGGCCCTTATCCTTGTTTTTTGTGGAATATTCATTTCTATTATATGTGACCCTTGGATTTATTATATAACATTGTGTGATATTGTGTGACATTGTGTGTTTTGTTTGTTGTGTTTGTTGAGCTCGATCAGTGGTGTCATGATATATATCATGCACTTTTATTGCATAATCTACTTTAGATATGGTTACTTTAATACATGATTCATAGCTAAATATATCTAGACATGACACATATATGCCATGTATTCAATCTGTTACATACACACTTCTATGACTATTTAATTTCTATGATGATATACTCTCCACATGTTGACATTATAATACTTTGTTATATCTTTATCAAATGATACAATTAACTCTTATTTTTAGATAAGTGATTTTCAAGTTACAGCCCTTATCTCAAAATGAAGGAATCATAGTGGGCTTGTCTTAGATATTTAAGCCTCCATGAATAAACAAAAATTAGATTTGGGATAGAGTATAAGGTTTAAAGATACAAAATATAGGTTCTCAAAGACCCAAAGTAATGAAAAATCAAATATTATAATATATCATAAGCTTTAAAAGATTTAAAGTAATGCAAAATCAAATACTATAACAAAGTACAAGTTTTCTAAGCTTTAAAGTAATTCAAAAATAAAACATGTGAAATATATTGGCATATGGGGGTAAATGGCATGCATATGCACTCACCTTTCAAATACTCAATGTATATATTTATACACACTTGAATGCATAAGGCAAAATAATTATAAGATCAAATTTGCATGTTGTAAATACAGTTATAATTAAGCATATAGATGCATGGCATTCTATATCACTTGGAACATATTCAAGTGGCATGATGTTCATATACACATTTCAAAGTTTCAAAATTTGAAAGGCATGATGCTTGATCATGCACATTTCTAAAGTTAAAAGTTTCAAAATTAAAAGGGCATGATGCTTGTTCATGCATATTTTTAAAGTTCAAAGTCTCAAAAATCAAAGAGCATTATGCTTTTTCATACACATTTTCAAAGTTCAAAGTTATAATATGATATTTTTATTTTTATTTTCGTGCACATTTTGAAAGTTTAAAGTTACAATTCAAAGGTAAAAATATTTAATCTCTGATAAATGTGGTCATGATGGGGGTATGGATATTTTTCATTTATTTTTTGATCATGCAAATAGAATAGAGATCCATTTGTAGTGATGTGATTTGATATATTATAGTAAATATATGTTTTATTCTAGTGAAACTCAATGACACTGGAATTAATTATATAGAACACATTATATGGTTCCATATTATGTTACAAGTGGTGTACATTTGATTCCAGTGACATTCATCGACCTTTGAATCACTTCTAATGAAGCCATCATGGTTCCACCTTTTTATATTAGTACATTTGATACTATTCCTCATTCTTGAGAGTTAAAATCATGCATCTTTCCAACTCAAGGCCTTAATTATTTATTCAAATTTGTAATTTAATCACTCTCAATTCATCATCGGTTTAAATTCTCCATAGTGATTTAACAAGGGGGCACAGTTGTCCATTATTAGTTATAATTTGCTAGGTAATTTTGTTTCACCTATATATACATGTACTCCTTCCTTGATCTTATTTCACTTTTTCAAAGTTCAACTTTTCAAAATTTTAAATATAGACAAATATCTACTTCATGTGTTGTTGCATGGTTTGATAAACTTGAGTTCCCTATACAATTAGAGTATCCTCTCAAAGATAAAGTGTGTCATACACACTCAGGTTCAATTTTTCTCCTTTACACTATTAATTTAATTACTTGAATAAGGGAGGAGTGTATACACATTAATCTAGTCATAAGTACTTGATAATGTTAATTCTTGACACATCTTGAACCACATGACTTATTCCCAAATATATTTATATGTGGGATTGACCCTTTGTTTATCATCACTATTACATATAACTTCCAAAGTCAAATGATCAAACTTATTAATATCACCCTAAAATTATCTCCACATTGAGGTAGTTGTCACTAATATTTTTATACAAACCCACACTAATAAAATAGTAGCATTGTTATACTTTTATCCACCTAAAGTAGCCACATCCTACACCAAATAATGGCTAGTTTTCAAATTTCAAATCAACATATTTTAGGTCTTCCCGCACATTTCACAAGGTATACTAAAGTAAATTATCAAAATCTTTTCCTATAAATACATATCAAAGGTCATTCATTATTCCTAACTTGGCCTTATCTATTGAGAACTTTTATACCATTGCACATTGAGAAAAATTGCCTTGTTCTTTTTTTAATTCAAGATCAAAGGAGCAACCATAATACAATTTTAAATCATCTCAAATCAAGTAAATAGATGTAATTTTCACGTATCATACTCATATTTCTATTACATACAAATATTCAAGGAACACAATTACAAACTCTAGGTAGGAGAACTATGTGGGCTTGATTGCCATCCTTAGAGTATTTGACACATAGGTAGCATTCAATCATCAAGGGGATGTTGAGGTTATCTCAACCCATTACACTCCCCTCTTTTTTTCAAGTTTATAAGATTTAAAAGTAATCTTAGGGTTTCAAAGACAAAATAAGGAAAATAGTGAATTTTATATGACACAACCTAATTCAAAATATTTTAACTTACTCAATAAACTCAGGGGTAAGAGGTGAAATAGTCATACTTTTGTCATAGTCAACCAGAATAAGTTTGTTATCAATAGACTCAAACATCTTACATTGATGTCCACCTATAGCAGTCATGTAAATAAATACTCTTTGATCCTACTTCTAATTTGTCACTTTCATAATATTTTTTATCCATATTTCTCTATCAATCATCAATCATAGTTAATTGTGACAAGTCTATAGTCAACAGACTCAAATGGCCTAGGTTGTAATCTAGCTAGGGCAGACCTGTCCAAGAGTTGTTTTAGATTATGTGCCTAATATTGAGCATGCATAGTCACATATTTTGTTGATTTCTACTTGTAGACATATAAAATAGCCAATAGAGATCCTATTTTGATCTATCTATATTTCTTCTAGGTGTTTTAAAAATAGTAGTTTTCCACATTTTTTTAGTTTCCAAAATCAAAATTGTTGATTATTGTACATCTTTAGCCTTCTGATTTATTTCAATTTTTACACGTATTATCATCAAAACAATTCTTATTTTATCAAAAATGGGGTAAAATATATATACACTATATGTATATATATACATTATACTTTTTATATTTTGTATATATAGTGTATATATTATACATTGCATATATACATATAGTATATATGTACTATATATAGTATATGCTCTATATATGTTTACTATATATGCTATATATACATAGTTTATATAATATATACTATATATACATAATATATATACATAGTTTATATAATATATACTATATATACATAATATATATAGTATATAATATATAATATATATATATATATATATATATATATATATTTATACAACATATATATATATTATATATATATAGTATATATATATTATATATAAATATTCGTATACAATGTATATTATATATATATATATATACTATATACATATTATATATATATATATATATATATATATATACATATAGTATATTTACATCATAATTGGGGATTTCTAAATTATTATGGTCAAAATAAATAAATGTGACACCAAAAAACAAAGAACATACCAAACTAAAAAAAAATATGAAGTGAGAAAAGCCTCCTTTATAATCTCTAGTAACAAATAAAGATGAGCTTGATGCATTTGACAATTTTTCCTTTTTTAGCCTCCATTATTAATATTATTATAATAAAAAAATAATTTATAAAATATAAATACTCCTTTATAAATATATCTTTTCAACAAGTTCTAATGTGAACTTTTATCTTCTAGAACCTAAGGAAAATTATTCCCTAGAATGTTTGTAGGTGTCCAAATGTACACCTTTTAGCTTATATATTTTTAAGTAAAATGAAACATAGCACAATATATATATATATATATATATATATATATATATATATAGTGTGTGTGTGCTATGTTTCATTTTAATATATATATATATATATATATATATATATATATATATATATATATATATATATAAATAATCCTTTCTCAGAGAATTTTATGCTATAAAAAGTCTATGAGGTAAATGTATATCATTTTAATGTGTTATCATGTCCATTGCATGGGAACTTTAATCATTGTGAAATTTTATATTATTATGCATTGTCATTTATGCTCTGTATAAGCATAATACAAATTCATGTTCATAATAAAACATATATTATTAGTCTTTAGAGTCCCATAACTATATTTCTAATATTGGTGCTTGGTAAATTAAAAAATTAAGTATTCAAGTAGTAAAATTGAATTGATATAGTCATGGTTTTATAAAAAAAAATTATTTTTAAAACACGCTTTTGTAACTAAAAGAACGTAACTTATACAAATGAAATTGGAAGAACCATAGGCTTATATATCTAGATTTATCATACACTCGAAAAGAGTAATGTAACAATAATGATGTAAAATGTTACAAAAATATTTATATTGAGAAGTAAATCATGAATTGACTTCATTGATATTAGAAACATAATAATAATAATAATAATAATAATAATAATAATGTGTGTGTGTGTGTGTGTGTGTGTGTGTGTGTGTGTGTGTGTGTGTGTGTGTGTGTGTGTGTGTGTGTGTGTGTGTGTGTGTGTGTGTGTGTGTTTTTATTATGAACATGAATTTGTATTATGCTTATACAGAGCATAAATGACAATGCATAATAAAATAAAATTGCACAATGATTAAAGTTCCCATGCAATGGACATGATAACACATTAAAATGATATACATTTACCTCATAGACTTTTTATAGCATAAAATTCTCTGAGAAAGGATTAAGACTAAAATCCTTGAGAATTTTAGTACACATAGTTTCATTAGGCATGGGATTCATAAAAATTGTAGTAATATTCCTTGGCACTTGCATCCAATCATCCTCCTTAGTTGGCTTATGTTGTTTGAAAACTTCCCCAAATCTAAGTTTCAATCAAATTACTCTTTCAAAAGTTTTAATCAAATCCTTTTCATTTAGAAGTGTCTTTCCCTTGATATCCTTCCCAAACTTATCTATCAAATACTTTATGTCATGTTGTCATTCAATTATATTTATGATAGAACCAGTGCCATTCAAATGGCATGGCATTCACATTCCTATCATTTCCTTAAGATAAGTGTTATCTTCTAGGCCACTTGTCTTGGCTTGTTGAAGTTGCATCTCTGATCCCCTGATTTGTTTGGTGGTTTGTACAACATAACCTATGGTTTTATTCATCTCCATGCCAAGATCCCATCCTAATTTATATATATATGCATCATCTAGTAATTCAATGTTCAAATTCAGATCCATAACAATAAGGTTCCTTTCACCCCATGTCTTGTAAATTACTCATTATATTCAAGACATTATTAGTATGTCTAGGTATCTTATTAATTGTTTTAATATAATTATGCATGGATTTTGATATGGAATAAATTCATCCACCTTGATTTGTAATAAACCCATCATGGTCCCCTTATAATGATGGTCTAGGGACATTCTTTGCTTGTCCACTTTAATGATTATATATTCAACTAGGGTTAGCCTATCTTGGATGGAAACTATATCAATCTTATTTTATCAATAGAGAATCAAAAGCATGGCTAGATAGACCTTGTTTTTTATTGTGTTATATCAAAAATAGGGTAAAACATGCTCATTTTGGTCAGGGGCCATAATCCACTAAGTTAAGACTTATAAATAAATATTAAATCTGGTCCCTAAAATGTTTTGGAAATATCAAAATAATTGGCATTGAAGATAAATATATTGATAAAATTATACATTAGAAGCAATTTTTAAAAAAATAGAAAACATAACAAATAAAAAAATGGCACACACACATAATACATGATATTTTCACCTAAGAAAACCATTTTATAAAAAACTAGCATACCAACCTTCTATATTATTAAATTCACTCAACTATTTATAATAAAATAATATACTTTTAATCTCTAATTTACCTTAAGGCATGTGTGAGTATTTGTAGGCACATCAAAAGGAAACTATCTAATTAGTGTTACAATACAATGGGTACCAAAACCACAAGTTGAGAAACTATCCATATAATACCATGAATATAAAACCATGGGTCATAAATCATGGGGTAAAACCACCCAAAATTACCCATACATATCTTATTCCATATGTAGATCATGTAGATTGTAAATCAAGAAAAATATAAAACACATTTCCAACATATATCAAAACCAAAAATCATAGAAATATCCTCTTCTCGCATAATCTGATGCATCATAAGGACCCTTTTAGGTTCCCATCTAGATAATACCATCATTCCACTTTGCTTAATCACTTTTTTAACCTTTTCAAAGGTCACAATACCATAGATCAAGTATATGAGAGAGTGAAATGAATACTATTATACATGAAGTATCCCTTTTTTAAAAAACTTGTTTTTGGGTATGTCCTCTTCTATAATTTTTACTTGGTGAAACCCTAAGAATCTATCTATGAATGAGTATACCTCTTATCTTTCCATGTACTCTATCACCCATTTGATAAATTATGTGGGGAACAAATCATGGATGCATGTTTTGTTTAACTATTTTTAGCAACTCAAATCCTTATCTCACTTGTCTTGTTATTTTTGTATCAGAATATGCATGATCCATTTAGATTATTTTGTTGGAGTTATTATAACACCTTCTAGCATCTTTTCCAATTCCTTATTTACTTTGATTTTTATATTGGGGTTTAATCTATAGGGCCTTTTCCCTTAAGGTTTTGAATATTCCCTTATTTGTATTTTTATTTTCCTAAACTCCTCTTTAATTCATTTTAGCTTCATAAGGGTCTTAGGAAATAGGTCTTCATATTTTTTTAAAAATTACACTATGTTTCTCACCTTTGCTTCTTCCCAATAATCTCTTACTTTTATCATCTCGGGTTCACTTTTGAGCCTATATTTTATTCTTTTACCTAAAACAGTTGATAAAAATATTTTATTTTATCTTAATATATTTGAATTATTTTTATTTCTCCTTCCTTTAATTTTATATCCAAATTTTTAGGGTCAAATTCTTCTTCTTCATGTTCTTCTTCTACTTTTTTCATAGTAAAACATTGTGGCATATTTTATATATTTATGCCTAGTTATATAGCCAAGGGTTACCATTCATTTTTTACAAAAAATAAGATCTTATTTTTTCATCCTAATAAATTAGACGACAACTATACCTTTTAGCATGAGTAGGAATGAGTGAATCATCTTCAACACTCTACACAATCTTGTATTTGGATCCCAGAAATTAAAGGCTCTAAGAAAATCTTTCCTAGGTTCTTCCCAATTATTTATTCATTTTCACAACTCTTGTTACATATACCATGTACATGGAAATGGTTCTATAGTTAATTAAAAAAACGTAACAAAGATCATGCAATTTATTTCACCAGTTTTGTACTTATATGCATTATAAATTGAAATATGGGGATTTTGACTAAATGTCCCATATATATATATATATATATATATATATATATATATATATATATATATATATATATATATATATATATATATATATATATATATATATATATATATATATATATATATAGTGGTCCCTCACCCCTTAATTAATATCCAAAAATTTTATTACAATTAGTTCCATTTTACCACACTAGCAAGACAAACAATGATTTTTTAGAAGCTTACAAGCTGACTTCCATAGCCTAAAACTAGGACTTCTAAAGAAAAGTCAATAATGCATCAAATTGAAAATGATAATCGTATAGAAAAATCAACATTAATTCCAAAAATATAAATTCTATTTTTATTTTATATCAATATGCAAAAACAAAAGCTTCAAAAAAAATCCTTATAAAGTTAATCCTCTAGAGCTAAAATCTTCTCTTTTATGTGTCTTTAAAATACCCTTTCTTCTTTATATGCCACATCCTTTGTATAATCTCTACTGAATACCAAGTGTTAATATTTTATTTATGTATACCCCACCACATTTTAACATTAATAATTATCATATCATTTATGACTTATATTTATATTATTTTACTTGGAAATACCCTCTTCATTTGTACTAAATATTTGTCCACAAATCCTATCTCACTAAAACTAGAAAGCTTCACATGTGAAGCTCCCTGCTTAATGTGGAGTATGAATTTGGTCTACCCTTATAGTGACTATTATATCCCAAATTTACACCCTAGATAATTCAATTAGACCTTATCAAATTTGTGATAACATGGAATTATCTCTAAATATAGGTAGATCGCTACAAGAGATAGATCTCTAGATTATGGGCTAGTTCCCTTGATCTATCTGTTTAGGCTCTCATCTACACTAGGATAATCACTTATTGGGGTGAAAATTGAAGAATAAAACTGAAATTAACCTATACTAATGGAGGTAATACACCAATTATATCTCCATAAACATACTTGAAATTTCATTATGAAGGCATATTACTAAAACTAATCTCAACTCAAGGTTCTTCTAGAAAATGTGTTTCTACATGGAGGTATATTACCATGAATTTCTAAATGTGTATGAATATAAGATCTAATATAAGGCTCTATTAATATTATTCACACTTACTAATCACTTACACTTCATGAGACCTATTAGAAGAGATATTACTTACACAATACATACAAGAGCAGAATGGAAGCAAGGAGAAACAATCATCACTTGTCATCCAAATGAACTACTTGATATAATTAGGCAAAAAATTTAGAGACTATATCAGCTTAATAACTTTATTAAAATTCAAAAAAAAAAATATGTCAAACTATCAGGGATTTGCCTTACCAATTTTGGATGATTTACAATGCCAAAATGGCTTCAATATATAGAACAATATCAGAAAGAGAGAAAGAGTGACATTGGAGAGTTACAATCCCAAGTGTAAAGTCTTTAATACTAGATACAATGCAACATAAGGAGTTATAAAACATATAATGATGTTATCTTGGATAATTTTATATCTAAATCATAACATCCTCCTAAATTTGGCATATAAATACTTCATTGTCCTTCTTGAAACTACTCTTCTTGATGAGGGGTCCACTAACTATCTAGAACTACTTTGGAGATCATTGAAACATATGCACTAACTTGAGAATGTGGAAACATGATTGGTAAAATTCATTATGCACCCCTCCAACTAATAATCATCTCTTTTTCACTTGTTATTTACTTCCCTACAGTAACTCACTAGCCCTCTAGGCCTAAACTCTCACACTTGTCACTAGGGTGACTTGCACATACTAAAGAAAGTTCATTGAATATATGTGAGACACATATTCAAAACTTATTTTTCCTCTACTCTATCAAGTATACCTCAAAAAAACTCAAACCCATACTTCTTATATCCAACTTGGTTGTTGCCTTGCTTTTTACTATTCTATTCAATATTGCCTACAACAATCGGCTTAGTCAAAGAGTCTCCATACATTACTAAGGTGAGAATGGGGTCTGAGGAGTCAAAACACATCTCCACATGCCTTCCACCATTGCTCTCACCCATGTATTCCTTTTTGTACCTTAAAATCACCTTAAATCTTGTAGAAAACATTAAATTTGACCCATCCATACAAGTGATAATATGAAATAATTGAGTGGTGGGGAGCCTAAGAGAGTTCCAAGTAGATCCAAATTATTTTCCAAGCTATTTGATCCCTTCTAGATGCACTGCTCTTTATATCTTTCTCATTATGTTCCTATGAGGGTTTTAGGAGGGTTTTAGGTAGTTTAGGTTCTTAGAAATGGTTCATAAAGATTAGGCCCCTAACCTTTAAACCAATGCCACTAATTTTAATTATATGACCTATCTCAACTCTCCATAAGTTCTCAAGACCCCATGCATTTCATCTATATAGGTGGGAGTGAAATAAGTTGTCTCTCAGGTAGTTAGTTATACATTTTGGATACCCCCAAGATAAATTGAGGCCAAAAATGACCAATCTGGGTTGTCCTCTAAAAAATAGTGAGTCTTATAAACTCTCCATTATATTATTAAATATCTCTCATTTATTTTAAATATCACATGATCATAGGATTGAAGTTAGAAGCCTAAGGTCCATGCCTAGTTTTAGGCTTCATAGGCATAAACTGGGTTTTTTAAGTATGTGACCACCTATGACTAGTCATAGTGACTGTAGGACATCCTCAACACTTATTCAACTCAAATTAAATCCTACACATCATCCCATAGTTCCTTAATACTCTACCATTCATCCTTTTACCATCAATACACTAGGTTTGCAAGTTGTATCACTTATGGGGTGTCTCAGGTCAATTAGCCTAACAGCAATAATGATTATGTACCTACCTTCACATGAGATTCACTAAGTAGTAGGATGATTATGTGAGTGTTTGACTCACCTTTTAGGAGCCATGTGTATACTTTTTTAGGCTTGAGGTATACACTTCATCATTCAAATAGACATCTCACATACCAACCATACACAAGCCTATGTGTGCATTCCTAGATTCAATAAGGCTTAAGAACCTTTGTCCAACCTTACTATGTTAATCCTTGCCTATAGGAATCACATTTAAGTGTGATATTATCACTCTAATAATTATTTATACATGATCATCTCCATCTTACACCTCTTCCTACCAACCAAACCTGCATCTTTTATTAGCTTAAGGCTAGTCTATCTCTTGAGTCAAACTATAGGTGCTCATTAGGGAAGTCAAGATATTTTTTTAGGTGATGATACATGTTTGAGAATTTATTTTCATAGTCTTGGTTTATCCTAAGGTCACTAGGACCATTTCACACCTGAATGGACTTATTTATGCCTTGAGACCATGCAATTATCTCTTTACCATCGATGCACTATAGGTGTTACTTACAATGTTCCAGGTTCATTTTGGTTTTTTAACTATATAGGAGGAGAATTATTTTTTAGATAAACTAAGGTAAACCTTCCCATTATACAACTTTATTCAACTATGAACCTTTCACCTTTCTTCCAATCTATGAACATTTATCTCAAGTATTTGATCCTAGATTGAGATCTGAAGATGTCTCACCATCTCAATAAGTAGATATGAGATCCACCTTGTGGTTAGACCCAAAATTCTAATTTATTTAATATATTTCCACTTTCTCAATGTCTTAGGCCTCTATGGTATTCTCATTTATGTACCTCTCTATCTAGGTCTGACTATAAGGAATTGTCTCACAATTTTGAATACTTAGCCCTCTTATTGAATTGGTAGAATATGTTATGGGCCCTAAAGGTAATGGAGACCTATTATAGAGATTAGAACATGTAATTTAGTTTTCCCACAAATCATTTTCACCTATAACCTCTAATATATACATACTCAATGTGTATTCTACCTATAGATAATAGTGAGGATGCAAGTCCATTATGACCTCAAACTAGATTTTCATGCATGATTAACTGAGATTTAGAAATCACATTACACTATAAGGGTACTCATTAAAATTTGTTTTTAAAAATTCCACTTCACACCTTCACCTACAACCCAACTTAATCCATGTTGAAATATTTTTAGGAACAAACATTTGATCAATACATCTTCATGATTGAGATATACATATTTGTCATTCCTAAGCCTGAACATGGTGTGAGAATGAGATTAAAGGACTCATTTAGAGATTAAGGGTGACATTATCAAATAATGCATACTCATATCTTACTTTGAGAAAATAGAGGTGGCTATGGTGTTTAAAATTTAGCCCCATATTAGACTATCACCCTTGACATCTTTTTAATACAAACCTTTAATGAAGAATATGACCAACATGATCTTAAGGGTTGAAAATAAGTTAATTTACCTTGACATTAATCCACTCACATAAGTATAAACTATAAAACTATAAAAATATTATTATGTAGATAGACAAAACACACAGTCTACAAATGTGAATGGAGTTATGACTGTCTCTTCAAACTTGTACCTTTAGGAAAAGCTTGAAAAATACTTTAGGTGACTTGAGAGGATTGTTGAAGACCGATATAAACTTTATATTTTATAAAACTTGTTGATAAGTGTTGTCATTGATGCCAAGGTGCATCTAGTGAAGATCCGTGGTGAGTGGTCTTTGAGGTATGAGCTTGTGTGATTGATGTGACAAGGAAGCCATTTGATAAAAGAGAAATTGAAAGAAACTTAATGTCTCTTTTATTGAGAGATAATTTAAATGCAAAATAATTTCTCTTCTATTTTTTTATATCAAAGTTTATGTCAAGTTTTAGGTCAGTTTGAAGTTGTCAGTGCTATCATAAAGAGGTATGATGGTTGAGTGAACATTGAAGCATGATTATGAGGCTCTAGCTCTACATGAGGACATGAGAGAATGTTGATTAGAAATATTATATTTCAATAGTAATTTATAAAGAGTTTCCTTATTTTATATCATTGAGGTAAGAAGTTTTTAGTACTAGTTCTTGAGAACAAGGTGTCTTGAGAAGCTTAGACATGGCACTAGTCATGGCATGTAAAGTCTTTATGAGAAGGTATGAGTATGGTGACTTGGTAATATGGATGCATATATGCATGAGAGGTTATATTAGGTTGTTTAATAATTTATGTGATGCATTTTATCACTCGTGAGAGTCTCAGGACAGGCTTACAGGGGTAGGACCTATAGATCAAGTCTGTAACTAGACAACTTCTAGACCCTATCTGGCCTGATGAGGCATCATGATATATTTTCAAGGTAAAAGAAGGATGTGTGGAATTGTTTAATCATGATAGAGGTTTTTTAAGTATTTTATTATGGTGAAGAGTGCATGAAGGTTAGTTTTAATACCTAATGTGGTTTACAAGTCAAGATCTAAAGAGCAAAGAGAGAGAGCGTGGCCTAATGAGGTCTCATGATTAGTTTTCAAGACAATTTTACATATGTAGTCATGTATAGAGGTATGATATGTTTTTTTAATCATTTTCACAAAGTTTAAGGTCATAGTTTGTAATAAAAAGCATGAACATTAGTTTTGAGGTCTCTCAAGTACACAAAATGAAAGCACATAAATTTGAAAAGGACTTTCAGGTGTTTTTTGGCACATGTAACCTTTAAATTAGAACCTAAAATGTTAAGGATATATGGGTAAGGGTCATATATAATAACTATAGGAATTTTTTTGGGGTTTAAAGGGCAATCTTTTATGAACAATCATTAACAGCAAACCCTATGATAAACCTCTTTAAAACCCTAACAAGGACCCAATGTGAAATATATTGTTCAAAATAGACCAAAATGGTCTCAAATGATGATAAAAACTATTGGATAATGTATTCAAATCTCCCAGGTACCTCTAGGTGGTGGTGTTTAGTCAGATGAGATTAAAATTCATAGATATCGGTTTATTTGTAAAGTCTTTATTATAATAGTTAAAATTTGCATTGGTCAAAAAAATTAATTAGATGGAAGATGAATATTGAGACTCATGTTTTATTTCCATGAAGTTTTTTTATAATTTAAATCCCTCAATTGTGCTAAACTAATCACCTAAGTTAGACAATTGCTAATAGGCTTAATGGTAGAAATAGTGAAACCCCCAAGTAGCTGTGAGAAGATGATTTGGAATGTGTTATCATGATAAAATGATGAAAAAAATTTCATGGAAATGTTTTTAAATACTTTTAATATATTTTCATTTTTGTATAAACTTTGGATTTCATGTGTGTGGTGAAAAAATTGCTCACAAGTTGACCTGTCTGGTTCAAATGAGGCAGTGAGTTATAAGGTCATGAGATTGGCTTACAAGACCAATATTTTCCATTTAAACATATTATATTTATATATTATAATGTAATAATTATCTCATCATATTATATAAATTATTTAATATGTCTATACAGGTGTTGGAGGTCTGAGTCATCATGACTAGTCTTCGGGGAAAACTGGCAAATCTGAGTAAGTTGTAGAAGTTTTTATGAGGCTCTATGCCCTAATTTGAAGTAAATAATACACATGGTGTTTTTTTTTGAGACTTTTATATCTTATTAATTATTTTTATAAGGTTTTATATTCATTTAAAGTGGTTGAAATTTTGAATCTAAAATTGCTTGTCTAGTTCTGGTCTGATTGTGGTAAGGTCAAAAGATTGATCTGCAAGACTAATATTTAACATTAGACCTTGTTATTTTTGTATATAATAATGGTATATATATTTAAAATAATATTTTTAAAGTATCAATTTTTATTTAAAGTATTCTTTTAAATGAAGATCAAGTTGTTCGTAACTAGGTTTTGGAGTGTTTTGCCAGTCTTAAGTGGGCTATTTGCAGAGAAGTGTTTAAGTCCTTTTGCCCTGAGTTGTAAAGTATAAATCACATGGTGATGTTTTTATGGTATTGGATATTATAATAAAATTATTTATTTTTATGTTTATTTCTACTAAATATTGTGTTATCTTCAGTTGTTCAAGATAAACATATTTGTGTGTGTGAAGTCCTAATGTAAACAATACTATTGGTGTGTTTCAAGTAGTGGTTAGAGATAAAAAGTGTCATGGAAATAAGATGAGATTATTAGAGGTATATTTTAGTGTAATATTAATTATTACTTACATATTTTATGTTTTAAATTATTCCAAAGAGATCAGAGGGTAATGTGTACTAATGAAGGCCTAATTGAATTAGGTATCCTTAAGGTCTAAAAGAGGTTTTGGGATTTTGAGTCATGGATGACCTATTGTATTGATTTATATATGTATTAAATGTGATATAAGACATATTTAATGGATAATAAAAGTGTTAAAGTGTGTATTTATGACCAAGAGGGATATTATCAAGAGGCTTATACAAATATAAGGCAATTTTAGGCATATTTATGCATGCATGAGCATATGCAAATGAGATAGCACATTGTGAATAGAAGGAAGTATTTTATACCATAATAGGAGTGTATAGGATATTTAATGAATATATTAAAGTGTGTATTCATATGAATATCAAGGTCATATGACCTAATTATTCTTGAAGAGGCCTAATTGAGCGAAGAGGATTTGAAGGCAGTTTGAGAGGGATAAGAGTGTGAAGAGTTGAAGAGGTGGTCATCATCAGTTGGTTGAATAAAAAGGATTTATGAAGGTGGTAAAATAAATTAGGTAGATTATTTGGTTCTGAGGTTGGTTCCTCCTTATAATTGGGTGCTTTTTAAAGCCTATTCGAGTAGGTGCTCGGCTAGTTGGAGTTGGTGCTTCACTAAACTTGGTTTTTGTCTTATAGGAATGTAGTCCATTTGGATATATCTATGGTTATTATTCAACTTTATTTTTTTCCACATATATGATGTGTTCTTATGTTTCATGTGTATGTGGATAAGTGTTTATGTTTGCTAGATATATATATTTTCTCAAATTATTCATGATTACTTAAAGTGAAATTAAAGGAAATATTTTGAAGATTGATTCACCCCCATATCAGTTATTGTGCTTCCAATATTTGGTATCAGATAAGGTCCTTTGAAGTAGGCCTAATATCCTAAAGGAGATCCTAGATGCAAGGATGGATAGTCAACAAGCTCAAGGTGGTTTCTCCACTAGTAAGGCTTTGTTATTTAATGGGACTAATTATGAATTTTGGAGCATCAAAATGAGGACATATCTAATGTCAATGGGCCATGACATATGGCAATCAATTATGGATGGATACACTCCACCTCCTATACCACCAACTAATGCAGTAGGCAATAAGGAAAGTGAGAGCAATTCTAAGGAAATGAATGTCATTTTATGTGGCCTATCAGAGGTAGATTTTGTGTAGGTGATGCACTATGAGTCAGCAAAGGTGATATGGGAAAATTTGAAGACTATCTATGAAGGATACACCAAAGTGAAGATGGATAAATTTTAGACTCACAGGAGGTAGTTTGAAATTTTGAGTATGAAGGAAGATGAGAGCATTGTATCCTATATGTTAAGGGTTAATGAAGTGGTCAATATCATTAAAGGATTAGGAGAAGAAGTGAAAAAGTATATAGTTGTTCAAAAGGTTTTGAGATTACTAACTCCTAAGTTTGATTCTAAGGTGTATGTAATAGAAGAGATGTAATATTTGTACAAGCTAGATATGGATGGGCTTCATGGCATCTTGACTGCCTATGAAATGAGACAAATGAATGAAGACCTCCCAAGAAGGAAGCAACATTCAAAGCTAAGAAGAAGTCACAATATAAGAAGGTTAAGGATGAGTTATGTTTAGATTTTGATGATAATGAACTAATAGCCATGTTTGTTAAGAAATTAAGGTTTGGATCTAGTGAGTAAAAGGGTAAGTTACTTATAAAATGTTTCAACTATGGTAAGATTCATCACTTTGCATCTAAGTGTCCTAACAAGGATAAAATTGAGCATGATGAAGAACATGATGAACATCATGGAGATGATAAGAAGGTCTATAAGCCTGATAAAAACAAGAAAGATTTAAAAAGGTATGAAGGTAGGAAAGGGTCATTTCAGAACAAGAGAAATTTCTATACCAAAAAATATAATAACTCATCTGATGTAAGTGACACATGCACATCTGATAGTGATGATGATAGTAATGAACATAACAACTGTTTGAAATATTGTCATTGATGTCAAAGGTCTAGTATTATCGGTGATAAAGGCCCCATTGCATTTAATGTTGTTTTTAATAAATATATCTTGGATAATATGAGTTAATATTTATTTAATATTAATGAATATATTTTTGGTTGCATATGAGACAAAAGAAGGGCCCATGGAGAAGTCAAAGAGCCACGGGGTAAAGACAAAAGAAGGATGGGATGCATTTTCCCATGAAGAGTCATCTTGGGGAATACCAAGAGTCACCAAGTGAAGACAAAAGAGTAAGGGCACAATTTCTCATGAAGGGACACCTTAAGGAATATGAAAAGTCACCAAGATGAGGACAAAAGATGGAAGGACGTTTTTGGTCATGAAGGGTCACCACATGACTTTTCAAAGGCTTGAATATGAAGGGTCATACAATTTTGGCACCATTTTCCATGAGGATTGAAGGGTCACAAAGGGGGAAGGCCAAAGGTCATTTGGAAAGCTATATATAAAGGCTTGAGAAGCCATTTGTAATATGAGAGATAGAGGTTGATTTGATATTGTAATATCTAGCTTAGAAGAGAAATTGTGAGAGATGAATATGATTTGTATTTGTTATATTTAGCTTAGAAGAGCAAAGGTGAGAGAGAGGAAGGAAATGTTGTATTGATCTATCATTTGTTGAGATAGCAACATTGAGAGATAGGTATGTGATATACACAATGGGGTTGGTGCTCCTGTGGGTTGGTGCTCATGAATTGTTACTGGGTTGGTGCTCAGCAAAGGGGTTGGTGCTCCTGTGGGTTGGTGCTCATGAATAGTAGCTAGGTTGGTGCTCGGCAAAGGGGTTTAAAGCTCTTATGGGTTGGTGCTCATGAATTATAGTTGAGGTTGGTACTCGAAAAAGGGGTATGGTGCTCTTGTGGGTTTGTTCTCACTAATATACTTGAGATTGTTCTCTATGGTTTTTCCCACATTGGGTTTCCACGTTATATCTGGTGTCTCTCTCTATCTTGTGTGATGTTTATTGTTTGAGTTTTATTGCATATCTTGAATGTTTGATTAAGTGGAATTTGATAAAGGGAAAGTTTTATAAGATATATGATATACTAATTCACCCCCCCTCTCAGTATATCCCATGCTTAACAGTTGGTATCAGAGCAGGTTCCTTTAGAAAGGGTTTAACAGCTTGAAGGTAGATCAAAGAAAAGCATAAGATGGCCAAGCAACTAAAGAAGGAGAATCAAGAGTTGAAATCTATGGTTGAGGCTCTTAAATAAAAGGTGTGTATCTTGGATTATAAGTTGGCTATAGAAGTAAAAGAAAATAAGATATTTATTCAGGATCTTAAGAATCAGTTAGAGGTTACAAATTCAATTTTAACATTTAAAGAAGAAGAGTGTAATTAGTTGAAGGTTGAGTTAGGTTCTTTAAAGGATAATCATGAGAAGCTTATAATCAAGGTTGAG
Organism: Torreya grandis; assembly: GCA_037957365.1. NCBI lineage: Eukaryota > Viridiplantae > Streptophyta > Pinopsida > Cupressales > Taxaceae > Torreya > Torreya grandis. The sequence goes on along the minus strand of JARHVA010000133.1, from coordinate 2,293,939 downwards.
AAAGATCATGAAATATTAGTCCAAGAAAAGAAGGATGCAAGTTTTGAAGGCAAATCAAAGAAGCCAATCAGGCAGCCCAATGCTTTCAAGTTTTCAAATTTTTTTCATGGCCGTTGTTTTGTTTGTCATCATGTAGGTCATAGGGCAAGATATTGTATGAGGAGAAGCAATGATTCAAAGGGAGATCTCAGTCACATTCAAGAAAAAGGTATGAGAAATATTGTTTGCTTTTGGTGTCATGAGGTTGGCCATATTGCTAGATTATGTCAAAATAAAGTAAAGAGATATTCAAGGTATGTCAAAGGATATAGAGACCCTAGAAAATATGAGAAAAGACAAATTTAGGTTTGGAGACCTAAAATAGTAAAGGTTGATCAGGTTGAGTTGAAGAGTGAAAATGAATTACTTGCTATAGTAGATAAAGAATCAAAAAGGAAGGATTGTGCAGAATCTCTTGTTACATTTGAGCATGAGCTTTGTCAAGATAAGATAGTTGCAAAAGTTGAGAAGATGAATAACATCATAAGTGATAAGGTTAGTAAGTTAAAAAGGTTAGACAAGCTTAAATGGATTCTAAAATAAAAACACAAGAAGATCAAGGAAGAAATAGAGGAGATGTGGGAATCTCCTGAGATTTATTTCTAGAACCCTTTTGTGTGGGTTGTCTCTTCTAGGCTTCAAGGAGACACTTTTAAGAAAAATTGAAGCATGGTGGATGCTTTTGGGTCTTGGCTATGTTGCATGACAAGAAGGTGAGTTGGTAGATTAATTTGTATATCTTTTGAGGGAATAAATTTTTGAAGAAAATTTTGCATCATTATTATGGTTTGAGGCTATTAGAATGATTCTTGCATATGCAGTGTTTCAAATGATTATGGTCATAAGATATTAGATATAACAGTTTAAAAAGAAAGAAAAGGATACTCATGCAGATTCAATGAAGAAGGATCAGAGTTTCAAAGTTCCATTCATCAAGAAGAAGGTTCAAACATATTCATGGCAAAAGAAACAACTTGAAGATTCTATGTTGGTGCAAACAGCTTTGCATGTAATAAATAAAGATCATCCATGGTTAATTGATAGCGGATGTTCAAGGCATATGATAGGAGATAAAAGTAAATTCATATCTCTAAAGAAGATCAATGGTGGTACAGTGAGATTTAGAGATAAAACCACTGCCAAGATAGCAGGAAAAGGTACTTTGAGTTTAAATTATGGTAGAACTAAGACTAAGAATGTTTTATATGTAAAAGGTCTTAAGCATAATCTGTTAAGTGTTAGTCAAATATGTGATCAAGGATACACATTAAGGTTTCATGCTAAAGGTTGTGAGATTAGAAAAAAAGATTCAAATGAGTTGATTGCAGATGCTTAAAGGACATGGAACAATGTATATGTTTTGTCAGATATCTTCTCAAAGGCACGATCAAAGGATACATTTAAAGATCGGCGAGAGGAGTTAGGAGTAATTTCTATTACTTCTTGCCATTAATGTTAAGCATTAGTTGAGGGGGAGCTAAGTGTTAGCTCCAGGTAGGCCCTTTTTCATTAATGTCAAAGGGGGAGAATAACAGGTATAGGTACACGTGTAGAAAATAGGTATAGGGAACAAGTACAAGTTGCTACAGTAAGGGGGAGTTACTGTATGTTTTCAGATGATAGTATGTGCAGGTGATAGGATGTGGCAGTTTTAGGATTGAGGTTGCCATCAATGACAAAGGGGGAGATTGTTGTAAATATTGTCATTAATGTCAAAGGTCTAGTATTATTGGTGATAAAGGCCCCATTGCATTTAATGTTATTTGTAATAAATATATCTTGGCTAATATGAGTTAATATTTATTTAATATTAATGAATATATTTTTGGTTGCATATGAGACAAAAGAAGGGCCCATGGAGAATTTGAAGAGCCACAGGGTAAAGACAAAAGAAGGATGGGATGCATTTTCCCATGAAGAGTCATCTTGGGGAATACCAAGAGTCACCAAGTGAAGACAAAAGAGTAAGGGCGCAATTTCTCATGAAGGGACACCTTAAGGAATATGAAAAGTCACCAAGATGAGGACAAAAGATGGAAGGATGTTTTGGGTCATGAAGGGTCACCACATGACTTTTCAAAGGCTTGAATATGAAGGGTCATACAAGTTTGGTGCCATTTTTCATGAGAATTGAAGGGTCACAAAGGGGGAAGGCCAAAGGTCATTTGGAAATCTATAAATAAAGGCTTGAGAAGCCATTTATAATATGAGAGATGGAGGTTTGTTTGATATTGTAATATCTAGCTTAGAAGAGCAATTGTGAGAGATGAATATGATTTGTATTTGTTATATTTAGCTTAGAAGAGCAAAGGTGAGAGAGAGGAAGGAGATGTTGTATTGATCTATCATTTGTTGAGATAGCAACATTGAGAGATAGGTGTGTGATATACACAAAGGGGTTGGTGCTCCTGTGGGTTGGTAATCACGAATTGTTGTTGGGTTGGTGCTCGGCAAAGGGGTTGGTGCTCCTGTGGGTTGGTTTTCAACAAATGGGTTTGAAGCTCCTGTGGGTTGGTGTTCATGAATTGTAGCTGAGGTTGGTACTCGAAAAAGGGGTATGATGCTCCTGTGGGTTTGTTCTCACTAATATACTTGAGATTGTTCTCTGTGGTTTTTCCCACATTGGGTTTCCACGTTATATCTGGTGTCTCTCTCTATCTTGTGTGATGTTTATTGTTTGAGTTTTATTGCATATATTGAATGTTTGATTAAGTGGAATTTGATAAAGGGAAAGTTTTATAAGATATATGATATACTGATTCACCCCCCCCCCCTCTTAGTATATCCCGTGCTTAACAACAATAATGAAACCTTATTCATGGCTCTATAAAAAATAATGAGGGTTTCTCAAAAGGGAAAGGCCTTATGGATGATGAAGAATTAGATCAAGAAGAGGCTGAATTGAACCTTGAGGCACAATTAGTGAGTGCTATAGAGAAGTTAAAGTTCCAAATAAGGAAGAATCATAAATTAAAGTCATTAGTTAAGGACTATGAAGAACAAATTAGTTTTTTTTAAGAGAGATTGAGTAACACATCCAAATAGTATTATGAAATCATTAATCAGATTGAAGCACAGATGGAGATAGTCACTGCTAGCTTAATAGCTAAAGAGGAAGAATGCACTAGGTATGGAACGAAAATGGAAACCTTGAAATTTGAGTTGAATCAAGCATCCATCAAGTTGAAGATTTTATGAAGTTTGAAAAGAGTACTAATGCTCTAGATAACATCTTGAGTAGTCATAAGTCTGCAAGTGAAAAGATAGGTCTTTGTTTCAAATAAGACCAAAAGGAGGAAGCTCAAGTCAAGGAAAATGCTAATGAAGATAATAAGGTCAATATAAAAATATTAATTCGACATCTTAATGCTATGAGGTATGCTAATTCATTCAATGGTTAGTGTTTTGCATGCAATCATTTTGGTCATAGAGCAAGAGAGTGTAGAAGACCCTCTAAAAATGAATATGCATGGGATTATGAATGAATCATCAATCAAGAGGTATGAATGAATTTGTTTGTTATAGTTTTCATTATTGTCCCCAAAAATGTCACTCATTTTTGAAACAACCTATGAACTATTTTGGTTCAACAGACCAAAATCCTCTTTTCCCTTTTCAAAAATTGTTCTAAGCATTCAAATTCTTCATTACTCAAGCGTTTTTAGAAATATATGGACTCTACAGGCTTGAAACTATGAACTCTGTAGGCTTAAATATATGAACTCTGCAGCTATGTTTCTATAGACTCAATGTGTTTGAAATTAGTAGGTTCAATAGGTTCAAAGGCTTCTACAGGTGAGTTCAATCAAAAGAACAAGTTTCCAACACTTAGTCATTTTCAAGATTGGTTCATTACCTTGGTTCAACCAAAAGATTTCATCGGCAAGATTCTATGCAGTGTTTGAACCATTAAATAGTTGAACCATTGAACTTTGAACCAAAAAAAGTTCAAGGGTTCAATGGGTTCAAAGTTTCAATGTCATTGGGAAGAGTTAAGCGCTTTGGCAAAGGTTCAAAGTTCAACCGCTTCAAGGTTCAACAGCTTCAAAACACTTATCAAAGAGAAGAAGGCTTAAACCATTGAACCATTGAACCATTGAACCACTTTAGTTCAAAGGTTCAGCGGGTTCAATGGTTCAATAGGTTCAACAGCTATGGTTTAATGCATTTGGTTCAAGAGATGAAAAATACTTATTCAAATAAAGAGATTGAACTGATTGAACCATTGAATCGTTGAACCAAAGTTGGTTCAATCAGTCGGTTCAATCGACAGGTTCAAGGGGCTATCCCAAAGCCAAAGGAAAAAGTGCCCTTATAGAGGGCAGTGAACCAAGCTGAGTGCCCTTATGGAGGGTGATGAACCAAGCTGAGTGCCCTTGCGGAGGGCAGTGAGCAAAGGTGGACACAGGGAATTCCTTCAAAAAAGTTCCTACAACAAATTTGTTAAGGATCATTTCCTTCAAATAAAAAGTTTGAAGGAAAAGCCCAACAGAAAAAGCCCGAAAAGCCAAAACCTGATGGAAAAAGACAAAATGAAGGAATTCCTTTAGACTTTTTGTCTAAAGGAAAAGTCCACCAAAAAAGGAAAAACCCACCAAGAAAATAGAAGCCTGAAGGCTGCCTGAAAGATCTCAAAGGGTAGGTACCCTTGCAGGAGGCTCTCACCAAGAAAAGTGGACCATTTCTCAAGACCCCAAAGGGCAAATTCCCTCTAGGAAAGATCAAACCTCAAAGTGTAGTGGAAGCCACCACGTGTCCCTTACAAAGTGTAGTGAAAGTTGCCATGTGTCCCTTATAAAGTTGAAGCAGAAGCTACCAAGTGTTGTCTACTAGGACACAATTTCTAATAAGTTTCAAAGCTATAGAACGTGCCACATGTTTTATTAAAACTCGGTAGAAGCCACCAAGTGTCAACATCTATAGTTTCTTCCTTTTGTTTCGTAAGGATTGTGGTGGGCCCCGAGTGAGGTGTTAAGTTCAAGCAGAGCATGACAAGTGTCTACATCTGCATGGATCTAAAAGAGTCCCAAATGTTTCTATAGTGTTTCTTGGAGCTTAGTGGAAGCCACCACGTGTCATCTTCCACAAGACTCTCAAAAGGGGTCTAGAGTTTCTATAAGTTAAGCGGATGCTACCACGTGTCCTCACCTATTTTATAGAGGAACATGCCACATGTCACTTGTTGAGATGAACAAAAAGAGGCCAGAGCAAATGGGAAAGGCATGAAGGAATTGCTAAGGAGGATGAAAGGCTCATAGCTGTCAAATTTAGGGCAACCAACTAGCCATTGGCTTTCAAACAATGACAGACCTGAACACGTCAAATTTGTTATAATGAAACAACTGTTGATCCTTGTAGGCTTAAGCACAAACCCTATGAACAAATTCAGCGATCGGCCAAAGAGATAGCCTGAGGGCTCAAATCACACAGATAAGGATGAAATATAGAAAGGAAATAGGGAATGATGGAGAAAGATCAAAAATATCTACGCATGGGATATGTTTCTAGAAGGTGAAGCAGTCCACCAGGTGGACATCAGAGAGTGTGAACATTCAATGGCACAGCCTATTTTTTTGCATTGATTAGAGTGAATAGTTGTGTACACATAAGGAAACACATCAAGTATCCCATATTTAAGACTAACGCCCAATTCTAGCATAGCCCATGGATAGAATTCAAAATGCATTAAAGGCATTGAATGGATCATAAGCCATTTTTGTGAAACAAAGCACCCAAGTCTTTCTTAGAGCACTATATATTGGACTTTCTCTTATTATTTTAATGGATCTCTATCTCTGTTATCAGAAATAAAACTCTAGCCAAATTGAAAGGCATTACTGAGACTTTGAGCTCAGATTTTTTATCATATTTTGGTATTTGAATAAGAAAACAAGTGACTTTCAGACTTTGTGCTAGAATAGCTTGGTTGTTAGGGAAATTGTTCTTATGTCTATTTCCTTAATACACTTTTTGTCCATTTAATTAAATAAGCAAAATTAGTGGAAATAATCAGAAATGTGTCCTGAAGCCAATTATGGAGATAATTTTTGCCCCCACAATTGAATTTAGTGTGTTTTCTTTTTATTCCTGTGTAAAGGATCTTGGGATGACTTTATGCCCTCATTATCCTTCATATTCTATTTCTATGTAAAGGATCTCAGGATGACTTTATGCCCTCATTATCCTTCGTATCTCACTATTGGTAAGTTGAGGTGGAGACTTTGTGCTACATCTCAGTCTGCTAGTTACTACGCCTTTAGTTACTAGTTACTTGTCACTATCTGAAAGAACTCCTATTGTTTCCTGTAAGATCACTTCTGAAAGAAGAGAAGTGCTTTCAGCATTTCACCAAGATTTTCTCCTCTATTTTTTAACATCATCTCTAAAAAAAGAGAGATGGATGGTTTATCCTACCCCTAAGTGTTATTTTTTGCTTATATATATAGTATATAGCTCCTGCATATTTATAGGGAACCTCCCCTTGATGAGAGGAGAGATTTGTCCCATTTTGATGTGGTAAACCTTCACATTTGGCTGACCAATCTTCCTTGTTATGGTTGATCAGACCTATTTTGCTCATTAATATGCTGGTGACAAAATATTCACTCAACAGTTTTTGGTGACTCTGTTGGGGAAGAACGTGCAGTTTGAAGCCTCAAGCTTCAAGCTGAAGCAGTGTCAGTTCTTTTCTATTTTTATTTTTACACTTTGGTAGATCCACACTATACGTGAAGCCAAAGGGCTAAAGGTATTGTTGACCCTATATTTGAGTTGGTACAATAAAGTAATTTTGATCTATTTCCTTCACCATCTCGCCTCCAACAAACCAGGAGCTTTCCTCCTACTAAAGTCAAGTCTCTATTACCAAGTAAAGCCTCCATTTTTGCTATTAATAAACCTTTGTCAATACTTACCCCTATGAGATTTGTTATCCCACCTTTCCATAGTCATACTATGGTAGTTTAAGGCCCTTGGGATAACTCTTTTAGCCCACTCAATTTAACTCCACCTCTACATGAGCTACTACGCAGTTCAAGGAAAAATTTCCATAAGTTCTATGGTGATGGGAAGGTTCATCTTGATGAACATATTTCAACCTTCAGCATAGCCTATGGCATAATAGGTGTGGAGTATGAAGATCTAACAGTCAGGTTGTTCGTGGAAACTTTACAAGGTGCTACTACAGACTAGTTCTATCATTTGCAGGCCCAGACTGTGACTGACTAGAACACTCTCAAAGCCAAATTTGAAGCTAGATTCAAGCCTACAGAAGATGTGCATGCCTTGTTGGTGCAACTCACAAAAATGAAGAAAGAGCCTCATGAACCAATGAGAGATTTCATAGCCAAGTTTGACAAATTGAGGAACAGGATTCCTGTAATTGCTCAGCCAAAACCTAAAAACCTCAAATATTTCTTCATCAACTCTCAGTTACCTGAAGTGAGTTTTTTGCTAAGATGTGCTAGCCAAATAGACCTTGTTGTAGCTCAGGATTTGGCTACTGATGTGTAAGATGACCTTATCTTGGTAGGAAAGATAAGGAGAGATCCTAACAGAGGTAAATCTTCTTCATCTTTTAAATATCCATTTATAGGTACCACTGATCCAATGGTGCAAAAATTGGCAAATGAGTTGTTAGCTCTCAAGAAGCAAATGGTGCAAGGGATATCTTCAGCTCCTTCATATAGAGATATGCCAAGGAGGACATTCCCTAATCAATCATACCAAGGCAATGCTGTTAGGAATCAAGGATAGCTAAATCATCTTCCTCCCCCATAAGGAAAACTTACCATTGAAGCACCCCCAACCAATTCAATAGTTGGATATCTCGAAATAGAATCTGATTTCTCTTTCCAGCCTAAATTGAATCAAGAAAATGACATTTATCTCTTTGCAGAAGGCCAAGAAGAATTAGTTGGTGACTCCAACATTGGTTTCCTAAATTACTAGGATGAACCTAAAAGTGAAGGTAAAGCAGATTATGGATCATATGATGTGTTCACCGAGTCCAAGAATTAGTCAGCCCAGCAAGCTGATAAATAAAGAATAGAGGAACAACCTCAACTAGAAATTTAAATTGCTAAGCATGGAACCACTCTGCCTTTCCAGCCAAAGGACCCAGTGATTACCAGAAAGGTAAGTACATCAAACATCTCTGCACCTTCTACTTCAAATTCATAGCCAATCCTCCCCCTCCCAAAAACCAAAATAATGAACTCCCATATTCAATTCATAGTCCATTTTAGTTATTTGACATAGTCGACCATGTCAAGAAAACTAAAATCCAAATGACTAAATTTTAATTCCTACAAGCCAATCCTGAGCAGTTGGATAGGTTGGTAGAGTGTGTGAAGAATAAAGCCATCCCTATAGGACAAGAGATTAGAAAGGTAACTCATGATCCCCCAAGTAACATGTCCATACCAAATAACCTTGTCATTACTCCTCCTTCTGGCTCTAGGAAAATAGAGCCTTTTTATGTTTCCCTATTGATAAATAGTCACAAATTGAACAATTGCATCATAGACTCAGGTGCATCTAATAACGTCATGCCAGCCAAAGTGGCAAAATCTCTTGGACTCATGCTAACCAAAACCTTTGGGAGATGTTTCTCCATGGAGAACAAACAAGTACCTCTGTTGGGACAAATCAAAGATGCCCAATTTGCATTTACAACATTCTCAGATAAAAGAATCAAGATGATAGTCCTGGTGGCCGATGTCTCAACATCTTATGGCATTCTGCTTAGATGAAATTTCTACAAGGATGTTGGTGGAGAATTGAGCATGGACCTATCTGAAGCAAGTATCCCTATCAAATGCATCATACAGAGGCTACTTCTTGAAAAGGAATCAAAATATGTTGTCACTCAGACATTAACCCCTGAAGCTCAAATTTTATTTGAATCTTTAGACATGGGTAATTATTTCTTGACCACAGAGGATACTCATGTTTTAGTTGATGAAACTTTTGAAAATGATAGTCTAAAAATAGGTTCAGATGAAACAGCAAAAGATGTGAGAGAGCACAGTGCAAACATAGAAGAATTTCCCCTTCCAAGCAAGGAAAAATCTAAGGAAAGATCAATTTTGATGATGTTTGGATCCTAGAATTTGATGGCAGCAATTATTCTACCAGCTCAGGGGCTAGGATTGTGTTGATATCTCCTCAAAGAGATATTTTTCCTTCTTCATACAAGTTGTAGTTTATTAACACCAACAACACAACTGAGTACAAATCTCTATTGCTTAGATTGAAGGCTGCTCGAGATAAAGGCATCAAACTCCTTCATGCCAAAGGAGATGTTGAACTGGTGGTTTGTCAGATAAGGACCTGTATCAAATCAAAAATGAGAGATTATGCTATTACCACAATCTAGTCTAGGATCAAATTGAAATCTTTGATGCTTTCAGCATCTCTACCATATCCATAAAATTCAATGACTGAGCTGATGCACTGGCTATTTTAGCAACCCTCTTAGTTTTTTATCTCGACTTCAAAGGAAATAGGTACACTATCAAATTGGTCTTTAGACCAAGTGTGCCCAATAATGCCAATCATTGGCAAGTGTTCAATGGTGAAAACCAAATCATCACCTTTTTGGAACAAAAAGATAGCTTTAAACATCTTCACTTCAAAGGCAGTAAGCTCTAAAAACTTGAATGAGCTCCTAAAATGAATTCAGATGCAGGTGAAGAATTCCTATAGCTAAAAGGGAATAAAATTTCCAAAGGACTGGTTTCTCTTGAGAAACTATTTGACAAGCACGACGCATTCATCAAACAGCAACAAATAGATTCATGTTCCTCCCAGGGGTTTGATCAAATAAATTTGGGTACCAAGGAAAATCCCAAGATGGTGAACATTGGGAAGTGTTGTACTCTGGAGGAGAAACTCAAATTTACTGACCTGCTTCACCATTACATTGATGTTTTGGCATACTCTTATGATGATATGAAGTCACTCAAGCCTGAGGAAATTCACCATGAAATTCCTCTCAAGGATGATTCGGTGCCTTACAAGCAAAAATCCTGATAGTATAATCCAAAGATATCAGGTACTATTCTGTCTGAGATATAGAAAATGTTGAATGCTAGGATAATTTTCCAAATCCATCATTCCACATGGATTTCCAACATAGTCCCTGTGAAGAAAAAGAATGGTAAAATTTGCATCTGTGTAGATTTTAAGAATTTAAATCAGTCATCTTTAAAGGATAACTATCCTTTGCCCATCATGGATCAAGTACTTCAAACAGTGATCAGCTCAGAGATGTTATCAATGCTAGATAGCTTCTTAGGATACAATCAAGTTAAAGTTGGTGAAGCAGACCAGCACAAGATGGCCTTCACCACACCTTGGGGCACCTTTGCTTATCAAAGAATGCCATTTGGCCTAATAAATGTTGGTGTCACTTTTCAAAGAGCAATGGACCTTACTTTCAAGGATGATATGGGTAAGTTTATTATAGTTTATCTTGATGACTTGACCATCTTTTCTAAGCATCACCTGGATCATATACGCCACTTGTAACAAGTGCTGGAGCGCTACCGCCAAAATGACATTTCCTTAAACCCCAAGAAGTTAGTTTTTATAGAAATAGAGGGGAAACTTCTTGAACACATTATGTCCAAAGGAGTTATCAATATTGACTCACATAGAGTCAAGTCTATCCAAGAGCTTACCTTGCTTACAAGTAAGACTGTTGTTCACTCTTTCTTTGGAAAGGTAAATTTTTTATGAAGGTTCATCCCCAAGTTTGCTGAGAAGACTCAACACATTGTGAATATGATGAAGGGAAAGGCCACCTTTAGTTGGACTAAAGAAGGCAAGTTAGCATTTGAGGATATCAATACTATCATTGCCCACGCCCCAATTCTAGTTTGTTTAGACTACAACAAAGAGTTCACCATATATAGTTATGCTTCTAAACACATGCTTTCAGCAATTCTAGTTCAATAGAATAAAGAAGGTATGGAATCTCACATTTATTTCATGAACTAACCTCTCAAAGCTCATAAGTTGAAGTACTCAAACATGGAGAAGCATGCTTATGCAGTGGTGAAGGTAGTCAAGCATTTCCACTTCTACATCTTGAATTCTCACGCTATTGATTTGGTTCTTGATACCACGGTCAAATCCATACTAACTCAGTAGGATTTTGGGACAAAAAGAGGCAATTGGATTGCAAAGATCTAGGAGTTTGATCTAGTCATCAAGCCAACAAAGATGGTACAAGGAAAAGGCCTATGCCAATTAATTGCTAATAACAAACCAAAAGAAATATAGCATGAAGAAGCAGAGGTGGAAGACACACCGACAGTCCTCTTTGTCTCCACCACAAATGAGTCATATTTAGGTATTACTCATTTCCTTACTTATGGTGAGTGTCATGCTCACCTATCTTACAAAGAAAGGAAGACTAGCAAGTTGAAAGCTACCAATTTTATCTTTTGAGACAACGGCCTATACAAGAGGAGCCTTGATGGAGTGTTCCTTCACTGTGTGGATAAGGAGCAGTAAAGCCAACTTTTGGAATCTTTCCACAATCTAGCCTATGGAATACATTTTTTTGCTCCTATGACTGCACATAAAATTATGTGACCCAGGTATTATTGGCTAACTCTTTTCCAAGATGCATATAAGTGGGTGAGAAAATGTGAATTGTGCTAGCAATTTGTTGGGAGACCCAAGTTAGCTGCCCTACCTCTCAAGCCAGTGGTCATAGAGGAACCATTTCAGCAATGGGGAATTGATTTTATTAGAGTTTTAAACCCATCTTTAAGTGTTAGACATGATTATGTCCTTACAGCAACTGACTACTTCACCAAGTGGGTGGAAACTATTCCAACCAAGCATGTTACTTCAAAATTAGTGTGTAATTTCCTCAAGGAGATTATCATTTCCAGGTTTGGGTTCCCAACCAAGATTGTCACAAATAATGTAGCTTGTTTCACTTCTTAGGAGATTACTCAATTCTATTTTTACTATGGGATCATCCTCTCTCACTTTTCTGATTACTTTCCACAAGGGAATGGACAAGCTGAATCAAGTAACAAGAACCTGATGACTATCATCAAGAAGCTGGTGGATGATAATCAAAGGATGTGGCATAGAGCATTGGTTGATGCTTTGTGGGTAGATATAATTACACCAAAAATGGTAATTTGAATGTCTCCTTTCTAACTTCTTTATGGTATCAATGCTAAAATACCAATTACCTTAGAATTACCAGCATTAAAATTGGCTAAGGTAATTGAAGATCAGACATATGAAAGCCCCCTTGATAAGAGGATCATGTGTTTGACTAAGCTAAATGAGCAGAGAACTATGGTGACAGACCGAATTGCTGCCCATCAAAGTCTAGTGAAGAAGCTCTTCGACCAAAAGACAAAAAATTGTGATTTCTAGGTTAGAGATCAAGTCTTGATGTGGGACAAGAGAAGAGAACCAAAGGGGATGCATGGGAAGTTTGATTCTCTTTGGAGAGGCCTATTTATTATCCATCAACTCAATGGTGATAACAACTTCTTATTGAAATATCAAGATGGCACGCTCTTTTCTCTGCCTTATAATGGGTAGCATCTGAAGCACTTCAACTCTCTAAGTATCAGATAAGTTCACCTATACATATGTATATTTGTATAGTCTTTATTTCTACTTTGTGTTGTTCATTTTTTATTTATTTATTTTTTTGAGCCTTTCATTTTGGGTAGCACGACTCCATATCCCAATGGCATACTTCAAGGCACTAGATATTTTGGTTTCTACTCCCTTTAGTTGTTCCAAGTTTTCAATTGAAGGAAGTTCCCCAATTGAAGCCAGCTATTGTCCCCAAAAATGTCACTCATTTTTTAAACAACCTATGAACTATTTTGGTTCAATAGACCAAAATCCTCTTTTCCCTTTTCAAAAATTTTTTTGAGCATTTAAATTCTTCATTATTCAAGATTTTTTAGAAATCTATGGACTCTGCAGGCTTGAAACTACGGACTCTACAGGCTTAAATCTATGAAGTCTACAGATATGTTTCTATGGACTCAACATGATTGAAATTAGTAGGTTCAAAGGCTTCTACAGGCGAGTTCAATCAAAATAACAAGTTTCCAACACTTAGTCATTTTCAAGATTGGTTCATTGCCTTGGTTCAACCAAAAGAGTTCATCGGCAAGCTTCTATGCAGTGTTTGAACCATTGACCCATTGAACCGTTGAACCTTGAACAAAAAAGGTTCAAAGGTTCAACGTCATCAAAAAAAATTAAGTGCTTTGGAAAAGGTTCAAAGTTCAACCACTTCAAGGTTCAACAGCTTCAAAACACTTGTCAAAGAGAAGAAGGCTTGAACCATTGAACTGTTGAACCATTGAACCACTTTGGTTCAAAGGTTCAACGGGTTCAATGGTTCAACAGGTTTAACGGCCATGTGATTTAATGCATTTGTTTCAAGAGATAAAAAATAATTATTCAAATAAAGAGATTAAACTGATTAAACCATTAAACCATTGAACCAAAGTTGGTTCAATTGGTCAGTTCAATCTGTAGGTTCAAGGGGCTATCCCAAAGCCAAAGGAAAAAGTGCCCTTATGGAGGGAAGTAAACCAAGCTGAGTGCCCTTATAGAGGGTGATGAACCAAGCTAAGTTCCCTTGCAGAGGGTGATGAACCAAGCCAAGTGCCCTTGCAGAGGGCAGTGAGCAAAGGCAGACACAGGGAATTCCTCCAGAAAAGTTTTCGTAGCAAAGTTGTTAAGGATCATTTCCTTCAGACAAAAAGTCTGAAGGAATTCCTTTAAACTTTTGTCTGAATGAAAATCATGGTGAAAAAATCTTGAAAAGCAAAAACCTGATGGAAAAAGATAAAGCGAAGGAATTCCTTCAGAATTTTTGTTTGAAGGAAAAGTCTACCGAAAAAGGAAAAACCCACCGAGGAAATAGAAGCCCGAAGGCCACCCAAAAGATCTCAAAGGGTAGGTACCCTTGCAAGAGGATCTTGCTAAGGAAAGTGGACCATTTCTCAAGACCTCAAAGGGTAGGTTCCCTCTAAGAAATATCAAACCTCAAAGTGCAGCAAAAGCTACCACGTGTCCCTTACAAAGTGTAGTAGAAGCTACCACGTGTCCCTTATAAAGTTGAAGTGGAAGCTGCCAAGTGTCGTCTATTGGGACATTGTTTCTAATAAGTTTCAAAGCTAAAAAATGTGCCACATGTTCTTTTATAACTTAGCAGAAGCTGCCAAATGTCAACATCCACAGTTTCTTCCTTTTGTTTCATAAGGACTGTGGTGGGCCCTAGGTGAGGTGTTAAGGTCAAGCAGAGCACGACAAGTGTCTGCATCTGCATAGATCCAAAAGAGTCCTGAATGTTTCTATAGTGTTTCTAGGAGCTCAGTGGAAGTCACCATGTGTCATCTTTTTTAGGACTCTCAAAAGGGGTCTAGAGTTTCTATAAGTTAAGCGGATGTTGCCACATGTCCTCAACTATTTCATAGTGGAACATGCCATGTGTCACTTGTTGAGATTAACAGAAAGTAGCCAGAGAAAATGAGAAAGACACAAAGGAATTGTTAAGGAGGATGATGGGCCTATAGCTATGAAATTTAGGGCAACCAACTAGCCATTGGCTTTCAAATAATGATGGACCCGAACACATCAAATTTGTGACAATGAAATAACTGTTGATCCTTATAGGCTTAAGCACAAACCCTGTGAACAAATTTAGTGACCAGCCAAAGAGATAGCCCAAGGGATCAAATCACATAGATAAGGACAAAATATAGAAAGGAAAGGGGGAATGATGGAGAAAGATCAAAAATATCCATGCATGGGATATGTTTCTAGAAGGTGAAGAAGTCCACTAGGTGGACATCAGAGAGCACGAACATTCAAAGGCACGGCTTATTTTTCTGCATTGAGTAGAGTGAATAACTAAGCACACATAAGGAAACACATTAAGTGGCCCATATTTAAGATTGATGCCTGATCAAAATTTAAAATGTTTTAAAGGCATTGAATGCATCATAAGTCTTTTTTGTGTAATAAAGCACCCAAGTCTTTCTTGGAGCACTATATATTGGACTCTCTCTTATTATTTTAAGGGATCTCTCTCTCTATTATCAAAAATAAAACTCTACCCAAATTGAAAGGCATTATTGAGACTTTGAGCTTAAATTGTTGATCATATTTCATTATTTGAATAAGAAAATAAGTGACTTTTAAACTTTGTGCTAGAATAGCATGGTTGTTGGGGAAATTGTTCTTATGTCTATTTTTTTAATACATTTTTTGTCCATTTAATTGACTAAGTAGAATTAGTGAAAATAATCAAAAAAGTGTCCTAAAGCCAACTGTGGAGAGACTTTGTGCCCCCATAATTGAATTTAGTGTGTTTTCTTTCTATTCCTATGTAAAGGATCTTGGGATGACTTTGTGCCCTCATTATCCTTCGTATTCTAATTCTTTGTAAAGGATCTTGGGATGACTTTGTGCCCTCATTAACCTTCTATCTCACTATTAGGAAGTTGAGGTGGAGACTTTGTGCTACATCTCAGTCTGCTAGTTACTATACCTTTGGTTACTAGTTACTTGTCACTATCTGAAAGAACTCCTATTGTTTCCTATAAGATCACTTCTAAAAGAAGAGAAGTGCCTTCAACATTTTCACCAAGATTTTCTCCTCTATTTGTTAACATTGTCTCTGAAAAAAGAGAGATGGATGGTTTATCCTACCCCTGAGTGTTATTTTTTGCTTATATATATAGTATATAGCTCCTGCATATCTATAGGGAACCTCCCCTTGATGAGAGGAGAGATTTGTCCCCTTTTGATGTGGTAAACCTACACATTTGGCTGACCAATATTCCTTGCTATGGTTGATCAGACTTATTTTTCTCATCAGTATGTTGGTGATAAAATATTCACCTAACAGTCATAATTTGGGACACATTGCAATATTTTGTCCTAATAAAGGTATAAGGCCATCAAGTTAAAACAAGAGGTTTGAAGCCCCTAGAGTTCAAGAGAGAAGGAAATTAAATGTGTGGAAACCAAAGATAGTAAATATGAGTCATGATCAGTATATAAACCCAAGTGGATTGTTTGTTATGGTAGAGAATACTTCAAATAATAAATCAAGTCAATAATGTTCATTATCAGCTTAGATTGTTGACCACGCAGATGATGCAGAGGTCAAGCCAAAGAATCTAATCAAGCCTAAAATAATCTTGAAGGATACTCAATATTATGGGATCATGGAGATATGAGAATCTCTTGAGTTTTTGTTTTTTTAGTTCCCTATGGATAAGGGTGACTCTATTAGACTTCATAGAGACACTCTTAAGTTAGTAGAAGCATGATACATGCTTAGTTTGAGGGAGAGCTATTTAGGTTGTTCTTAAGCTTAAAGTGTAGTTTTTTACAAGCATATAATAGTTTATAAGAGTAGTTTCCAAAGAGGTAAAATTAGTGGTTATATAATTTGTAGTATGTATGACCCTTTATCATTAATTTCAAAGGGGGAGAAAGTTCAAGAAGGAAGATTAACTAGATTGGGAGAGATGAGAGTGATCAGATTGAAGAAATTTTTACCATCAATGACAAAGGGGAAGTTTTTTTAGAAGTTTTTTCATTTATGTCAATGTTGATGTCATTTATGTCAAGGTACATCTATTGAAGATGCATGGTGAGTGGTCTTTGAGGTATGAGCTTGTGTGATTTATGTGACAAGGAATCCATGTGACAAGAGAGAATTTGAAGGCAACCTAATGTCTCTTTTGTTGAGATAGAATTTGAAGGCAACCTAATGTCTCTTCTATTGGTTGATGTCAAATTTTATTTCAAGTTTTAGATCATCTTGAATTTTTTAATGTTTTCACAAATAGGTATGATGGTCAAGTGAGCATTGAAGCATGATTATGAGGATCTAGGTCTACATAAGGACATGAGATAATGTTGATCAAAAAGAGACTATTATAGTGGTGTGAGAGTGTTGTATGAAGAGTGTTCTTGTTTTATATCATTAAGGTAAGCATGTTTGAGTACTAGTTCTTGAGAATAAGGTGTCTTGAGAAGCCTAGGCATGACACTAGTCATGGCATATAAAGTCCTTATGAGAAGGGATGAGTATAGTGACTTGGTAAGATGGATACACAAAAGCATGAGATGTTGTATTAAGTAAATTTAACATTATGTGAGGCATTTAATCACTCACGAGAGTCTCAGGGTGGGCCTATAAGGGTAGGACCTATAGATCAAGTTTGTAACTAGACCACTTCTAGACCTTGCCTAGCCTAATGAGGCACCATGATATGTTATCAAGGCATATGAAGGATGTATGGAATTTTTTAAGAATTAGATAGGTTGATTTAGTATGTTAATATGGTGGATAGTGCATGAACATAGTTTTAAAACCTAATGTGGTTTATAGGTCAAGATCTAGAGAGCAAAGAGAGATCATGGAATAATGAGGTCTCAAGATCAGTTTTAAAGATAAGTTTGCATATGTGATCATGGATATACATATGATATGTTTTTTCAATCATGTTCACAAATTTTTAGGTCATGTTTTTTAATAAAAGTCATGAAAAGTGATTTTAAGGTCTCTCAAGTACATAGAATGAAGGCATGCAAATCTGAGGACTTTCAAGTGTTAGTTGTCACATGTAACCTTTGTATGGGAACCTAAGATATTAATGAGAGATTTTGAATGGTCCTAGATAATAACTATAGGCATTTTTTCTAGATTTAAGAGGTAATCCTTTATAAACAATTGTTAACACCAAAACCTATGTTAAACCTCTCTAAAACCCTAACAAGGACTTGATGTGAAATATATCATTCAAAATAGCTTATAATGGTCTCAAATGACTATAAAAAAAAACTATTATATAATGTATTAAAATCTCCCAGGTACCTCTTTGTGATGATTGTTATTCAAATGAGAGAGAAAATACATAGATGCAAGTTTATTTGTGAAGACTTTGTTGTAGTAGTCAAAAGTTGCATTAGTTAAGAAAATGAAAATTATGGAGGATGAATATTGATACTCATGTTTCATGTCCATAAAATTTTTTGGATAATTTCAAGCCCTTAAGTGTGGTAAACAAGTCTTCTAAGTTAGCCAATCGCTAATAGGCCTAATAGTGGAAAGAGTGAAAAGCCTAGGTAGTAGTGAAAATATGATTAGGAATGTTTTATCATGATAAAATGATGAAAAAAAGTGAATGGAAATGTTTTTTAGTAATTTTAATATATTTTAATTCTTAAAATAATCTTTATAGGTCATGTGTGTGGTGAAAAAATTGCTCATGAGTTGACTTGTCTAGTTTAGATGAGATAGTAAGATATAAACTCATGTGATTGGCCTACAAGACTAATATTTTCCTTTTGACCATATTATATTTATATATTATAATGTCCTAATTATCTCATGGTATAATTTACATGCATTATAAATCATTGATTATTTATATACAGGTGTTGGAGGTCTAAGTCATCATGACTAGTCTTTGGGGAAAATTGCTAGTTATGAGTGAGTAAGTTGCAGAAGTGTTTTTGAGGCTCTATGCCCTAAGTTGAAGTATATAATCCACATGGTTTTATTTTTTAATACTTTTATTTCCTATACATTATTTATACAAGGTTTTATATGTAGTTAAATTGGTTGAAATGTTGAATCCAAAATGGCTTGTCTAGTTTTGGTTTGACTGTGTGTGGTAAGGTTAAAATATTGGTCTGCAAGACCAATGTTTAACATTAGACCTTATAATTTTTATATATAAGATTGATATATAGATTTAAAATAATATTTTTAAATTATTATTTTTCATGGGAATTTTTCTTTCAGGTATTTAATATCAAGTTGTTCATGATTGGTTTTTGGAGTGTTCTAGTAGTCCTGAGTCGGCTCTTTGCAGAGAAGTGTTTGAGTCCTTTTGACCTAAGTTGTGAAGTATAATTTACATGGTGATTTTTTTAAGGTCATGTAGTTTTTATTAATATTATTTATTTTCATGGTTTTTTAGGCTAAATATTTTTTTATCTTTAGTTTTTCAAGACAACCCTTTTTGTGTGTGTGAAGGCCTAATGTAAATAGTATTATTGGTGTGCTTCAAGTAGTGGTTGAAGCTAAAAAGTGTCATAGACATAATATGAGATTATTATGGGTATTTTTTAGTTTAATATTAATTTTTATTTCCATATTTTAATTTTAAAAGTGTTCTAAGGAGATCAAAGGGTAACGTGTACTAATGAAGGCCTAATTGAATTAGGTTTCCTTATGGTCTAAAAGAGGTTTTGGTACTTAAAATCATGGGAAACCTATTGTAATGATTTATATATGTATGAAACATGTTATAATACCTATTTAAATAATACAAGTGTGAAATTGTGTATCTATTACCAAGAGGGATATGAACAAGAGGCTTATATAAATACAACATAGTTTTAGGCCTATTTATGCATGCATGAGAGTATGCAAATTAGATAGCACATTATGATAAAAATGAGGTATTTTAGACCATAATAGGATTATATAAGATATGTAATGAATATATTAAATTTATTATTCATATTAATATCAAATTCATATGACCTAATCAGTCTTAAGGAGACCTAATTGAGAAAAGAGGCCTAGAAGGTAGTTTGAAAGGGATAAGAGTATAAAGAGCGGAAGAGGAAGTCATCATAAGTTACTTTAGAAATAAGGAGTTTTTAATGTGATAAAATAAATCAGGTGTTTGAGTTGGTACTAAGTCATCTATGGGGTTGGTGCCTCCTTACAAGCAGGTGCTTTCTAAAGCCTAGTCAAATAGGTGTTTAACTAGTTGGGGTTGACACTCCATGTGAAGTTGGTGTTTTAATAAACTTGGTTTTTGTCTTATAGGACTATATTCCATTTTATTTTTTTATTTATTTCCCTTGAGGTTTTCCCACATATATGATGTGTTCTTATGTTTCATTCTTATGTGGATAAGAGTTTATGCTTATTATATCTATATGTTTACTTGAATGATTCATGATTGATTAAAGTAAAATTAAAGGAAATATTTTTAATAATAATTCACCCCCACCTCATTTATTATTATTCCAATAAAATATTCCACCATTATGCCTAGAAACCTCAAGAAAGACCCCTATCATGGTTGACTAGCTAATTTAAGACCCTTAACTTCTTAATGATTGTTCATATAGATAAGGAGATGAATATAATAACCAATGCATAAATTTTGAATCTGACCAAGACTACAATAAATTTCAAAATTTTCAATCTCCCACCTTCTCTCTCATGTCCGTACCATCCACTTCAATTTTGCCTATGTGAGCTTGTGAAGGAGTTGATAAGAAAGATATGACATTTTTAACTTTTTATGACCTTGTAACTAATTTAAAATCACTATAATAGACATAAAAACACTTGGTCATTATAAAAACCTAATTTATCTACATATTCTCTCTCCTCCCACATTGTACTTACTTGAGAAGCCTCTAAAACTAACTTTTCTTGCCCATATTTGACTTTTCTTGACTTGAAACTCTTTGGTCCATACCATGACATATTTTAAGACCCATATTTCCCTCAATTTACCTTTGACACATTTTTCAAGGCACCACAAATAACTTTTTTAACCCTTTTTAATTTAGGAGACTCAAATAGACCAAAACACATAAAAGAGACTTACCTTAATCTTTCCATATTTACCTTAATAAATGATAATAAGGTATTTTGGACCCAAATAGGACCTTATAAATATCTTAAAGTTAAAAAAATTTCCTATGGGGGTCCTATTTTGACCTAGGGAGTCAAAACTTAATAACAAATTGGTGACTCATAGGGATAGCATGCTTGTTATGTTAAGGACCAGTTGCCTTATCCTTTCATTTGGAAATGGAGACACTCATATTTTGAATTTGACACTTATATTCCTTTAAAAATAATACAAACTCACACCACCACACAATAATAAACAAACACATAAAACAATATAACAAGACACACACATGTGATATCTAAGCACTTAGGGAAACACATAAACAACTCACACCAAACAATGTGCCCAATACTTATGGAAAACACACACCTATCCTAATATATACAAGACCTCAAAACACTTGAGGTGAAGGACTTATTTTTTACTTTAACTAAGGTCAAAGATAATTTTTCTAGAATCATTGTTTCTTTATGACAATAAACCATCATATGATGAATGTTTATCAATGAAAACTTGATTATGAAGATAATCAAATGACTTACTATTTTTGTAGCCTCTAAAAACTACAAGTGTATCACTTGGAACTCTCGTGAACACTCAATTTAGCTTTCCTAGATGATTATTTGACTTTTCACCTTTATTGAGCTTTATCATGTCCATTTGGCACTCCTAAATCTGATCATGAGTCATGAAACCCTTCCCAACTTCAAATGTATTTGAATCATGATATGTTTGTTGTTGGAAGTCATCAAGGTTGTCTTCTGATTTAATAAACACTTTATGGTCTACCAAAGTTGTTTTCCACTTCATATACATCCCATTCTCTTCTTTATGTTCATTAGGTACATGATTGACCACATCATTAGGTCTATATTCCTTTTGAATAGTTACAGACCTACTTACCTTTTCAAACTTTTGCATTATGGCATTGAATTATTTCCACATATCACCTACCTTTTCTTGAGGTTTATGATCATGAATATTCTCTTATTTTTCAAGTATAACTAAATATTCATGAGGAATATCATGCTCTATTACAATTAGAATATTAACATCATCATCCATGTGTAAAAGGTAGTTTCCCTATGTAGCCTATTTTAGAGTGTCATCAGAATTTACCTCAAGAGACCCATCACAATCTTTATTGAAGATGTATGTACCAAGTCTTGTTTCTTTAATATGTTCATATAGATCAAATTCATATTTCTCAACTCTCCATTTATCAAGGTATAAGTTATTTATTCCATCAAGAGGTGTTAGAGGTTCTTGATCACTAGGATGATCTTCTTCATCATTGATATTTTGAATCATGTTTGATGTTTAAGTCACATATGGATCTACATGAAATTTAGATAGTGATTCAAATTTGATTGATACTTTAGCACCATACCTATTCCTAAATTCCATATAGAACTAATCTAAAATCAAGTATCCTCCAATATTAGCAGAAAAATCTATTGATAATCAAAGGGCAAAGTGAGGTGGCACATCCACAACCATAACATCTTGATAAATAGTGAAAGTAGGGAAAGCATGAAGAACAAGTTTCAAACCTTTGATTATGCCAATTGTCTTGGCATCTGACCCATCCAGTTGTAACACTCCATTGGAATGAGGATCATACTTTAAATTCAACTTATCAACTACTTGCTTGGGTATGACTAAAGTACTTACTCCACTATCAATCAAACAATTGTGAACCAAATCATCTCCAATGATGATAGAGAGATAAAATAGAGGTTTATCTACTTTCTCAATTTTGTTTGGTTATCCTTCACTATGTTTCAATGTGTTTTTCAAGGCTACCCCTTTCCCAATAGGATGTTTGGTTTCCATGTTGAGTTTGGACATCTCTTATTTGATTAGGTCTTCTTATCTAGGCATTTCTAGTGGATCCCACATTGATAAACTTACATGATCCTTCTTCATTTGCTCTACAATGTTAGTGAAATAGCCACTAACCTTAGCTTGTCCACTAATAGTAATAGTGTTGCCTATGACTTGATAATTTTGAGGTATGAAATAACTCTTATAATTATGAATTATTTGATCTACTTATACATTTGGGATTACATTAAACATACCTTCCTAGCCCCTTAAATCTCTTTAATTGCCTTTCTCTTTGACCTTATGTTTGCAGCTATAGGACTTGATTCTTTGCTTGATTTCCCTTGGTAATTCATATCACATGAATATTAGTATTTAAAATTGACTAAATTAGGTTCCACTTAAGCACTTTATCCATTTTTCTCTCCTCTACTAGGTACCTCAGCTTGAGTCATGGTTGGCATTATTCCCAAATATGCCATGAAAACTTGATTGAAGGACCCATTGGCATAGGTAGATGGATCATGAGTTTGATCCCATGGAGGATGACATTAATTATCTTAATCAAGGTTTTTTTATTATAAAATAATGATTTTTAGGTGGAGTAAACACTATAATTATAACCATTATATGATTTTCCTTAAACTAGCTACCCTTGACTTGAAGATGACCTTGAAAGGGTGGTTTATTGCCTTGATAGTTTGGATAGGACTAATTATGTTGATAGGGGTTACGTAAAGGTCTCCATTACTATTATTTTATGATCTCCTTTAGACCTAAAATATCTTTCTCAATAGCCTTCACTCTTTCTACCTCATTAGATTTACTTGATTGACTAGGGGTAGCTGGCTTATGTTTTGGTATAGGGATGGGAGCAACAATAGGTGTAGAGGTTTGTAAATTAGGGAATAGAGGCATAAGGGTTCTTGGATAAATATTCCTACCCTGAATCAAATAGTTCTCAGCTCTAATAGCCACTTCATAGGCCTTAGGTAATGTATCCCCTCCCATAGATTATACCATCATAGAAATATCACTTTTAAAATCCTTAAGATAATAAAGGAAAGCATGATGTGCAGTAGGTCTTACCAAGATTGGGACCCTATCCCATGTCTTTTGAAACCTTGTGTTGAAGTCTTGAATAACTTCTTTAAGTTCTCTCTTTATGTTGATTAGTTGTTTAGTCAGTGATAAGTTGTCACTCTTATCCTCAAACCTTCTCCTCAAATCATCGCCCAATTCATCCCATGTAGTGATAGATTCAAGATCCAAAGTAACATACCAATAATTTTCCTTCCCTTTGAAATAAATAGCTAAAAAACTAATGGCTATATTATCCTCAATGATATGATGTATATTGCAGCACTTGGCAATGTTTCTAATGTGTTCAATAAGAGTAACAGCAGTCTAACCTATGTATGAAGGGACACTTTTGAGTGCTGATATGGGAATGTCATCATAATGGGAAAGTACTAGAGGACTATAGCCATTGAAATCAATAAAAGATAGGTTCCTTTCCATGATATCTTTAGGATTTTTCAATATTAGGCCAATCAAAATCTTTCTTATAGGTTTATGAGCAAGGTAAGATCTCTTTAGGTAAAAATGGGTGTTAACAAATCTATTTGCTTTAACTAAATAATAAGGAATCTCTTGGAAATAAAAAGGAATGCCTTTAGTATAATATTTTGTATTTACCTTAGGTATGAAATATTGAAATGTTATTCAACCAAGAGTTAATTTTTGGAGTCACTAGATATTGTAGGAAGTAGACTATTATAGCTTCTTTATTATCAAGACTAGCATCCATCTTGAAAACCTTCTTGGACCACATGTCCCACTGGGCATGCCAAAATTGTTATATCCCAAATTTTTACCCTAGATAATTCAATCAAACCTTTTCAAATTTGGTATAACATAGAACTATCTCTAAATATAGGTAGATTGTTATAAGTGATATATATCTAGATTATGGGCTAGTTCCCCTTATATATTTATTTAGGCTCTCATCTACACTAGGATAATCACTTATTAGGTGAAAAGGGAAGAATAAAACTAAAATTAACCTACAAGAATGGATGTGACACACCAAGGATATCTTCACAAACATACTTGAACTTGCACTATGAAGGCATATTACTAAAACTAATCTCAACTCAAGGTTTTATTAGCCAATTTTCACACCCAGTTTTGTGTCTTTCATTTTGGCTAAGTGTAGTGTTCCTTATTTGTTTATCCCCACAACAAAGTGTCAAGTGTTTTTTCCTTTGGAAGCTTTTGTTTGGTCTTTTTGTAAGTTTTATTTTGGTCTTTTTTGTCAAGTGTTATTCCTTTTGGTAAGGTTTTGCTTCGGGTTTTTTATCCAAGTATCAAAGGAATTGTTTTGGACTTTTTGTTCATAAAACAAAAAGTTAGAAGGAATTGGTCACTTACAAGATTTCCAAAGGGTCTTTTCTCATGAAAATGTCCTTTGAAAAAATTTGAAGGGTACATTTCAAGATTTTTGAAAGGCATCTTCAAGATTTTTGAAGGAAAAGTGTCCTTTGTAATTTTTTTGAAGGGTTTGTTCTTTCAAGGAATTAGTTCATTTCAAGTTTTTTGAAGGGTACATTCCAATATTTCCAAAGTAAATGTCTCTTGCACTTCTCTGAAAGAATTATTCACTTCATTTTTCCAAAGGAATTATTTTAGACTTTTTGTTCAAAACAATCTTTTTGAAGGGTCATTTCTCAAGTGAAGGGACATTTTCAATATTTTTGAAGGGTCTTTTCTTGAGAATTGATCACTTCATTTTTTCCAAATGAATTGGTCACTTTCAAAAGATTGAAGCAATTGGTCCTTTTCAGGTTTTCTGAAGGAATTTTTTCTCATGGAAGTGTCCTTTTTTTTTAAGGAACACCTTGCAAAAGTCCAAAGGGCCATTTCTCAAAAAAAGGGACACTTTCAATATTTTTAAAGGGACACCTTGCAAAAGTATAAAGGATCATTTCTCAAATAAAGGGATGCTTTTAATCTTTCTGAAAGGACACATTCAAAAAGTTTGAAGGGTCTTTTTCTCATGCAAGTGTCCAGTTCAATATTTTTTTAAGGGCATGTTCAGAAATGAAGGGGCACTTGCAAAGGATCCAAATGAGCTTTTTTGAAAGAAAAGGTCCAAGGCAGGAAGGAATTATTTCAAACATTTTGTCTAAAAAAAACTTTTTGAAGGGATATTTCAAGAATGCCAAAGGGCATGTTTAGGATTTTAGAGAGGTGAAATGAAAATACCAAAGGTTTATTCTCAGCAAAAGTGTCCTTTATAAAAAATTTAAAGGGACACTTGTAGAAAGTCCAAAAGAAAGATTGTTTCAAAGAAAAGAGAAGGGGCCTGAGAGGTTAATTCTTTAAGAGAAAAGGGTCCACATGAAAATTGTTTTAGAATTTTTGTTTGAAACAAAAAGTCTAAAGGAATGGTCTCAGTAGAGTGATAGCTATATGGATGTCAACTTCAAGGTGATGAGAAAGCCATTGGTGTTTAAATAGTGGGTCCCAAGCAGATGCAAATGAGGCTCATCTCACCATTGATCAAATCATGATCCACATCATTTTTTAATGGCCAATCAAAGGAATAAAAGGTTGAGGAGATTTTTAGGATCTGAGCATTCAACTTGGTCAAGCTAGAATGAGTTTTTATAGGATTCTAAAAAATGCCATGAAAACATACATGTAGACTTCAGGTGGTTGCCTCTCCAAGGCCAAATAGAATGAAATTGACTCTTTCCTATGTCGTTACACACCTCAGCAAGCTAGTGAGAAGCTATTATCATCAAGAAAAATCTACAAAAAGTGGACTCTAATTTTCATAACTGATTGATGCCATTACTCAGCTTGAAAATATCTTGTTTTTCTAGTGCAACCATTGGGAAAGCATCTTTGAAGAGCAAGCTAGCCGTGTAACCACTTGAGGTGACATGGATTAATTGGATCTCTCAAATGAGCATCATTGGCAAAGATGATTATAGATAAATATGGAGAATCCTAACAGATTGATTCCTCTTACTAGTGCCAAAGGTCTCCTCCTTTCACTTTCTTTTTGCTATAAATATAGCCCTTGGGCTAGTGCAAAAATAACCACATAGTGTATGGTGAATCCCTACTAGATGGATATCACATTTTGCCTTTAAAGTATTAATACTAGTCTATTTATTTTAAATTTTTGAACAATTGTCTAAGCATGTAAGTGATGTATAGTGATAACAAGTGATGATTTTCCATCCTTTTGTCCCCTTATCCTTCATGTCTAAGCAAGATTTCTTGGTCTAATAGGTCATGTAGATTGTGTCTAAGTGTGTTAAATTATGGGAAGTGTATGACTATTTCTAGAATGTGTAATTTGCCTTTCAGTTAATTTACCTTGTGTTGTGTTATGCATCTCACCTCTATATTGAAATATTTATGTTAGAATCCTTAGAGCTTAAAAGTGGTCTATGCATTTCATTGTATTGTGAATAAAAATATGATATCCACATGGAAGATAATCTTGGTGTATCACCACTCTTAGAGTAGTTTTTCCTTTTTTGTAATTTCCAACTCTTTTCCTTTCAATAAAATTGGTTTAGATAGAAGTTATTTTGTAGAGATACATTTAGGGAGCTAGCCCTTTAATTCTAGAGGTTAATTTCCTCTATAGGTATACCCACATCCTTGGAAATGTTCCAACATTGCCAAAATATATAAGAGACCTAAACACTCTCTTCTAGGGTGCAATATTTGGAGACAACAGTTTTGGCATGCCTAATGGGACAAATTATTTACATGTCAAGGTGAATGTTGGTCTTGAAAAGCCTAAGGTTATAGAAATATTCATAATCCAGCATTTGGTGACTCCAAAAGGTGAGAATATCTAGTTGTAGATCAATTTTCCCACATTATACTTCATGGTCCTCACTAGGTCATCTAGGATTTTTGATCAAGCCCCTTTAGCTGAAGCTCTTCTTGAAGAAAAACACCCTAAACCATTCCTAATGATTAGAGATCCTAGATAAGGAGTTTTTGAAGAGGAATAAGTTGAAGAGATAAGAAATCAAGAAGAAAGAGGAGAAATGGATAGGAATCAACCTTTCCTAACCTTCAACACCAAAAATCCAATCGACCTTCTTACATATGACCCTATTCCTCCAAATGCTACCAAGAGTCTCCCTAGTTTTAATGGAGAGGGTCCTATTACCCCATCTGAACATATTAGGGACATCTCAAATTTTTTTAAATTCCATAATTTCACCCAAGCCAACATAGCCATTAGATTACTTACCATGTCTTTAAGAGGTAAGGCACTTGACTAGTATAGGACTTTGGAAGGTGGTTGCATTATAAGTTGGGATGGATTTTGGGAATTATTGGTAACTAGATTTGAGAATAAGAGTGACCATACTTTTTTGATCCATCAGCTAAACATGATAAAGATAGGTCTTAATGAATCCATGGGAAATTTTAATAAAATATTTCAAAGGACATGGCATAGGTTGCCACCTGTCATGAGACCTCCTCTGAGCTTTGTGTTCCCCACTTATCTCAAGGGTATTAGTACTAATATGGTGGTGATGTTATGGTTAATGGGAGGATTCACTCTACCAGATGCATATAAGATAGATATTAAAGCTAAGAATATCTTGATACAAGCTATAAAGCTACCTCTAAGAGTTTCCATACCTTTTTTGTATCATAGTTTGATTGAAGCTCCAAGCATAGCACAAGTTCTTAACACCAATTTCAAGCTAAGAACCTTTCCTAAGAAGATGGATAATGTTGTGGATAAAGATGAAGATATCTGGTCATTAGGAGATTAGCTCAAGTAAGTTCAATTCCAAGCAAGTGTTCAACCTAACCCTCAATACTATCCTCAATAAGGCTATAGAGCTCCAACCCAATACAAATATCAATGAAGAGGACAAGGTCAACAAGGTTTCAATAGGCTTCCCAATGCCTATAATCCTAATTCTACTCCTTTCACCAAGGTTGTCATTTTTATGCATGTTAACCTAGTATGAGGGGAGGATCATTTGGACCAATGGGGACAACCTCAAGGTCAATTTATGCATGATGGTGGAGAACATGACCAATATTTGGTGTAAAAATAAGAATCTACACCATACATGACATCAAAAGAAGTGAATCCCATGCAAAGGGATATTCATGGAGAAGGTAGCAGCCAAAATGTAGGTATGATGAACTTTTAAGTGAAAGATTATTGTGTTAAATCAAAGCACATAAATTATAGCCAACACAAGATTGAAGAAGAGATCTCTGAGAGATGTCTCAGGAGTACATGTGACTCTAATTTATGCCTTTCTAAGGCCACAAAGTTTGAATCCTAGTGCAATACCTACTACCAGTCATGCTCTTTGACAAATTCAAAGTATAAGGTTGTCAAGCCTACCATGTAGTAGGTTTAGACTCCCTCACTACCTTTTAGAATGCAATAAAAGGTGAATACTTCCCCTCTAAACATTGTTTATTCTTTAAATATTACCAAGACAAGCATATCTCTTTAGGAAGTCTTGCATATGCCTGGTCAAAAGGAGCTCTTACAAGAACAACTTACGAGCATTCATGTAGCCCCTAAAACTTCAAAACACAATAGTGTATCCCTTACCAATTATCCAAATCATGTCTTAGATCCCTCCACCAAATCTAAAAACTCTCCATCCTTCTACCTCACACTCTGGGAGACAAATTGGTTCACAATTGTATTGTAGATAGTGGAGATAATACCACTATCATGCCTAAGGTGGTGGCTCATAAATTGGGATTAAAGTATGAAATATATAGTAAAGGTGTGTTATATAATGATGGGACTCCAACCAATATAGTGGGATTGGTTAGGGGTTTGAAATTCTTTCTACATGGTTTCCTAAGTTTCCCCATTATACAAGATGTGGTGGTAAACCTTTCAACTCATTTTGCTATCTACCTATCAAGGGACTTCATAACTAAGATATGAGGGTACCTTTCTACTAATTGGTCTTTTCTAGCCTTTAAAACAAGATATGGAACCAAGGTGACTATAAGGACTGAACCCTTAGCAAGGTTTCATATTGAGCCATACATAGAGACAAGTTCAAATCAAAATTGACTAATTAGCAAAGAAGAAGAATGTATCATGGATGGTGAAGCATCCTCCCCCCCTTGAAGGTATTTTTGATATTTTATTTGATAAATATAGTAATAAAATTCATGGACTTGATCCATATATTTTCAATGAAGAAATTGATTTGGGAGTTTATTGTATACACAAAAAAGATGTTTCAATCCCTTCACTCACTAATGAAGACCATGAACTTGAAGGAATATAGGAAATGTTTTTTGATGGCTCAAAAAGAAAAGTAGGTGTAGGAACTAGTATTATGTTATTTTCCCCATCAAATAATAAATACTACTCCTCATATATATTCCACTTCAGTTGCACGTATAATGTGGCAAAATATGAAGGCATAGTATAGCCTCCAATGGGCAAAGAAGAGAGGGATCAATAATTTGAAAGTTTATGGGGATAGTGAATTGTTCATCCACCAAGTGAGAAATCAAGTTAAATCAAAGAATACCTTGATTAAATACTAAAATCATAGGGTATGTGACCTACTTAAATAATTTGATGCCTTCAACATATAACCCATTCTAAGGGATTTGACTAAACATGTTGATAGATTGGCTGCCATAGGAGCACAGTTTGATGTAGTTACCGATGTAGGAAAGGAGAAAGGTCATTCCCATATCAAGGTCATTAAGAAGCATTCTATTATAGATAATGAAGTGTCATGGAAAGTATTTGAAAGTGATGAACACATTTCACACTTCTTACAAAATGAGTCGGGATTCTCCTTAAGGAACCAAAAGAGACTGCATGATCAATATGAAGAACAAGTTATTCAGCTAAAGACAAATAAGATACCTAAGGGGATGATAACTTTGGAGAGTGTTTTCAATGAATATGATCAAAAGAATAAGTAAAGAGTGAGCATGTCCATGAAATAATATAACTATGAGAGAGTCATGATTTACAAGGACAAGCTTTTGAAAATTGGTAAGGTATGTTCTCTATCTAAGAGCCAGGCCTTTATTAAATTATGCAAAGAGTTCCATGACATATTTTCTTAGGAATATAAATATTTTAAAGGGTTTTATCTAAGTCTATCTCATCACACCATTGAGTTAGAACATAGAGCTAAACCACTCAGGAAAAAATAAAGGCCTATCAATCCCAAGATAGAGGAACTCATGAAGAAAGAGTTGACCAAGTTGATTTAGTCTAGGATTATCTTTCCTATCAAACATTAAAATTGGGTGGATAATCTTCTACTTATCCAAAATAAGAATGGAGATATCATACTTTGTTTAGATTTTTGATAACTTAATAGAGTGTCTCTCAAGGACCATTATCCACCACCTTCCATGGAACAAATTTTGCAAGTTAATTCAGGTTCTCAATGCTTCTCACTTCTTGATGGTTATTCAGGTTACAATCAAATACTAGTGAATGAAGAGGATCAGTTCAAGATAACCTTCACTACAAAATGGGGGACCTTCTCCTATAATAATATGCATTTTCTTTTATCTAATACTAGAGATATATTTCAAAGGGCAATGGACATGGCTTTTAAAGGTTTTATCAATAAGTTTCTACTTATGTACTTTGATGATATAACCTTTTTATTAAAGGATTATAATGATCATATGGAACATCTAAGGTAGGTGTTTGAGAAATGTAGGGAGTATGGAATATCCCTTAATCCAAAAAAGTGCATCTTTATTATCCATGAAGGTAAGTTATTAGGTCATATTATTTCAAAAGAAGGCTTGTCTTTTGACCCTAGGAGGATTGAGGCTATTCTAGGCTTGTCTTTGCCTCAACACAAGAAAGGACTTAAAAACTTATTGGGGGAAATAAACTTTGTAATAAGGTTTATTTTAGGCTTTAAAATTGTGGTAAAGCATATCGTAGCCATGCTCAAGAAGAACCAAGATTTTTCTTGGAAAAAGGAAGGTAATAGTAGTTTCAAGGAAATAAATAAGCAATTGAAAAATCTCCTACTCTCTTAAACCCAAACTTTGACAAATATTTCATACTCTATACCTTTTCTAACCTTGATACAATCTTAGCTATGCTTATGTAAAATAATTATGAAGAGGTAGAGCAACCAATTGCATTCTTTAGCCAAGGATTAGAAGATTATGGGGTTAGGTATACATTTGTTGAGAAGCAAGCTCTAGTTATGATAAGAGGATTGAATAAATTCAGATACATGGTTTCAAACAACAAGATACATGTCATGGATCTCATCCTAACACCAAGGAGTTTCTCCTAAGAAAATACCTTAATGAAAAGAGAGCTGTGTGGATTACAAAGGTGATGGAGTATGATGTGGATATTAAGGTTACAAACTTGGTAAGAGGAAAAGTGTTATGTGGTTATTTAGCCTCATATTTTTAAGATCCAAAGGAGGAAGTTTTGATAAACCAAGTTCAACACCAACCAACTGATCATGTACAAGTTTAAAGTTGGACACAAAACATCATTAGTTTTCTTCAAAATGGTGAATGTCCTAATGGCTTGAACAAGTCTCAAAAGAGGCATTTTAGATTGTAGACCATTCCATACTATCTTGTAGATGGTGTTTTCTTTAGGAAAGATGTGAATGGTGTGTTGTTGAGGTGTGTTAACAATGATCATTTTGATATGTTGCTAGAAAAGTTTCACAATGGTACAGATAGAGGTCATTTCTCTCCTAAGACAATAGCTACAAAGATAATGAGGGCTGGTTACTATTGGTCTAATATTTTTAAATACTATTACCACTGGGATAAAAAGTGTCCTCAATGTCCCTTCTTTTTATGAAAATAGAAACTTTCAGCCCTTCCATGGAATCCTATCCAAGTAGACCAACCTTTCATGTAATGGGGTCTTGATTTCATTGGTGTGATTAACTCTCCATCAAGTGTTGGACACAAATGGATATTGAATGCTACTGACTACTTCACAAGTTGGGTAGAGGTTATTTCATCAAAGGAGGCAAGTGAAATTTCTATCTTTGAGTTCTATGAGAGCATTATAGCAAGTTTTGTAGTTCCCCATGTTATCATTTTTTATAATGCACTTGCTTTCATAAGTGCTAAGACTTTTGATTGGGAAAATAGGAATGAAGTTTACTTAATTACCTCATCCAACTATTACCCTCAAGGTAATGGATTGGTTAAATATCCTAACAATAATCTCATCAAGATCATCAAGAGGACATTAGAAAATAATCAAAGAGCATGACACAATAGGTTGAAGACAACCTTATGGGCTAACAGGATTACTCCTAGGAGATCAAGTGGTAATTCTCCCTTTGTGCTTGTTTATGGGAGAGAGGCTAGCTTGTCCATATATCAATAACTCCTTACTCTATAACTTGCACATTAGCTAGAACTATTTGAAAATACTCTAATGGAAGTTAGATTGATAGAATTAATGCAGATGCAAGAAGCAAGAGACAATGCACATAAGGCCATGAAACACCACCAAGTACTCATGAAGAAGTCCTTTGATAAGAGAGCAAGTGCAAGAGTGTTCAAGGAAGGTGACTTGGTCCTAAAATGAGATGAATATAGAGAAAAATGGGTAGACATATAAATTTTGATACTTTGTGGAGTGGCCCTTACATCATTAGCAAGTACAAGTAAAAAAACTCCTTTCAACTGACCAAGATGAATGGAGAAGAATTGCCTATCCATGTGAATGGGATACATCTAAAGTTTTGTTATTAGTCCTTACAAGTCTATTTTTTAAATAGTAGTTTAGGTGTGTGTTTTTTTTTTTGGTATATTGTTGTGTTCCCTAAGTGCTTTGTAGCACAAGTATGTTTTCTTCCTTTTGTTTGGTGTGCATCTTTGCCTTTATGCATGTGATCAACCAGCTTGTGTGTTTTTTGAGCCAAGGGTCTATTCAAGTCATTTTTTGGGTGATTATATGCATGACTCCATGCCCAATGGAAGGATTTAAGCAACTAGTCTTAGGCATAGTAGGCATGCCTCCCCTTAGAATCACTAAGAATGTTAGCCAATTTTTGCACCCAGTTTTGCATCTTTCATTTTAGCTAAGTGTAGCATTCCTTATTTGTTTATCCCCATAGCAAAGTGTCAAGTGGTTTTACCTTTGAAAGCTTTTGTTAGGTCTTTTTGCAAGTGTTATTTTGGTCTTTTTACTCAAGTGCTATTTCTTTCAGCAAGGTTTTGCCTCAGGTTTTTTGTCCAAGTCCAAAGGAATTGTTTCAAACTTTTTATCCAAAATAAAAATTCTGAAGGAATTGGTCACTTGAAGGATTGTCGAAGGATCTTTTCTCATGGAAGTGTCCTTTGAAAAAGTTTGAAAGGTACATTTCAAGATTTCTGAAAGGCATCTTCAAGATTTTTGAAGGAAAAGTGTCCTTTACAACTTTTCCAAAGGGTTTGTTCTTTCAAGAAATTAGTCCATTTCAAGTTTTTCGAAGGGTACATTTTAAGATTTCTGAAGGAAATGTCTCTTGCACTTTTCTAAAGGAATTGGTCACTTCAATTTTTTGAAGGAATTGTTTCAGACTTTTTATCCTAAATAATCTTTTTGAAGGGTCATTTCTCAAGTGAAGGGAGATTTTCAATATTTTTTAAGGGTCTTTTCTTGGGAATTGGTCACTTCATTTTTTCTGAAGGAATTAGTCACTTTCAAAAGCCCAAAGGAATTGGTCTTTTTCAAGTTTTTCAAAGGAATTATTTCTCATAGAAGTGTCCTTTGATTTTTTTAAGGGACACCTTGCAAAAGTTTGAAGGGTCATTTCTCAAACAAGGGGACGCTTTCAATATTTTTGAAGGGACACCTTGCAAAAGTTTGAAGGGTCATTTCTCAAATAAAGGGATACTTTCAATCTTTCTGAAGGGACACTTTCAAAAAGTTCAAAGGGTATTTTTCTCAAGAAAGTGTCTAGTTCAAGATTTTTTGAAGGGCATGTTTATAAATGAAGGGGCACTTGCAAAGGATCCGAATGAGTTTTTTTGAAAGAAAAGGTCCAAGGAAGGAAGGAATTGTTTCAAACATTTTTTTCAAAATAATCTTTCTGAAGGAACATTTCAAGAATGCCGAAGGGCATGTTTAGGCTTTCAGAGAAGAAAAATGAAAATGTTGAAGGGTTATTCTTAGCAAAAGTGTCCTTCAAAAAAAGTATGAAGGGACACTTGCAGAAATTCCAAAAGAAAGATTGTTTAAGAGAAAAGAGAAGGGGCCCGAGAGGTTAATTCTTTTGGGGAAAAGGGTATGTGCGAAAACTATTTCAAACTTTTTATCTGAAATAAAAATTCTAAAAGAATGGTCCTAGTAGAGTGATGATTATATGGATGTCAACTTTAAGGTGATGAGCTAGCCATTGGTTTTTAAATAGTGGGTCCCAAGCAGATGCAAATGAGGCTCATCTCACCATTGATTAGATCATGATCCATGTCATTTTTTTATGGCCAATCAAAGGAACAAAAGGCTAAGGATATCTTTAAGATTCAAGTATTCAACTTGGTCAAGTTATAATGAGTTTTCAAAATATTCTGACAAATGTCATGAAAGCATACACATAGACTTCAAGCAGTTGCCTCTCCAAGGCCAAACAGAATGAAATAGATTCTTCCCTACATCATTTCACACCTTAGAAAGCCAATGAGAAGTTGTTAGCATTAGGACAAATCTACAACAAGTGGAATCTCATTTACATAACTGATTGATGTCATTACTTAGTTCAAAAATATCGTGTTTCTGCTAGTGCAACCATTAAGGAAGTATCTTTGAAGAGCAAGCTAGTTGTGTAACTACTTGAGGTGATATGGATCAATCAGATGGCCCAAATGCACATCATTGGCAAAGATAGTTGTAGCTGAAGATGGAGACTCCTAATAGATTGATTCCTCCTTCTAGATCTAAAATCCTCCTCTCACTTCCTTTTTATTATAAATACAGCCCTTGTGCTAGTGTAAAAATAACCACATAGTGTATGGTGAAGCCCTACTAGATTGATATCATGTTTTGCCTTTAAAGTATCAATACTAGTCTATTTCTTTCAAATTTTTGAACAATTGTTTGAGCATTTAAGTGATGTATAGTGATAGTAAGTGATGATTTTCCATCCTTCTGATCCTATATCCTTCATGCCTGAGCAAGAGTTCTTGGTCTAATAGGTCATGTAGAGTGCATCTAAGTGTGTTAAATTGTTGTAAGTGTATGATTATTTTTGGAATGTGTAATCTACCTTTTAGTTCATTTACCATGTGTTTTTTTATGCATCTCACCTCTATACTAAAATATTTATGTTAGAATCCTTAGAGATTGAAAGTGTTCTATACATTTTTATGTATTATTCATAAAAATATGATATCCACATGGATGATAATCTTGGTGTATCACCACTCTTAGAGTAGGTTTTCCTTTCCTATAATTTCTAACTCATTTCATTTCAAGAAAATTGGTTTAGATAGAAGTTATTTTACAAAGATACATTTAGGGAGCTATCCCTTTAAATATAGATGTTCATTTGCTCTATAGGTATACCCACATGCCTATAAATGTTCCAACATTTTTGAAATCTGGAAGATACCTAAACACTCTCTTCTAGGGTGCAAGATTTGGAGACAACAGGGTCTTCTAGCAAATGTGTTTCTACATAGAGGTAGATTTCCATGCATTTCTAAAGGTGGATGAATATAAGGTCTAATATTATTAATTAATAATATTATTCACACTTAAAATACACCTAATAATCTCCTACGCTTTATGAGTCATGTTAGAAGAGATATTACTTACACAATACATGCAAGAGCAGAATGGAAACAAGGAGAAACAATCATCACTTTTCATCTAAATGGACTAATTGACATACTTAGGCAAGAATTTCAAAGACTAAAATATATTAACAACTTTATTAAAAGGCAAAAAATAAGATTTCAAACTAGTAGGTTTTTACCTTACCAATTCTAGATGATCTATAATGCTAAAGTGGCTTCAATATATAGAGCAATAGCAAAAGACAGAGAAAGTGTGACATTGGAGAGTTACAATTCTGATTTTCAAGTCTTAAAACTAGTTACAATGTAAGAGGAGTTATAAAATAGATCATGAGGTTCTCTTTGATAAGTGTCTATCTAAAATATAACATCCTCCCAAAGTTGGCATAGGGATACTTCATTGTCCTTCCTGAAACTACTCTTCTTGATGAGGGGTCCACTAACTATATATAATTGACTTGGAGATCATAAACACATATGCACTGACTTGAGAAGGTGGAAACATGATTACTACATCTCATTATGCACCCCTCTAACTGATAATCATCTCTTTTCCACTTGTTATTTACTTCCCTGTAGTAACTCACTAGCCCTCTAGGCCTAAACTCTCACACTTGTCATTAGGGTGACTTGCACATACTCAATAAAGTTAATTGTAGAGATGTGAAACACATATTTATAAATTATTTGTCCTCTATTCTATCATTTATACCTCAATAAGACTCAAAACCATACTTCTCATATCTAACTTGGTTGTTACCTTGCTTCTTACTATTCTATTTAAGACTACCTACAATAATCAGCTTAGCAAAGGAGTCTTCATACATGACTATGGTGAGAATGGGATCTAAGGAGTTATAACACATCTCCACACACCTTCCACCATGGCTTTTACCCATTTTTTCCTTTTTTCACCTTTAAATCACCTTAAATCTTATAGAAAACACTGAATTTAACCCATCCACATAAGTTATGGTACATAATAATAGAGTGGTGGGGAGATTAAGAGATTTAAAAGTAGAACCAAATTATTTTTTATGCCAATTTAACCCTTATATATGTATTACTCTTCATCTATTTTTCATCAGGCTCCTATGAGGGTTTTAGGAGGGTTTTAGGTAGTTTAGGTTCTTAATAATGGTTCATAAAGATTAGGCCCCTAACCTTTAAACCAATTCCACTTATTTAAATAACATGACCTCCCTTAACTCTCCCTAAGTTCTCAAGACCCCATGCATTTTGTCTGTATAGGTGGGTTATCTCTCAGGTAGCTAGCTATGCATTTTAGAAACCCTTCAGACAAATTGAGGCCAAAAATGACCACTCTAAGTTGTCTTATAAAAACTAATGAGTCTAATCAACTCTCCATTCTCCCACAAAATCTCTCACATTTATTATTAAGACCACATGATCATAGGAGTGAAGTTAAAATCCTGATGTTCATGCCTAGTTTTAGGATTCATAGTCATAGACTAGGTTTTCTAAGTATGCGACCACCTATGAGTGGTCATAATGACTCTAGGACCTCTTCAACACTTATTCACCTCTAATTAAATCCTACACATCATCCCATAGTTCCTTAAGACTCTACCATTCATCCTTTTACCATCAATGCACTAAGTCTGTAAGTTACATTGCTTGTGGGTGTTTCATATCAAGTGGTCTAATGGTAATACTGACTATGTACCTACCTTCACATGAGATTCACTACGTAGTAGGATTTTTATATGAGTACTTTAATCACCTTTTAGTAACTCTATGTATGATTTTTTGGGCTTGAGGTAGACACTTCATCATTCAAACAGATGTCTCACATACCAACCATACACAGGTTTGTGTGTGCATTCCTAAATTCACTAGGGATTAAAAACCTTTTCCAACCTTACTTTGATCATCCTTGAATCTTGGAATCACATGTAAGTGTGACATTATCACTCTAAGAGTGATTTATACATGGTCATCTCCATATTACACCTCTACCTACCAACCAAACCTGCATCTTTCATTAGCTTAAGGCTAATCTATCTCTTGAGTTAAACTATAGGTGCTTATTAAGGAAGTCAAGAGATTTTTGTAGGTGATGATACATATTTGATCATTGTGTTTCACACTTTTGGTTTCTCCTAAAGTTAATAGGACCATATCACACCTGAATGGACTTATTTATACCTTGAGACCATGTAATCATCTCTTTACCATCAATTCACTATAGGTGCTACTTGCAATGTTCCAGGTTCATTTTAGTTTCTTGACAATATAGGAGCAAAATTATTTTTTGGATAAACTATGGTAAACCTTCCCATTCTACAACTTTATTCAACTTTATACCTTGCACCTTTCTTCCAATCTATGAACATTGATATCAAGTATTTAATCTTAGGCTAAGGTATGAAGATGTCTCACCATCTCAACAAGTAGATATGAGATCCATCTTGTGGTTCGACCCATAATTTTTGTTTCTTGATTCTCTTTTCACTTTCTCAATGTCTCAGTCCTCTATGGTATTCTCATTTCTATACCTCTCCATCTAGGTTTGATTGTAGGTAATGGTCTCATGATTTTGAATGCTTATCCCTCTTCTTGAATTGGTAGACTATGTTATGGGTCCTAAAGGTAATGGAGACCTATTACAAAACTCAGAACATGTAACTTGGTTTTCCCACAAATCATTGGCACCTCTAACCTATAAGACATACGTACTCAATGTGCATTTTACCTATAGATGATAGTGAGGATATAGGTCTATTATGACCTCACACCAAATTTGCCTACATGATCAATTAAGATTTAAAAATCACATTTCACTATAATGGTATTCATTCTAAGTTGTTTTGAAAACTTCCACTTCACACCTTCACCTATAACCCAACTTAATCCACATTGAAATATTCTTAGCAATAGACATTGGATCAATGCATCCTCATGATTGAGATATAGATATTTATCATTCCTATACCTAAACATGGTTTGAGAATGAGATTAAAGGGATCATCTAGAGACTGGGGGTGACATGATTATAGAATTCATACTCATATCTTACTCTAAGAAAATAGAGGTGGATATGGTGTTTAATATCTATCCCCATATTGGATTGTCACCCTTGATATCTCTTTAATATATACCTTGAATGGAGAATCTAACCAACATGCTCTGAGGGGTTAAAACAAGTGCATTAACCTTGACTTGAAGCCATTCATATAAGGACAAACCCCGAAACTATCAAAACACTACTATGCAGACACACATAACACATAGTCTACAAATGTGATTGGAGCTATGATTGTATTTTCAAACTTGTACCTTCATTTAAATGTTAAAAAATACTTTAAGTGATATGAGATTATTATTTAAGACCCATACAAACCTTCTCTTTCAAAAAATATTCCACCATTCTGCCTAGAAAGCTCAAGAAAGACCCCTACCATGGTTGACTAGCTAATTTTAAACCCTTAACTTCTTAATTATTGTTGATAGAGTTAAGGAGATTAATCTAAGAACCAATCCTCTAAGTTTTAATCTAAACAAGAATAAATCAATTCCCAAAGTTTGAGGCTCTCAAGAACCTTTTCTCTCCTAGTCATACCATCTATATAAACATAATATTTTTAAACTTTTATTGGTTATTGACACTTTGTATCTTGCAAAAACCTATCAAGTCTCAATCTCTCTGAGTGCATGCCTTAAGGGGTGCACAAATAAATGGGTGGGTAGACCATTAGTTCTTCTTAATATATTTTTTCCTTTTACCACTTGTTATCTACACACTAGCTCCCTAAAACCATGAACACAAGGCTTGTTCTTCTCTTTCCTATCTATTCTAGTCATTATCATGCTTTATCCCTTCATTTCTTGCCTTATTTACCTTCTTACCTATTCAATACACTAGTTCAACCTGGTCAACCTAGTGTATTCTAGGAACATCTTTGCTATTTTGACTTATTTACATCCTGGTCAACCTAACACAGACTTTAGGCATTAGCTTGAGAATGTACGAGGTCAACCCAGTTGACCTAGTAAAGCTAACATGTTTGAATAGTTTTAGGTAAGATACTACTATAGATAAAATATCATTTACTACCATTTCATAAGAGTCAAAAGAGAGTGAAGAATTAAATGTAGAAGTGTTAACAAACATCTGCTTATTGACCATTCTACTTGAGGAATAAAGTTTTAGGGTTCAATACTTTCTTTGAATATCTGCTCTTGTTTTATGGAGGAGTATATTAGATGATTAGGTAGGTTGTGTAGCCTAGATCTAACTTATTTTGGTTATCCTTACAAGCCACAATAATCTCTTGCAAATCACCTTGGCCAAGGGAGAGGTTGAGACTCGATAGGTTTTTCTTCAAAGGTAACTATTCTTAACTTTATTTCTCCTTTGTAAGAGTAGATAGATAATGTAGTATGTATTCTTATCTTCCATGTACTAGTATTTCATATACATTGACATGAGTATATGTCTCTTATGCATGTTTAGTTTAGTTGTTGTTTATTTGTTTTTTTATAACCCTCACTTTGTACCACAAGCTTTGGTGTGCACTAGATTAGTTTACTTTTTCTTGTTATTAGAATAGTTTACTTTCTTGTTTATTACATAAGTAAACATCAAATCATAGGACTCTTTTATGGTTTTTGTGTGATTGTGTTAGATAGTAGGCTTTGGAACCCTTCCTAGCATGATGCGTTATGACAAATGATATAAGTGATCCCCTAATTGGCTCTAGCGGATCCCCATATTAGTCATGCTCCTATTTAAAAAGTATATCCCCAATAAAAAGTGTAGGTGTTTTCTATCTTATCTGATCTAGGATTAATTCATGCACATCATACAATTCTGATTGCATACACCATCCACTTCAATTTTGCCTATGTGAGTTTGTAAAGGATTTGATATGAGAGATATGATTTTTTTTTAATTTGTCTGACCTTATAACTACTATAGAATCATTGTACTAGACTTGAAAATACTTGATCATGTTGACAACCTAATTTATCTACATATTCTCTCTCCTCCCACATTCTGATTCTTTGTGAACCCTCTAAAACTGACTTTTCTTGCCCATAACTGACTTTTCTTGACTTAAAACTCTTTTGTCTATACCATGACATATTTTAAGACCCCTTTTGACCTCATTTTCACTTTGACACATTTTTCAAGGCACCATAAATGACCCTTTTTGACTTAGGAGACTCAAATAGACCAAAACACATAAAAGATATTTCCCTTAATCTTTCTAGATTTACCTTAATAAATTCTAATAAGGTATTTTAGACTCAACTAGAACCTCTTAAATCACCTAAGATTCAAACTTGGATAATAGTGACTCCTTTTGATTTTTTATGTATTTATTTTAACTTTGGACCTTTTTAATTACATGTAGGAGTTCTTTGAATCTTTTCTCCAACTTCCCATAAACCCATCTCTCTATATCTTTGGAATTGGGCTCTGATTCCTCTCTCCAAATTAATCTCCCCCTCATTATTTGGTTCAAAATATTCATTGAAATTGGGTGCTCTCCCTATGGCATATATCCCATGGATATCATCATAATCATTTTTTATTCATCATTCCACACCTCATTTATCCATGTCACTGATATTCTAGTTTCTAATGGTAAAATAGTTATGAGATCGTCAACCTCAAAAGAGATCTCCTTATCTTCTGAGTCAAATATCCCATTACAAACCCATGTATGAAGTATTTTAAATAATATATTTCAATCATATCAAAATCTAATTTTATTTTTATGCCAATGAAGTCAACTTCAAATTCAATTAATAGTCTTATATGAGATCTATGAGTCCCTCTGCAAGTGTTATGTCAAAATTTGACATGTGTAATGGTAGTGTCCCTAATGCTTCCCAAAGACTTCAAGGCCTATTTTTCCCAAAATCTAACAAGTCAAAATGTACCTCCTTGTCATTTACCTTAATATAAATGAGTCTATAAATACTTTCCATTTTTTATTTGTGATAAACACATTATTCTCACATTGTCCCTTATCTACCCCCTACACTCTTCACACTATTTATTGTTTATTCCATCATCTTTACTATTCTTTTAATCCTATAACTTATTTTTATTCAAAGTACATTATTTTTTATTTATCTTTTTGTTTATGTTATACGATTTTTCTAATTTTCTCTATTGTCCTATCATGTTCCCTTGTATTAGGATACTCTATATCCTCTTCTTTGACTAATTTTTCTTCATTATCTATTTCTTTTCATTTCCTTGTATTCATTCCCCTCCAAGTGGTGACAACCACTCATGACATCTCTCTTTTTTTGTAGAGCCATTTTTTTTATTATTTATATTATAATTAAATTCCTCTCTTGCTCAAATTGCTTCTTGACATTATTTTAGCCTCACAAATATTATTTCTCTTCTATTAGGACACTCTAGTTCATTTGTATGGGTTAGGGGCCTCTAGTTTGTGCACTTCATTGCATACCCTCATTAGTTCTAGGGTTGATGGTATCTTATTTATATTGTGTTCCCATTTTTATCCACTCACTAATTTTTTTGTATTTATTCCATCTTTTTTATAATATTGTGTGCCCTTTGGACAACTAAAAAAATCATGAATATCCTTCTCCTGGGAAAATTAGCATTGTGTTTGTAACTCTTCTATGTAATTTGAATTAATGTGTCATGTATTTCCATATTTATATCATGTTGATGGATCAATGCCTTAGTTTTACCTTATATCATATTGGTGTCCATCTATATACCCTTGTCTATAGTTATTTTGGTATACCCCAAAGTATCTTCCTTATTTTTCTCCCTTGTAGCCTCTTTGATATCCATTATAATATTGATTTGGTAAACCCTAAGGAGTCCCACTCATATCAAGGTGAGGTGGTATTTTGTATGCCACACATTTTTCATATCCTACAACTAGTAATGGTGTGACATAAATTGATGGTATCATTGATATCTATTGAGACACTACAACTCTCCCTCTTACTTTTGAGCCCATCCATTATGTTCATTCATGGGAACTTATGGTGATAATGATTTTTTTTATAGTATAGTATAACTTGTATACATCTAAATTTGATCGCTTCATTTATCATCACTAATATTAATATTAGTCAACACTAATTTTTCTTATCTCATCAAACCTTATTTATCTCTTCCAAATCCATCCTAATATCAGCCCTTCTAGTCATTTTTCTAACATCCCCTTCATTATTATTCATCCACTAACCTTATATTATCCCCACTAACCTATTAATTATTCTAATAATGTCTTATATACTAATAAATCACACTTGTCTATTATATTTGAATTTTAAATTCCAATCACACCTACCTTAGCCTATTCCTAGACTTTCCTACATCCCTAGTCCCTAATCACCTATCTAGCCACCTACTAATCTTGTTTATCCCCCCTAATGGATTTTATAATTCTCCAATTCTAGAATCCTCTCTATCTTATCCCTTCCTCTCTATAAGCCTCTATCATAGAGAGTTCTAATGAATTTTTAATTCCTTGGATATTCCTTAACCATTGATCCACTTCATCCCAACTTTGAATATTGGTCATTG
Source organism: Torreya grandis (assembly GCA_037957365.1). NCBI lineage: Eukaryota > Viridiplantae > Streptophyta > Pinopsida > Cupressales > Taxaceae > Torreya > Torreya grandis. The sequence goes on along the minus strand of JARHVA010000133.1, from coordinate 2,250,007 downwards.
ATCTTCCTTACATGGCATATTTAAATCTACCTCCTCTCCATTTCCAAACTAATCAACATTCTCATAATCTCTCTAAGTATTCATACTATCATTGATTCCATGAATCCATGTCATCTTAATCAAGCAAGCATCATGGTAAAATCTAAGTCTTTAGTAAGCAATCTATAATCCATAATCAATAAGTCTTTTTATTATTTTGCATCTTGTATAGAGCATTTTGCTTTAGGTTATCATGTTGGATTTAATGTCTATTTTTCTTGAATTATAGTCTAATGGCTCTAAATTATGAATTAGTTTGATATTCTAAGTAATTTTGGTTAATTTGCACACCCAAATCTATTTGCTCAAAAATTTCATCCTACATTTTGGCGACCATGGTGGCAGCCCTCCTCTTGAGATGGCATTTTTTAATTTGAGTGTGTTTGCTTATGGTTTTAGGTCAGATTGAAGGTGGATTATGGCTCAAAATTCCAAAAATACCATCCTCCAAGAAAAGTGTGGTATTGCTCTACAACTTGCAATTTTGTAAAGGCATTTTTGTAGACCCCACATGCATTTTTGACTAACTACCAACCTTAACCGCTAACCATCTGACCTTTTTTGGTAGTTTTCAGTATTTTTACAAAATTGCCTCTTTTAAAATGCAATATTGATTCCTAGATGCTAATTTTTTCTCAAGAAGTGTGATTTTGACTCAAGCATAAAATCACTAACCTAAACCTATTATTTTTACTATCTAACAATTTTATTGTATTTGTCTGGTTGTTGTCAGCTCATAGGAGAGGGCATGTTTTACCCAGACACAATCATTACCCCTAAAGTAATCCTTTTAACCATGTCCTAATATAATGCATGTTTGAAAAGGAAATTTTAAATCTAACTTACATTTTTGTAGGTTTTAGAGTCACCTTTTTTTCAAAGCAAGTAGACATTAGTTGTCATTATATTATTTTTTTGGTCCTTAGTCATAAACACTTAGCTTTATATAAATAAAGTAGGATTTTTGAATAAAAATCTCAATTTACTTTTGATTATTTTGTATCTATTGTAAAAAATTTAGACTCTACAATATCACATTTTATAAAAGGTGTTGTTTATTTTGAAAGGCAGTTTTGAATACTCATAATTATTTTTAACTTAGATAATATATTTACCTAGTTGGTGACTAGTATAATCTTATTTTCATCTTTCTGTAAATATTTTTATCATTTTGTAAATATATTTTACTTTTTTAAAATATATTAGTCATTTTGAGTCTATTGTTGAAACTATTCTCTCTCTTATAAACCACAAAAATGCATCTCAAAAATTATGGTATTGATAGTGAGTTGCAATATTACATTAACCATAAGTAGTTTTATCTAGCCACTTGGTTATGGTTTGTTGATTGTATGTGAAACCACACATCTTGAAAATATGGTATTGACTTTTCCAATTATATTATTGCACTAACCACAATTACTTTCACCTAACCACACAATCACTATCAACCTAACTATCTACAAAACTGCATATTCTAAATTATGGTTTTGACATGTTAGTTATGGTATTACTTATTTGGAAGTCATTTTTCATATAACTGACTATATATATGTGATTTTGATCAATCTATAAGTTATTTTTTATTAATTTATTGCATTAAAATTATCCTTTCTTGAAAGAATTTTTAGGATCATTGTTAATGAATTTTGAGTCATTCCAAGGGCTATGAAAAGCCCAAATTACATTTGACATTGGGACACTACCCCTCAACCCTATTCAATACTCTAACTGGGAGTGCACCTAGTGTAATGCCTTCAAACCCTAAAATGGTTGCTACCCCTTTACCCTATAAGGGCCACTACCCTTTAACCCTACAAGGGGTACTGACCCTTGACCTTGTTGGGGGTTGTCACCCCCAAACCCCTGCATTTTCATACCACATCCCAAAAAAAATATAGTGAAAAATCATAATTTTTTCAATGTTTTTATTAAGGCTTATTAGACTAACCTTTTATTTCTTAAAGGGGTGATTTGGCTTGCTGACATCTTATCTTGTAGGTCATATTTTTGTCTAACATCTTGTTTTATAGGTCATATTTTTTTCTAACATCTTGTTTTGTAGGTTTCCCCTCAAGATTGCTAAATTGAAACTCTTAATCACTTACTTTGTAGGAGACTTATCAAATATTTTAGAATTTTGAAAAATATCTTGTATATATCTTTATATTTATCATACTTAATTGAATCAGATAATAAAAAAAATTATCTTCTTATGTGTCACTTGAAGGCTACAGTGGTATATGCTCTCCTCTTTGCATCTTATTAGTGAGTCTCAATGGATCAAAAACCACTATAAAACCACCCCATTTTCATTTTTAGGGGTAACGTGATATGTCATTCACACCCACACATTTTTTATAGTCTTAGGGTGATAGTGACCATGGATTTCACCAACACACATTAATCCACACTTTGTGTTCTACCAAAGTATAAATATTAGTGACAATTATTAATAGGATAAGTAGTTGACCCCATATAGGTATTATGTGAAGGGGAAGATTTAATTATCTAAACTAGGTATTAGACATCACCCTATACAGATTTGGGGCCCATTATACCTAGCGTATATCATGAACTCCCCTAAAGAACATGCATATCCTTGTTTAGGACCTTTTGATTGTAATAGGTGACTTACTTCTAGAGTTAGTATTAAATCCCAAGTGATTCTCATGTACAAATAGGGTTGAGTGGGTTTGATAGATTCTATAACTAGTCACTAGCCTATAGCCTCACCCACAAATTAGTTGGGTAGTTTAGTTGTCTAGTTACACTCCCCATCAATTTACTAATATTAGGTTTATGGTTTACTTGATTTGGTGAGTTTTTTGCTAGACCTGTATTGTTTTTGAGCCAATTTAGCCTTTTACCTGAGCCTATACACACCTATCTAGGCCTCCTTAATATTTCATCATCTTTATATATCTTTATCTCATCATCATCCTATATATCTTTATCAATATCATCTTGTGCATATTTTCCTTATACATTTTATGTAAATATTATTAAACTTATCTCATCTTAAATCTTATCTTATGTCTCACCACCCTCTTGTATTAGTCATATTTTATTATAGTCTTATCCACCTATCATTAGTTATACCCCCATCACCTACATAACCTAATAAAGTCTTGTTATCCATCTATCACATTTTATCATAGTCTAACTCCATATTTGTCCCTTAGCCTTAGAATTAATCATCCTTAGTGTCATAAGACCAAGTCTACCTTATCCATAAATAATCACACATCACCTTGACTCATTTAATCCCTTAGTACAAACTAGTCACTTGTTTTGATCTTGTCTGTCCTAATAACCTTATCAACCACTTTATCCCTTAAAACATAACCTAATCATAATCCACCTCATCATCTCCCTATCTATATTATTCACCCCATCGATTCTATGGTCATACATTATTCCTCATCCACATTGGACAACTCTTTCCACATCAAGGTCCTAATTCTATGCTTGATCATTACAAATCAAGTTCAAGTTATAATCACAATCATATCAACCTATAAATTAAATAATCTCATCATATTTGAGTTTATTATCTTAGTCTTGATCTTGTCTTAATCTAATTAATCCCTCATCAAAATTAGTCTCTTGGTCCAGTCTAACCCCTCATCAAATTTTAGAGCTTGTTGTAGCTCACCTAGTCAAATCATGTCAAAATTATCAAATTCTAGCTCACATCCTAATTTGATCTACTTAATTTTGTCTTAATTCATTGAGCATCACATCACATAAAACTTGAGATCAAACTAAATCAAGCCTTTTTCTAAAAAAATTTCCACACATCCCATCTTCATCCCTCAATATTTCCATTTGATCCCCTACACCTATAAATTGGGGTTGAAAAACTACATCTATACTTTCTCCCATATTTATCCATGGCATCCAAAACAGATTTTTTCAATACCCTCATTTATAAATGCCTCATCACCAATAGGGATATGCTCATTTCTCACCTCCTTGAAATGAACACTACATGTCCTCTAGACTTCGATCCCATTCACCCAATAATACCTCCAGTCTATACCCATCCACATCAAACAAATCCTAGTCTTAATACCACCCAATCCCATTCAAACCCTCCATGCACTATTCATAGTTAATTATTTATCTCCTCCTACACTAGAAAAGGCAATCCTATCCTATAAACCTCATCTACTACTAGTTAACCCACATAGTCACATCAATAATCATCTGATCCAAAGTCCAATGCATCCACATTTGAGTCACAAAGTGAAGAGAGGCCCTATAATAATCTTCCTATATCCCTATAATCCTTTTTCTACTAAGTTTTTGCTAATTAAAATGGTTTATCCACCTATACAACATCTTAATCCCACCAAGCCTAAGCCATCTTATTATAATGCCAACCACTACTATATATATCACTAAACCTATGGGCATACCATTAATTGATGTCATAATTTTTAAAACTATGTCCAAGACCTCATCGATCATGGTAACATTAAAATTGAGAATGAATCATATGAGTCTACATCCTAAGGTGAACAATAATAGGTATTTCAAGATTTCATTCTCAATCATGATCAAGCCCTTCCCTTTTCAAGCTAAGGTTAAGACACCACATCCATCTTCCATGGTCCCCCTATCTTTGATAAATCCTCCATCAAAGATGATTATATTCCCCATGAACATAGTCCTCCCTTCTCTCATAAATCTATTCATGGGCCTATCTTTGTTTAATCTATTGTCTCCTCATCTTAACATCAAAAACCCCATGTTGAGAGGCCACTTATATATAATAAATATTCTACTAGCAGATCACATCATGTACATTAGAATCAACATTAGAGTAAACAAAAGTCTTATCTACATAAGGATCATGTTTAACACCATGTCTAAATCAGATTCCTCATCAAAAACATCATCCCTCATAGATGTTTCAATAGATGATGACTATGCCTACCCTTTTGAAGATACTTCCATTTCAGATGTCAACCAATCATAAGGCATATATTTTGATCCCAATCAAGATGATGAAGTCATAACAAAGTTTTTACAGGCTTTATCTATCAAGGATTGTCAAAATGAATTTGATCCCACATTAGATGTATGTACTATATCTAGTGTTAGTGATATTTTTATTGATCTTGAGAAGATTTTATCTGATGTGAAAACTAGGTATCCTAGTTACACCTATGAGGATTGTGTTACCTAATCACCACTCATTATTCTCGTCATATCATCTCCTCTACCTTCATCCATCATAGACCCATTTCTTCCTGTCAATGATCATTAAATCACTCCCTCTAAAGGGACAAATAGGAAAATACATTGTTGGAACCTCCCTCAAACAACATAATAAGTTCCATAAATATATAATTCCAAGACCATATTCAAAAATTCATACAGAATGCTCAAATCACCTTTGATCTAGCTAGTCAAAATAAGTCAAATCATTAACCTAGTCACAAAGTTTCTTTCCGTAGTGAAACCTTATTTGAAGCATTAGGGGACCATAAAATTCAAAATAATCATCATCTATCAATTCAAAAGTAATCTCCTCTAGTGAAACCCAAAGTCAGGCATTAGGGGGCAGTCAAGATATAATCAAGTCTAAAAATAAAAATAATGTCAAAAGCATTATCCATATGGCCAATAATACTTCAAATGATTATATCAAAGAAGAATAACATATTCCATATATCTTGAATATTTTAAAGTCTTTTGTCATATGGCACTAATTAAATACATAATGTCCAGCATCGCCAATGATGTGTGTGATTACTAGTCTTAATCCTCAAACACCCATTGCACCTTCCTATCATGATCCTATCATCCAATTAAGTCTTATACTCCACCACCAAATCCAAACCTTAAATCCCTCCATTTCATGCCTCACAAACTTGGGCAGTATTATCTCTCATAGGGTGATGAAAGCACCTAGTCTAGATGTCTAGATAGGTTTCAATCAAGAGTCATTGAGGGCCATAAGGATATAAATAAATCTAGTGTCAATAACATGATCCTATCATCACATATCTCTAAAAAAGGTGGTATAAATATCAAAAAATCATTTCCATCTTGCATCTCACCCACCTCTAATAAATTTAGATTCCATAAATTAAAATTCAAAAAAGTCACAAAAAAATCATTCATCCAAGGGTGAAAACTAGTCTTCTAGCACCTTGGGCAAGTAACATGATGAAAATTAATTTTCAGCATCATGGTTAAAAAATATATTGTCTACATTCTACATCAACACTTTGGGGTGAATCTATTTTATCCACATAATATCCCTTATCAATCCCACCCATGGCATCCTTATCTATATTATCCCTTGGTCCATTCCTCATACCCATCATTTTCCATCATATTTTGCATCTTATTATGTCCATCCTTACTTCCCATATCAACCTTCATAAGGACATGGAAGAGGTCATGGGAAAATTTCTTGAAACATCTTAGCATATCCTCCAATGGACACTTAGGCAACTAGATATTTGGTTCCTCCATGATGTGGTCATTGGTGATCCCTAGTCCATTCTTCCTTGGTTATTATCTCATTTTCAACATCACCCTCATCTTTTTATTATACCATACATTATTTTTTCCATCCTTATCCTAGTTTTTAGGCTTGGTATTCCCTTTTCTAGTAACCCTATTTGTATAATGTACATAAATATTCTAAAAAAAACCTAAAAATTATAAAATTCAAAAAAATCCAAAATCATATTATTTATCTAGGAATATGTCATCTTGTATTATGTCCTAAATATCCAAGCCATCCTATCTAAAGTCTTATTTGTCTTATCAACTTGTCATCTTGCATTGTCCCAACATCCCAGTCATATTGTCATGTTTTTAATAGCTTTATCTTAATCCAAGTCACTAGTATAATCCATGTCCCTACCTTGTCCAAATTCCTATCCTTGATCAAAATTCACATCATGACCAAATTATTCCAACTCATCACCTAATTAATCATCCCATCGACTCTCATTAGGATAATTAAACAAGACACAATGACACTACATGTAGATACTTGTGTGTGTTACTTATCTTTTCTATGTTGTTTTTGCATGTCTTTTATAATGTATATATCTACATATATTTGTTTTTTGGTCTTTGTTCATCATATTTTATTAATATTTTAATTAATCTTGTATCATTTATCTTTTTATCTATTAGGAAATGGATAAGGATGCTATAATGACACCAAAACTACAATAATGTTTGTAGGTGCCCTCAATGGTGTTAAGTTTTCTATTTACCCCTTTTTATGCACTTTGTCACAATATCCTCTTGGCCATACTTATATCATGGGGCATAATGCCAAGTTTTATATCAGATTGCTTAGATTATGATGAGCATTATTATAGTAATGATGGCTTGATAATGGACTACACTCATCATGTCTCCTAATCATTTTACCTTCATTTAATTCACTTCCTCTATCTAGAAACTAACATGTCTAACAATCATCATCATCTTAATATTCTAATCCATCATCATCATGATCTAATATAGTTTGAACTACATTGGCATGAGGTCTTTTCAAACTATGTAGGCAATGCTCAGTCACATGGTGTGCCTGAGGTCACCTTGGCCACTTTTTCCTCTTTCTCCATCATTTTTCATCACATCTCTATTGTTTCTCATCATATTAAAATATTTCATCAATAAAATCCTTGAGCTATAACATTAATCATTCATCAATCAATCTATTGATCAATCACCATCCCCATAATCATTTCCCTAATATTTCATTACTCACCTTTGACTGTTGATTGGGCTCAATAAATCATAACATTTATCATTTATTCCATTATTCACCCATCATCATTGATTATTCAATTAATCATTTAAATTTTAAAATTTCCACCTGTGATTGGGGCATGACCAAAACTATAACTTTGTTATCATCTCTCACTCCCTTGTATGTGTCCTTACTATGGGCATCATTGTTATTAATCACATTATGTCTCATTGATTCAATTGTATTACATTCAAATTCTTCCCCTTCATCCTCTAGTCACTCCATCATATCATTAATTCTCTCTCATCTCCTTCATCATATCACTCAACTTTAGCTTTGAGATACACTCATCATTAATTTTTATCACATCAGCCTCATCTTGGTCTATAGCTCTCCCTAGCATGTGTCCTTTCTTGGGATATGTCTAAATCTTGTGAAATTTTATCTTATCATCACCATGTTATATTTTATTCCCCCTTTCGGTGTGTTGACAATCATGACATAGTCATTTTCACCCCTTGTGCATAGGTCTTTGCTAGAGGCATCATCACTTTGTAGCTCACTACTCAGGTCAAGTTTATTTTCTTCATCATCTATCTAACCTCAGACATCCCATCCCCTTCTCTATTTGTTGCATCACACCCCTCATTTCTTATTTTGAGTGGCCATTTGTCTCATTCTTCCCCACATGTCCACTCGATGGGATATCATATCCATTAAAATTATTTACTAACCTTCACCCATGAGTGTCTTTCTTCTTTTAAAAACCATTACTTCTTTAACTTCATCCCCTCATAATACCCTTTCAAATAGGGGAAAATGTATACATCTAAATTTTCTCACTTTATTTATCATCACTAATATTACTATTAGCCAACATTAATTTTTATTATCTTATCTAATATTATTTATTTCTTCTAATTCCATCCTAATATCACCCTTCTATTCATTTATCTAACATCCCCCTTCATTATTCTTCATTCACTAATCTTATATTATCCCCACCAACCTATTAATTCTCCTAATCATATATTATCCACTAACCAATCCCACTTGTCTATTATATTGTAATTTTAAATTCTAGCCCCACCTACCCTAGCATATTCTTGGGATTTCCTACATCCCTAGTCCCCAATCACCTATATAACCTCCTACTAATCTTGCTTATCACCCCTAATGGATTCTATAATTATCCAACTCTAAAACTTATCCCTTCCTCTCTAGAAGCCTTTATTATAGAGGCTTCTAATGAATTTTTAATTCCTTGGATAATCCTCCACCATTGATCTTCTTCATCCCAACTTTGAATATTGGCCATTGATCTTCCCTCCATGGCCTATTTAAATCTTCCTCCTCTTCATTTCTAAACTAATCAACATTCTCATAAGCTATCTAAGTCTTCATATTATCATTGAGTCCATGAATCCATGTCATCTTAATCAAGCAAGCATCGTGCTAAAAATCTGAGTCTTTGGCAAACAATCCATAATTAGTGAGTCTTTTTCTTATTTTGTATATTGTTTAGAGTATTTAACTTTAGGTTATCATGCTAGTTTTAATGTATATTTTTCTTGTATTGTAGTCTAAGGCTTTGAATTATGAAATAGATTGATGTTTTGAGTAATTTTGGTTAATTTTCACACCTAAGCCTATTTTCTCAAAATTTCCATCCTATAGAACTAATAAATTATAGTGTAGATGTGTGATAAGTGTGCAATAGATATATGCACATATGATGTATTGTATTTTGGATGTATTCAACCTATGTTTATATCCAAAAGTCTATAGAATACAAAAATAGTCATTATGGCTGAATCAAAAGGATGTAATGTGTTTTGGCCAACATGACCCCCTTTTCATAGAAGAAAAATAGACCCCTCTAAAAACTCTCTACTCAAAATTTTCTCAGAGCTCAAATATTTTTTCACTTGGTCTCAAACTATGTAAAACCTTGAACCCATGATTTGCCTTGATCAGTTGAGTATTTAAAAACATTCATAATGAGTGAATGGTCATCATGGAGATATCTATAATAATTTATTCCTTATATGTTTAAATATGAATGTTTTCACATATTTAAAATATTTTGTGCTAACTATGTTGTTTCACAAAGTTAAAATTATGCAAGTTTTATTGAGATGGCATCACCCCAAATTCCTACTTGTCATTTCATGGATCTTTGTTGGAATACATGTAATATTTCATTTGAATTCATTGCCCTTTTATGTCAGTCATTTCCATAAATATTATAGGATATTGATGAATGAAAAGTTGCCATGTGTAACCTATCAGACTTGTGAGTCTCTCACATGTGTCAAATCTATTAGAGCCCTGAGAGAGCCATATGAATGAGAGGATTCTAGGTGGAACATATCATAATTTCTAGTCTCCTAGAGGCATTAGAGCTATTTTATCCCCAAGATAACCCAATGAATGAGAAGATACCATGTGGGAAATATTAGACTTTTTAGTCTCCCAGAGGCATCAGAGTTGTCAAAGTCCTGAGAGATATTGATGAATGATAAGCTACCATGTAGAACCTATCAAACTTTTTAGTATCCTAGATGAATCAGAGCCATCAAATCCCTAGGAGAGCTTGATGAATTAGAATTTACCATATGGAATCTATTAAACTTTTTAGTCTATTAAAGGTGTTAGAGATGTCAAAGTGACACATGTCACTTCTATGTAAAATAATAGAAAGGGACCAAAGCATCTTGATTAAGCTAGAAAGGAATTACACTAACAACCTAGAACTAATCATAAGCCACCACATGTCACTTCAGTAAATAAAATGGTAAAATCATTTAAAATATCCTAGACAAGGCAACAAAATGTATGTGTTGAGTCATAAGTTGGTAGTATAGCATCATGTCTACTTTGTAAGTCCAAGTGGCTGATTCTAGTATTCAAAAAGGTAAAAGAGTGACACCCTACCTTCACCTAGTTGGTATAGCCCATATAGAAAGTACCCAACCATTATATGACATGTGGCCCAACTAGAGGATACTTAAGGTACCACAAGGGCTAAATTAGGTGTGCTCCCACCATGCCCTTAAATTAACCAATTTGGGTAATTGGGATCTTATTTGACAACTTATAAACATCCCCTCACAATCACCAAATCTAAACTAGGAGCACATTTTAAAAATTCTCTACGTTAATCCCAGATTGGGAAATGACTGAGTGGATTAGCCACCAACTTAAATTTGAACTTGCATAAGGTGAGACTCCAAATATAATTAATACAAGAGATATTTATGGAGCCTTATAAGTCCTAAAAGTAATTTGATACATAGTTACCAATCCTAACTCCAAATAATCCTTACCTTCATCTCCTTATCAAACTTTCAATGCTTCCCTTGGTCCCAAAATTATATGCTAAGTAAATCTCAACTCTCAGCCTTGGCTACATCATCTTCCAAACTCAGACCTAAGCCTGTATTCAAAGATACCACCTTCTCATTAAAACTATCACATTTTGAGCATTACAATAGTGTTTATAGAAATTGAAGATGTACAAAATCCCACCTTGAATGATGATGAGTATGAGATTGAGTTCTTTAAAGATCTTATAACCCTGAGGAATTAAGGATTGCACAAAGTTGCATTCAAACTAAAATTATTCCCATGTTTTGATCTCTTCAGTAACATGTTATGAAAAATTATGTATGTGCATGACACTACCTAGGACCTGGTATACTCTATGGGGTCCTCAAATAAAATTATAGACATATCCTGACTTGACTTTAAGTATTACTACAATCTCTTAGAGTAAACCCTAGTTTATGACCAAAATCTAGTAAATGCATAGACTAATATGCATGAAATATATGGGTTTATCCAAGATTGATCCATCAATCTAGACCAATCAAAAAAAATGATGAGCTTAATGCTTACCCCATCCACACATTTTGGGAAGGATTTCACATTGGGATGCTCTTTTTGAATCAATTTTTCAAAGTGAAGGATTTTGTGCATGAGAGCATTCTTTGGGTGCATGTGTTGAGAATCATCCTTGAAGGAAATTAAGTCTCAAGCCTCATAAGCCTCATTAATTTTAACTCAGTTAAGGGTGTCAACAAGACCATAGGAGGTGAAAAATTTTATATGATGAGTTGTAATAAACCCGTTGGGTTTAACATAGATAAATGTGAAATGAATTTTTTAAAACACATATACTATAAATAGGATACTTCAGAATAATCTAGGTAGAGATCGTATGAAATACACAAAGCATGATAAAATCAAAGAAATCATACTACATCATGTATCATTGATCTCTAATATCATGAGAGCACATCATAATGCAAATATAGTAAGTAATTATATTAACTCAGCCATGAATAATACAAGTCCATAACCACCAATATCAATGTACAATAATAAGTAATTAAAACTTTTCATGATAATATTTCCAAAAATAATACAATGTACATAAATAAGATGCATGGCTCCCTAAACATAAGTTCCCCAGACTCTCTAGTATCTGTGGCAATCTCAAGTGTCATCTCTAAATAAGTACTATTGTGGGGAGGGAGAGAATCATCTGAGCACTTTTTCACACCAACCATGAACCAATGATCCCCTACACTAATCCCATTATGAATTATCCTTCCCTTCATGGATGAGTATATAGTGATGATGTAAGAATCTAGAGAGACAAGAAAGTACCCATGTGTTGTATGATTTATAAAACTAAACATGCAGTGTGTCATAGAAAACCTATTCTATTGCAATATATCACACTAACATGTAAATCATACTCATGAAATGATAATGTATCACTAAACATACTTTAGCCCAAAGTTTTATGAATAATAAAGAATATCAATCTATAGATCAATCAAATTCATACACACCACTTGATCAGACTGTCTTCATCTGGAATTATGATGCTAGTAAGCTAGTAAAGTCCATCTCACTCCTTACTCCATATTAGAAATGTAGATTGGTCAAATAAAATTCAACCACAAGATTAATATAATTTACATCCTACTAAAAATATGTATCATATAAAATGTTAAACATAAGAGTAACCAAAACATACATTTATTCTATCAAATGCGTGAATGAATTTTATATTATTTTCTATCCCATACTAGAAATAATGACTATAATTTACACCACCCAAGTAAATACACATTTAACTTCATATTTCCACTACCATAATTAGTTTCCAAGCATAATATACCCTATGATAACCATATTATCATAGTTTATTATTCTAAGAAATAACTACTATTTTTCCATAATTGGTCATAATTAAGTAGTCATAATTACATGGAAACATAAGCTTATATTCAAAAAACTAGATAAAATAAAGCAAGTCATAGCTCCTACAAAACACAAAATAATTTATCTTAACATGTGTTACACTCTCAAAATTTATATGCATGCATACACAAAATCCTACCAACTATCACAAAACATATTATTCATAGTAACAACCATCATGCATACATTAAATTAGTTAAACATAGGTGCTAATCTAGACATAAAAAATATATTATGTACCATCTAGGTAAAACATATATTTATATTGTAGTACTCTATGACATCATATACTATCATGGTTTACAACTACATAATTACATCTTATAGACACTAGAAAATAACACACTTACAATTTTTGATGCCTAAATACCTCAAGATCCCCCAAAACTTCTTAAACCTTTCCAAAACCTATCTTAACCCAACCAAATCATTATTCTCCTACTCACATAATGTCATTCAAAATCACTATTCAAAATTACTATTCATCATCACTATTCACTATGGGACCCACTATCACTATTCATGATGACATGGTAGGTGACATGGCATGTAATTTGGAGGTGATATGGTAAGTGACATGGATTATAAATTTCATGGCTTGATGTGGGACATCATACCCCACTTGGGACCCTTTCCCAAAGTGCCTAATGACCTCATTTCAGCATCACAAGGTTTCCCCCTTGAAATATGGCAAATTTCCTCTTAAGGGGTCATTATTCAACATGTATTTTGTCTTCCCCACATGAAATTAGACTTTAAAAGAGATACCTACCTCTTTAACACTTTGGGAAAGACAAGGGGCACCCATTTTTGACTTCTTAGCTGAAATGGGAGACTTCTCAACCCAAATGGGAGTCTTCCACAACCTCACCTTAGACTTTTCATCCCCCACATGGAAAATGGTGCCACATTTGGTGTGCAACACTTTTAAGTGCTTGTGTGAAACTAAGAAAAGGTAGGGAGAAGTCTTTGGTCTCATTTAAACCCATGTGCATGATTTCCATTCAAAATTGGACTCACGTACAAGGTGGGAGACACACCAAACCCAAATGGGAGACATATGATCAAAGTGGGAATCTCCACCAACCTAATCCTTGACTCATTCATGAGCCCACTTGGAGAAATTCGAATTGCTTCACTACTCCTCTATTTTGGCATGTCTCTTCACATCAAATGCTATAAATACCCTCCCTCTCCTTCACCCAAGGTTAAGTTGGAAGTTAGTGTTTTGTTATTAACATTTGTGTTTTAGGTTTGGAGGTATCATCAAAGAGTTAATCATCTTGAAGAGAAGGATCTCAAGCAACAAAACTCTACCAAAATTACTTCAAGTCTTCATCAACTATCAACAAACATCTTCAAGCATTAAGGTAATCTTGTTGTTTTGTTATCTTAATTTCTATATTCCTTTCCCTTTGGCCTTATTCTTTAACTTGCTTCCTTCATTACCCACTTGTCATTTTATCCTCTAATATATATATCCCCTTTGTCTTCTTCATCACCATTTACCCTTTTGCCTTCTTGGCCTCATTTTGACGATTTTCCCCTTTGCCTTCTTGGCCCTCTTTTGACCATTTATCCCTCTTGTTTTATTGAAAACATTACCCTTCATCATCTGAACCCCTTCCCAACCCAAACCAAATCACTCTTTTTACCTTTATCAAACCAATCCAAACCAAAAACCACAACTTTATTTTATCCAACTTTCAGCATTAACATTATTTAAACTAGTTACTTTATTTTAACCATCTAAGCAAAGCATTTAGTTTTCTTGATTAATTTGTTATTATTTGTTGTATTTAATTTCAGATTTATAGTCATATGAGGTAAATATATTTATTTTATCATTACCACTTAAGTGTTTAAAATTAGGTGGATTGACAGCCTCCTAGAAAGCTTTTGCTTCTAGGATCTAGCTCATGCTAGGCAATCCACCCATATAGTTATCTAAAAAATAGGTTTATTTTAGCATTTTTTTATTTGCAGGTCATCCTCCCAAGACAAAGAGAATATCTCCACAATCATCTAGATTCAATGTGTGCATATTCAACAAGTTTTTCTACACACCCTATTCCTAATTTCTTTCATTTCAAAAAATTAAGAAAAGCAAAAAAAATTGAGAGAAACTTTTTGGCACACCCAGTGGGACCCCTTATGGGTTCATAGTTTTTTAGGCATATAGTTGCATTTAGCGAAATTTCAATGCTCTTGCATTTCTATTATTTCTAAATTTTGAAAAATAAAAAAATCTTTCCCTTCTTCTTTTCCAAAAAAAAAGAAAAAGAAAAAAAAGTTTTCATCTTAGGGATAGGTTGCATTTTACATCTTGTATTTAAGTGCATTTTATCTATTCATTGTTTGCATAAAAAGACACCAAACTCTTTTTTTGGGTTAAAATTGAGTGCATTCATGGTATTTCCTACTTAATTATTAGCTCACCTAGATTAGTTAAATGTATTATGAATTAATTGTATCATACATATGTTACACTACCAAACCACATGCATAAATTAAATATTAAAACTTATTTGAGACAAGTCCCATGGGGATTTCATCACCCTTTGGATCACCTTACCCTACCCAGTGATCCCACTTAGATTTCATCATCAAGGGGACAACCCACTCCATTCTCTGGTAGAGTATAAACTCTAAATAAATGGTATGTATTAGCTAAGCACCTACACTAGTTGTAGGATCATGAAGTGAGGGGAGCAAGCCCCCAGTACCAGGCCACATACCCAGTCTAGTGAAAATTATTTGAGTATAAAAATTCAACCTAAAACCATCTTTAGATGAATTTTCTAGTACTTGAATTACAAGCCAATTTCCCCTTTCACATTATTTAAAGCATAAGCCAAAAGTGATTTAAAATAAATCATAAGATTAATTACACTTCTAGTGTGTGTTTTGTTTGCTTTGGGTTTTTCTTTTTTTGCTCATTATGTGAGGAAATAGGTTCGTTATCCATTTCTAAATTTCTCATATGGTCTTAACCAAACAACAATTGAAAAACCAAAACAACCTACCACCATCTTCTTCTTCATCCTTATCCATGGATTATACCTCGGACATCGATAAATCACCTAATGTTTCGCTACACCATTCTCCCCCACCTACAGTACCTAAAATAGTACCTGAAGGAAATTCAAATTTTGCCACCTTTTTGGACAACAATCTAGTTGTTTTACAACACTATCTTAATTCCTTAGCCTATCTTACTTTGATGGCTTTGGTAACAAGTGTTTGGGTGGTATATGTGTATATATATATATATATGTATATATATATGTATATATATACATATATATATATATATGTATATATATATATTTATGTATGTATATATATATATATATTTATGTATGTATATATGTGTGTGTGTGTGTGTGTGTGTGTATGTATGTATATATATATATGTGTATATATATATATATGTATATATGTATATATATATATAGGTGGTAGATGGACCAATGGTAGAAGATGAAGATTAACTAATAGAAGAGTGGTATGACACACCACCTTATGGTTGGTATTGTATCATCCCACTCTTCTATTATTCAATCTTCATCTTCTACCATTGGTCCATCTACCACCACCACCCAAACACTTGTTACCCCAACCAATACCTCTAATGTTGGTTCAACTTTGCCTCTTGTCACTTTTACCCCTTTTACCGGTGTAGTGTCTTCCACACCTATTTCTACCACTCCCTTAAACTTAACCAATACCCCCTTTCAAAACTTGATACTCTCCATACCACAAACACTTCCCCCTATAAGCACCTTGGTCACTACCCACCTTCAACCAACTAACCCACTAATCACTTTTATGCCATACATTAACCCCCCAACATCAACCCTCTAACACAAACCCATCACATATTATCAATATATTCCTAACACACAAGTATACATACCTTCACCTTCCACCCAATCTTATGTGACCTCACACACACACGTGACATCATCCCAACCATCAACTAATTATTCCCATGTCACCCAGACCCAAAAAAATGTGTCATATACCTATCTAACCCAATAACCCCAAATGGACTTGGTCAAGAGACTAATGGGTACAATGACTTACCTTGAGTCATCCATCTCAGGATCACATAACCTTATCTCTTATGACCAAATTTTCAATGAACCCATCCATCCATATGTCCCTCTTTGACCATATCCTCCACAATGGAAATTGCCAAAATTCTCTAAATTTCAAAGCAAGGAGGACCCCCAATAACATTTAAGAGAA
Source organism: Torreya grandis (assembly GCA_037957365.1). NCBI lineage: Eukaryota > Viridiplantae > Streptophyta > Pinopsida > Cupressales > Taxaceae > Torreya > Torreya grandis. Next base: position 2,232,699 of record JARHVA010000133.1, on the reverse strand, counting down.
TTTAGGAATGCATGTTAATTGATTTCCCATGATAACACTCCTCTCCTCCATACCTTTCTTATATCCTTATCTGGACTAGCATTAGATTGGTATAGTGTCATCCTGAAACACTCCTTCTCCTTCGTCTAACTAGCCCAAAAAAATTTAGATCACTTTTCGATCAATATATCCAATAAAGTTTCTATTACCAACTTTTACTCCATTCAGCAATTCAAAGATGAATCTATTGTCAATTTTGTGTCTCATTGGAGGATCCTAATCAACCAACTTTATTTTTCATTACCTCAACCTGAGCTTATAGAGCTCTTCATCTGGGCATGTGCAAAACATATTTCATCCACATTGCATGTCCAACGCTTCCAGACATTCAATGAAGCTTTTACCATGGATCATAAACTAGAGAATAGATCCATTGATGAGGGAAGATTAAAGTTGAAGAACAAGAACCCAACTTACAAACCCAATGATCCCTCTTCTTCCAAACTAAACAACCCAACTGATACTAATTCCAAGAGAAAATTTACCACCAATGCTATTGTCCTCAATTCCACACCTCCACCATCCACCACCCAACAGAACCCAAGGAACCAAACCTTTGACCCCTTCAACTATCCAAACCAAAACCAAAGGAACAAAACTTGAAATAACCATAATTCATTAACTTCACATGGGAAGCCTTATCCTTATATTTTGGAAAAGTTACTAAAAGCCAATATCATCTAACTTCCACCAATTAAACCATCCTAATAGTTTGATGCTTATCTCCCCATGCCTAGTTGGTATAATGAGAATAACTATTACACTTTTCACCGAGTCATAAGACATGACATCAATAGGTGCAATACCTTTAAATACCTTGTCCAATCCCTCATTGACAAGGGAGAGCTCACATTAGACAATCCTAATGTGCCACTGAACCAAGCCCTCTAAATATTATACAAGCCTTTCCCTAATCATGCTCCTTCTACCCCTCATCATGAAAACAAACCCAAAGCATCTCATGAGGCACATACTATTAATCTAGTTACTAGTGAACCCATTATGAAGGAAATGTTACCTCAATCACTTCTTTCCCCATTCCCCTAATGGAAGAAAAAATATTACCTTCTATTCCTTTAGACACCTAAATAAAAGAAGCAACCATGACCACACCTCCATTGGAGGATACCACACCTACCTCCCCTATCGTAGAACCATCAACCCCATCTTTGGAAGCTATCTCACAAGAGAAGATGACTCCATCTACCCAACCTCTAATCGTAAAACCTTCTATCATAGGTCAAGATAAAGGTAAGGTAACCAAACTATAATTTCTAACCCTTTCTTTGGTAGACCAACCTAGCCCTTTTAAACTAACTAAAACCTCCACCCAACCAACCAAAACCGCCTCCAAATTGATTGATCCTCAAACACCTAACCCCACCAAGACAACTAAAGTGACCAAATCCCCTCCAAACCAATAACTAAAACAACTAAAGAGGTAAAATCACCAAAGGGTCCAAACCCCCAAATTTTACCTCCCTCAACCTTGCCCTCCATTCTGGGTCCCCATCCCTCTACCTTAAACACAAATTCCATCATTTTTACCAAAACCCCACCACCTTTATTGGTCACACCTTCATACTAGCTTTTTACACCTTTCCCCACTACACCAACAACTCTTAAGTTACCTACCTTGCCCTCCTCTCCCACTAGCCTATCAACCATCGTGCCTAAACCAAAACTATCAACTAAGCATACCACTTTATCGACTAAACTTGTGTCCACACAACCTCTCACTTCAACACCCAAAGCAAAAACCACTAAACATATACCACCTTTAGTTGAATCTTACTTAACCATTCTCAAATGGTTATTACAAACTTCTTCCTTGAGCTTATCACCCATCAAACCCTTTGACCCTTTACATACCAAACCCTCTTGGTTTAATGATAACTTGATACATGCATATCATAGGGCACTAGGACATGACACCAAGAACTATAAATCTCTCCAAGAACTTGTTCACAACCTATATGAAGATGATGATCTATTATTAGATAAACCTCCTTCATCCCCATTGTCAATCTAACTATTGACTCAACCCATCTAATCTTTGATCTCACCCAGAAGTGAAGAGGAGGAACTGAAGCAATCATCCAACCTAGAGAACCCCTTTATCCACACTATTCACATGATTACCCAATATTGGGCCCAACAGAAGAATAAATGGAAGACTAAGGCATCCATTCCTTGGACTTACCCCTCTCTAAACTCCCAAGAAAATAATACCCAACCTCCTCCATCTTCAAACAAACCCAAGGTGTCTATCTTAGGTGCCTCCCCATCTAACCCTCCATACCCTAACCCATATGCAATATCCATCCAAAAAGTTATCCTCAAACAAATTCACCAAATTCCAACAAAGATGAGCTTGTATGAGTTAGTCTCTACCTCTCCCCATCACCATCAAGTACTCATAGAGGCTCTATAATCCATCAAGGTCCAACCTGATAATCCTTAGCCTCTAGCCACTTTTGTTGGTACCCTTCAGAATTCCAACCTTATCACCTTCAAGAATTCATAAATACCTTCTATTTATTTAGAGGATCCTGATCCCCCCTCTTCATTATAGCATACATCAATCAAACCTACATCAAAAGGGTGATGATCGATGGGGGAGCTAGCATCAATATTATCTCCTTCCATGCTTATGACCGGTTGTAATTACCTAAAAACATCATGTCTAAAATCTAAATGGTCCTTCATTCTTTCAATGATACTATGGCTATCACTTTGGGCATAATTTTCCTCCATGTCTGTGTGAGGCCTCATATTATTCTCTAACTCTTTTATGTTTTAGAAGGAGAGTTTCAATACAACATTTTACTCAGACATCCTTGGATTCATACCATGAGTTGTGTCCCTTTCACCCTAAATCGATGTGTCAAGTTTGAACATGAAGGGCAAGTTGTGACTATTTAAGCTAACCCTAGTCCTTTTACATCTTAAAATATGACATATCATTTCAATGACATCCTTAGTCCTCCTTTATCTACCACACAACCATCTACCAAAAATATAACCTCACCATCCAAAACCCATAGCATTTCCACACCTAATGTTGATGAAGATTCCACTAGCTCATCTATCCCCTCTTCCTAGATTCTTGTAGAAGACCTCGTGACAACCACATTCTAACATCTTTATTTTAGGGATTATAGACTCTTAACCTTAGATGTCTTCCTTACCCCCCAATAATATGGGAATCTTAGACATGACCCTTCTTACAACCCTAACATTGGAACCATCATCCCCATTGGTCTCCCTAACCATCAAACAAATTTCATTTATGGGGGACGTGATCGACCACTTCCAACCCTTACCATTACATTATCCACCCAACCATTTACCTCTAACTTTTCCAATCTTAGCAAACTAGAGTTCACTAAGTTATATTTTCATTGATGTGCTTGTAAAGGATTTGGTCTAGATTGTTATAAATAAGGGCATCATGAGTTACCCCATCTCAAAAATTTGCAACCTCATGAGTCATTTGGCCTTAGGTATGAACCACTTCAAGAATCCACCAATTCACCCAAACCCATTACCACCATAGAGGAAGATATCCCATCCTTGCCAACCCAATCACTTTCTCCACCTGAAGACCCTGATATCATCCATCCTAACTTTTTTTATCAATATTGTAAGTTTAGGCCCCCTCATCTACCACAAGAGTGGACAAACCAAATTCCTTCCACTCATACATCCTAAAATGGTAGAGAATAACTTTCCCACCATCAACACCATCTGACATCAAGATGATGATTCCATTCTTATCTACCTCAGTGCGAGGGATTATTTTATCCACAAATTCCTTCCTCCTAAAACCCTGACTATGTTGAATTAATCTACCATCGATATCAACTTGGGCACTCTAGATAACTCCCACATTATCAAATTGGGCCAATCATTAAATACCAAGGAACTTTAGGATTTCTCCTCTTTCCTCCAAGACCATAGCATAACATTCACTTTTTCTTACAATGATATGTCAGGGATTGACCCCACCATTGCTACCCATAACATAGTCACTCATCATGATGCCAATCCTATTAAATATAAACTTTAATGCATACATCCTCAAATAGGCCTTCTTGTCAAAGAATAGCTTTAGTGTCTCTTATCTGTAAACTTCATTCAACCCATTGACTACCCCCACTAAGTCTCAAACATTATATCTATCACTAAAGTCACTGGGGGTCTACACATTTGTGTGGACTTTCATAACCTCAACCTCACATACCCCAAGTATGACTTCTCTTTACCTAGAATTGAATAGCTTATTGATCTTATAGCTAGCCATGAGATGTTATCTCTCATGGATGGGTTTTTGAGTTATAATCAGATCTTGATTTCTCCTAAATATCAACATAAAACTACCTTTACAACCCCTTTGGGAAATTTCTACTATAGATTCATGCATTTTAGGTTAAAAAATTTTGGTTTAACCTACCAACATGCCATGACTTATATTTTTCATGATATCATCTATAAGATTATAGAAGACTATGTGGATGACCTTCTTGAGAAATCCAAACTTTGAAAAGATCACTTGATTATTCTTATGATTATATTTGAATTCCTCATCTATTATAATGTTTGCCTTAATCCTAAGAAATGTATTTTTTGGGTCCTTTTAGGAAAGCTTCTTGGATTTATCATCTCTTTGTATAGAATTAAAGTAGACCCTACTAAAGTTAGAGAAATTTTGGACATGCCTCCTCTAACCAACCTTAAGCATCTTTGTAGTCTTTAAGGAAAACTTTAATCCATTCACCATTTGATTTCCCAACTTTTAGACTGGTACCAAAATTTCCATCACCTTCTGAAGAAGGATGTCTCTTTCAAATGGAATAGTGATTATCAAAAGGATTTTGATTTGCTCAAATAATACCTTTTTTCACCACCTATCCTCACCCCTCCTAAGGATGACCACCCCTTTTACCTATATATCTTTGTCATCGACCATTCCCTAGGGGCAATTTTGGCTCACTGAGATGAAAAACACAAAGAGCAAGCCATATACTACATTAATCATAGACTTGAAGAATATGAGACTCAATATACACACACTGAGAAACTCTTATTAGCATTGACTTTCATGGCCACCAAACTCTGCCACTACCTTCTTAACCATAAACCTATGTCATCACTAATACTGACTTACTCAAATATATGCACTCTAAACCATACCAAAATTAGTGTATGGCTAAGTAGCTCATGCTCCTAGCTGAATTTGACCTTGAATTCCTCCAATAAAATTCAATTAAAGGTTAGTTCATTGTTGATCAATTGGCTAAAGCTCCTTTAGTAAATAACTAACCACCTCCTCTTGCCTTTTCGAATGAGTCTATCGCAACTCTTTTTCAAGAAGATTACATAACCTACCAAATGACCATGTTCTTTGATGGATCAAAATGCCAACAAGGAGGGGGTGGTAGAGTTATTCTCATTCCTTTTGATGGTGAATCCTTTTCTCTCTCCTTCAAACTTGACTTTGAATGCAGCAATAATATGGCTGAGTATGAAGCCCTAGTGATAGGTCTCCAAACCACTCAAAGCTTGGGAATTAAGATAATCCATGTCTTTGGTGATTATCAGCTTTTGGTCAACTAGGTCAATGGATCCTATCAATGTAAAAAAGATGTCTTCAAAATATATAAACTTTTAGTTGACAAACTCTTTAAATCATTTAAACATTACCTAGTCCAATCCATTCCCCAATCTACCAAATTTTATGGATACAATGGCCTACCTTACTTCTCAAATCCCTTCTTAGCCTTCCAACTCCAAAATATTTATCAATGTTCATTATTTTACCACACCCTCTTATGGCCAATCTAACCTCCCTACCATTTGTAATGTAGAGGAATCCCCATCTGACATTTGGTATGACCAAATTTTCAACTACCTCAACCTAGGCATTGTTCCTCCCAACCTCTCTAGGAATGTCTAAAAATCTTTTATTCAGAGTACCTCTCATTACACCATACTAGGGGTAATCCTTTACAAACATGGTTTTGATGGTCTCCTTTTCCATTGCCTACATAGCCATGAAGCTTCACATGCCATCAAAGAAACACATGATGGGATCTGTGGGGGACACTTTAACGACCTAGTGGTCGCTAAATGTATCATTCACCTTGGTTATTATTATCCCGCCCTTAACCAAGATTGTTGTGATTATGTAAAAAAGTGTTTTAAATGTCAATAAAATTCTAATTTACATCATGCACTAGCTAATAGCCTCCAAGTAGCTAAGGACTTTTAGCCTTTCTCTTAATGGGGCCTCAATCTCATTGGGGAAATTAACCCCCATTCTTCATAGTGGCATAGTTCCATCATCATAGCCACTGAATACTTCACCAAGTGGGTGGAAGCTATTCCTCTAATCTCTACCAAAGCATGAAAAATTATTAACTTTATCAACCACCATATCATCTGCCGCTTTGGTGTTCCTCATAATATTATCACTGATAATGCCAAATCCTTCAAGAAAAAGCAAGACCAAGGTTTATGTGATGTATTTGGCATATATTTAAGCTTTTATTCACCTTACTAACCATAGTAAAATGGACAAGTAGAAGCCTCTAATAGAACCCTCACCAAAATATTAACCAAAGTTGTCAGTGCTTTAGGTCAGGATTGCCACTTGCACATCCCATTTACCTTATGGGCTTATCAGACTAGCATTAAAACCTCTATGGGTGCTACCCCTTTCTCTATAGTCTTCATAGAAGAGGCATTCTTGCCTCTTGAAGTCCAAATACCCTCTCTTCACATATCTTTTAAGGAACTCATTCTTTAGGAATATTTTTGTCAGCATCGTTTAGATCAACTTGAGCTAGTTAATGAGCATAATTTAGCAGCCCTCACCCACCTCCTTATCTATCGATAACATATCACACATGCTTATAAAAATCACCTCAAATAATGGGAATTAAATATCTCATCCTAAAAGAAAACCAACATGTGACCAACATGGAGAAGAGTAAATGAGGTAAGTTTGCTTTCAATTGTCTTGGACCTTACATCATCACCCATAAGTATGGATTAGGAGCTTATCATTTTTCATCTCTCGAAGGAAAACCAGAACCTAAACCTCTTGATGCTTTACATCTGCATCCATTTTTATGTTAAATAAGGATCAAGCTCACTTGTTTATCTAACTTAATCTCATCCCTTGATTATGAGATTTTAACCTTCACCCACCTTCTTCCTCCCCTTTTGAGGATAATTGATTATAACATATAACCATGTGACTAACCATCATAGTCATGGCCTAATCCTAAATATGGGTACCATGGTTCTACCCGTATCATGGTTCTCATGGATACCTTTCATCTCTAACAAGATGGAATCCCATGGTCACTGTCTTTCAAAACCACACCCTTTCACATATCATTGACATTCTTGTGTAAAGTTTTACCCTCATAAAGGTAAACCTCTGAACCTAATTGTATTGGTCCATGTCTAAAAACACTTCATCTTGTAATAATTAATTAGGTTAATAGCTTAAGAATTATAGACTACTCCCTCAAAGGACATCTACCCAAAAACAAAATAAAAATTACCACATGTAAGGTAGATTGCTCCCTTGAAGGATAGCTATCAAGAACATTAAAACAAAGCCAATAAGCTTAGACCAATCCCTTGAAGGATGGTTGAGTTAACTTTGTCAAAAATAGATCAATTTCATGGAAGCTTCTTGCATCGATCAGCTTCCTAATATAGTAATAAAACAAAATACCCACTATCACAATAAATTTTAAAGGCACAATCAGCTCTCAAGCAACATAATAAGTTGGAAGTTGCAATCATCTTTCACATGTAGACTTATCACAATGATCAGTCTACATCTAGAATATGACATAGACTTATCTATTACCATTCCTAGACCACCTATAGATAGGGAAAACTAATTCACATGAGTTTATCATACATATCACCCATTACCCTTCACACCACCTATCACCCATCTTCCCTTTAAACTATTTATACAAGGGATTGAGAGCTTACTTGACAACCTGTGATCAAAAAAAAAAATTTATCAACTAACGACCCCTCATATGCAGCATTTGAAGGGCTTATATTCATTAAGTTGATCCCACTTTGGGTTTATTTTTAGTTATTATCAAAAATAAAATATCATGCCCTATTCCTCTCTTAATGTGTTTGGTTGATGTTTTCATCATGACTTTTATCATCCAATATTGCCCCAACAATAATCTTTATTTTTATATTAAGCAAGATTATAGCAACCATAACCATACCAGTCATAACCATAGCCATGACATTCATAAGTATCCACACAACCATAAGCATAATAACATTTGACCAATGATATCCAACACATTTTGTACATGTTTACAGTAAACTATGCAATATTTTATTTCAGATGTGAGGAGTTGCATGACACATACTAAGTTATTAGACTATCCACACTTCACCTAAAGCCCCTACATACATTATTTCCTACCTAAGCACTAGGTTGATTGTATAGTGACTTTGGATTTGTGTTTAGCCATCCTTCTACTTGATTGCTCTCTAAACTCACATCCATACCCTTCCCTATCTCAGCAGTTATGAACTAGGAATTTGACTAAGAAAAGGAGATTAGTATTATTTTAGTGAATGAAATCAAATCAAAAACACACTAAACTAACATCTTCATGCCTAGTTACTAGGGTGAGCTTGGTGAAGAAATAAAAATGAACAAAGCACAACTAAAATGCAAGAAAACACACATTTCATACCTTCCTTGATGCTCCAAGAGTATTCTTCAATTGGCTTGCTTGGCTTGTGCTCATGAAGTCCTCATCAATGGAAGCTTGGCTACCTCTAACTCTCCTTAGCACCTTTGGTTTTGGCTTGGAATAAATTTGGCATGGTAACACTAGTTTTCATGAAGCTTTTGGAACCAATCCTATATTATAACTTTGCATAAATTAAGCTTAAAAATGATGTTCATGGCCTCTCTATTTATAGATTTTTAAGATTGATTAGAATCAACTTGAACCATCCATCCTGAGATGAAGATGTGTGGTTGAGAATTAATTCATTTTTTGGAATTAATTTTATAATTATCCTCATCATGACATTGGAAAAAGGGGTAATTAAGAGGCATGGAGGGTATTGATGAGGCATGGAGGGCATGAATCCTAATATTTGTGGCATTTATGGCCTAAAGATGTCTTCCCAAGAAATGAGGTCACCTGATGATGTAGATATTCAATATTCATTTCCAAAACAAATTATTCAACAATTTTCCATGGAATTATTAATTAGGCTCTAATTTGGTTTAATTAACTCTTAGGAATGATTAAGCACTTTGTGCACAAATTTTTTTCAAATTGATCATAATGCCTTATTATTGGTCTAAAATTTGACTAGATTGGAATTAGAAGTTAATGTCAAATGTGTTGGAACCATATTCTAATTTATGATGTTACCAATATCAAATAACAAAGTCACATGTATTGTGCAAGATATTTGATAGGAAAGAGCAATTCAGAGCACCTAGTTCAAAAATTGGCATTTTGACTCAAAATGATCTAATCAAATTTAGCTAACCCATAAATTACATTGCCCTATTTAGAGATACCCTGGCCAAAATTGGCACTTGAATAGGTCATATTCAAATATTTTAATGTGCTTTAGTGTTTTTAGGCCAAATTGTGCACTTTAGGTGGAAATTGGTCAAAAGCCTGATTAAAGGTTATTGGTGGCCAGATTTAGGTGTCTACAGTTTGCCCATGTTTGGGAAGGTGTTGCAAGTTATAAGCATAGTAATGTCTTCTCAAATAATGAAAAGGTCTTATATGTCTACAACTACAATGATGATAAACTACCTATGATGCCCCTTCAAGGGAATAGAGATTATGTGAACTAGGAATTTGACTAAGAAGAGGAGATTAGTATTGTGTTAGTGAATGAAATCAAATCAAAAACACACTAAACTAAAATTTTCATGCCTAGTTACTAGGGTGAGATTATTGAAGAAATAAAAATGAACAAATCACAACTAAAATCCAAGAAAACACACATTTCTTACCTTTCTTGATGCTCCAAAAGTATTCTTCGACTGGCTTGTTTAGTTTTTGTTCATCAAGTCCTCATCAATGGAAGCTTGGCTACCTCCATCTCTCCTTAGCACCTTTGGCTTTGGCTTGGAATTAATTTGGCATGGTAACACTAGTTTGTATGAAGATTTTGGAACCAATCTTGTATTATAAATTTGCACAAATTAAGCTTAAAAATGATGTCCATGGCCTCTCTATTTATAGATTTTTTATATTGATCAGAATCAACCTGAACCATCCATCTTGAGATGGATATGTGTGGTTGAGGATTAATTCAATTTTTTGGAATTAAGTTTATAATTATCCTCATCATGAAATTGGAAAAAGGGGAAATTAAGAGGCATGGAGGGTATTGATGAGGCATGAAGGGCATGAATCCTGATATTTGTGGCATTTATGGCCTAGGGATGTCTTCCCAAGAAATGAGGTCACCTGATGATGTAGATATTCAATATTCATTTTCAAAACAAATTATTCAACAATTTTCCATGGAATTATTAATTAGTCTCTAATTTGGTTCAATTATCTCTTAAGTATGATTAAGCACTTTGTGCACAAATTACTCAAATTGATCAAAATGCCTTGTTATTGGTCCAAATTTTGACTGGATTAGAATTGGAAGTCAATATCAAATGTGTTGGAACTATATTCCCATTTAGAATGTTACCAACAAAAAATAATAAAAACATGTGTCTTGTGTAATATATTTGATAGGAAAGAGCAATCCAGAGCACCTAGGTGTAAAATTGGCATTTTGACTCAAAATGATCTGATCAAAGTTAGTTGGCCCATAAATTGCATTACCCCATTTAGTGATACCCTAGCCAAAATTGGCACTTGAATAGGTCAGATTCAAATATTTTAATGAACTTTAGTGTTTTTAGGCCAAATTATGTTCTTTAGGTGTAAATTGGTCAAAAACTTGATTGAAGATTATTGGTGGCTAGATTTAGGTATCTATAGTAATTGCTAAAAGGCATACTCTGTTCTTCTCTTTTGCATTCATCCCCATAGGAAGATAAACATATTATAATCTAGGTCTTTCACCCTATTTTCTTGTTGCATCCATTGCATCCCTCTACTCTAGTTGTTCTACTTGCATTGATACTTTTGGTTGTTGCCTCAGTGCACATCCCCTTAAACAGTGAGGGTTCCTTCCATAAACAGGCAAATGATCATGTTTTCTATCCCTATATCTTATATAGTGAAATTATCACCTTCTTCATTGCTACATAGGTAAAATTTTAGGCTCAAGCTCAAGCCATGGGTACCTTTCCTCTTATTTATCTAGTAGTACTTCCATTATTTCCATTACATGTTGCAATATCTGGTAGATCCACACATTTATCATATTAATTATTTTAGGGCATGGTAGTTACTAGTTATCTCCACCATTTTTCCCATTATTTTCCATCTTAAACCTTATGTGGTTCTCTGCACTCTCTATAACCTATAAAAATAAATGACCCAATGATAGACATTCACCCTTATCATGATTCTTTAAATAAAATACCTGACCATTCTTCCTCACCAACATGATTTTCTATTACACCGATGGGGAAGGTCATATGATGTCATTGATTCCTTTGAATAGTCCTCCCACTTGAAATGGTCATATCTACTTACCTTTTCATATGGACACATTTCCCTCAATCTAATTAGTTGTCTTGATAAATCCATTATGCACCGTCAGGATATCTTTTTGTTGACCTTATCATCTGATCCACAACTGATGTATTCTCTTATTTTGTCATCTTGAGATCCTTTTTAGGCCTAGCGGTCATTAGCATCATTATCACCATTACCTCAGTTAACGTAAATTGGCTTCCAACCATGGGTTGTTGTAATGATCATGCCTTTGAAACTACCACTATTGTTGGTGGTGGCTCCCAAATCCTTGCTACTTTAAACACTCTTCCATTAGAGGAAGGCTACCATGAATTCATAACAATACCTTCACATTCTTATACTTTTTACCCTCCTATTCCTACTAGCCCATTACCACATGCTCTAAGCATCAGACCCCAACCATTAGCAGTGTTTATTTGAACATGGCAATGTTTTCTTTTGTGCTAGTTAAAATTTCATCCATAGCAAGGGAACCATCATCTTCTCCTAGCCACATAGCTTTTTTTTGGTTAGGCCTAAACTATTTAACCAATAAGTAATTGGTTCCACAAAGCTAGGATAGAGGATGAAGACATAGCCACCATTTATCTAGCCTACCCATGCAGCTCTTGGGTCTGGTAAGGTCCATCCTTTATCACTCACCATACTACTAACTTACTTACTTGTAGAATCTACTTGACCATCAAAGAAATTTTTTTAGGTCATCACTTTTCTACTTCCATTAAAACTCAGCTCGTAGTGGTGATGAACCTTGGCCATAGTGACTCTATAGATTTAGAGAGACCCCCACCTCCTTAAACTTAGCTCATAGTGATAGACACTATCTCTAAACTCCTACCCTCGCACAATTTTAGAAGGTGTAACCTCCTAACCAAGGCATATCTTCTTTGGATTAGCTCCATTAAAGATCATTTGTGGTACTTAGCATTATGTTCCCTTCTAATTTATCCTACCTTGCCCATTTTTATCTCTAATCCTACTAAAATGTGGGGTTATTATGGTAACTATTTACCAATCTACACCATTCACTAACACCTTCACCAAAACCCAAAACTATTGTTTTACAAAACCTTCTCCCTCAACCCAAACTAACCCATGTGGTCCAAAAAATTGGGGTAGCCAATTTGAACACCACTCACCTAAACCTTATTGAACTACATTGGCCTGATGTCCACAAACTATGTAAGTATTGCTCTACTTCTAAGGGTAGCTCAACCACTAATAATTAATTCCCATCTCCTTTTTCTTCTCACTCATTTCCATTGCTAACAATTCCCTCTTTCTTAGGGCATCTTACATCAAGAAAGATTTGACTTCTTTCTTAAGCATCGTTATGTTTTAACACCATCTAATACTTCCTCCTAGTTTTTCCCCCATTGTTAGGAGAACTAAATTAGCCTGAGGTCTTTTTGCACTATGTAGGCAGCGCTCAGTTACTAAGGTCAGCTCAGCCGCATCCTTTAATTTTTTTCCCTTCTCACCTAAAATCTTTTCCTCCACTTCTCTACCTATCCCCTCACCACATCCCTCCCTTTAGCTTGTCAATCTCTTTTAACCACTTTTCTAGCTTGTCAATCTCTTTTAACATAACGGTTGATAGCCTTCCCCATTGGTCCCTCTTACTTCCCATAAATCCACCTCCTATTCTTCTTCATTGGCCTCCCCATCATATTTCCTTTTGCATGCTTCACAACTCACTTCCCCACCCACCTTTTTCATTTTTTGAATCTCTTTTACCTTATTAACAACCTTTCCCTTTATCCCCTTCAACTTCATTCTTTGTCCTCGTCATCTCCCCTTTCCCTTGAATATTTTTTGTATCCCCTTATCACTCTCTTTTCCTCACCCAATCCACATCATATTGTGCAATCTTTCAAGATTTTTGTTTCTTTCATTGTTGTACTTTTTCTTTACCTGTACCACCACTCTCTACCATTACACCACTCTTCCCACCATACCCACTTTCCATTCTTCTTATTTTCTTTTTTACATCTCTTTTGTCTTATTTTTTTTCCTCCACAACTAACTTCTCCCTAGGTATTTATCCTTTGAAAAGCCTTCCATAATTGCCCTTTTCTTCTTATCTATTCTTGCCTCTTGCCCTTTTGCATTCCCCTTTTCCTCTTTCCATCTCAATACTCACTTATCTTTTGCATCTATGTGAGTATCTATGCTTTGTATCCCTACTTCAATTCTTCCTTTTTGTTCTTATCATCCCTGATATTCATCCCTTAGTTTCATCTCACTCCCTTTCATTGCATACCCTATTTCTTCACCACCTCACCACTTTTTGGCTTGATGTTCTCTTCTAATCACCCCTTCATCTTGTCAATCTCTTCTAACAAGTTGATTGATGCCTACCTTCTCTCTTCACCTTTTTACCCACCCATCCTTTGCTTCCCCTTGTTTTTCTTAACCCCTTTCCCATTTTCCATCCCATTCTCATCTCCAAAACCACCATCTGCTTTGCTTAATTATCCATCATCATCCATGCCTTCTTGGTCAAGATACCACCCTCCTCTTCACTCTCCTATCATCCTTTTTGTGTCCTCATTTCACTCCTTTTTCCTTTTATTTTCTTTATTCTATTTATTGCCTTATTTTTTTCATTTTCATCACCAAATTATTTTCTCCTTGGTCTATTTTTAGACTTATTTTCAAGCCCTTCATGGCCTCTCATATTTACCAACCTCCCCTTACCCTTCATGATTTTTATGCTTCTCTCCCCATCCTTTTCTACCTTTTATTTTTCTTATCTTTTCTATATTTCATTTCATTTTTTCATCTCCCTTAATGCCCTTCTTTTCCCTTCCCAACCTATATGACCATGCCTGGCTTCTTCTATCCTTCTCCACCTTCATCTTTATTTGTGACCTCATTGTATTCTCTTCATCTATCTCCTATTCCACCTTTACCTCATCCCTTGGTGGATCTCCCTTATGTTCTCTAATTCAACCTCCACCTCTTTAGAGTATGGTCACCAGTTGTAGTGATTCTACATACATCTCCTTGTTTGCTTCCTCATATCCTCCATGCCCTTACCTTAATGCATGAAATTTAGTAAAGTTCATTAATTTAGGAGCATCGCTTTATTCCATTAATTCCTCTATGTGTTGTGCTCATACTCTCTTTTTTTTCCCTCTCCAACTACTCCCTTCACCCTCCTTATAACTTTTTTCTGTTTAAACCCTCTACCCATTTTGAGCATACTACAACCTCCAAGGTCTACTACTCAATTTTGGTTTATTATGAGATATATACCAATCTTATGGCTCTATAACATAATTAGCTAGGACCACAAACTCATATAACCAAACAACAATCCTAAGCATTGTTAATCCATTAGGATGAAAATTTCTTCCCCACCTCTTTTGGTCTTGCCTATTTTCAAACCCTTTTACTTTGATCTTCAAATATGTTAGAATCAAAAATAAAACCACCTTCAAATGGAAGCTTAGGATACCCACATGGGGATGCTATCTATCCCCTCTCATGCACCCTACCTTCTAATAATTCCTCTTGATTCTCCCTTCCCAGACTACATCTTCTTATGCCTTGAAATAGCCCTTGCTTTAATACATGAAATCTACAACCTGCTCCCACATTTAACTAATATTATTATTAACCCCACTCCATATTCTAAAACCCCTCAGCATATTTCTCTTAATTCCCTCAAAAACTTAATGCTTACTTAATTTGGGGCCCCACTAACTCAAGGGTCAAGGGTTTGAATCTTTGCCACTTCTCATTTACCCACTCTGTTACTTTGCTTCCTTGAACCATCGAATAATAACCTTTTATATCATGTTAATGACATTATTGTGGAATGTGTACAATGTTAGATTATTTGGATGGTGATGAAATAACCCATCAGATCACCATGGTAATTTGATTAGTTACAGATTTTCTAAAGCCTAGTAAAGCATATTTCTTCCTTTTTTTTTCTTTAAAAAAGTGGTAGAAATTTCATGCTTCAACCTACTTATCCATGGCTACAAACTCCTTTTGTATAGTTGATGCAATCATCTAATGGCATCCTAATTAATCTCATCCACCATTTCTACCACATCCATCAAAAAATATTTGATAGCCATCTTTTCCACCCTTTGGTGCTTCCCTTTCTCCAACGTCCTTCACCTGGACCTACCTATATGATATCCAATTGGGACAACCAAGTTAACTAACACCCTTCACCTTAAAAGAACTATATTTGTCCTAACATTCTTTTTGGATTACTTTCCATGGAATTATGTAGGTAGCATCCACTTACCATGTGCATCTAGAGTTAGCTCAATCATCCCCTTCCCTGCCATACCCAATCCACCCATGCTTTCACCACATCTACCTTGATGTCAGTTACTTTTGACCCAAAACATTGGTGTTTTTTGCAATAAATTTTGAGCACAATGACTGACCTTGTTGTGTTAAACTTTTTAACATTTGCACCACCTCATGCAAAACTAGACCATTTATGTTTTCTCAAGAGCACTTCCTACTCTAGATACCTGAGTCAACATTGACCATGTCTAGGAGCCTTGATAAGACTAACCCAATCAACTATCACCAATATTTGGGACTGGTTACCTTATCATTTATCTTAGAACCTGACCTTTTTGTTATCAACATTGGTACCTTTATTCTCTACATAATCTTGACTATTGTGCTTAGTCATATTTTGTGAACCCATTGGCATTTCACATGCCTAAATACCTTATGGCACCACTTAGTGCCTCCCTATCCACTGCTTATCAAACCTACACCTGATTCAACATTTCCTCATTAATTCTTGATTTGAGGGGGAACACCTCCCCCCATACTCGAGATACCCTGACCTTTGACTAAGTAATTCATTTTTGTTTTGTAGCTTGTCAATTTAAAGTTGTATAACAAAAAGGGGCAAAATGTAGATACTATAAAACTTCACACTTATATTTTTTGATGCCTAAATGCCTCAAGATACCCTAAAATTTATTAAACCTTCCCAAAACCCCTCTTAACCCAACCAAATAACTATTCTCCTAGTCACATAATGTCATTCAAAATCATTATTCAAAAGTATTATTTATCATCACTATTCACTATGGGACCCACTATCACTATTCATGATGACATGGCATGATGACATGACATGATGACATGGAATGTGATTTAGAGGTGATATGGCAAGTGACATGGCTTGATGTGGGACACCATACCACACTTGGGACCCTTTCCCAAAGTGCCTAATGACCTCATTTCAGCATCACAAGGTTCCCCCCTTGAAATATGGTGAATTTCCCCTTAAGGGGTCATTATTAAACATGTATTTTGTCTTCCCCACATGAAATTAGACTTCAAAAGAGATACCTGCCTCTTTAAGACTTTGGGAAAGATAAAGGGCACCCATTTTTGACTTCTTAGCCAAAATGGGAGACCTTCTCAACCCAATAGGAATATTCCATAACCTCACCTTGGACTTTTCATCCCTCATATGGAAAATATCACCACATTTGGTGTGTCACCCCTTTAATTTCTTGTGTGAAAGCAAGAAAGGGTGGGGAGAAGTCTTTGATCTCATTTAAACCCATGTGCATGATTCTCATTCAAAATTGGACTAATGTGAAATGTGGGAGACACACCAACCCCAAATGGGAGACTTATGATCAAATTGGGAATCCCCACCAACCTTATCCTTGAATCATTCATGAGTTCACTTGGATAAATTCGAATTTTTTCACTATTCCTCTATTTTGGCATGTTTCTTCACATCAAATGCTATAAATACACCCCCTCTCCTTCACCCAAGGTTAAGTTAGAAGTTGGTGTTTTGTTATTAACATTTGTGTTTTAGGTTTGGAGGTATCATAAAGGAGTTAATCATCTTGAAGAGAAGGATCTCAAGCAACAAAACTCTGCCAAAATTACTTCAAGTCTTCATCAACTATCAACAAGCATGTTCAAACATTGAGGTAATCTTATTATTTAGTTATCTTAATTCCTGTATTCCTTTCCCTTTGGCCTTCTTCTTTCACTTGTTTCCTTCATCACCCTCTTGTCATTTTATCCTCTTATCCATATACCCTTTGTATTCTTTATCACCATTTACCCTTTTGCCTTCTTGGCCTCATTTTGACCATTTACCTGTTTACCTTCTTGGCCTCATTTTGACCATTTGCCCCTTTGCATTATTGGCCCTCTTTTGACCATTTATCCCTCTTGTTTTTTTGAAAACATTACCCTTCACCATCTCAACCCCTTCCCAACCCCAACAAAATCACTCTTTTGACTTTTATCAACCCAATCTAAACCAAAAACCATAACTTTATTTTATCTAATTTTCAACATTAGCATTATTTAAATTAGTTGCTTTATTTTAGCCATCTAAGAAAAGCATTTAATTTTATTGATTAATTTGGTATTATTTGTTGTATTTAATTTCATTTTTATATTCATATGAGGTAAATATATTTATTTTATCATTACCACTTAAGTGTTTAAAAGCAGGTGGATTGACAGCCTCCTAGAAAGCTTTTGCTTTTAGGATCTAGCTCACGCTAGGCAATCCACCCATCTACTTGTCTAGAAAACAAGTTTATTATATGTTTTATTATTTTTAAGTTATCCTTTAAAGCCAAAGAGGATATCTCCACAATCATATGGATTCAATGTGCACACATTCAATAGGTTTTTTTACACGCCCTATTCCTAGTTTCTTTCATTTCAAAAAATTAAGAAAAGCAAAAAAAATTGAGAGAAACACATATAACCAAACTTACGATTTCATGAATCAAACAGTCCACACTAGCACTCAAGAAAGTATAAAATTATACCACCTGGGTATACCTTAAGTTTAAACTGCATATCATTATAACTTATAGGCACACTTTGTTATGCACTATTATATATTAAATATACTATTGAACACTCATTCATATTTTAATCCACTCATAAAATATACGATCTATGATGTTATTCTCAAGGAATCTTATAACTAGATTATACCATAATTTTTCATTTAAATAACTTAATTTCATTATATAAGACTATTTTTGTATTGTTTAACTTAGTCCCTTGGACACCTTATGACTCATTTTAACCATTTATTAAACTATAGGTATAAGTCTTACATATGAGTACTTGTTCATCATAACATGCATCATATATAAGTACTCTAATGATATGCAAATACTAGAACAATATTCATTTAAATCTCTTAATCAATAATCTCTCATATACTTAACTACATTTTGGTATGAACATAACCTTACACTTGGTTATAAGTTTATATTTATGTTGGCATGGTTTCTTATTTCTCAGAGTATCATGACCTAATATGTTTATATTTGCCAACAACTCAAAGGTATATAACCTGACATACCCAATGTACATTAAACCCTTTGAATAAATGCTAACTCATTAGATACATTTATTTCCTTTATACATAAATATGTTCAATAATATAAATGACATCATTAGTATTTATGATTCTTAGTCAATTACACGGTCAATGTAACTTTAGTATCATAAAACTCATTCATATTAACATTATTCATATATAATATAATTCAGTCAATATATGAAACAAATGAATATAATATTCACATAACATGAATATGAAGTATAGATAACTCATAAAATGAAGGTAATATAACAATACATACATATAACTTATAAATTACTGAGTGAAGTATATTACTATACCACAGTATGATGATGTTAACTTATATACTATTACATGAGCTAATCCTTGAGATATGTAATATGTATATAATGCATAACATTAGATAATCCTTAATATGATTATAAACACATTATAAATCTTCCCACTACAATTTTTTTGAACCCAAGTTAATTAGGTAATTTAGGGTCAGTATATAAAGTTAATTAGGTCATTGTAAATCGTTCCATTGCAACTTTGGATCATACTATTTTCAACCTAGGTAATGTTTTGGTAAATAGTTGCATAGTTTACCATTATGGAAACTTTATTTGACACAAACATCCTCTTCATATGTAGTATAAATGGTTAAGGCATTAGTATAAGATTAATTTTAAATTATTGATTTATAATAGAATACGTAACAAATGATGTAGAACCATAGTCATACACCATATCATAGCCTTTCCATGAACCTAATCCATGGTTTATTCTAATAAGTATCGGCTCATATTAAATTACACTTCAAATCATATTAATTCTACATATTGGTAAGATTTATTAGATACTTATATGATATTAATAAATGTAACTATAAAATAAAAATTTAACCCATGGTTTAGCTTCCATATCAAAATATTATAGGAATAAGGTGTTGAAAGAAGATATACGGCTTTTATTTTAGAAAAAAATTAGATAAGTGTATATATATATATATATATATATATATATATATATATATATATATATATATATATATATATATATATATATATATATATATATTCTTGCTTACTATAACCCTCCAGCAACGATTTGATCTATATTTCAATATGTGTGTGTGTGTGTGTGTGTGTGTGTGTGTGTGTGTGTGTGTGTGTGTGTGTGTGTGGTGTCTGTGTGTGTGTGTGTGTGTGTGTGGGTGTCTGTGTGTGTGTGTGTGTGTATTAGACCCAACTTGCTCTATATATATCAGATTTTCCAAAACCATTCAAGCTAAAATCATTTTTTTCATGGGTGACAATGAACTCATATAAATGTGTAGTTTCAATAAATCATATACTACAAACAGCCTACTCTTGTAGTGATGGATTTCAATGCAAAGTTTATCCAAATTCATTAAGATATTAAACCATTGATAAATATAGATAATCTCCTTTCTTTAAATGGTCACCCATATTAAAGGTAAATCATTGTTACGATCAAATAGCTCACTATTATTATCAAGTAAAGCATTTTTTATCTCTATTTATGGTTACTTACTATTAATAATAGTTAGGTGTAGTTTAGTTCAAAAACAATATTGTTGTTCTATTCGTTGTATTCCCCAACTATTTAAGTCCTTATTTTTTTCTCTTCAAAGTTCAATTCATTGTAGATATAGATATTCATATCATTGTATGATTTATTATATAAATATCAAAGATTTATTATATTCATATCGCTATATGATTTATTATATTTAACAAATAAATAATAAATAACTACAGTTAATAATAATAAAAAGTCAACTGGTATATGAGTCACTACACTCTATTATTGTTATTAGAATTGAAATTTAGAACCAACACTCTATAAAATTTTAACATATGTTGGCATTACCAAGAATTTAAAGCAATGATTCTTCTAAAATATGATGCTTTTCATAGAGGAAGATGAAAAGTACCTGGAATTCCAAGCACTGGTGTAGTCACCAATGTATGAGTACTAAGACTTTATTAAGGTTCTATTATGACATTAATATGTACCCTTGGAGAGAGTACTTTAGGATCCCTCTAACTAAGCCATAATATTGGGATAACCCTAGGTTGTGGGTAACCTATAATGGGGTTGAACCTCTGGAGAAAGTCGGCTTCCTTTTGATGAATCACCTAAACTAATGTTGTCATAGAGAAGAGGGTTATAAATGGGAAAAGGGATCTTAATAAGGTTAACCAGGTGATACACCAAATAAAAGGGGAAACTCCCATAAGCTTGAACCCACACTAGATCAGCACAAGACAATACCAACTCACACAACCTCATAGACTAGTTGATTGCATAAGTGTTTCATGGACTAGGTTTAAGTGGAACACTAATATAGACTTGTAATAGCTTGAAAACACCCTAAAGGAGGTCAAAAAGGAGGATAATGGATGAGGAAGATTCTCATTCACTATGCCATCATGCAAAACTCACTCAACATAGATCCAAGGCAAGAGATAGGTAAAGAAAGCCTATTATTGCATCAAGAGGTAGTTCTTATAAATTCTTGATAGGGTTTAACCTAATCAAGAGGTGAATATCTTAAAATATCTCAAATATTCCCCTGATACTCCCAAAAATGAGCATCCTTTTGCAAAAAGAGAAATAATGGGTAATATAGAGAAAAGGAGAAGAGAGAAGAGGGAGAAAGTTAACCAAGATCATTAAATGAGATACCACCACCTTTTCATCAAATCATCACTAGTTCTCTATTGAAAATAAGTCTTTCTTTTATCCCAATAACCTATGAATCATTTCATTGATTGAGCAACACACTAGAGGACAAGAGTTTGTTGAAGGTGATGAGTCATGACCCTGTTAATGAAGAGAAACCCTTAAGCACCATGAAAATTAATTAAATGTTCCAACTACTTTCTCCAACTACTAGATCTCCACCTTGGGACTCTATGCCCTCTTCCACTTGACTTATTCATGAGGATAAAATCCTCAAATCTTGAATATGAGAGAGCCATGACTATGTCTGCTTGGGTGGCTATTTATCGTAGCTATGACTATTTTTTAAGATAAGACACTCTTTCATATCTTGTTTATAGCTACCTCTTCTCCATCTTGAATATATATCTTTATTATAGATTTAAAACTAATCTAATTTATTAGTTTTCATATAGCTATAATTATAATGGAGATATTCAAGTCGCTTGATCTCATTTCAACAGCTAGTTGCCCATGTTTGATCTCTATTAGGCCTAAAAAGACCTATTTTTCCCCTAAGTATTTATGGGAGCTGAGAACTCATTATTTTCATAGATATTATATAAATATTAATGATCATAGTCATGAAACAATATTTTGACCCCATAAAATGGGCCTCATAAGTTCTAAATATTCTAACCAAATATTGAGACTATGATTTTATGGTGACAGGACTTCATCATAACGATCTTAACTATGAATACATCTACTTGATAGATGATTGATTGATATATAATGGAAACATATACCTTTTTAAATATTTTCTCTAGTTTGACCTGAGTTATATTTGACCTCTGTTTTAAGTCACTGGCTTCAAATTTTAACAATGGCCATCAATCTTGATCTAGACCTTCTCAAATTGTGCCATCTATCAACTATTTTTTGTTCTTAGGATGCTACTATTATCTCTTTGACTCCTTGACCTCATGGACACCATAGATATCCCTTTGCATGTATCAAATGCATTCTATTAATTTACTTGATAATTTCCATGATCATGACACTTGGTAGCTTTTCATTTATCTTTGAGATATGCTGACTTGTTGACTCATCACTCACCATTGATCAACCTTTGCTTGATGGATCACACACCATCAATATGTTTGGACCTACTAGCTTTGTAAGTCACCATATACTATTATATCTATGTTTAGGTACCCAATATCTTAACACATTTTAGCCGCATGTTCAATCTAGGATCTGTTGACCTTTTGACTTGATGTTCAATCTTTGATGCATGATCAAACATGCACCATTGGATCTTCAAGACCTACTAACTCTATCAGATCATTGCTCGATGTTAGATTTGATCTTAGCTTCCAATATTTGGACACTTTTTATCCATGTGTACATCCTTATATCCTTTGAATTCAAACATCTATTTACCATAAATTTAACTTGACATCTCGTACATGTTTCACTCTACAAGTCTAACTTTGAAGCTTTATATCTTGAGATAGAAAAGACATCAAAATAGGAAATTTGCAAAGCATGTTCTTGGCATGAAAAACATCATGTCCGTGTGATCTTTTAGGCTTTAGAGGCTTCTTGATCATACTTATAAAATGCATAATCAAACTGGTCTGTTCATTTCTCTGTGACATGCAATGATGGTTTGGTTCTTCTAGACTTATGCTTGAATTTTTTTTTGAATCTCCAAGGCTTGAATGAAATTTTGAGGCTTGTGCAAACTTGTTTCATGATCTCAAATGCATTGATCACCATGAGAACCTGATTCCTCAAAATTTGAAAAACTATACTTTAAGTTGACTTAAAGTGTTTCAAAAGCTTTGCAAGCGACATGTGATCTTTGGACCACTCATGTCATCTAGAATTATGTTTATCTCATCCATCCAAGTAGAAGCTTTGTATATGGGCCAAAATTCACAAACATTTCTGGTAACATCTTGGGGTTTCATACTTACTATGCAATAGACCAATTGCCTTTTCTAATCCATTGGGTATGGAGTCACAATATTTTATCTCGGTTGATCTAAAATTATACAAAGTTGCCCCTTTATAGAAATACTCCTCTTGGATCAACAAGGACCAAAAGAAACAAAATAAAACAAAGTGCCCAAGGCACTTTGGAAAAGGAAAAAGACAATAGGAAAGGAAACTAACCTAAACAAATCAAGTATAACTAACCTACTAAATAAATGTGCACATAGGCACTTATATAAAATCATGAAATCTACTTTAATATATACAATATTATATAACAATTTACAAGCACCTCCCTCCTGGGTCAAATGGAAAAATTTGAGTATCATTCACTTGTAACAAACTAAGATGAAAACTACCTTGATTTGGAGGTACTAGAAATGGTGAACCAAGCATCTTGATGGTCAATCATTTTGGTGTGCTTTTCAATGGATGAAATGGAACAAACATGTCTCCAATGTAGACATACTGGTCTAAGTCTTCAAAGTTTGGTTCATGTTGGATTGTAAGAGCACTAGCTTGATATTGTTCATCACCCTTGAGAAATCCTTGCATGAAGACTTCATTTAGGCTCTTAGGAACAATTATACTTGGTTCACTTAATGGCTCTAAAAGACCATGTTCTTATACCTTGTCTTTGTGTAAGTTAGGACTAATCATGCTTAGATAAACATGCTCATATTGTTTTAGAGGAAGGACATGTCTCTTAGCCTCTTCAAACTCTTTGGTTATGGAATTGAATCATTGTCATAAATCTTTAGGCTCTTCACTGGTATGCTTCTCAAATTTCATCACCTAAGTATTTGAGATATCCCCTTCATCAACCTCACTCAATATTTCATCTTGTTATTCAACTACAAATGAGGGTTGATTTCACCAACCAAGGTTTGAAATATCACACTTGTCTTGCTCAAGATCTGATATTCTTTCCTCTAGCTCCAACATATCATGGTTATCCTCAACTAACACCTCATCTTAAAGTGGACCAACCTCAGGCACCTAGTTTTGATCCACTTTTTTATCTATGTATAATGGACCTTTAGTAGTTCATTCAAGGTCTACCCCATATTTAGCTTGAGGATTGTCTTCTTTAGGCAAGTTTGTAACATTAAGCTACTCCATTTCACTCAATAAATTTGAGCACAAATGTTTTTCGTTGATCTTCTAAGTTTCTTCAGATGACCTTGATCTCTATAATAGGTTCAGGAAGGTTGTCATTTTTCTTCTCATCAAGATGCTACAACTTAAAATATGAAACATGTTATTCCTTATGAAGTGTGATGCCTATCATGATCTCCTCATCATAGACACTTGCATTGTACTCCTATGGATCACTTTTGACTACAATCTCATCCTCTATCCTTTGTAACATAGGCTCTTTCTCTAAGAGGTAGATGATATGAGGGCGAAGAATTTCACCTTTCTTAAAGCTTAAGAGAGTGTCCATCTAGCTAGGTACCATATAGGGTCTCTTTGGTGGCTCTTGAGGAAGTGCCTCAACTAATACCTCCTCATTATCATGTATGCCTTTCTAAACTAATTTCCATGATGGAAATGAGTATGGAATAGACACTTTCTCTTCATTTTAAATGGCTATAGGATAGGGTGGTCTCACAAGTGAGCGCATGACATATCCAAGGTTGAATGTGTTAGAGAAGATCCATGATGGAATGGCTTCATGTTCATGAGTGGGAATGGGTTAGGGGTAGGAGAGGTAATATTTATTGGCTCAATTTTTAAATACTCTTTATCCCACTACTCAAATACTTTTTTGATGGATAATACCTACCCTTTCAATTCTTACTTCTCAACCTATGGATAATCAACTTCCTCTATGGATGCCCACACATTCCAAAACTTATGAAATAATATTCCTATCCCCTCCATGTCAGAAATGGGGAATTCTTATCCAAGCTTAACCCCTATTGATTTTCATGATTTTTATGCTTTGGTCTATTATTTCCTCTCTAATTTTTGATAAGGATGGACATTGACAAGGTTGACTAGGGGGTTGATCAGGAACTCTTAAAGGTTGAGCTTGAGGATCTTCAAGGGGAGAGGACACATAAGACTAATCCAAATGAGATTGTTGCTCTTTATAAGATATCAACATTTTTTTTCATTCTAGATCATGCTTCTCATCATTACTATGTCCTCATTCTCACAAGATGACCATTATTCACCCTCAAAAATTGGCCATCTATTCTTGAAAATTTGAAGAGCACTCCTTGCCTCTTGTAGAACATGGATAGGGATGATTAGAGAAAACTCTAAACCCTTACCAATCTCCCTTATCAACTCAATATAAACTAATAATGCTTGTTTGACTCTTGATAAGGATGTAATAGGATAAGTCTAGTCTTAACAAGGGGAATTAGAGTATTGATTTAATTACAAAAGAGGCTAAATTTGGTCATATGCAGGGGTGGGAGGAGGACAAAGGCCATGATAGGGATGATAGGTTATTTGAGGGCCACTTGGGTGGAACACATAAAATTATTTGCTTGATAAGTGTGATGTTAAAGTAGAGAATAAACATATTGATCAAAATATGGTTGATTGTACATACCAAGTTATGATGATTAGGCACTTAGTTATGCTTCTTAAATGATCTAATAGATGCTCAAAGTCACCATTGATGTTTGCACACATGCCTTCCAATGTTGATTGGATGAAGAGAACACCAAAACTCTTCACTAGTGAACAATGTAGTAAGTCCCACTAGGTATGCCAGAAACTGATATGATATTAATCTACACTCTTGGAGAGATTTATTCAATCTCCCTCTAACTAACCCATAATATTGGGACAACCCCAGGTTTTGGGTAACCTATGATGGGGTTAACCTATGAAGAAGGCCGAATTCATTCTAATGAATCACCTAAACTAATGTCATCAAGGTAAAAGGGATATGAAGGGGGAAAGGGATCTTAAGAAGGTTAAATAGGTGATTCACCAAATAAAATGGGAAACTCCCATAAGCTTGAACCCACACTAGATCAGCACAAGATAATGCTAGCTCACACAACCTCACAGACTAGTTGATTGCATAAGTATTTCATGGACTAGGTTTAATAAAAACATTAATTCAGACCTACAATAGCTTTAAAACACCCTAAAATAGGTCAAAAAGGAGTAAAATGGATTAGGAAGATTCTCCTTCACTATGTCATCATGCACAACTCACTCAACACATATCCAAGGCAAGAGATAGGTAAAGAAAGTCTATTATTACATCAAGAGGTAGCTCTTAAAAATTCTTGGTAGGGTTTAGCCTAATCAAGAGGATAATATCTTTCAATATCTCAAAGATTCCCATAATACTCCCAAAAATTAGCATCCTTTTACAAAATGAGAAAGAATGGTTAATATAGAAAAAGGGAGAAGAGAGAAAAGGGAGAATGTTAACCAAAATCATTAAATGAGCTAACACCACCTTTTCATCAAATCAACACTACTTCTCTATTGAAAATCAATCTTTCTTTTATCCCAGTAGTCTCCAAATCATTTCATTGATTGAGAAACACACTAGGGGACAAGAGTTTGTTGAAGGTGATGAGTCATGATCTTATTTGTGAAAAAAAACCCTTAGGCACCCTAAAAATATATTAAATGTTCCAGCTAATTTTTCTAACTACCATATCTCTACCTTAGGACTCTACATCCTCTTCCACATGGATTGATCATGAGGACAAAATCCTCATATATTGAATTTGATAGATCTATGACTATGTCTACTTGGGTGACTATTTGTCAGAGCTATGACTATTTTGGAGGATAAGACACTCTTCTATATCTTGTTTTATTCTACCTCTACTCCATCCTGAATATAGATCTTTTTTATAGATTTAAAACCAATCTCATTTATTAGTTTTCATATATCTATAATTTTAATGGAGATATGTGGGTTGCTTGATCTCATTTCAATAGCAAGCTAACCATCTTTTATCTATATTAGGCCTAGAAAGACCAATTTTTACCTTCAAACATTTATGAGAGATGAGAACTCATTATCTACATAGATAATCTTTAAATAAAAATGATCAAAATCATGAAATAATACTTTGACCTCAAAAAATGGGCCTCATAAGTTCTAAATATTTGAACCAGAGGTCGATATTGTGTCATCATAACCATCCTAACTATTACTATGTCTACTTTATGGATGCTTGACTGAGCTCTAATTGGTGATATATGCCTTTTTAAATATTTACTCTGGTTTGACCTAAGTCATATTTGACCTCTATTTGAAGTCCCTAGCTTCAAATTTTAATAATGGTCATCAATCTTGATCTAGACCTTCTCAAATTATGCCATCTGTTAGCTCTTCATTCATTCTCAAGATCCTATTGTCAGTGCTTTGACTCCTTGACCTCATGTGAATCATAGATATCCCTTTTCACTACTTGAATGTGTACCATTGATTTACCTAACAATTTATATGGTCATGACACTTGGAAGCTTTTCATTCATCTTTGAGATCCACTGACTTGTTAACTCATCGCTCACTATTGATCCACCTTTGCATGATGGATCATATACCATTAATTTATTTGGACCCACTAATTTTATCAGTCACCATGCACTATTAGATATTTATTTAGGTACTTGATATCTTGACACTTTTCATCTACACAGTCAATCTAGGATCGGTTGACCTTTTAACTTGATACTTACCATTGATCTTTGATGCATGATCAAATGCATGTCATTGGATCTTCATGACCTAATGATTCTATCAGATCACCACTCACCATTAGATTTGATCTTATCTTCTAATATTTAGATACTTGTCAACTGTCTGTTCATCATTGGATCATTTGAATTCAAATAGCTATTTGTCACAGCTTTAACTTGACATTTTTGTGCATGTTTCACTCTGTAAGTCTAACTTTGAAGCTTTATATCTTGAGATAGAAAAGACATCAAGATATGAAATTTTAGAGGATGTTATTGGAATTAAAAACATCATGTATATATGAGCCTTTGGGCTTGAGATGATTCCTAAACACACTTATAAAATGTTTAAGCATATTGGTTTGTTCATTTCTTTGTGACGTGTGATGACCGGATGGTTCTTCTATACTTGTGCTTGAACTATTGTTTGAATCTCCAAAGATCAAATGAAATTCTGAGGATTGTACAAACCCATTCTAAGATCTTGACTACATTGATCGCCATGAGAACTTGCTTTCTCAAAATTTGATAAAAAATACTTTAAGTTTACTTAAAGTGTTTCAAAAGCTTTATAAGTTATATGTGATCTTTGGACCACTCATTCCATCTAGAACTCTTTTTAGCTCATCCATCCAAGTAAAATATTTACATGTGGGCCAAAATTGGCCAATATATTTATAAGCTCCTATGTAAATATATAAGCTGTGGAGTTTTTACATGTCTCCCCCAAATATTCTCTTTTCACTATAGACTTTTTTTAATATCTTACTTTTTTCCTTTATTTTATTTTTCTTTGTTTTTATTTATTACTTTTATGAATTATTTTCTTTTCTTATTTTTTATTCCTTTAAATATGTTTTTCCTATTTATTTAAATTTCCCATTTTAACTTAATAATAATTAATTATTAAGTACAAATAATCATACATATTGACTTAGTAAGAATATAGCTGAGTATTTTACCCCTCTAGTATCAAATTATTATTAAGGTGTTAAAACAAATTAATAATACTCTTTAATATAATAAATTTGATTAGTTATTACTTTTAAAGATATGGGGTTAGCCTACACATAGTAAAAAATTGTTATTAACTATACAATTTTTATGTTTCATAAAAAAACATCAACAATTATGACTTTAATGGCATATCATAAACATATCAGGTTAATGCCACATAGACATTAACTATGATAACACACATCTAACCAAGAATAAAAAGTTATCTAAATGTAACTTCATAGAAAACACACTAACACTAACCATTTCATTATGCAACTAACATATGCTAGCTAATGTGGTATGTGCAAGTTGTTAGCCAGTTTCTCTATCATCCTTTGATATCTTCATCTACATCACCCTCTCTGATTATGTTCTCCCTCTATCATGCTCTGAGGGGTGAGTTTCCTATGTCAACCTGATAACAAGTAGGTAGTTAGACCATAACATTCATGATATACATACATCATAAAATAGGGCTGAAATAACAAATCAACATGTTTGTAATGAAAACACATAAAATATAACTAAATCATAGTAAATTAAACATGTAACCTAATAAATATCCTAATACCCCATAGCAATATATATCCAAACTTAGTTAACAATATCCAAATCCAAGTTTTTCAACTACAGATATCCTTGGATGATCTAGTAAGTTTGCTTGGTGAGAAATTGGGATGTAACATGAGTTATCTTGTGAGTGCAGTCTACACCACCCTCACATTCAATCCTTTTATATGTCCACCATGGACCCCTTACATCTCTATGGTCCACATGTCTTTAGTCAGTGGTATGTGCATCACTACAAGAACCACATATGGGACATATGCGAGTTCTTCTACCCTGTGGTATATATGGCCATTAACGAGAGGCCCATGTCATAAATCTTATATGAGATAAAGAGAATGATCCTACCCATAATAAATTAATAGTACTACATGGATCACACCATTATTTTATAAGAGGGAATTCAAAAATCCCCTCTCCTTGTACCCTATCAAGTCTTGGATTACCTTGTAGAGTAAGATAATTCTTGTCAATCAATTGAAGGTGTCATGGGTTACTCACTTGATCATCAACAAAAGGCATGTATATGCTTCCCAATTTTCATTTTCCATCATGAATACAATAATTTGAATTCATTATAGAAGATGGAATAAAATAAGAATTTTTATGTGTTGGAAAGGGAAGAATATAGATAATAGGATCCTCATGGGGTTATTAGTGCCCATATGGAAAAGCACATGACCTAACTCAATATCACATATCACCATGAGCCTCATGAAGATGATGATCTTCATCTCAATCTATCCAATGATGTCAAGTTACTAGCATAGGTAGAAGTAATAATAAATAAATTAAAATGGGCTCAATCCAGACTATTCCCTAAAGAAAGGCTTATGCCACCTCTATAGGCTCATTTAGTGTAGTCACTTCTATCACAACCAACCCCATGGCCCATACTAATTTATTTCGGATAATATGTTCAATAAATTTTACCCCACATTTATATGAGAATAATATAGGGGGTCATGGTCTCTTCACCTCCAAGGATTTCACCTTCCCAAGTCTTAGCCCTAGGTCTACCATCTCCACTTCCATGGGTCACTCAACCACAAGTGGTGCAATTGTTACATTTTAACATTGACAATAACCCTAAAGTGAGCCTAGAGTAGGACCAATAAGAGGTGACACTAGAGATTCCTTCCCCCACTTTTTCCATCCCTTGAAAACCCATGAGACTACCCCTCGGATTCCCTATTCCTACCAAGCCTATTCTAATGACACCTCCCCAGTTCATTTTACACCCACTCCCAAATTCACTTAATTACCCCTAACTTCAGCCACGTTTAACATTCTCACTGTAGAGAAGGTTTATAAGATGGGTTAATTTATATGTTAGTATGCAAATGCAAATGAAATTATAAAACATAACACTTTAAGCTTGCTCCCTAGGGTGAGATATAATCATTAAAAAAAAATCAATATATGAAGATTAAAAATACATTCACCTTACTCATATACTCCATATAGTGATTTTTAAGTGAATGTTTTCTTAGTTTTTAGATCTAAGAGTCTTTATCAATGCATGTATTCAATCCGATAGCTCCTCCCCTTGTCCACTATGTCTTTGTTCACTTTGGATGAATAATGGTGAAGATTATTGTAAATATTTTGACATTAACTCTTTGCATATAAAATCTTAAGATAAAATGGTCATGACTCTTGAATTTATATCTTGACTGAAATGATATGGACCGTCCATCCTAAGATCGAGATGTGTGGCCAAAAATCAATTCAACTTTGGAGACCAATTGTAACAAATGTTAAATTTAATATTTGGAATAATGGAGTAATTAATAGTCATGGTTTACACAAATCAGATATTTGTTGTATTAGTTAGGCATGGATTGCACTTTAACCTTTATGATTGCTTATGTCATGATGATGTCACTTTTTATTAAATGTCCATTTTTTGAAATTAGATATTAGCTAATTTGATATATATTTTTCACTTAAGCATTTAATTATATTTACTTAGTTAAGTGAATCTAATTAGGCTTTTTTCAATTCTTCAAATTTGATTAATTATCTTGCATTATTGGTCAAAAATGTCAATTTGCTAAGTCACAATTTGACTAGAGATGAATTAGAAGAAGGTAATGATTATGTACAGGTTAATGCCCTAATTAGGAACATACTTGTGTAAATTAGGAATTGCACATGATGTGTGTGGATGAATCATAGTGTTTTAGTGGTTTTGGTCTAATTTGTGCATTATTATAAGAATATGTTTAGACTTACAATTTCAATGTGGTAGTGGTGAGAATCAGATGTCTATATTTTGCCCCTATTTGAGAAGGTGTTATGAGACATTAAGCATAGTAATGTCTTTTCAAATAATGAAAAGGTCATTAAGAATAATTTTAAATTATTGGTCAAATAAATTATTAGTAACTAATGATATCCCCTTGAGAGGGTAGGCAAGGATGAAATACCGATATGGGCTCTAAAAAGAGATGGAAAAATAGAAATAAATTGGCCTCAAAAAGGGTGGTCCTAGTTGATAGATAATAAGGTGCCTCGATAAGGCATATTTGATCATTTAATTTATAAATATGATCTAGTGGGGTAGATTTATTCATTAAATGGTCTAAATGGGTTTGTCTTAGAAGGGTAGATATTCATTAGGAGAAATGAGGATGAGGTACATAAATAAATTCTTGGGGGATAGTAAACAAGGAGATCTCATGTTGTAGTATTACCTATTTAGACTTCAAATATCTAGATTTTTGATATAGCATAAATACAATATACACCATGATATAAAATACCATGATGACTAACTCATAATGTGTGTTAGGACTGACCCTTGATCTACTATACAAGTGACAACATCACACCAATGATAAAATCCATGATGGGAATGTTGGCATATATTAATGGATAGACCTTAATGCAATGGTGTAACATAAATCACCATGATGATGCCCCTATCAACACTATGAAATGATAGGAGGTGACAATAAAAATGGGAAACATACATCACTTTAATGAAGCACATAAACACTAATTGAAAAAATAATAGATACTATCTAATTTCTTCAAGAAACACACCAAGACCAACAAAAATGCCCTAATTATTGCCTGGGAGATACATGAGATCATCTTGCAGGAAGAGGAAAAAAGTATTTATTGATAGGTGGGCCCACAGGAAGAATAAATAAACACATGTTTCAGCAAACAATGCTAAAAAATGGGGTAGTTAGAAGAAAATGACTCAAAAATGGGAAAATAAGGCAAAAACAAGCCTTATGGGTAGACAAATGGATCACAAATAGATCCAAGGGTAAAATTCAAAAATTTGACTATTTTTTCACCCCTAGGGGTAAAAACTATTAATTTTTAACCCTCTAATTTTAAAATCTTGAGCTCTAATTTTTATGCATGAGAGACACATACAAAATGGTCAATATCCCTTACCACTGACATCATGGAGAGTATGTTTAAGAGTACCAGTGACCATTGGGAAGTGAGGCATTGGGAGGTACCTTTTTTTTTTAATTTAGCCATTATTCACATTTATTAGGCACTAAAAGTAGGTTAAAAATGACTTCACCAATCTCAAAGAGATAAAAATGGTGAAGTCAACAACACAAATGGCAAGAATGCCATGTAAATGATGATATCATGAGGAAATTAACAAGATCACTAAAATAAATAAAAATTTCCAAAAGGAAAAAATTCACATGCATCACATAAAATTGCTTAAATGGAAAAAATGTGAGTCAAATGGTGGTATCACTAGTCAAATGGTGAAGCAACCTAACAAGCACTTATGATATGAAAAATAATTAAATCTATAGAAATAGAAAGGTCATCTTGACAAATGGTAAGATTTACCTACATAATAGTAAAATCATTAGCCCAAAAAGGCAAACAGTGAAGTTGAACTACATAACAACAAAGACACTCTACAAAATGATGAAGTCACCAAGGAAAATAGTGAGGTTGCTAGAAATGGAAAATGGTCTAAGAGAAAGAGAAAATTAGTATAGAATAATATTTTTTAAGTCCAAAACTAAAAGAAAATAGTATATTGATCAACTAAAAAAATTTATATAAATGACTAACTTGACTAGTTGGCTTGTGTTATGGAGGAGCATGTAGGAATCATTACAACACATGAGTGATGATCACATGTCCTACACCAACCTAGGATTATGATAGATGAGATCATGGGGATACTAGAGGTAGTAGATTTATAACATAGAGCCCGTATTTTAGTGATTTGAGAAGAACACACATACTTATTAATGCTAACAGAGCACTGGCATTCAGAGACATCTACATTTCATCTACCTATTAGGGAGGTTACTATGACTCTCAAGGATGTAGATCAGATTTTATAGGTGTAAATTTAGGGTTGATGGATATATTGAATATTAGATGGCCAAATTATAGTTTTGGAGGATTTGATTGGAGTCATAGACATGGCTATTTTTTAGGCATATATTAATATTGACTCATTAGAGGACCTGGTTTGGCCTCCAATGATTATTCTAGGAGTACTACCACCTCCACCATAGGTAATAATGCACTAAGAGGTACTAATTTTGATGGATCTCATCAATGTCCTCTTGCTTCCTAACAAGAGCACCTGATACTTTTAGATTGTCTTTATAGGCATGGTTTGAGACATGTCATATCATACTACATGTTTTGTATGGGGTCTGGTTATATTGGCTCAGTTATAAAGATACCTACACATCATTACATATTACAGAAGTGCAATATTAGGTATAGTAATCTCCTTTGGGTTTATGCTTGGAAGCATATTGTGATATATCAACTTGTTAGATAGTCATTTTAGCGATTACCTAAGGATCCAATGGCCTATGGGTGGGTTCAAATAGGTGCATGGGTATGAGGCCACCATGGGGATTTATACTTTTATAGATGTGTCATCAACGAGATGTTGGATGGAGAATTTATCTGGTAATAGTACCTCATGATGCAATTTGGGTGGATAGAGGGAAACTTTATTTTTTAGTATATGTTGATGCTTTGCTACATCATGGATCATCATGACTTTATTATGGAGAGATATAGGTTATATCATGTGCAGTAGCAATTTGAATTCCAACAAGATGTGCTAGATGGATCATACTTTTTTTCCCATGTTACATGGGAGATTTGAGATTGGGGGATACTAGTACATAGGGCCTAAGCCATTATAGATTTTGACATGGTATATCCTATAGTATGGGCTTATATAGTTAGGGATACATATGTCAGTGTTACAGATAGGTATGTAACATGGTGGGTAGGTTTTTGATCGCTTAGATTGACTAGACCTTAGCTCCAATAGCTAGGGTAGGACATGAGGTTCAGATAGATGAGGGATGGGGATAACACAAATATAGGCACAATTATAGAGATATATTATTAGTTATCAGGTTATACCATAGGCCATCCCTTTATATATTATTCAAGATTAGGTATAATGGCCTACATAGTCATCTATATAGGTTCTTAAGAAACATTTGGTATAACAATATTTACCACTCCTAGGCACTCATGGTGGAGATATAGATGGAGAGGGAGAGGGAGGACAGGATCCTCAAATAGACATAATGATTGTTGAGGTAGTAGGTGCAGACTTTGGCACAAATATGATAGAGGTGTGGCCTTCTAATTTAGTAATGAAGACTGATATTAGTATAGTGGAGGTTGGGTCCTCTGGCTTGAAGAGATCCACAGAGGATCAATCTCTTATCGATAGGCTATAGAGTGAGATTTTAACATGGTTATTAGAGATGATAAGATTACAATAAGATGTGATTGAGATAAAAAGTGAGTTATACATAGCCCAAGGTGAGACTACCAAGTTACAATGTGTTATCATAGCTTGAGATTCAGATATTATCACTTTGAGAGGGAAAGTGGCTCAATTGATAGGTGCACAAGCTCAATCGAATGGGATTTAGGCATAGTTAATAGTATGAGATGCAAAGTTATTTTTAGTCATGAGAAAATGGGATAGATCTCAAGTAGATGTACAGAGGCTTCATGGGGATATGGATGGGGCTCAAAAGCTTACATCAAGTGAGGATACATCTAGAGTATTGGTTGACATGATTTTGTCCAAATATGATGCCCTTCATGCGAAGGATGATGTCTTATGTGTGAAGGATGAGATCACTTATTATCATAGTTTCTATCAATTAGTCTTAGTGGACTAGAGGGAACCTACTTATAGAGAGTATTCATGTAGCCAATAGACTAGTAGGACCTCCAGGTCTTGGCATAGTACTACCTCAAAGTGTTTATGGGCATAGCCAGCTCCATAATGGGTAGTTATGGGGCCACCACCACCCTAGACACCACCTTTACCAATACCTGGTACTAGACAGAGCTTTGATTAGCATCCCCATATAGATGGGGTGATCTAAATCTAATTTTTTATCTTGTATCTCCACATTTTTTATCATTATATCTGAGATGTACATATCCTCTTGATTTATAAAATTTGTTTATTTTGAGATATAAATATATATGACATTCATTTTGGCTCATGGATCATTTACATGGACTCTTAATATTCCTTTGTGATGTTCTTTGCTTTTGTACCACTGTGATGTTAGATGTTAGATGTTAATTAGAACATGGATATTGATGTTTATTTGTTTTCCATGATTATGTTGTCTTTTGTATCACTAACTCGTTTTACACTTTATCTCATGGATGTACATGCAGTATGACTAGATGGTATATGCCTGCTTCAAGAGATGTGCGTCCTTAGGTAACATAGGTATTGATATGTGTATGGTATGTCAATGTGATCATGTGTTGGATAGGATTTGTTATATATGATATTGAGCACTTGGTTTTGTTTAATTTTTCAAATGAAATTATGTACCATAAGTATGAATAACTTATAATAACATTGTATGTCATATTTTTTATGGACCTATTTAAATGTGAATATTTACAACTTAAGATAATGATAAAATATCAAAACCTAAGTTTAAAATATAACACACATAAACACAAAACATAAAATAAAAGAGTGAAAAATCTAGGATATAAACAACTTAAATATAAGCTATGAAATATCAAGACTTAAGTGTATAACATAATGTATTAAACACAATAAATGATAAAATAAATAAACAAACAAATGATACAAACAAACACTCAAATAATATAAATAGTCTAAATATAAAAGTAAACAACTCAAGCCCAACTAGAGGCAAGACTCAAGTTTTTAACAAATTGTACTTAAAAAATAAATAAAATAGTTAAATATAAATTATAATCAACTTAGACTCAAGATATAAAATATCAAGACTCAAGTGTAATATAAAATGTATCAAACATAAACAAAAAAAAACATAAATAAATAATTATAAATATATAAACAAAACAAGCACAAATTGTAAACCACTTAAAATCAAGATATGAATAATCAAGACTCAAGTGTTAATAAGGCGTTCCAAATGCAAACAAACAAAAACAATATAAATACAAAAGTAAACAATTCAAGCCCAAGTTTAGGCAAGACTCAAGCATAAATTAATTGTAGGTAAACACACAACACTCAAAACAAATAAAAAATAAAATCGAATAAGTGAAACACATAAAACATAATGTAAAAAGATAAAGAACTCAATGCAGTCAATAATTGTGTGTGTAAATGAGGTGTTATGCTTCAGATATTTTTCCCTTATACAAAGGGGACAATGAATTGGTTGTAGTAATAAGGGTAATAGAAGAAGAGGAAAGGGTGGTCGAGTTGACTCTAAATGCCCAAATGAAAGTGAACATTGCCTACATATTCCTTTAGACTTCAGGCCAAATGTAGTTCTCTTAGGGATATGGCATAGAATAAAAGTGACGATAAGTGAGCATGATAATAGAGAATAAATAGGATAAGTTGTACTCATAAAATGATGAGAGCATTAATTAATGGAAACAAAAAGTGGAGGCATACCAAATACATAATGCCCATTAGTCAAGTAATGATTACTTACAAAATGGTGAGAACATAAAAGAAGACAAGCATTCATTAGTACATCAATTTCAAATGCACAATGCCCACAAACGTGTCTTGAAAAATGGTGAGATCGTAAGTAAATAAAAATGAAGGAGAAGATTAGTCAAGTTAACCCTAGATGCCCATGCATCTAAGCATTGCCTACAGAGCCTGTGTAGACCTCAAGTTGATGTAGTTCTCCCAAAAATGGGAAAGAGGTTCCATCCTAAAAAAAAATTGGGGTTTTATATCTCATATGAAAATTCTAAACCAACTTTCATGATTTTGTGTTTTTTAGGGTTTTTCTAGGTCTTTTCAATGATTTTAGGTTTTTTAGAATAAGGAAATCAAGGTAATATATTCAAATGTAAAATAAATCATCTATCAAATGAAACTTGTCCTTAGGTAGAGGTTAAAACAATAGTTAAACTGGCTACAACAATATCGCACCATAAACTAGTAATAGAATTTGACGCATATGAAAAGATCACACAATAGCAAGATAGGAATAGGAAAAACACACAAATGGGAATTAAATGAGAAGTAATTAGAGGAAGTTTTCAAGTAACTATTAAGAAAGTAACACCCTTGTTGACATACCCTAAAACACTTGTCTGGAATAAGTTGTTGATATTGGTCATTTTTGAAGTGCCTTTGAAAAATAGTTGTTGAATCTACCTATAACACAAATTCATAATTATCATTGTGTTACTTAATAAGAATTCCATAGGGAATGAATAAAGAATGTTCCAGGGAATGGTACGATAAAATGAATAGGAATGATCTAGAGAATGAATAAAGAATGGTTCAGGGAATGGTATGGTAGGAGAACAAAGGTGAAAATGGTACCCCCAAGTGAGGGCTCCTATAGATAATGGTTTTTTTTTAGTTAATCGTAGTATCATTTCAAGTGCATTATATTCATGGATTAGTTGATCTCTTTCCCGTCTGGTGTATAAAGTCTATATGCTCTAGAACCATAATCTACAGTAACAATGAAAGGCCCAAGCCAATTGTCTTAAAACTTACCCTTCTTCTTGCACTTAGAATTAGTGTTCTTTTAATTCTCTTTTAGTACCAAGTCACCATTTTGAATTTTAGAGGAAGAATACATTTTTTATAATTTTTTTGAAGCTGATTTTGGTATGCTCTCAAATTATCTAATACAGCTTGTCAATTCTCATTCAAGAGATCTAGTTCTTGTAATTTGGCCACTCTATACTCTTGATCAGCATGATATACTGTAGAGAAATTCATAAAGAGGGTAATTCAATCTCGACAGGAATAATGCCCTTAGAGCCAAAAACCAAAGAATAAAGAGTAGTGTTTATGGGTTTGTAGGTAGTTGTACGATAAGCCCATAAGGCTAGGAATAATTATAAATGTCAATCATGATCAATATTATGGACAATCATTTTTAGGATTTTGACAATGGTCTTATTGGATGCATTGGCTTGGTCGTTATCTTGAGGGTAAAAGGTCATGGAATTTTTATGTCTGATTTGAATAGAGGGCCTTGACATATTTATTTTTAAATGGGACACCATATTAATGACAATGGTGGAGGGAAATCCATAGTGGTTGATGAGATGGTAATGAATAAACTTGGGAATCTATTTATCAGCTATATATGTGATGATAATGCCTTCAATCCACTTGGTAAAGTAACATGTGGTAGTTAGGAAGTGCTTGTGTCCATCTGAGGAAGTAGGGTTCACTTTTCCTATGAGATTGAATCCCCAAGTATAAAATATCCATGGTGTTGTAATTGGCTGGAGTGACAAGGAAGGATCATGTATCAAATCATTGACATTGACATCTTCACACATACTTTCATGTATGTAAGCATTTGTCTCCATTGTGGGCTAATAATACCCAGTTCGAAGGATTTTTTGGTAATGAATAAACCACTAGTGTGGGCCACATAAGTTCTTTAGTGCACATACTTTAACACTAATTAGGATTATCCCAAAGATAAATAATGAAGTAATATTCCATCATAGCCCCTAAAATAGAGTGTATTTCTAAGTAATGTATATTGGGTGGTATTATGGATGAAAGCTTTATGTTGGTTTTTTGATAGGTCTGGAGGAAGAATGTGGTGATGAAGGTAATTATAAAGGTCTTGGAAGCAAGGGACATCAAGATAAGCAAAATTACATACCATTCTTGAATCCATTTATTTGTAAACTGGTTAAAGAAGGTATTCAATGAGAAACTGATATTATTTAACACTATTGGCCACTATTAGCATGGACCTAATAGTTACCATTGAATCAAATAATTAATTATTATCTCTTGGTATTTGCTTGAATTGAATATCTTCAAAATGCAACTTGAGCTTGTCTACCATATTCTTGTAGGGTATAAGCTTATCGTCATTTGTTTTATATAGTTTATAGCCTGGTTAATGACTAATTTTGAATACCCATAAATAATCAATTATTTAATGTTCCATTTTATGATGAGACAGAGTCCTGTAATGAGGGTTTCATACTTGGCCACATTGTTTGTATAATGGAAACCAATATGGAATGACTTGGGAATGATATCTCCTTATAGTTTAATAAACAAGATACTAACCTAGATCCATGGGGGGTGTATGAGCCATAAAAATACAATGTCCACTATTTGAATATAATATCAGTTGATTCTAGGGTTAAAATGGACTCATTTATGAAGTTAAATTTGAGTGGCTGCATATCCAATAGAGGAGCTTCATTAAGTTGGTCTACAATAACTTATCCCTTGATGTCTTTTTGGTTCTGATATCTTATTTCAAACTTGCTCAACATCATTACCCACTTGGCCATGCATCTTGTTAATTTTCCTTAGATAATAAGTATTTGAGCATATCAACCTTGACAATTGTTGACATAGGAAAGTGCACCCAGTGGTAGGAAAACAAGCTCCTGCCTTCTCCTCACAACATGGAAACTCCTCTCTCACCTGTGGGATGGCGAAGCAGGAGAGGAGAGTCTCTAGGTAAGGGCTAGCTCCCTTTGATGTATCATGTTTATTTCAGGCAGTGCAAAATACAGATATGTATATAGATATAAACTGGGGGGATGAAAAGGGAGGAAAATACATGAAAACAAACTACTCTAAGGAGGTGATACACCAAAACAAGATGACCTTCTCACACCCACTCTCAAAATTAGACAGACACACTTATATGCTTCACCCTTGACAGAAGAAACAATCTACAAACTTGACAGGGAGGTAAAAATGAAAGATACAAAAAGGGAGGTTCACCAAAGGTTTTGTGAGAAGCACTCTGTAGATGATCCCCTCTA
This sequence comes from Torreya grandis, assembly GCA_037957365.1. Taxonomy (NCBI): domain Eukaryota; kingdom Viridiplantae; phylum Streptophyta; class Pinopsida; order Cupressales; family Taxaceae; genus Torreya; species Torreya grandis. The sequence continues at coordinate 2,191,398 of JARHVA010000133.1, read as the reverse complement.
TTTTGCACTTCAAAAATAGAACTCTTCTCTTATCATCTGCAGATGGCACCTTGTAGATAACTGGTACGTTGGTGTTGAACCTATGACAGCATCAAAGACAATGACTAGACACAAATCAACACTCAGGACATACATAGAATATCTATCCAAGAAGAGGTAAAACTGTGTTTATAGATTCAGGTGGAAATTTTAGCAGGGTTGCACCTTGTAAAATTTTGAAAATATGATTACAAAATGACCAAGTTCACAATATATATGGAAAGTCCAAGAGGCTCATTTGGCGCTCATTGGTTACAAGTGGCCTATTGCGTCTATTCATGAAAGGAAACAAGTCACTCAAAATCATTAATGAATTGTGCACTTTGTCCCCTTGAAATCTACCTTTGTCAAGGTTAATACACAATTTTCCTTCTCATTTAATGAAAAATAGAGAAAACCGGTTGCTTTACTAGCCGCTTGCATCCCAAATGATCAATTCACTGGCACTATTTCACCTGCCCAAGTCGCTTCTTCAATTAGCGCCAGTTGGACAACTACACACTCATTCTTTGCTTGTCACTTTGTCCACTTGTCCCATCTGGCTCGTTTGGCCCCCTGGGGTGAACATCTTGGTGGGTCGCTGCATTTTGATCTCCTTTCCATGGCTATCGCTTCCTTCATTTGAAAACAAATGTTTATTCTATTTCACTAAATTTGACGTGCATATGGCCGTCACCGCTTTAAACACTAATGGCTCTTTCATCCTCTTAAGATTGATGGCTTCTTGAATGTGACTACTTGAAAACCAATGGTTATACCATTCTTTTAAACTTGACATCCATCAGGATGTCATCGGGTCCACGTGGCAACTCCTCAGGCTCTTCTCTGCCTTTGTTTTTCCTTAGGACCTTTGGAAGGGGAAATGGCTCTCTGCCCTTTGAAAATCCCCTTAGACTTGGGCTAGAAGTCCCCCATAAGGGCACCTACCCTTTGGGGTCCTTCGGTGGGTCCCTTTGCCTTTGTATTGGTCTCTCGGGCTCCCGTGGACAATTTCCCCAGGTAAATTTCCCCGAGTCTGCTTGGCCTTTGCTTTGTTTTCCATGGACTTTTGTCTGTAGACATTTTCCCGCAAACAAAAAGTTTGTGGAAATTTTATCCACTCTTTTGCTTTGAAGCTTTGGTGCTCTCAACCCGAATTCCTTCGGACTTTTTGTCCGAAGGAATTCCTTCAGACAAAAAGCCTGAAGGAATTGGGACTTAGCTAATTTCGATCAAATCTTGAACTTGAGATTTGTATTTGAACTTACCCCTACCCGGGTCCCTTTCTTTTTGAAGTGCCAGCCCTCTGCTAGGGCACTTTGACTTGGACTTCCCCTTTAGCTAAGGACATACCTTTAAACCAAACCCGTTGAAAAAAAAATTGGTTCAATGGTTCAAGGTTCAACCATTGCGTGCCAATGGGGAGTGAATCAAAAGCCGATGAACTCTTTCCATTGAACCAAAGCCATTGAACCAAAGATAGGTTCAACAGTTCAAGGTTCAACCAATGCACACCGATTCCAAAAGGCAACTAAGTCGATGAACCATTGAACCGAAACCCCTTGAACTGTCAGTCGTGAACCTTTTCCATTGAACCAAAAAATTGGTTCAATCACTTGTTGAAATGAGATGTTGAACCAAGGCCGAACCAAATAGAGAAACACTGGCATAAACTTGTGCATCTTGGAACAATTTCCTTCAAATAATGAAGAAAGAAGGTGAACAATTTTGGCCTGTGAATAAAAATTGGTCAACAGATGGTGACTCACAGGGGAAGCATGCCTGCCATGCTTAAAATCCAGCTGCCTTGAAAATCCATTGGGCATGGAGTTAGATAGTTAGCTTGAGAACTAGCAATAGCTCTACTAGAACTTAGAACCAGTCACACAAATCCACCTCCAAGGAAAAGAAAGCACACGCAATACTAATAAAACTACTACTTTGTGCAACAGCACTTAGGGAAAATAGGAAAGAAAAGAGGGAAAATATGTACAAGCAAACCAAAAAAAATTAGTGGCAATGCTTTAGATGTATCCCATTAACTGGGATACATAGTTCTTCACCATCTAACCGAGAAAGTTGGAACGCATTATACTACTTGCACTGAGTGATCATGTAAGGACCGCTCCATAGGGCATCAAATTTTGCATGTTTTCTGGGCTTAGCTTGATCTTCATCCCATTTTAGGACAATGTCTCCTGCAAAGAAATCTCTTAACAAAGATTTCTTGTCAAAGTGCCTTTTTACTTGTTGTTGGAAACTGGTCATGGAATCCATAGCCCAATCCCTTACCTCTTGGAGCTCCATTAGCTCACACAACCTGACCTCCAGGCTATTTCCTTCCTCAAATTGCAGTTGGTGGGAGAGATCCAAAGCTTGCAATTCAAGTGAGATGGGAAGCCTAGCTTCCCTTCCATACACAAGCGTATATGGAGAATTTTTTATTGCTCTTTTTGGAGTAATTCGGTTGGCCCATAGAGTTGTCTTTAGCTTGGCATGCCAAGTTCTCTGATTATCCTCCATAGTCCTTTTTATGATTTTGATCAGATTTTTGTTGGTGGACTCAGCCAGCCCATTCCCCTGCAGATAATAATTTGATGAAGTGCTGAGGTATATGCCATACTTCAGCACCCATTCACTAGTTTTGGTTCCCAAAAAAGCTAAGGCGTTATCTGAGATTATGGTGGCTGTGACCCCAAATCTTGTTACCAGGTCCTCATAGAACTCTAAGACTATGCTTTCATTCACCTCTTTCAGAGCGACGGCCTCCACCCACCTTATGAAATAATCTGTAGCAGTCAAGACCCATTTGTGCCTAGCACTGGAGGGAGGATTGATCATCCCTATGAAGTCTAGGCCCCACTACATGAATGGTTGCTCAACTTGAATGGGTTATAGAGGCATGGTAGCCAATCGCTATTTTTTGTCAAAAAGTGCACACTTCTGGCACTTTTTTACCCAGGCATGGGTGTCCTTGAAAAGAGTAGGCCATAAATAGCTAGCCCTCATTATCCTTGCTGCCGTAGCTCTAGGGGTGAAATGACCACCTGCTGGCCCATCATGGAACTCAGCCAATACCTTATCAGCCTAGTTTGGGTCAATGCACCTTAGGAGGACCCCAGAGAAATCCCTCCTAAACAATATTTCATCAACCAGAACATAAGGAAGGGACTGGAGTTTAAAATACCTTCTTTCGGTCCTATCAAGACCCTATGGGCACTCACCCGTGAGAAGGAAATGCCTCATGTCCAGCATCTAATCCTTTATGACAGTTTGTTCTTCTATAGTGGCTGCATCATGGATTAATAAGCTGTCTTTCCTTTCTTGTTTTAAGTCTGCAGCCAGCTATTCACACAAGCCTCTTCTCCTCACCAGCTTGGTGATCTTAATGTCTATGTCATACTCCATCACTTTGGTGATCCACCCTACCCTTTTCTCATTCAAATCTCGATTGGTCAAGAAATCCTTGATGCCAGGATGTGGGATCATAAGGTGAATCCTGCTATTAGACAACATATGCCTAAATTTCTTCAAGCTCTGTACTACTTCCAGGACTTGCTTCTCTACATACGTGTACCTGAATTCAAAGTCCTCTAACCCTTGGCTGAAGAAAGTAAGTGGTTGCTCGAGGTCATCACCGTTAGCTTGGGTAAGCATGGCTGATATCACCTCCTCATTGCTGAAAGTATAGAGGTTGAAGTCCTTGCTGAAGTTTGGGCTGATCAAAGTGGGAGCCTGGGCTATGGCCTACTTGATGGCCTTAAAGCTATCTCTCTTTTGAGCTATCCATTTGAAATCCCCACCCCTTTTCAGCATAGGGGTGAGTGGCTTGACTATCTCTACAAAATTTGGAATGAATCTCTGAATGAAATTGATCCTGCCAAAGAAACTTTGTAGACTTTTCTTGTACTTTGGTAGGGACATCTCCAAGATAGAGTGAACTCTCTCAGGGTCAATAGACAAACCCTCTTTGGACAAAATGTGACCAAGGAGTTTCCCTTCATGAACAGAGAACATGCACTTCTTTAGATTAAGAGAGATGCCAAATTCCCTGCACCTTTCAAAAATCTACTTGAGGTGTTCTATGTGTTGGCTCACTTTCTTGGAGAATACCGTTACATCATCGAGGTACACCAGCATGTTTTTATTTATCAATCCATCAAAATCCATGTCCATGGCTCACTGAAAGGTAGCACCAGCATTGGATAGCTTTAAATGTTCCCCATTTAGTGGTGAAGGCTATTTTATGCTGGTCACAGCCTTGCACTAAAATCTGATTATACCCTAAATAACCATCCAGGAGGGAGAAATGCTCACTACCACTTACCTTCTAAAGGATCCACTCCATACTTGGAAGGGGATAATGATCTTTTAAAGAGACTTTATTAAGGTCTCTAAAATCGACACACAGCCTGATCTCCCCATTTTTCTTTCTAACAGGAACAAGGTTGGCCAGCCATGAGGAATGTTTGATTGGAAATATAATTCTAGACTCAATCAATTTGTCCAATTCTCTTTGCATGAGGGGCTCAATTGTAGGATTGACAAGCCTTTACTTTTGTGTGACTGGTCTGGCACCTTCTTCTAATTCAATGGTGTGTTGGGCAAGCCTTGGGTCGAAACCCTTTAAATCATTGTAATCCCAAGCAAAGACATCAGAGAATTCTTGACATAGCAGAATAAAAGCTCACCTTTCTTGAGATGTGCAGACCTTACCAAGTGCAAGCAGCTTGTCCTTGAAGATTTTGACCCTTTTGTAATTCTCCTCTTTGGTCTTGATGCATGCCTTGTCATTTCTTAACTGGTCATCTCCATTGAAAATTCTTTCAAGCATGACCAGACCTTTAGGGAGTTTATTGTTCTTCAACTGAACAATCTGATTTCCATATTGTTGCTGCAATTTCACTTGATTGTGTATTGCAAACTCAGCTTCTTCTTGTAGGAAGAAAGCTATCTGCTAGTCACTTTTGAAGACTTGCCAATTTACAACATTGTCTGGGATTGAAGGCCGAACCACCACTTTCAAGTGGCACGAACCACAGTCTCAGCTTATTTCCCTTGAAAAATCAAACTGGGTGCCAATTTCTACCAGCCTATCAGCTTGTTTATTTTACTCTCTGGGAATGGAGGTGATGCTAAAAGCAAGGAAATCCTCCACCAAGTCCTAGACTCTATGCTTGTAAGACTTTAGCAAGGAGTTCTTTGTTAGATTTTGGCCTTTCACCTGATTTACAATCAGCTCGTTGTCTCTCAAGACTTGCAACTCCTCAATCCCTCTTTTTCTTGCCCATTCAAGGCCATGGATCAAAGACTCATATTTTGCAACATTATTCATGCAAGAGAATTGGAAACAGAAAGCTTAAAAGTACCTTTCCTTTGAAGGGGAAACCAACATCACCCCACCACCAGTGCCTATTTTACTTTTGGAACCATCAAAATACAGCTGCCATAGGCCAAGGTCTTCTTTTCCTTCCTTCATTAAATTTGGCATGAAGGCGCCCTCTTCATGCATGCAATAGACTCCAAGGTCTACCTCCTCTATGAATTTGTATGGGTCATTTTCAAATTTATCATTTCCCCACTCATCCAAGATTAAGTTTGTGACTCCTTCAAGAGCAGAGGACAGAGATTAGTCTGTCTGAGACTCTTCTGGGTCGATGATGGTATAACTGACACTTTTTGCCTTGGGTGAATATGGGTCTAGGTGGTCCTTGTAAAGTGGCTCAGACTCAATTTTCACCTTGGTCACGTACTTGGTTTTGAAAACTAGATATGACCAATTCGCTACTAGATAGCCACCTATCTTTGACGTGAAGTCCCTGGACAAGCAAATTGCGAAATACGGAGGAACATCCGCTACCACTATATCATGGGAAATTGAGAAGGTTGGGCAAGCATGCAATCTCAAGCCTAAACCCTTCACAATCCCAACTATTTTTGTAGGTGTTCCATCTAGCTGTAGGACTCCTTTATTCATTTCTTCATACTTCAATCCCATCTTATCATCAATGCACTTGGGCATTACTGAGGTGATAGCCCCGCTGTCAATTATGCAATTATGTACTAAGAAATCCCCTATAACCAAGGACACATAGAAAGGGGGAGTTTTCTCTTCTTTCTTTACCTATCTTAAAGTGGAAGGCTGCTCATTTGTCATCAAGACATTATCAGTGCTTGTCAGGACAGTTTGACAATCCAACTCATGCAATTCCTTTCTCAACACGTCCTTTTGGCCTGGAAGAGACAATGAATCCCATAAAGAGATATTCATATTTAGCTTCTTCATCTGATCCACTATATTGATTTTAGGACTGCCACACCTGTAGCTTTCCTTGGGGTTGATTTCAAGCTAAATTACAGGCTGAGGGGCTGAAGGTATAGACGGTTGCCTAAAATTTGGGGCCTTTTGACTTGTGTGTGATGGAGGAGGTGCTGTTGCCGCCTAAGTGGTAGCCTGGGCTTCTCCTATTGCCCTTCTCTAAAACCTCATGTTGGCTACAACACAATCAGCCTAACTATTTATAGCACCCACATAATTCACTAAATAAAATTCCCCTTCCAAATGATTCATCAGAGCAGAATCAGGTTGAGATTAAATGGTTGTTTGGTTTTCTACATTTTGAAAATAGTTCATCATCTCATTTGTATAGACAACCTGTTCTTGACCATATCCCATGGTCGAACAACTTGGCTACTCTTACACTAAATTATTTTAAACAGGCACCATGGCCTTAGATGATGAAGAGGGACCGATGTTGTAATTTTGAAATGGCCTGGTTGTAGTGAGCTGCCCCTGACCTTGGTTATAATTTTGAAAGGGGGGTCTAGGGGCTTGACCGTATTATTGATATCCCTGATTCAGTCTGTTGTTTTGGGCTTGCTACCTTTTAAGGGCAACAAGTTCATTTGACATGTTTTGCAATAGGATTTTAACCTCGTGAAGCTCATTAGATGGAACAGTAGCTGACTTCTCAATGGTAGGTAGGGGAGCAATTGTTGGAGCAACGGTTTGAATTGGGGGCAGCAATTCTAAGAAAAGTGGCATGTGAGGCCTAGGGGCTATTTTCCTAGCTTGAACCAAGCAATTTTTGGCTACTATGGCAATGTCATAAGTAGTTGGTAGTATATGTCCTCCCATGGATTGGATCATCACAGCAATATCACTATTTAACACCTTTAAGTAGTAAAAGAAAGCATAGCTGGGAGTCAGCCTTATCAGGATGGGAATTCTATCCCAAATCTTTTAAAAATGTGTGTTGAAGTCTTGCATATACTCATGTGGAGCTCTCTTTATGGTTGTCAGCTGCTCAACAAGTGAAAGACCATCACTCTTTTCCCCAAAATGATCTGTCAACTGAGTGCCCAATTTGTTCCAAGAATGTATTAAATTCACAGGCAAGGTGCCGTACCAGTCAAGAGCTTTGCCTTTCAGAGACAAAGCTAGCAGTCTGATGGCAATGTTTTCTTCTGTTATATTATGGATATTGCAAAGGTTGGCAATATTCCTAATATGCTCAATGGTTGTAATAGGTCCCACCCCATCGAAAGAAGGTACATTCTTGAGAGCTATTCCCAGAATTGGATCGTAGCATGGGAGATTTAGGGGACTCTCACCATGAAAAGCTATAAAAGGCAATGCCATGGCTGTGATTGGCTGTAACTGAGGTCCTACTACAATTGTGTTTCTTATAACAGGCCTAAGAGGATTGATTGTTGGATAAGGATGGGTCCTCTCAAATCGTAGTCTTTTAGCAGAGTTTAAAGCCAACTCAACGAAATCAAAAGGGACCCCACTTGAAACCAACCTTGTGGTGAATTTAGGCATAGAAGATTAAGAAACTAGTTTTGAAAATATAGAACTGAAGCTCTTACCAGTGGAGTCGTCAGATGCTGAAAACTTTACTTAGTTGTATTAGGACCAGCATCAATCCTAAACTTCATTGAGTTATCAAACTATGTGTCCCACCGGGTGTGCCAAAATTTTTGGCAAAGGAAAGTGCACCTAGTGGCAGGAAAACAAGCTCCTGCCTTCTCCTCGCAACATGGAAACTCCTCTCTCACCTATGGGATAATGAAGTAGGAGAGGACAGTCTCTAGGTAAGGGCTAGCTCCCTTTGATGTATCATGTTTGTTTCAGGCAGTGCAAAATATAGATATGTATATAGATATAAATTGGGGGGATGAAAAGGGAGGAAAATACATGAAAATAAACTAATATAAGGAGGTGATACACAAAAACAAGATGACCTTCTCACACCCACTCTCAAAATCAGATAGACACACTTATATGCTTCACCCTTGACAGAAGAAACAATTTGCAAACTTGACAGGGAGGTAAAAATGAAAGATACAAAAAGGGAAGTTCACCAAAGGTGTTGTGAGAAGCACTCTATAGATGATCCCCTCTGTTCTGCACTTCAAAAATAGAAATCTTCTCCTATCAGCTGCAGATGGCACCTTGTAGATAATTGGTGCATTGGTGTTGAACCTGTGATAGCATCAAAGACAATGACTAGACACAAATCAACACTCAGGACATACACAGAATATCTATCCAAGAAGAGGTAAAATTGTGTTTATAGATTTAGGTGGAACTTTCAGTAGGTTTGTGCCTTGTAAAATTGTGAAAATATGATTACAAAATGACCAAGTTTGCAATATATATGGAAAGTCCAAGAGGCTCATTTGGCACTCATTGGTTACAAGTGTCCTATTGCATCTATTCATGAAAGGAAACAAGTCACTCAAAATAATTAATGAATTGTGTGCTTTGTCCCCTTAAAATCTGCCTTTGTCAAGGTTAATACGGGATTTGCCTTCTAATTTAATGAAAAATAGATAAAATTGGTTGCTTTACCAGCCGCTTGCATCGTAAATGATCAATTCGCTGGCACTATTTCACCTGCCCAAGTCACTTCTTCAATTAGCACCAGTTGGACAACTACACACTCATTCTTTGCTTGTCGCTTTGTCTATTTTTCCCATCTGGCTCGTTCGGCCCCTCGGGGTGAACATCTTGGCGGGTCACTGCATTTTGAGCTCCTTTCCATGGCTATCGCTTCCTTCATTTGAAAACAAACAGTTATTCTATTTCACTAAATTTGACGTGTATATGGCCGTCACCACTTTGAACACTAACGGGTCTTTCATCCTCTTAAGATTGATATCTTCCCAAACATTTCTACTTGAAAACCAATGGTTATACTGTTCTGTTAAACTTGACGTCCATCAGGATGTCATCGGGTCCACGTGGCAACTCCTTGGGCTCTTCTCTGCCTTTGTTTTTCCTTAGGACCCTTGGAAGGGGAAATAGCTCTCTGCCCTTTGAAAAGCCCTTTGGACTTGGGCCGAAAGTCCCCCACAAGGGCACCTACCCTTCGGGATCCTTCAGCGGGTCCCTTTGCCTTTGTATTGGTCTCCCGGGCTCCCGCAGACAATTTCCTCAGGTAAATTTCCCTGGGTCTGCATGGCCTTTGCTTTGTGTTCTATGGACTTTTGTCTGCAGACATTTTCCCGTAGATAAAAATTCTGTGGAAATTTTGTCCGCTCTTTTGCTTTGAAGCTTTGGTGCTCTCAGCCCGAAGGAATTGGGACTTAGCCAATTTCAATCAAATCTTGAACTTGAGCTTTGTATTCAAACTTACCCCTACTCGGGTCCCTTTCTTTTTGACGTGCCAGCCCTCTGCTAGGGCACTTTGACTTGGACTTCCCCTTTGGCTAAGGACAGACCTTTGAACCGAACCCGTTGAACCAAAAATTGGTTCAACGGTTCAAGGTTCAACCATTGCATGCCGATGGGGAGTGAATCAAAAGCCGATGAACTCTTTCCATTGAACCAAAGCCATTAAACCAAAGATAGGTTCAACGGTTCAAGGTTCAACCAATGTGCACCGATTCTAAAAGGCAACTAAGCTAATGAACCATTGAACCGAAACCCTTTGAACTGTCAGCCATGAACCTTTTCCATTGAACCAAAAAATTGGTTCAATCGCTTGTTGAAACGAGATGTTGAACCAAGGCTAAACCAAATAGAGAAACACTGGCATAAACTTGTGCATCCTGGAACAACTGCCTTCGAATAATGAAGAAAGAAGGTGAACAATTTTGGCCTGTGAATAAAAATTGGTCAACAACAATAACAATAGTTTTTTGTTTATCATATAATGATGTAGTTTTTGGGAATCAAACACCATATTTAAATAAGTTTTCTCAATTGGTGAGTAATTTTTCTCATAATTAATAAGTGATCAACTCAAATAGTAGATGGCATGTTCTTTACCCTAACTATCATGTTGGGCCAAGAGTTCCCCCAATGCATGTTTTATTATTGATAAGTAAATAAGTAAAGGTTGGCATGTTGAAGGCAGCATCAGAACTGGTATATTATCTAAGTAGGTCTTCAATTCTTTGAAGCCTTGACAATAACTTGGATCCCAATAAAATATAACACCTTTATTCAAAATGTGAATGAAAGGATTTCACTTGTTGGGCAACTGAGAAATGAACCACCAAATAGACTAAGTCTTATACTACAAGCTACAAAGTTGTTTTATATTTGATGGTGGAGGCATCTCCATAATGTCTTTGACTTTATCAATATAAACTTTGATGCCACTACATTAAATAATGAACCCTATCAATTTAATTAAAGTGACACTAAATACGCACTTATTTAGATTTAGACACACCTTGTATTCAACAAGTATCTAAAATATTCTATGTAGAATGTTAGGGTGTCCTATGTTTTATATTTGGCAAAGATATCATCAATTTAGTCCTAAATAATGTCATGCATCATGTCATGTAAGATGACATTCATGGCACACTGATAGGTTACACTCGTATTTTTCAAGCTAAATGGCATAACTTGATATCATAATGTCACCCACTGAGTGGTGAACATTATATTATGTTGGTCCTTGTGTTTTGTATGCATCTAAATTTTTTCACCTATATTATTATCACTAATAATACTATTAGTCGACACTAATTCCACTCATCTCATTTTATTCTAATTTATTCCACTAATTTATTCCCTTTCTAGTCATTTATCTAATATCCCCTTTATTCCTCTTCATTTGATAACCTTATTTTATCACATTTCATCATTAATTATTTTTAAAACCCCATTATCCTAATCTAATCCCATTTACCTATTATTTGGGAATTTTAAATTCCCATGGCTCACCTACCCACCTACTAGCCTATCCCTAGGCTTTCTTACACCCCTACATTCTATAGAATCCTCCAAACACCTATCTAATCCATCCATAATCATTTTTAACACTCCCAAAGAGATTTTAGAGGTTTCTACCTGTTGAGGTGTGGAGCTAAAACCTTCACCAGATGAGTGGATGCTGAAGTTGATAGATTTACACAGTCACCGATGACGGTAAGGAGTCGACCAGTAGCTGTCGACGTCGGTTATTATCGGCTAACGTGAGTCATGTGCAGGCAAACAGGGACCGACATCGATCACCTGTGTGTCCAGAAAGTCTATTTTCGTGGATGGAACAGATTGTTTGCATGATAAGTTTAGCTGTTAGTTGTAAGTCTACATTTCTATTTTTGGCAGGACTGATTTGAACCTTTGATTAGGAGGTGTATCTAATGGTTGATATTGCATTGCTCATGATCCCTAATCTTATATAATAGGGATAGATCTTCATATCTTGTGTTTGTAAGAAAGAACAGTACAAGACATATTGTATATGTGTATCAATCCAGGTTGTTGGAATTGATTGAGAGAACTCTTGAGGGAAAGAGATCTGTACATCTGAGAGGTGTGAGAAGAAAGTATGATTTTATTCATTGTATTTCCTTCTGGAAGAGTTCAATACAAGTTTTTAGGGTGGTTTCTTGTATCTCTTATTCTTTGCTATTTCTGATTCTAGTTACTTATTATTCTGGTTTAATTCTATGTTTAGTTGCTTACATAAAAGAAATCAAGTTTGTTGGTTGATCCCCAACAAGTGGTATCAGAGCTCAGGTTGACTAATAGGTGTTTCAGGATCTGATTAGTGTTTGTTGATTATAGGTCACTCACAGGGATTTTCTATTTGAGTGGGAGAAGTAATGGTAGAAGAAAGTAAACTGAAAATGGAGAAGTTTAATGGCAAGAATTACCAATTATGGAGAATGCAGATAGAAGATTATCTATATCAGAAAGATTTGTATTTACCATTGGGTGGGGTTGATGGAAATCCCATAGATATGGAAGATGAAGAATGGGAAGTTCTTGATAGAAAGGCTCTTGGATCTATAAGATTGAGTCTGGCATCTACTATGATTTCTAACTTGTCACAGGCAAAGACAACGGTAGATTTAATGACTACTTTAGCAAATTTATATGAAAAACCCTCAGCTTCAAATAAGGTATATTTTATGAAGCAGTTATTTAATTTGCAAATACAGGAAGGTGGATCTATATCTAATCATCTTAATGATTTCCATGGAATTGTAAATCAATTACATTTAGTCAAAATAGTTTTTGATGATGAAATTAAAGCTCTTTTAATATTATGCTCTTTACCTGAAAGTTGGCGTAGTTTAGTAATGGCAGTTAGTAATACTACATCTGCTACAAATATCTTGAAAGTAGATGATGTTGTTAGTGTAATCTTGAATGAAGAAACTCACAGGAAAAGCACAGGGGAATCATCAGGTAATGCTTTAAGTATTGAAAGCAGGGGAAGGCAAAAAGAGAAGACCAAGCAAGGGAGATCAAGGTCTAAGTCAAAGATGAGCAATTGATCCAAATCCAGAAATGGAAAAAGAAAGATAACTTGCTGGAATTGTGGAAAGAGAGGACATGCAAAGAAAGATTGCTGGTTGAAGGTTAATGAAGAGAATCAGCATGAAGGTAATGAAGAAGCAAAAGTTGTAGGTATTGTTGTACAAGATGCTCTTTCACTTTCTTTGCATAATAAAAATAGAATCTTGGGTTTTAAATTTTGGGGCCTCTTTCCATGCTACCCCAAATAGAGAATTTTTCAATGATTATGTCCAGGGAAATTTTGGAAAAGTTTATTTAGGGGATGATGAGCCTTGTAAAATTGTTGGCAAAGGAAAAGTGCAGCTGAAATTGTAGAATGGCAACACATGGGTGTTGAAGGATGTCATGCATGTCCCAGCCCTGAAGTGGAATTTGATTTCTGTAGGAAAGTTGGGTGATGAGGGTTGTACAGTAACTCTCACAGCTGAATCTTGGAAGGTTACCAAGGGTGCACTTGTATTAGTCAGAGGTAAGAGAGTAGGTACTCTCTATTTATGTAATTGTATTACTAATTATTCTCCTTCTATATTATCTACTTCAGATATAGATGCAAAGTTGTGGCACTGTAGGCTCGACCACATGAGTGAGAAGGGAATGACAATTCTTAAGTCAAAAGGTAAGCTTTCAGATTTGAAAAGCATAGATCTAGATTTATGTGAGCATTGTGTTTTTGGAAAACAAAAGAGAGTAAGTTTTATCAAAACTGGGTCAACAAAGAGGAAGCACAAGTTGGAGCTTGTTCACACAGACGTGTGGGGACCAGCTCAGGTACCTTCTATTGAAGGATCACTGTTACTTTCATTGATGATGCTACAAGAAAGGTATGGGTCTATTGTATAAAGAAGAAATTTAATGTTTTTGACACTTTTAAGATTTGGAGAGCTTTAGTTGAGAATAAAATAGGGAGGAGATTGAAGTGCCTTAGATCTGACAATGGTGGTGATTTCTGCAGCTATAAGTTTAACTGGTATTGTTATATGAATGGAATACATAGGCAAAGGATGGTTCCAAGGACACCTCAGCAAAATGGAGTTGCTAAAAAGATGAACAGAACAATATTGGAGCGTGCACGGAGTATGAGATTGCATGCTGGTTTGCCCTTATAGTTTTGGGCAGAAGCTATAGATACTATAGTTTACCTGATTAACAGAGGACCCTCTACAGCTCTAGATGGTGAAATTCCAAAAGAGGCATGGACAGGTAAAAAGGTAGATCTTTCATTTCTTAGAGTTTTTGGTTCTGAAGCTTTTGTGCACGTTGATAAGGAAAATAGAAAGAATCTAGATGTTAAGTCTATGAGGTGCACATTTATTGGTTATGGCTCTGGAGATTTCAAATCTCAATTTTAAAATCTAGGAAATAACAAAATAATTAGGAGCCGTGATGTTGTTTTCAATGAAAAAGTGATGTATAGTGATTATCTCAAGAAGCTAAAGAATTCTGAGCAGGGCCATGAAGATTTAGACGAGGTGACGCTCCAAAATGAGCTCGCGAGAAAGAATAATCACATATAGGAAAACACAGAGACTGAAATTGGTCAGGAAGGAACCAATGTCAGCAAAATAGGAACCAACGTCGATCAGGAAGGAATTGACGTCGGTCATGTGGAACCGATGTCGGTCAGTTACAGGCCTGGAGGTGACCGAGGTCGGTCACTGTCAGAGAATTTGGGTGGATAGCGTGTTGAGAATGAGTCTCATACGCCCATCAGGAGGTCAAAAAGGGTAAGTAAACTTCTAATTTGATATTCCCATTCATTATTCTATTTATTGCTCACTGATAATGGAAAACCAGAGAGTTTTGATGAAGCAATATAGGTGGAATCCAGGAATCAGTTGGAGCTTGGCATGAATGAGGAAATTGATTCCTTGAAAGAGAACTAAACATGGGATTTGGTTGACTTGCCAGCGGGAAAGAGAACACTAAAAAATAGATGGATCTATAGATTGAAGGAAGGAGAGAATGGACATATGAGATATAAGGCTAGGTTGGTAGTGAAAGGATTTGCACAGAAACTAGGTATTGATTTTGGTGAAATTTTTTCTCCTATAGTTAAAATGACTTCTATTCGACTGTATTATCTTTAGTTGTTATTGAGGATTTGCATCTTGAGCATCTTGATGTTAAGATAGCATTTCTTCATGGAGATTTGGATGAAGAAATATATATGGATCAGCCAAAAGGATTTGAGGTCAAAGGTAAGGAGAAACTTGTGTGCAGATTGAAGAAAAGCTTGTATGGTCTCAAGCAAGCTCCTAGACAATAGTATTTGAAATTTGACAGGTTTATGACTGAGCATGGCTACAGTAGATGTCAATCTAATCATTGTGTTTATTTTAAGAGATTGGATAATGGTAGATATATAATCCTGTTGCTGTATGTAGATGATATGCTTGTTGCAGGTTCACACATGCAGGATATCTCTGAGCTTAAGGTGAAATTAGCTCACACATTTGCCATGAAGGATTTGGGAGCAGCAAAGAAAATCCTTGGCATGAGTATTAAGAGAGATAGGAAAAATCACAGATTGATTTTGTCTCAAGAGGATTATGTGAACAAGGTGTTGGAGAGGTTCAATATGCAGGATGCAAAATCGGTAAGTACACCTATGGCTGGACACTTCAAGTTGAGCAAAGAACAGTGTCTTAATTCACATGATGAGGTAGAGTACATGAGTAGAGTTCCATATGCTTCTGCAGTTGGGAGCTTAATGTATGCAATGGTATGTACTAGATCGGATATTGCCCAAGCAGTGGGAGTTGTCAGTAAGTATATGGCCAATACAGGGAAGGAGCACTAGAAAGCAGTCCAGTGGATTCTCAGATATTTGAGAGGGACCAGCAGTAGGCATTTGTGTTATGGAGGGTCAAACACTTCTCTACATGGTTATGTAGATTTGGATATGGTAGGTGACTTAGATGGTAAGAGAAGCACCATAGGATATGTGTTCACTGTTGGTGGAACGGCGGTTAACTGGATTTCCAAGTTGTAGAAGGTTGTTGCCTTGTCTACTACAGAGGCAGAATATATTGCAATCACAGAGGCTAGCAAAGAGATGATATGGATGACACGGTTCATGGAAGAGTTGGGAAAGGAGCAAGAGAGTTGTAGATTATACAGTGATAGTCAAAGTGCAATTCATTTGGCTAAGAATTTAGCCTTTCATTCAAGAACCAAACATATACAACTTAGGTACCACTTCATTAGACAGGTATTGGAGGATGGTGAGTTGAAGCTGGAGAAGATCCATACAGATAAGAACCCTGTTGATATGTTAAAAAAGCTGGTAACAAAGGAAAAGTTGAATCTTCATTCAACTTTTGTTGGTCTTCAAGATTGAGTTTGAAGATGGAGAAGCTAGAAGATGTTGTTGTACAGGTACTGGTGTAGCTGTTTATCTCCAAGTGGGAGATTGTTGAGGTGTGGAGCTAAAACCTTCACCAAATGAGTGGATACTAAAGTTGTTGGATTTACACAGTCACCAACGACGGCAAGGATTCGACCAGTAGCTGCCGATGTCGGTTATTATCGGCTGACGTCGGTCATGTGCAGGCAAATAGAGATCGACGTTGGTCACCTGTGCGTCCAAAAAGTCTATTTTCGTGGATGGAACAGATTGTTTGCATGATAAGTTTAGCTGTTAGTTGTAATTCCATGTTTCTAATTTTGGTAGGACTAATTTGAACCTTTGATTAGGAGGTGTATCTAATGGTTGATATTGCATTGCTCATGATCCCTAATCTTATATAATAGGGATAGATATTCATAGCTTATGTGTGTAAGAAAGAATAGTACAAGACATATTGTATATGTGTATCAATCCAGGTTGTTGGAATTGATTGAGAGAAATCTTGAGGGAAAGAGATATGTACATCTGAAAGGTTTGAGAAGAAAGTGTGATTTTCTTCATTGTATTTCCTTTTGGAAGAGTTCAATACAAGTTTTCAAGGTGGTTTCTTGTATCTCTTATTCTTTGCTATTTCTGATTCTAGTTACTTATTATTCTGGTTTAATTTCATGTTTAGTTACTTACATAAAAGTAATCAAGTTTTTTGGTTGATCCCCAACACTACCTCTAGAACCTTCTCCCCTATAGAATCCTCCAAACAATTTTAAATCTCTTGGATAATCCTCATCCATTGATCTACACAATCCAAACTTTAAATCTCCATCATTAATCTCTTTCTCCATTTTCTATTTAAGCAACCTCATCCCTCCATGGGAAATAACTTGAATTCTCATTCCATATCCATGTCCAACTAGCAAGTGAGCATCAAATCCATGTCCAAGCATCCTTCATCACCAATCATTGATCGAGCAACATCACTAGGTCAAATTTATGAGTCAAGGTAAGCAATATCATCATCTTGTCTTTTTATTCTATTTGATCTTGATTTAGAGAATTAAGCTTTAGGATTATAATTCTATTTTTGAATGGTTGAATTCATATATTTGCATTATTTTCTAATGGATCTAGACTTTAATTAGGTAGTTTGATATTTGAGTTGATTGAATTACATAATTTAATCTATTAAGCTCAAATTTCACCTACAAAATGGTGACCATGATGGGACTAGATCCTCTTAAAGTGACATTTTATTCCTTGATTATGTTTGCTTGAGATTTATAGGTCAAATCAAATAAGATTTTTGGTGGCTCTAGGTTTCATATTTTTCACATTATTATATTTTTCTCCTTTTTTGGTAATAACCTGTGACTTCAGTTGAGATCATCTTGTACTATTATTTTTTGATCTATTCTATTATATCAAATAAATATAAAACTTAAACATATGTTAATTCTCCTTAATTCTCTTAGGCACCCTATCAAACTGATCTATGTGCATTCAGTCCAAATAGTTCACAAACTATGTAATATTGTTAAGTCTGGTTACATGTTTTTTTTGTTCCTTATGTGCAAAGTTTATCCTAGACTCATTCCAACACTTGTGCTTCATCATTATCTTTGGCTTGGACTTTTAATATTTATAGTTCATTATAATAGTCTCCATTGCATTAAAAAAATCCCACTTCACCTTATGAGTAGATGGATGTCCTTACCCTATTCTAAAGCTGATTTGCTAGTGTATGTTGAGAAGGTGCTAGCAGATGTGGTAAATTTTGGTCTTAAACCTGTCAATTTGCATAATTTTGAAATCATTTTTCACCAAATATATTTTGTGCATTTTTTATAATCATTATATTCCATAAGATCATTAGCACTTTTGAGCCATTTTTTTAATGGATCTCTACCTTCTACCATTCATTCTCCATCAGTCAAAGTAGGGAAGCCTAAAGCATTATCGCTCTAAAAGCCTCTGGAATGAACCTAATAGGAAAATAAAATAGTCAGGTATTTCAAACTACTAAAATGGATAAAATTAGGAAAGTCACTAAGAACTCATGATCAAGGCAGGTAAAAAACTACAAAATTATGGAAAATATTGGTTGTTTTGGTATTTTAGATCAGCATTTTTAACTACGTGTTACCTCAAGCAACACTTCTATTGATCTCTTAAAATCCATTCTTCCACCTCAAATCTTTTAATGTATCTTCTTTCACCTTTGATCCTTTAACATAGCTTCATCGATTTATGTGATAAGAGGGAAGCTTCTTGAACAAGCACATGAACTCCCTCTTGCTTTCAAATCGATTCCCATTTTGGCCAAATAGCTCACATGTTGCATCTAAAAAAATGTTAAGGTTGAGTTCATGTTGGCAAAGGTGAATAATACATTGGGAAGACATGGCATTTTAACTTTACACCTAACAATTTATGTTTAATTCAAAGCTATCAAAGTCTCTTCATTTAAATTATGTTTCCTGCTTGTTGTAAGATGTCTTCTACAATATCATTGGGTAGAAAACCTTGCACATTATTATTTTTATATCTAGATTTTGGGGTTCACCATTCCACATGCCTTATTGGCATTCTTGTTTGATAGTTATAAGCAGTGTGCCTTCATAAATTCCTTTTTTTCAAAATATGCTTTAAGGTGCAATAATGTCAAAATCATCATACTTTTTTTAAGTAGACTACCCACTTTGACATAATTTTTAATAAACTTTGTTTTCTTTTAATGATGGTTTTATTAAATGGTCATAAGTTTTAGTGCCATACAAAAACTATTGTGTAAGGCATATATTATTTTATGGTATTTTATTTTTTATAGTATCAGGTTTAGTCATAGCTGCAAACATTTTTATTAATAATTATTGTCAATATTCAATACTTTTATTCAAGTTGAGGATATTTAACTTTAGTTTCTTATTCTTATAAGTTTTTAAACTAATAATCATAAGTTTTGTCAACGTTCTAGGAATTGCATATTATTATCTTAGCATTTCTAAGTATTCACAAACAACTTTGTTCAAAATACTGACACTTCTTCATTGCAAGTGGTCTTGTATTGGCTGAAGAATAAAAATGATAAAACTACTAATCATTTGTTTTATAGGTTGACCAACTTTTAAATCAAATACAAACATCATTTTTTAATTATCCATTTAATTTTGTTTGATTTGACATGTGCTTATAAGTCTGAATGTTTCAAGCTAAAAATACTAACCCTTTTGTGTAAGACCCCTCAAGATAAAAGCACCCCATTATTTTCCTAACATTTGTGTTTGAAAGAGGGGGTGCCATTCATATCTCAATTTTTATTGTACATGCATCCTTATTGTAAATTTTCTTCATTATATATACTTGCATGTTGTGGTTTTTGATTATGACTTCATTGTATATATGTGTGCCCTCACACATAAGTAATTAATTAGTAAATTAATTGTGTTTTACTTGCTTGTTTTTTGGCCCCCCCAAGTCTAGGATATCACATGACATGGAATTCATCCCCATGTATGGGCTTAGTATATAAGATTTGGTGACATGGATTTTATCACCATGTACTAACCAAACTCTATGTTTTGATGGAGTCTAAAAAT
Organism: Torreya grandis; assembly: GCA_037957365.1. NCBI lineage: Eukaryota > Viridiplantae > Streptophyta > Pinopsida > Cupressales > Taxaceae > Torreya > Torreya grandis. The sequence continues at coordinate 2,171,663 of JARHVA010000133.1, read as the reverse complement.
CAAGAGAGATGTCATTACATGCCTAAGCAAAATTTTCCATAAAGGATTTCATATAGTGAGGGGCAGTTAAGCTCCAAGATACAGGGTGATCAGATAACATCATATATAGACTTGGGCCCATTGTACCTTTGCATATATAGGGGATACACCTAGAAAGCCTTGTGTATATTGTTAGGTTGTGGAGCTAAAAACTTCATTGATGCAGACATTGGAGGAGGGTGTTGAGTGTCACAGTCATCGGCGTCGATTAGGCCAACCGACATCAGTCAGGTAGAGACAGGAAGCTGCCGATGACGGTCATGGATCGGCCGACGTCAGTCACCCCCAGATAGACAGGGACCAACGTCGGTCGCCTGTGTGGTTCCAAAACTGCTAGTTCACAGACAGTTAGTTAACGAACCGATTGTTTGCATATAGAAGGCCAATTATAGACTTGAAGCTATGGATCTAATTATTGTAATTAGGTGTTTAATTATTGTTTGCATGAGATATATATAATAGACTCATGGGCTGTATTGTAATTTGTGCTAGAGAGTAAGAGAGCAAAAATTAGCTCCTTCAGAGTGAAAGGAGCAAGGTGTGTTCCTCCTAGTGCCACAGTGCCAAGTATGGGTGCTGGTTTGGAGAATTAGAAGGATTCTTCATGTATGTAGGATCTTGGTCAGCAAGTGTGCAAGGCCACGTTTGGAGATCTACATGGTAAGTAAGATCATTGATTTGCAGGTGTATGTGTGTGTGAGATCTAAGTTTGCAGGTGTGCAGAACCAGATTGATTTGTAGGTGTGCAAGATTAGGGAGGTCAGAAACACAATAGGGAGCAATATCAGGGGAGATCTACTTGGAGTACGGTGTGTACTCAGTTGGAGAGCAAAGAGGAAGGCAAGGTAGATCCTTCCAAAGTAAGATCATTTGAGTTGTAGGTTTTTGTAAGTTCATGGGAGATCTACTTGGAGTATGTTGTGTACTCGGTTGAGTATGTGTGTATACTCAGTGTACTGGTAGTATTGTTAATGACTGGTTGATTGGCGGTGTTGTTACTAGCTTGTGGAGGTGAACACCAACTCTGTATTTGAGTTGTGTGTTGGGACCATAATTGAGAGAGAGAGCTTTGAGGAAAGATTACTGAGAGTCCTAGAGGTGTGGGAAGCCTTGGAGGTGTAAGAAGACTGTGGCACTTCTTTATTGTAATTTTCTTCTGGAAGAGTATTAATACAATTGGGTATTGTCTCTCATATTCTATGTTGTTTTTGAATTCTAGTTACTTGTGATTCTGGTTTAATTCTGCATGTTAGTTGCTTGTATATGGTAATCAATTGTGCTTCCTATATCCTGACAAAGTGGTATCAGAGCTAAGGTTGCAGGGAGCAGGTTTGTGTTTGATTATAGGTCACTCTCAAGGGTTTTTGATTGAGTGGGAGTATAGCAACAGTAGAAGAAAGTACACTAAAAATGGAGGAATTCAAAGGCACGAATGGTCAATTACGGTGTTATGGAAAGAAAGAATAGGTAAAAGAATATTGTTGGTTGGTAACAGATCAGCAAGAAGGAACTGAAGATACAGATGTTGCAGGTGTTGTTGCACAAGATGCTCTGGGATGTTCCTTGGATAAAGTAGAATCTTGGTTTATAGATTATGTTGCCTCTTTCCATGCAACCCAAAATAGAGGGGTTGGTGAGCCTTGTCATAGTATTGGCAAAGGGGAAGTGCGGCTGAAATTACAGGTGGACAACACATGGGTGTTGAAGGAGGTCATGCAGGTCCCAATCCTGGAGATGCAGCTAATTTCTACAAGAAATTTGGGTGATGAGAGATGCACAGTAACTCTCATAGTGGATTCTTGGAATGTTACCAAGGATGCACTTGAATTAGCATGTGGTAAGAAAGCAGGTACTCTTTATCTACTTGCTTGTATTACTGATTCCACTTTTATACACAGGTGTGGATTTGTAGGCTTGGTCACATAAGTGAGAAGGGAATGGATGTTCTTAAGACAAATGGTAAGAGTTCAGCTATGGAGAGCATAGACCAAGATTTCTGTAAGCAGTGGGATGCTACAACAAAGGATTAGATTTATTGCAAGAAAAGGAAGATTGATGTATTTGATAAACTAAAGAACTAGAAAGCCTTGGTGTTCTTGGAGAAGATGATGGATAGAGATCAGTGGATGGGGCTGAGTAACTCTAAGCAGGGTAGTTTGGACATGGGTATGATTCAAATAAAGCTCATGGGTAAAAAGTCATCACTCATAGGCAAACACAGGTACCAACATCGGTCAAAGGTAACCGATGTCGAATAGATAGGTATTGATGTCGATCATGTGTATACCAGAGGAGTTAGTGGTGTTGGGTAGGTGGAGACCGATGTCGGTAGGATAACCAGCGTCAGTGACCTAGACAGTTGCATAGAACTGACGTCGATCGAATGCAGACTGTGTGGTGACTGAGGTCAGTCACTGGAACAGATTTTGGGTAGATAGCAAGCTGTCAAGGAGTCTCAGATGCCTATGTGGAGGACTAAAAGGTTAATTAAGCCTCAAATTCATTGTTCCTCTTCTTTATACATGTTGCTCACTACAGAGCAAGAAGGATCCAGGAAACAGTGGGAGCATGGCATGAACAAGATGCAGAACCAAATGGAAGATTTTGGTAGGGTTGCCAGCTGGTATGAAAGCACTGAGAGATGAATGGATTCCTTGGTTAAAGAATAGAGAGAATGGATACGTGAGATGAAAGGCCAGGTCATATGGTCTTGAGGAAGCTACAAGACAGTGGTACAGGTTTTGACAAGTGGAAGACAAAGCAAGGCTTTAATCAGTGTCAGTGTAAGCATTGTGTTTGTCTTACCAGGTGGATGATGGTTGTGACATTATCCTGTTATTGTATGTGGATCGTATGCTTGGTGTAGGTTTAGACATACAGGGTTTTTCTGAGCTAAGGGTAAGGTTAGTTCAGTGGCATGTCATGAGGAATTTGGAGCAGCAAAATTCTTTGGCATGTGTAATCATAGAGACAGGGAGATCACAAGTTGATGTTGTCACAGGATGATTGTGTGAAGGTAGTGCAGGATGCAGAATAGGGCATCACACCTATGGATGGATAGTTTATAGAACAGAGTCCCTAATCACATCATGAGGTTGAGTACAAGTGTACTCCCTGATTTTACCCCAGTAGTGGGAGCTATCAAAAAGTTTGGAGCTGATCTGAGAAAGAAGCACTGGAGGGAAGTTTAGTGGATTCTCAGGTATCTTAAAGGGACCAACAGTAGGTTGACATGCTATGCAGGGTCAAGTTATTTTCTACATGGGTTTGTAGATTCAGATGCGGCAGGTTACTTGGATGACAGGAGGTGCACCATAGGATTTGTGATGGTTGGTCTTCAAGGTTGAGCTTGAAGAGAGATACAAGCCAAGAAATAGATTAAATGGGGTATAAGCACAGGTACAGTGCAGCTGTTTATCTCCAAGTGGGAGATATACCACTTGTCAGGATCTAAGAAGCACAGTTGATTACCAAGCAACTAAACATGTGGAAATAACCAGAATCACAAGTAACTAGAATTTGGAAATAACACATAATATGAGAGACAATACCCAATTGTATTAATACTCTTCTAGAAGGAAATACAACAAAGAAGATGCCACAGTCTTCTTCCTTACATCTCTAGAGCTCACACACATCTAGAGTATAAATAGTAAATCTCTTCAAGAGCTCACTCTCTCTCTTATGGTCCCAACACACAACTCAAACACAGAGTTGGTGTTCACCTCCAACCAGTCAATATCCACTACTGCCAGTACATAAGTACTCCATGTACTTCAAGTAGATCTCCCATGAACTTGCAACAACCTGCAACTCAAATGATCTTACTTATGGAAGGATCTACCTTGCCTTCATCTATTGCTCTCCAATTGAGTACACACAGTACTCCAAGTAGATCTCTCCTAATCTTGCTACCTATTATGTTGTTGTCTTCCCTAATCTTGCACACCTACAAACCTAGATCCCGTACCCACATACACCTGCAGATCAACCGATCTTACTTTCCACATGTAGATCTCTTAATGTGGCCTTGCACACCTGCTGACCAAGATCCTACATACATGAAGAACCCTTCTGATTCTCCAAACCAGCACCCACACTTGGAACTGCTGTGGAACTAGGAGGAACACCCCTTGCTCTCTTCCCTCTGAAGGAGCTAACCTTGCTCAACTCTACTAGCACAAATTACAATACAGCCCATGAGTCTATTATATAGATCTCATGCAAATAATAATTAGACACCTAATTACATCTACAGCTTCAAGTCTATAATTGGCCTTTGACATGCAAACAACTGGTTCATTAACTAATTATCTGTGAACTGGCAGTTTTAAACTACACAGGCGACCGACGTCAGTCTCTGTCTGCCTGGAGGTGATCGACGCCAGCTGATCCCTGATCGACGTCAATTGCTCTTCTCACTGTATATGACCGACATCGGCTGATCAGACCGACGTCGGTTGCTCTGCAACTCAGCAACCTCTCAGCAACCTCCTCCATGTCTGCATCAGTGAAGCTTTTAGCTCCACAACCTAACACTCTATGTTTTGATGGAGTCTAAAAATCAAGAGAGATGTCATTACATGCCTAAGCAAAATTTTCCATAAAGGGTTTCATATAGTGAGGGGCAGTTAAGCTCCAAGATACAGGGTGATCAGACAACATCTTATATAGACTTGGGCCTATTTTACCTTTGCATATATAGGGGATACACATAGAAAGCCTTGTGTATACCTAGATTAGGAGCCTTTAGCCATAATAGGTGTACCACTATAGGAGTCAGTATCAGCTCTAAAGTAGCCATTGAGTGTGAGTAGGGTTGAGAGGTTTTGTTTAATTTCATAATGGGTCACCAATCTACAACCTCACTTATGAAGTTGTTGGATGGTGCAGACATTGAGATACACACCCTCATCAGTTGACTAATTTAAGATTTGTATGTGTGTGTGTTATTTAAGTGTTGTGTAAGACCCATATTATTTTTAAGCAAATTTAGCCTTCACTCAGACCTATACACACCTATCTAGGTATTTGCATAACACATCTTGTATATTCTTGCCTTGTAATTCTATAGTGTTGTGCATCTTTATCCCATCATCATTTATGCATATCATTTTAGTCTTGCTTCATCTTCTTGTATATCCTTATCATTACCTGCATTTATATATATTATCTCTTATATATCCTTGTCTCAAAACTATCTTCCATTATCACCTTGACTTCATCCCATCCTAATCTAGTTGTATCCACCCATTATTAATCATACCTTTATCACCTACACACCTCAATCACATCTTACATCCTGACCTAAGCTCACAACATCAACTAATTGACTTCACATAGTCACCTCATCCCCCTCTAAGTCTAACCACCTATAATTGATCGTCATTCCATCACCCACATAACCTAATCATCGCCTTATATATCCTTATCTTACCATCTTATAGATATCATTGTTATCTTGTACATCCTTTTATCCCATCTTATCATTATAACCACTCATCATTGGTCACACCCCCATCACTGATATCTCATCTTATAAATTCTACATATCATCTTGTACATATTATCCTTTTATCTTACTCTCATCCTAGTTTAACCATATCCACCCATCCTTGATCACCCCCCATCACCTGCATATTCTATTCATGTCTAATCATCATCCCATTGTACATATTATCCTTGTATTATCCTATCTTATCCTCATCTTGTCTTCATCTTGTCCTAAGCACATATTATCACCACCTTGTCTTCCCCTTCTCCTAGTCAAACCATTATCCACTCATCATTGGACACATACCCATCACCTATATCATAGTTTTTACATAATGTGTTCTCTTGTACATTTTTCTAGTCATTTCCTATATTCATATTACTCATCATTAGTCATACCCCCTCACGCATCCTAATCACATTTGGTCTTATCATTCACATCTTATCCTAAGCCCACATCTTGTTTTGACCTTGCCTTATCCTAGTTACCTCATCACCCATCTAGTCCAACCCCATCTTGTCTTATCCTAGTTGTCTCTTTAAGTCACATACATGTCCAAACCATCCACATCCCATCATCACCTATCTATATGTATCCTTATCTCACCATCCTACCACCTTCATCACATAGTCATATTTTATCCCATCTTGAGAAAATAGGTCTAAGGTGTTGAGCTAGTCCTTTTGTCCCATCCATATCATATTATCATCCTAATCCACTATCTCTCATCATTTTGTTAGATCTCATACCTAGTTATTAGCTTGTTATCATCTTATCACTTTGTCAATTTCAATCTATCAATCCATCATCATCAATATAATCTATATCATCCTTACCTATTCATAACTATCACCTATCATATCATCTTCATACTAGTGTGAATCTAGGCACCCATCAAATCCCTAATCCTCTTGTTATCTTGACAACTAGATATTATTGATAGGTTGCTAGAACCTATTCAACTATCATTTAAAATATGATCCTAATATTTATCCATTAGTTTATTTCATCATCATCTATCATACTAGTTTAGTCTTTCTAACCTACTTTGTTTAAGAAGACATATCCTCTATCAACTCCATTCGTCCTCTATATTTTATCATCTATCCTCATGGACTTAGACCTGGTTCATGTAGACTAATACATCTTGGCCAATAAGGATGACATCCTTTTACAAGCTCTAGAAATGGGTGTTTACCTCCTTTTTCATCTTGATTCCATTCAACCCAAACCAAAATCCCGCATCCTGACTCAACCGTAATCCCCTAGCCCAATAAAATTAGTATCAACATTCCTTGATGTGGCCACCCTAATCAATTAATACATCATAGAGAATAAAGATGAATCCCTCTTATGACTATGAAATATGGGTGCCCATTTCCCCAATGATGTTGAGTCCAAAAGCCTAAAATCCCCTCCCAAACAAATTTACCATCAACCCTTATCCCATTTCATTCCACCATCCATTAGCCCTATCCAAATCCCCTTAGCCCCATTCACACTTGTCAATAGTCAAATCCTCCATATACCAATCATAATCCATCACCACTCCCTCATCCTACTAGCAAAGGAAGACCCAACTTGTCAACCTCATCATCCACCAATAAGATGACATCACCATTACCTTCTTCCAATTTCAACACTTTCAAATCCAACTCTCAAGCCCAGCAAGCCACCCATCCATTATCACCCACCACCCTAAAGTTATACCCCACTCTCATAGATAAATAATTAGCTACCAACAAGGATTAAATCTTCTTATAGTTCCTTTCCATGGGTGTCCCACTTCCTAAAGGAATATATCCCCTTCAACTAATTGCACCATCAGGGCAAACCCCTTCATGTGAATCATGTGTACATTCTCCCATCCCCTAGTCATAACCCCTTGTCATCTACCCCTTATTCTACTAACAAATGTAATCCAATCCCATCCATCCACCTAATCACGTCAAACTCCATCTAATCTAAAGTCTAATACTTCCACATCAAATTCATGAAGTGAAGTGGGTCCTTATACTCCCCTTCCTATGTCATTGTAATCCCTCTTTAACCAACTTGTCACTATAAACCTAATGGTTTATCCACCTATATGACATGTTGATCCCACTAAGCCTGATCCCTCCTAGTATAAATCAAATTGATACTATGTATATCATCAAACCTAGGGGCATTCTATTAAACAATGTCAAAATTTCCACTATTATGTCCAAGATCTCATTAACCATGGTGATATAGTAATTAAGGACAAACTAGATGAGTATATCTTCTTAGGTGAACAAGAAAATGGATGCCAAGATTCGATTCCCAATCATGATCAAGCCCTTTCCTTTCCAATCCAAGGTCAAGACACTATACCCATCTTCCACGATCCCTCCATCATCAACCAATCCTCCATCAAACATAATTTCAAGTCCCAAAAGGCTAGTCCTCCAACATCTCATAATCCCTTTCATGGACCTATCTTTGATCAGTCCATTATTCCTCCATCCTCTCCCTCGCACCTATCACATCAAATACCCATTGTTGAGAGGACACTTGTGGATATTCATTCTTCTATTAGTATCATAAATTCATATACACCATAGTTAGCATCAAATCCATTTGCATCAAGATCATGTTCTATACCAACATCTAAACCAGATTCCTCAGTAGAATCATTATCCCTCATCTATATTGTAGTAGATGATGATAATGCCTACTCTTTTTAATATCCCACTTAGGATTATTATGTCATAACCAAGTTCTTGAATGCTTTATCTAAGTTTTAAAGTGGATTTTATCCTACCTCAGATACGTGTCTTAGTGTTATTTTTAAGATTCCTGATGACACTTTATCTGACATTGAGGCTAGGGATCTTAGTGACCTTTATGAGGAATATGTTGCCCATTATCCCCTTAATCCATCATACAACATCAATCATCCACCTCACCTACATAATCCTTATATACCACCCCATGAAGGGAATAAATAAGAACATGCATCTTTAGATTCCCTTATGTAATAACATCATGTGCTATAAATACAAATGTCTAATACCATATTCCAAAAGTCATAAATCATGATCAAATCATCTTTGATCCCATCAGTCAAAGTTAATCAAATTCAAATCATCATCCTAATCTAAAAATGTCTTCCCTTAGTGAAGCCTGATATCAGGCACTAGGAGACCATCAAAGTCATAATAATCATAATGTATCAAGTCAAAAAATAATCCCCCCTAGTGAAGACCAAAATCTAGCACTAGGGGGAAGTCAAACCCACTCATAAAATCAAAATAGTGGCATAATTAATAATAGCATGGCTGACCATCCTCTTAATACTTAGATCAAAGAAAAATAAAGTCAAAAGGTCTTAGATCCCTTAATCTCATGGCACCAATCTAAATAATCCCCTTTATCATATCCAATGTTATATGCAACTATTGAACCCCATTTCCACTCCCCATCTCATCATTATATCCCTCCTTCACATCCCATATCCCATCATCACAATCATGACATCTTCCCATCCCTACCATATCTCTAATTTTTGGGAAGTATTATCCCTCATAGGGATCACAAATACACCTAATTAAAATGTCTAAAGGACATTAAATAAAAATTTAATAAAGACCACCAAGACCTCATTACATCTAGCAGCAATAACATGATCCTAACATCACACATCTCTAGAATAGGTGTTGGCTAAAGATCACAATAATGCCTTTATCTTGCATCACACCTTTCTCTAATAAACTAAGATGCAATCAATAAAATGTCAAAACAAAAAAAAGTGAAATAAAAATCATTCATCCAATAGTGAAAACTAGTCTTTTGGTGCCTTGGGCAAGTACCATGATGAAAATCAATTGTCGATGTCATGGTAAAATAATTAATTTATTCAAATTATACCTCAAAACTTAGGGGGAAAATCCATCCATTTCATATCCCTTTTCAAATCATCCTATGTTCATCCCCTCCATCCATTGTTCTTACCCATCATCCATCATCATATCATGCATCCTATTATGTCCTTCCTTTTTCTTGGTCTTGACATTCGTATGGAATTGGAAATTATCCTAAGAAATGTTTTGGAATCATCTTGGAATGTCCTATAATGAACACTTAGGAAACTAAACATTTGGTTCCTTTATGATGTTTTCAATGGCAATCCCTAGTCCCTTCTTCCTTAGTCTTCATCCCCTTTTCCACCTCATCCTCATCCTTTTGTCATGCCATCCATCCTTCCATCCCTATTTATCTTGGTTTCTAGGCTTGGTGTTCCCCTTTTCTAGTAATCCCATTTATATAGTGTGCATACATGTGCCTAAAATTCCTAAAAATTGAAATATGTCCAAAACCCTATAAATCATAAAATTTTAAAAATTCAAAAAAATAGTCCATGGTGTCTTGTCTTATACCTTTTATCCCCTAGTCACATCCATCTCTATGTCATTCATCTTTCATCACATCTAATATCTATCTCATGCCTTCCCATCCATCATTTTTGTTAGGTTGTGGAGCTAAAATCTTCACCAGGATGCAAACAGGAGAAGTTATGGAGGATGCAGAGTTGCGGGGAGTTGCAGAATCAGTTGCAGGGAAACCAGCATCGGTCTGATCAGTCGACGTCAGTCAGATGGTAGTGAGGAAGTAACCGGCGTCGGTTATCAGTTGACTGACATCAGTCATGGAGGAGCTGACGTCGACAGCCTGTGCGTGAACAGGCAGTTCGCATGTTGATTCCAAAGAGTCTATTTTTGGACTATTTGTTTGCATGTTGAAGGCTAGTCTTAGTCTTGAGTTGCGTGTCTAATTATTTTAATTAGGTTAGTCTAATTATTTTAAGCATGATATCTATATATGGACTCATGGGCTGTATTGTAAAAGTGTGCTAGAAAGCCATAGAGCTTTTAGAGAGAGCTAGTGTAGCTCCTCCTAGTTCCAAAGGGGTGATGAGTGTGTATGATCAGGGAGAGTTGCAAGGTCTGCAAGGTCTAAGAGCTGATCCACCAGGGTACTGGTTGAAGAATCATAAGGACTTGGTGAGGCAAGGACAAGGGTTCTTCAGGGGTGTAGAGATATCTACATGGTGAGTAAGGTCTAGTGATTTGTAGGTAGCAGAGAGCAGGAGATCTACTTGGAGTACAGTTGTGTACTTGGTGTACTGGCAGCGTGTTACTAACTGGTTGGAGAGGTGAACATCAATTCTATATTTGAGTTGATTGTTGGGACCGAGAGAGAGAGGGAAGAAGGTCTTAAGGCATGGTGAACCTTTGAGGTGGAGGAAGAAGTGGCATCTTCCTTATTGTATATTCTTCTGAGTGATTATTAATACAATTGTGTATTTTCTCTCAAATCTTGTGTTGTTTCATATTTCTAGTTACTTATTGATTCTGGTATAATTCCGTGTTTAGTTGCTAATACAAGAAGTAATCATATGTGCTCTAATTGGTAGAGCAAGATCCTGACTAAGTAGGCATCGGAGCATGTTTATTGTTCTAGGTTCTTGACAATTTTTAGATACAACATTCAGTCTTGGAACCAAAATCTAAGTGGTCACCCATCCCTTCATATCTACATTATCCTCTTGATTGGGTATTATCAACATGCATAACCTTGTCAATGAATTTCATGTGGCACCCATTACTTCCCTATCAATGCCTTTTCATACCTCGCACCCATCAAATCATTTCCTTGCTAGTGTGAAAGGTGTTTGATCCCATCACTTTCCATATCATTACCTCTTCATATCTATCACCCATTCAATAACTTATTTGCTAGTGTGAAAGGTATTTAATCCCATCATCTCCTAGACTCCTTGATATATTGAACTCTTACAAGGCCTTATCTATTGGTAATCCTTGGTCAGCACTTTTCTAAATTTCCTTCCTTAGCCACTTTTTGATCTGATTTCAAGACCAAATTGGTATTCAAAGAACTTCTCCCATCCTCCATCCTTCTATCATAACTAGGTTTAACATCTTAGCCTAATCCTAATCATGATCACCTTATCCAAATCCAAGCCCATATTAATTCCACAATCACATCATGATCATCCAACCCATATCCTAATCACTCTTCCATCATTAGACAAGGCACCATGGCACTACATATAGATACTTGTGTGTTACTTGTATGTTATATATTGTTTGACTTGTTTTTATCTTGTATATATCTTGTTTTTCTTATGTTTTATTTTAATCATGTCTCTTTTTTTATTGGGAAATGAATAGGGATGTTATGAGGTCACCAAAGCCACAATAACACTTATAAGTGCCCTCAAGGATGTAGAGTTCACTATTTTCCCAAGCACTTTGGCATCATGTCCTCTTGGTTATGCTTATATCATGGGGCATACTGCCAAGTGCCATATTTATTGGATTGCTTAGACTATGATGATATTTATGATGGCTTTATCACCTACACCTCATCATCTATCTAATCATCCTTATTCTCATCACTAATCTAATATTTGTAACCCTTTCAACTAACATCCAATTGTTAATCCTCATCTCATCATCTCAGTCATATCCTCTAATCACTAACATCATCCTCTAATCACTAATCCTCACCATCATCATTATCATCTACTCTATCACTTATCATTTATCCCTAAGTCAGAACTACATTAGCCTAAGGTATTTTTAGACTATGTAGGCAGTACTTAGCCACTTTTTAGAGCCTAAGGATAGCTCAGAGACTATCTCCTCTATCATTCCCTTGTATGTGTCCTTACTAGGGGCATCATCATTAATAATATTAGGGATCATTGATTTGATTCAAATGTAGTCCAATTCTTTCCCCTTATTATTGGTCACTCGATCATATTAATTCTTTTCTATCATCACCTACATCATATTGATCAATTTAGATTTAAGCTACAGCCATCATTAATCTTATCAAATCAGTCTTATCCTATCTAATAGCTCTCCCTTGCATGTGTCCTTATGGTACACAACTATTAAAATGAATAGCCTCTTTAGTATAATTATTTGTTTAGATCAAACTTTGCATTCCATTTTCTAGACAAAAGGTGAATATTTCTAAGGAACCTCCAGAGAAAAAAATTAAAACCTTCAAAATTAATCAAGAAAATGAAAAGCAAAACTTCAAATCTCTTTTAATTGTAAATTTTAAATATGAATTTATTTTTAACAGGAACAACTTTTTTATTTCATGAAAATTCCACAGAAGCCTTCTAATAATAATTTCTTAAATTCAACTCAATTGGAAATCTCTACCACAACACCATTCATCTATTAACACATATTATAGTCTTCCTACAAGACTACTCTCCATGCTTCCTTCTTTCAGTTACTTTTGTGCTTTGAAACCACAATCTTTCCTTCTGTAATTTCTAAATAAACAAGATTTTATTAATTTACACCTATTTTTAATCTATTCTCCTATCAAAATATCAATTTCAAGCTTAAATATTAAACAACTACAATTTTATGACTATATTCTCCTCAATTCTCATTTAGAAGCTACTGTAAATTCCTTCTTGGAAGCTTTCTACGCCCCTTTTGGCTTTCCACCTTTTATTTCAACAATTTCTAATAAAACTAATCCCCTTTAGGTGTTGGAATAGAATAAATAAATTATTCAACAAGATGTATTGCCTTAACTTGATTTGACCACTTTAAATTCTTTACCTGCATTCAATGTTTTAAATAATTATTCCCACCATGTAAATTCCATGCCATATTTCAAGAGGAGGAATTTAATTCATGCAAATTCCCACTCCAATTTTCAAGAAGGAGAATTTATTTTATTAAATAAATGTAAATCCCTTTCTCTTAAGTAAATAAAATTGTATGCAAACACTAGTAATTAATTCTTCAATCATAAATTTGTGAAAATGATGCTTTTAAGAGAATATAGAGATAAATAAATTAAATATTTGAATTTAATTCACTAACACTTGAACTTACAACTTCTTGTTCACTGGTTGTACCTCTTATTTAAAGAAATAAATATAATTCCACTTGCAACAACAATTATATCTCCTTGTTTTCTCTTGAAAGTGAAATATTTATTTATTATTCATAAAATAACATCAAAAACATCCTACAAAAGCTCCAAATCTTGTCTTTTTAAACTCTCTTCATGTCTGGTGAATTTTCAAAAAATGTCAAGTTGAAGCATATTTGTTCTCCCTATTATTCTCTTGACCTGTCTAAACAAAGGAGATAAAAAAACAAATAATATTTATATATAATTCTATTTTTAATGATTTAATTATCCACTTTAGACACCTAGACTCTCTAAAATACTTCTAGAATTTACTACAATTCTTCATAATTAAATTAATATAACTAATAATTAAATTGGAAATTAGCACCAATTTTAATTATTCAAAAGTTTTTATTTTAAAATAAACTAAATGGACTCAAATAAAATTATTTGTTTCATCAATATTCATTTTGCTTCTTTTAGTCTGGATGCTCATGCATCAATCCACCGGGGTTCAAAATAAGTTTTCTTGATTTCTTCTTTGGTACTTTGGTACTACTATGTCTTATTATCAAATTTCATCCTCCAAGATCCCATGATTCATATGTTGATATAAAATCTATTTCACCTTCAAAGGATTGAAACTGAATTTTATTAGAATTATGGATATCTTATATGAGGTTCTGAATATTGTCATGGTTCTTCATTATACCTACACAGTAAATAAACATGTCAAATAAAACAATTTTTTCTTTTTATTTTGGACTTTAAAGTCCACCTCGTTCCTCTGTAAACATTATATTTCTATTTAGTGCATCAGTATGCACTCCCTATTTTTATTTTTCCTTCTTATTTTCATCTTCATAGATAGCCACCAACTCTTTGCCATCATCCAATCTAAAATCTTCTTCATTATCTTTCAAGACAACTTCACTTCTTTTCTCTATCTCTTATTGCTCTATCAATTTTTTAATCACATTGCCTTCCATGGAAATTTTCCTCAACAACCTCACCTTTTCAACAAACCCTTCAAGAAATTCTACACTTTTTATGAAATTTGAACTATTAGACAAATCTAAAAATAACCTTTCAACATTTTTTTGTGGTAAATTTTTAAGCTTCAAAGATAAATTACCTTGTTCATCAACTATATCATTTACCTTAGGATGATTAATTAACATTTCATTTACTTTATTCACTTCTTGATGTTGCAAAAACTCCTTTTCACCTATAATCAACACCTTAGAAGCATGCTCAACAACTATAATTTCATCTTTCAATGGAAATAATGTATGTTTACACCTTTCATTTTCAAAAGTATATGTATTTATTTTTCCATCATGGATGGCCTTCATATCATACTTCCATGGATTTCCTAATAATATATGACAAACATCAATTGGGATTACATCACATATTACTGCATCCATATAATTTCCTATCTAAAATTCTACCTTACACTGTTCATTTACTAAAATTTGATGATCTTTTTGTAGCCATGAAACTTTTTAAGGATTAGGATGTCTTACCTTATACAAGTTTAATTTATTTACCATTTCTATAGACACAAGGTTGTCAGTGCTTCCACTGTCAATAATTACCTTACAAACTTTACCTTGTGCTTTGTAGGTTGTCTTGAACAATGCTTTCCTCTAAGGAGGTTATTCTAAAACTTATTTATTTGATTATATTATAATCATTTTCATAAGTAAGGATTCTCTAGTTTTAATAGCATCTTCATACATAGTAGATGTAGTATCTTCTTCATCTTGAGTAGCTTGAGCAATATAAACATTTCCCTGTCTACTAGATGCATACTCTGGATATTCATAAGACCTATGCCCAAATTCACCATATTTAAAGCACCTATCAATGAAACCATTGTTTTGACCTCTATCAAATGGTCTCTTACCTCTAAATTCTTGACCACCTTTTCCAACTAGTTATTGTCTTTGTAGGTTGCTTTCTTCATTATGCATCTATAACCATTTTCTTCCACTTGATTATTCATTAGATTGTCCTTTACCCCTTACATACTAGATATGTTTTCTTCTTGTATGTTATATCTCAATCTATTGATATACTTGGCCACCTTTTTTGCATCATCTTCAATATTCCCTGCTCTAATTGTTAGCTTATAAAAATCTTCAGTGTACTCTTTTACTAGTTTTCCTTTTTGCTTTAAATTTTGCAATTTTCTAAACAATTCAGCTTGATAATATTTTAGAATGAATTTACTTTTTAAGTTTGAGACCATTCTATCCCAACTTTTGATTTTGGGCTTGTCCTTTCTTATTCTTTCCTCTTTCACTCCATCCCACTAGAGGGATGCATGACCCTTCAATCTGGTCACAACAAACTTAACCTTATTTTCATCATCAACATTTTCATAATCAAAATACTTATCTAATGCACTTACCCAATCAATGAGATCTCTAGGATTGAGTATGCCTTCATACACTGGAACCTCTATTTTGGACCTTGCACCAACATTCATAATTATTATAATCATCCTTTCCTTTGTTGTTTTTTCTTCCATCACCAATTATTCATCTTCATCTTCTTCTCTGTCACTAACATCTCCTATGTCAGCTCCTCTTTTCTAAGATAATTCTAAATCATGTAATCTAGTTCTCAAGTTTCTTATTTCTTCCATTACTACTACTTCTAGGATTTAGTATGCCTTCATACACTGGAACCTCTATTTTGGACCTTGCACCAACATTCATAATTGTTTAAATCATCCTTTCCTTTGTTGTATTTTCTTCCATCACCAATTCTTCATCTTCATCTTCTTCTCTGTCACTAACATCTCCTATGTCAGCTCCTCATTTTTAAGATAATTCTAAATCATGTAATCTAGTTCTCAGGTTTCTTATTTCTTCCATTGCTACTACTTGTCCACCTTGTCCTGGTTTCCTCCTTCCTCTACCTCTTGCTCTCATTACCATTTTGATAAATTTCTTTGCTTCAAAATCTCTAAATCTTTTTATAGATCTTGTTGCTCTGATACCAAAATTGGTACACAACTATTAAAATGAATAGCCTCTTTAGTAAATTGTTTATTCAGATCAAACTGTGCAATCCATTTTTTAGACAAAAGGTGAATATTTGTGACGAACCTCCAGAGAAGAAAATTAAAACCTTCACAATTAATTTAGAAAATGCAAAGCAAAGCTTCAAATCTCTTTTGATTGTAAATTTTAAATATAAATTTATTTTTAATAGGAACAACTATTCTCTTTCATGAGAATTCCACAAAAACTTTCTAATAATAATTTCTTAAATTTAACTCAATTGGCAATCTCCACCACAACACCATTCATCTATTAACACAAATTATAGTCTTCCTATAAGACTACTCTCCATGCTTCCTTCTTTTTGTTACTTTTGTGCTTTGAAACCACAATCCTCTGTAATTTCTAAATAAAGAAGCTTTTGATTAATTTGCACTTGTATTTAATCTATTCTCCTATCAAAATATCAATTTTAAGCTTAAATATTAAACAACTACAATTTTATGACTATATTCTCCTCAATTCTCATTTAGAAGCTACTACAAATTCCTTCCTGAAAGCTTTTTATGCCCTTTTGGCTTTCCACCTTTTATTTCAACAATTTATTCAATTTCTAATAAAAATAATCCCCTTTAGGCATTGGAAAAGAATAAATAAATTATTCAACAAGATGTCTTGCCTTAACTTGAGTTGACCACTTCAAATTATTTTCATGCATTCAATGTTTTAAAGAATTATTCCCACCATGCAAATTCCATGCCATATTTCAAGAGGAGGAATTTAATTCATGCCAATTTTCAAGAAGGAGAATTTATTTTATTAAATAGATGTAATTCTCTTTCTCTTAAATAAATAAAATTACATGCAAACACTAGTAATTAATTCCTCAATCATAAATTTTTGAAAATGGTGCTTTTAGGAGAATATGGAGATAAATAAATTAATATTTGAATTTAATTCACTACCACTAGAACTTACAACTTCCCATTCACTTGTTGCACCTCTTATTTGAAGAATTAAATATGATTCCACTTGAAACAACAACTGTATCTCTTTGTTTTCTCCTGAAAGTGAAATATTTATTTATTATTCATAAAATAACATCAAAAACATCCTATAGAATCTCCAAATCTTATCTTTTTAAACTCTCTTCATGTCTAGTGAATTTTAGGAAAATGTCAAGTTAAAGTATATCTATTCTCCCTATTATTCTCTTGACCTATGTAAATAAAGGAGATAAAAGAACAAACAATATTTATCTAGAATTCTATTTTTAATGACTTGATTATCCATTTTGAACACCTAGACTCTCTAAAATACTTTTAGAATTTACTACAATTCTTCATAATTAAAATAATATAACTAATAATTAAATTGTAAATATGAGCCAATTTTAATTATTTAAATTTTTTTATTTTAAATAAACTAAATAGACTCAAATAAAATTATTTGTTTCATCAATCTTCATTTTGCTTCTTTGAGTCTAGATGCTCCTGCATCACCTTACTTGGGATACGTCTAAAGCTTGTGGCCTTTTATTCCAATCATCATCATGTTATGTTTAATTCCCACTTGGGATGTGTTTACAACCATGACACCCATCATCATTACTCCCTATGCATGTGTCTTTATTAGGGGCATCATCCCTTTGTAGCTCACTACTCAAGTCAAATTTATCTTCTTCATCTATCTCACATCTCAAATCCCATCCCCTCATCTATCCATTGCATCCCATCCCTCATTTATTATTTCAAGTGGTCATTTATTTCATTCTTCCTCATATATCCCCTTGAGGGGTCATCATATCCCCTAACATCATCTACTAACATTCAGCCATGACATGGTTTTTATTTGAAAACTCCTTCCACTTCACTCCACTCTCCATGCCCTTTCAAAGAGGGGTAAAATGTATGCATCTAAATTTGCTTGCCTATATTATTATCACTAATAATACTATTATTCAACACTAATTCTTTTCATCTCATTTAATTCTAATTTATCCCACTAATTTATCGCTTTCCTAATCATTTATCTAATTTATGTCATAAAAACAGGGTTATAATGATGATCAGGAGCGTAATGGGAGAAAATTTTAAACTAGGTGATGGATGGGAAGGTTCAAGCAAAGAGGATGGAGGTGGAAAAGGTGAGGATTATGATGAACAAGATCATAAGGGCTAGGGGATGGGGATTTGGGGTGGACATGATTGTTTGGGATGGGGTTATGAGACGGAGCTTGAGGACAGTGCCATGGAATAGAAGAAACCCTATTGCATTTACTCTTGGGATAAAGGAGGTGTTTGGGGCTCAGGTTTGGTTGATGTATCTCCTTTGGCTCCCCCTATATGGCTATAAAAGGCATCATTAGGCATTCAAGGATGGGCCTTGGATTTTATTCATTCCTTCTATACATGGAATCTATCCAGGGGTTGGTTGTTAGTGGTCATTAATCAAAATTAGTCAATAGTAGCATTATCTTGAGATTTCAATAATCTTATGTGCTCTGTAAGGAAGACACAGCTCAAGGTAGAATCTAAGCAGGCTGGTGGAAGAATGGTGGGCATTCTATATTGGGTAAGGACCCATCATGGCTTGTTCTTTACCATTGGTGGATCTTTAGTGTTATGGATTTTATTTGGTCCATTTCTAGAGCATTGTTTAGGTTTCATAAAGATATAAATAGGGGAGGCCATAGACCTTCCCCTTATAGTTTGGCCATTTATGGCATGAATGCCCTTTTACAATCCTTTTATGGGGTGGATGATGGTGGATCCCTCCACATGTTCCTCTTTCAAGGTAAGATGGGCATTAGAGGAAATCACTCCCTGGTTTGTCAAGTGGTAAGGATATTAAAGGAGGCCTTAATTTAACCTCATCTATTCATTTCGATAATGAAACATTTCATTTTTATTTATCCTAGCACTATAAGTAGTTATTTTAAAGTGCTAAATTTTGTGGAAGGCTAGGTTTTGGGTTTATGAGGACCCTACTTTAATACAAACTTCTTTTACAAGTTAAAAGTGGATGATAGAGGAGTCTGCTTTGGTATTCTTCAAGTTATGGGTTTATGCAGGGAGATCAAATTTGGAAATAACCCATATTAGTTTAAGTCGATTTGGTTTGGGATGGATATAGGATTTCCATCCAAATCTTGCTTTTCTAGAGTGGATGATCGAGGAATCCACCTTTCCCAAAGCGGTACAAACATCCCAAGAGGCAAAAGACCTCCTTTTCCAGTTAAAATTATGTTATGTACTTGGCTCCTTATTTTGCTTTTCTAGGCTATGAATCTTAGAGGGAATATAAACCCTCTCATTATAACTCTAATGTGTGGAGGCTACATGAAAGACCCTGATGGTAGAAGACCTCCCTCTCTAGGGGATCTTCTAATGTGTAGTTCCCTTAAAGAAGACAAGATGAAAGGAGATCTCTCTTTGAGATTCATTTTTTAGCAAATTTTTTGTGTAGTATAGGTTATATGACCTTAAAACCCCTAGTTATGTGAATCCTTAAAAACTTTCATATTATCTAGTCTCACCATGGTCATAGGACCTTTACTCCTTTTGTTTAAGGTTGGGGGAGCCTTCAAACCCTCCTTGTTATACTTACAAGTTATGGGATACTTAAAACCCCTATTTGTGGGAATCCTTTAAACCCTCATATTTTCTGATCTCACCATGGTCATGGGACCTTTACTCCACTCTTTAAAGGTTAGGGGAGCCTTAAAACCCTCTTTGTTGTACTTATAGGTTACATGATCCTTAAAACCCCTAGTTATGGGAATCCTTAAAATCTAGTCTCACCAGGGTTGTGGGTACCTTTACTACTCTTGTTAAATGTTGGGAGAGCCTTCAAACCCTTTTTTTTTTACTTGGTTATTAGGGGGATCATTTTCCCTCTTTTTTTTGTTTGGATATGGGTCGAGTTGTTAAAACCCTCACTACTCAATTCATAGCTCTGGTTTCAAAATCATTTTTACCCTATCAAATAAAAAATATCTGCTTCATTCCTCTTCATTTGCTAACCTCATTTTATCCCATTTCATCATTAATTATTTTAAAAACCCCATTATCCTAATATAATCCTATTTACCTATTATTTGAGAATTTTAAATTCCCATGGCTCACCTACCCACCTACTAAACTATCCCTAGGCTTTCATACACCCCTACATTCTCTATAATCCCTTAAACACCTATCTAATCCACCCATAATCATGTTTAACCCTCCCAAAGAGATTCTAGATTTTTCTACCTCTAGAACCTTCTCTCCTCTAGAATCCTCCAAGGAATTTTAAATTCCTTGGAAAATCCTCGTCTATTGATCTCCACAATCCTAACTTTGAATCTCCACCATTGATCTCTCCTTCCATTTTCTATTTAAGTAACTTCATCCCTCCATGGGAGCTAACTTAAATTTTCATGCCATATCCATGTCCAATTATAAATTGAGCATCAAATCCATGTCCAATCATCCTTCATCAACAACCATTGATCAAGCAACATCACTATGTCAAATTTTTGAGTCAAGGTAAGCAATCTCATCATCTTATCTTTTCATTTCATTTGATCTTGGTTTAGAGCATTTAGCTTTAGGATCATAATGCTAGCTTTTAATGGTTGAATTTATCTATTTACCTTATGTTCTAATGGTTTTAGACTTTAATTAGTTAGTTTTATGTTTGAGTTGATTGAATTGCATAATTTAGTCTATTAAGCTCAAATTTCACCTATAGGTACAATCTTGATCTGATTGTATCCTAAGAATCCATCCATGAGGGACAACATCTCATATCTTAATATTAAATATATGATCATGTCTATGTTTGGTAGAGGGAATTCATATTTCAAACATGCTTTATTGATATTTCTGAGATCAGTACATAAGTGAATGCCTTGTAGTTTCTTTCTAACTGGTAGAATGTTTGATTTCCATTCATAATAATCTAGTGGTCTAATGAAGCCAACTCCCAAAAACTTTTTTATCTCTTTATTCACCAATATAGTGATGTTTGGATGCATTTTCTATAGTTTTTTCTTGATTATTTTAGAATATGGGTGTACCACAAATTTATGCACCACTACAAAAGGATCTAGTCCTAGATATTAGAATAGGACCATGCAAATATATCGATGAAGTCCTTCAAGATAGTAATTATGAAATCATGTTCCTTAGTAGTGAGGAATGCACCTAGGTAAACTATCTTTGGATCATCATAGGTGTCAATATTCACTTGTATGGTATCCTCTTTAAGGAGTGTAGATCCTTCCTCCATAATAGTTGGAAGTAAAGGGAATCAATCTTCTTCGTCACTTTGAGAATTACAAATCCCACCCATGTAAGAAGAATCTAAATCTACCATTTTTGGTAGTCACCAATAAACAAGTTATTTAGGGAAATCTTAAACCAATTATGCGAATATTCGATGCTCTTTTAAACTAATACTAAAACCAATGGAAATGCTTAGATTATGTGGACTTTGATCTTCCTTAGGAGATGAGAAAATTTCCCCATACAAAGGCACTTAAAATAGGTTTTCACCTATGGAATTGTCTATATTTTTACTTTTTATCTAACCTAAAGGTGCCTCAAAAATGTTTTCACTTGAAGAACTCAAAGTTTCAATTTTTCCATGACCAAGGAAGTTTGTTTGCTCTCCAAATTAATTAGCAAGATCTAAGTGGAAAACAAAGCCTTGTTTGTGGTCACTAGCTGGCAACCCATCTCAAATACCCATGAATTTGGAAATAGATTATTCATTTTGAAACTCATCCAATGGAATAATCAATTTTTTTGGTCCCAATCGATGAGGCTTGGATGATGAAGGGAAAGGGGATAATAAGGCATAATGCTAAGAATGACATTAGTATCAAATAAGTTAGTGTTTACAAGCTCATTGTAAGCACTATAGTGGGAAGTTATATTACTATCAAAAGTCTCTTCATCAATTAATGTAGTGTCACTCTCAAACTATAAGGGGTCACCCTTAAGTGGTGTAAATCCAAGGCCTCAACTTATTATATGCATTGCCATGGGTACTAACTCAAGAATGCCTTGGGTTCTTAACCCTAATACTTCTATTTTATAGTCTAGATGGTCCATGATTTTGTTTAGTATGGGATATTTAGTGCTCTAAAATTAATTGTCAAAATCATCATTATACAACCAATCACCCTCAACACTTGTGACTTAATCTTGATTGGATGATGTATTTGATACCAATATAATTGGCTCTTGTAGAGTAGATTTATATTTCTTTTTCCAAATCATGTTGGGCCTTCCAAGAATAGGTTTGGGTCATCTGTGTGACTTAGGATATTTGGGTAGTTTGTCAATGTGGAAATAATCCTAGATGCAGTATGTGGTAATACCTTCATCTTCGATGGTAAAATGAGAATAAATGTTATCAAAAGGTGGATTGGAAGAAGTGGAGGCAAGGTCTCTAAGATAAATATAGTTAGAGTTTAGATATTCAAAAACTATTTATTCCTTCTTATTATCCAAAAACTCAATGTTTTTGAAATAGTTTTAGTTCCCATACTTAGCCTCTAGATGCTTAAAATACTAATATGATTTAATATCACCATGGATAGTGATTTCTAACCTGGAATGAGGGAACCTGATGTACTGATGCAAGGTATAAGGTATAGCTCATACTGCATAGATCTAAGGACAACCCAGAAGTAAATTACAGGGAAGTTATATGTCAACAACATGATAGAGTATCATGGGTGACAAGTTTGATAGTCCCAATAATGATAAGTAAATAGATTATTCCTAAAGACTCTTGTTGCATTATCATATGCCTTGATCATAATGGTGTCTAGTTGCATATCTACATATTTTTAGCCTAAATTTTAGATTAAATTTAATGACGCTATGTTTAATCCTAAACTATTATGTATAATAACCCTCTTGAGCTTATGGTGGGAAATGATAGATTTAATATACAAAAGGTTATTGTGTAGGGGACCAAGTGCTAACATGTCTCATTGGTCAAATGTGAGTTGTTGGCTTGGAGATAAATATCCAACAAGTGCTTTGAATTGACTTGGATCAATTTCATAAGGTACCTTAGATTATTTAATAAAGTCATTAAATATGGTCCTGTGAACTTCAAACATACACAAGAGGTCCAATATGGATATCTATGCAAGCATTTTACTTAATTATTCACCAATATCAAATGGATTATGTTTAGAATGATGAGATTGTTTGGATTTTGGTAGGTTAAAATATGGAACATGTTTAGGATTGATATTGGCATTAGAAGAAGGAAAAGGACCTTGGATAATAACTCTTGGCCATCTAGTTGCAACTACCCAATTTTGAGATGGGGAAGGGTTACTTAAACTAGAGGAATTTGGTGGAGGTCCATGAATGGTAATTCATGATTGTCATGAAACAAGCGTATTACTCTGATCCATGATAGAATTACCAATGGTCAAAGGTGGTGGTCCTAAAATATAATAATTAACCCTATGATGAATGTCAATTGAACTATGAGAAGTAACCTTGATAGTGGTGACATAATTATTGGTAATATACCCCATGATATTTTTGTAATCATAAGGAACACTCTTACAACCAAATTGGTTGGCTTGGGTATCATGATCCTAATTATAGTTATTCTAGTTTTGGTTCTGGATTTGTCCTTGTTGTTGATGTTGACCATGTCCCTGGTTATGATTATTTCACTATTGTTGATTGTTATGCTTGGGAAAAGGGTTCTTTTAAATACCCATTTCTTATTTGGTGTTGGCTGATCATTTCCCTAATTGAATTTCCTCATTCTCAAGCAAATTTTCAATTAGTTAACTTAACTACACACACTTATAGAAGGAATGATCGACCACATGATGGTATTCACAATACTATATTGTGATACCAATCTAGTCTGGGTTGGCCCTCTAGAAATGGTTTTAAAATGGGCCAAACCATCATGATGGTGATCACTAATTTTTGTAATACTACTTTAGTGGGCTCCCCAAATTCACTAAAAACTTTATCTTTATAATATCCTCATCGTGGGGTAGCTATTTGTAGTGGAAGTTAAGGGTTAGGTGGAGTGTTTTCAATAGGTGGTAGATGTAACATTTGTACATACCTTGCCTCTGTAACCCCATTACCGACCATGTTTTTATTTTTAACAAAGGCCTTTGGTTTTTTATTTGTAGTGGTATGAATTAGCAATTGATTTTTGTTTGGTTTTGTATTTGGCCTTGGTTTGTTGTTTGGGTTTGAGAATATATATTGATAAGGCCCTTGATGATAAGTGTTTTTTTTATTTGGACCCCTTTGTCAATGATTTCCTCAAACATGTTGTCATAATTTAGTTTGATATTTTGAGCAATCTCAACATTTAGATTTTATGCAAGGATATCATCTAACTATGTATCAAAAAAATTATGTGAGAAATGACTAGCCAAAGCTCTCCACCACTATAGGTATGTTGAGAAACTCTATCTTCCTCTCTACTTAGCATTGCATAAGTAGATGACTATAAATTCATGTTTTATGTTATAGGATAAATGGTTGAAAAAAAAATCTAAGAGGTCATTCAAAGTAATGACCAATATTTTAGGTAGTTTGAGAATCCATTCTAATGTTTGTCCACTTAAGCTGAGTGGAAACAGGCATAATAAATAAACACTATTGTATGCTACCTCTTTTCATTTTATAAATAATGCCTATATATATTCTCTTGGATCTACCTTCCCTTTATATTTATTTAATTTTGGCATCTTAAACTTATACTTTTTGGGTGCTTGCTTACCTACTTGTAGGTTTGAAACTATCCCTATAATGGTGTTTTATTACTGAATGTTGGGAGTGGTTTGTGATGAAAGGAGAACACTTTACTAGATATTATGATTTGTTGGCCCTAGTTGGAATTAGCGTGAGTGTAAGTGGATCCCCCTTGTGGGTTTTGGTTTATACTATGCACCCTCTATCTTAAATTATATATTTGATGTGGGACATATTATTGGTTTAGATTGGAATTGGAATAAGTGAGGTGTTGTTATTCTCAAAGAATTTATTGCTACGAATGGTATGGAATTTATTGTCAATCTAGTGGAATTTTTTGTTGGTCTACAAAAACTTATTGTTGGTTTTATGTAATTTTTTGGTATTTAGAATAATTCATTATTTTTTTTGGTTCACAAAAGGAATGTGAAGTCATTGTTGGTTTGTAAGATGAACTTTTTGTTGTTGTTTCGAATTGGAACAAGTTGGTAATGTGTGTTGTTGAGGTGGTGGATTATTGACAACCTATTTTGAAGGGTTTGGTACCTATTTTTAATGGTCTAGCACTTGTTACATATCATTAGGTACTTATCTTGCATTGGTGAGATTATTATGATGGTTGAAAAATGAATGTTGTGTATTAAATGGAACTTGTTGTGAAGTATTCATTGTTACATGTTGTTCAAGAGGAGATAAAGGATCAAATATAGGATTGACTAAGTCTCTTTGCATCTATTCAAGTTGTTTATTTTGATTTATAAACATGGTGTTTTTCAATGAGGTTATAGCCAAAGAAATCATTAAGTAAGTGACAAGTTGATCTATGTAATATTAACTAATTTGTTGAATGGTGGATGTTCTAAAGTGACCATTTTTAGAAGGATCAATTAATGGACACCTCCCTTTGCTAGCTGAAGTGATGGTTGGTTTTGGAATTTAAATACGAGGTTATTCTTGTGGTTGATCTTCTACTCATACTAGGGTGTGTAATTGTTCTGCTATAAAATTGGGTGGTAGCCAAGCTATGGATTTTATAAGCCTTAGGAGAGCTTTATCTTGGTCTTATATGAGTTTATTATTTAATTAACTTTGACTTGATCTCACAAGGGGATTATTATCATCAAGCACATCTAGTGTTCATCTCCATCCTCACTATATTCAGCACCTATACGATGTCCTAAAGGATCATAAAAATGTTCTTCAAAGCTAGGGTTGTATCAGGCCCCACTACAAGTGTATATAGGCATGACCAGTGTTGTTTTTGGTCTTTGAAGTTGTTACAAATGTGCTCTTGGTTTGGTTTGTCAGTTTTTAATGATTTCAAAGGGTCCCTAGAATTTGGAGTGGATTTAGAAGTGTTTGATACAAGAAGTGCAAGTCTATAAAATTGAATGCTTTAGGTCTTCAGAAATGGTTTAGATTAATAAAATCAATGTCTAAAGTGAAACCTATAACAAGGATAAATGGTCTTGGTTTGTAATTTTTCAAAAAATATCTTGACCTTGGTTGATCTTTGACTTTAATTCAGAATGAGACCAGAATAGATTCAAATGGTTCAAAAATTGGGTATTAGGTCGACACAAGGAAAATGCAAGTCCAAATTAGAAACTGAATGGGAAGCATAACCTTACCAAGTGAGACAAAGGCTATTATTTCAAGTGGTAAATAAACACTATGAAAATTACCAAGGTTGGCTTAGAAATGTGGACAATGTAGTGATATCAAACAAAACTTAGGGTGTAGGTTAACACAAGAAAACTTAAGTCCAAATTTAGAATATAAATAGGTAGAATAACACCTCAATGTGTAAATAGGTGACAATGTGTTTCAACTTGTTTTGTCTAAGAACTTGGTGTACTTGTTTTCAAATATGTCTTTGAATATAACAAGGGTTTTAACAAAATCACTCCAAGCAATCACATGGAAATTGACATGGATTACAATATAGTCACTGAATACTTTCGATATACTTACTTTTGAGAGGATAAAATTTAAGGTTCATTAAAAAAATTTAATTATTGAATGTTATTGGAAGATTTTTTTAATCCCCCCTTCTCTCAAAAGTTTGTATGTGGAAAAAAATATTCAGGGTTTGTTAACCTCTGCAACCCTGTATCAGTGATTTATACATGGTAAATTTGCTTTCTACCCTAAGATTTTGATGGTAAACTAAATTTTCTTAATATAACTTGTGGTACGTGGGTGATTTAGAATAATTTATCAATTAAATGTGAGGTCTTTTAGGCAATTCACTAAATTTTCTAGTCCCTTCAAAAAAGACTTGTCACATTTGGATAGTTTCATTGTAAAAGTCATTCAGTAATAACAATTCATCCATCCAAACCAACTCCAGTAAGAGCTCAAGTAGAAAAACACTGCAGCTACTACTCAACCAGTAACCCAACCACAACAAACACCTCCAGCACTAGATTCTTCTACTGAGATTTCTTCGACAAAAATTACAACAGTCCCAACAACGTAGCCTATGCATCGACCTTCTTTGTAAGTACTGCGCACACTCCAATTTTAAAATTTTGATGAATTTTCCAGGGAAAAGGCCTTAAACATTAGGAACAGGCACAAGTTGGTTGAAAACCTATAAAGGTTAGCCATCTCATGAAGCTAATCTATTGAAAACTTAAAAGGGTGGTGGATTAGTATGCTACTTAGTTGAAAATCTAAAAAGATGGCTAAGTTGTGTGCAAGAGATGAAAACCAGTAAATGACACCTTGGACGATTATCGTAAGTAATATTTTTGGACCAGATCCTCATCACAGGGAATTTTCTTAGCTTCAGCACAAAACACACTCCTTCAATTTTGTCTCAGAACGAGATAACTATTTAAGTATGAGAAAATGTTGACAGTAGAATAGAACTGCAAAATTACATGGTGTATACGTGTGATAAATGTGCAATGGATATCTCCCTATATGACTATTGTATTTTGGATGTTTTGACCTATGTTTGTATTCTAAAATTCTGTGGAATACAAAAAGACTCATTCGCACTCAAAAAATCAAAAGGATGCAATGTGAAGTGACAATTTACTGTAAAAGTCTATAAGTAGTGATCACTTGTAATGAAAAGGAGTTCCAAAAAGATAGAGATTAATATAGAGATCTAATAATGGTTTTCCTAAACATCTTTT
This sequence comes from Torreya grandis, assembly GCA_037957365.1. NCBI lineage: Eukaryota > Viridiplantae > Streptophyta > Pinopsida > Cupressales > Taxaceae > Torreya > Torreya grandis. The sequence goes on along the minus strand of JARHVA010000133.1, from coordinate 2,143,279 downwards.
ATCGTTATTTTGTGCATAGTGAATGTTCTGTTTTGCTCAAATCTATTTAGTCATTTAGAATTGATTATGGATATTTTGTACATGTTAGTCTGCATTTTCAAAATAACTACATAATTCTTAACCCTAGGACTTTGTTCGTTCTATCACTATGAGTACGTTCTGATCATGGTTCTTACTTCACACATAAAACAAAAATTAGCATATTTTGATAGTTTTCTAAGAACCTCTACTGACAAATTTAATGAGCCATAAGCTATGCAATACATCAATTGGTTTGTTTTTTGGGCTCCAACTTGATCTCATGTCCAATACTACACCAGAATCTTTCTTTATAGAAGGGTTGTTCGAATGGCAGCATCATTCCAATAAGATTTCTTCTAATTGCCTCCTCTCTTCATGCCATTTCAAAGTGTTGGAATTTTTTCTTAGTGTGTCCTAGATAGCACACTTTGCACTAATTTCTTAACCTCGAGTTGAGTAGAAGTGCTAGCTTCTCCTTTCATCAAGATTTCCTCCTTTGATCTTAATTATGCCAACTTCTACAATTTTTCAAGTTCCCATTTCACCACATAATCATTTTCTCTTCTCCATAACTGGACCACCAATCTTGATGTTATTTTTGATGCTTTAGCAAATGTAGTAAATACCTTCCCATCCATGGATGACCTTAACTATGGGACATGTCCTATCACAAATATTCCAATTTGCTTCTCATTTAATGGCTCCTCTAGTTTTCTCACTACCGCCTTAAATCTCAATCAAAATCTTTGACTATCTCCCCTTCTTTTTCTATTAAGTCACTCGTTTTGCTAACACTCCTAGATGGAAGATTCAAAAAATGAAAACCATTTTTAAATGAGGTTTTTACAACATCCCAAAGATAAGGTGTGTGGATTTACTTTCATATACCACTTCATAATGCAATTTCTTAATGTCTAAATGAAATCATATAATTTAACCTATGGATCAGATATCCCATGGCTCCTTCAATATGAATCCAAGACAAGTAGATTTTTTTCATCATCCTTGGTATTCTTACCAAAAGTGTGATTTTTAATCCACTATGCGTAATCATTGGTGGATTTGGTGAGCTTCTACCTCTACTTTAACTATTGTTTTGGCTACTACTTTGATTGCTACATATTGAATTGTTCTCTACTAGCATATACTTCTAACATCTCTTATTTGTTTTGCTATTGGATCTCCTTCCCTTGTCCCTACTTAACATTTCTCTATAACAATCCCTAACTTTTTTGTAATAATCCCTTACTAGCATATACTTCCTTCTACGATCTCTTTTTTTTTTTTAATATTGAATCTCCTTCCCTTATCCTTAACTTTTCTCTATAATAATTCCTTACTAATACCTAATCCAATTTTCTTACAAACTATATTTTATTCTCAAACTCCTCATTGTGCTTTTTATAACTATTCCACACTTCTCTAGTATATATCTCCTCTTTTCTTCTTGGTTGCTCTCTATATGTGTCAAGTGACAAGGGGCATGGCGTTTGGTCAAAGCAATTCATCTCCTCACATTGTCTCTATTAGTTAGAGGTTTGGAACGAGGATTCTTTTGATATCTTATTTTCTTCTTCCTCGACTCCTACTTTTGCCTCTTCTATTTCTTGTTCACTATCACTAATATTTTGTCTTTCTTTATCTTCTAAATAACTAATATATTTTTCTTATTCTTCATTCTCGTATTTTTACCTCTTGTATGTTATCTCATACATTATATTCCTCCTCAACTTCTACATTCTTTATTGTAACTTCTAGATTTTCTTCCAAGTTATCTACTACATTTTCTTCTTCTTCCTCTGTCTATGTTATCCTTGAAGAGCCAAATTGTCCTTTGTGGTCTTCCACTCCTAAATTTTGAACTATCTCTTCATGTCCTAATTTCAAATCTTTACGGATCTCTTTTATTATTCTTCTTTTCTCTAAATTAACTTTTTCTAACATACTTTCGTGAAATTCATTTTCTTCCACTTGTCCTTCGATGTTTTTTGTTGGAGGCATCAACACTAATTGTTGAGTAATGTTTATTGCATTCCATGTAGTAATGTTTTTTAATATCTAAAAAAAACCTTTAATCTTCTTTGAAATTAGACTCCAATTCCCCACCATCCAAACTAATCTTTCCCTCACCGTTTGGTTCAAATAATTTATTCAAAATTGATACTCCCCGTACATTATATCCCATGGATGTCATCATGATCATTTTTTCTTTAAGATGCCAACATAATCATTTTTTTATTCAAGATGCCATATGATCACCTTTTTCTTCATCATTTCACACCTCCTTTGCCTTTGTCACTACAAAACAATTTCTAATAGTAGATATTCTATAAAGACAATTACCGTCAAAAGTGATATCATCTTTTGAGTTAAATATGAAGCTCATTTCAAGGTTAATGAAATAACATTAATCTTGAAACAATGATACAAAAGAGCAAAACATTATAATATATGTTTGTGCAAGTTACATTTTTTAACATTACAATAGATGTTCCAAAGTGTTCTTCACTAAAAACAAGGTTGCCCAACATTTGTCTCAACACCCCATGATGAAAATAAATCTCAAGAAAATATCTACCAAAATGGGAGCATATTAATACATTTCCACAATATCAAGGTACAAAAAAATACCAATCTTAACCCCCCACAAAACTATTACTTACAAAACAATATACTATGAATCACTATAAGTGAGTTGAATTAATTATTTTGTTTTATATTTGATTCATCTAAAATTCATTTTAACATGATACATTTGCTATCAATCAAATTTAAAATCAAGTTAGAACAATCAAAACTCAAGTAAGAACAATGAAGCCCTGAAAAATTAGATATTAAAATGAATAGAATCAAATAATGCGTTTTCAAACTTCTTGTTTCATGTATTAACATAATTGTTTTGTTTTGCATTTTATTTATCTTTAATCCATTCATATGCCTAGTGAAAATCCACACTAATTCTAACATAAACTATATTAAATTCACTATCATTTTAATTAAAATCAATTTGGAACAATAAATCTCGTAAAACTCAAGTATGAACAATAAAATCTCGTGAACCTCAAGTATGAACAATAAAATCTCGGGAAAATACATATTATTTTCAAACTTATTGATGCATGTATTAACATACAATTTAAATGCAATTCAAAAACAAAAACCCTAACACATATCTAAATATGAAATGACACAGTGTTCCTAGACGTTATGTGATACAAAGACAATAACAAAGCAATAGAATTAACCAAAACAATGTGATTACAACTATTAGGTTGCACTATAATGTGCCAGTGATCTTACCCACATCCAAAAGGTGGTTAACGTCATTTCTTAATACATAAAAATCTAAAGATAATCAAACACATTACTACATTGCAAATAATTAAAAAAAGAATAACCAAAGTTGAAATCACATAAACTACACATTAAGACACCAATTAACCCATTAAAAGCACATGAAGAATGGTAAAGCACAATGTTAAGGTCTCCCCAAATTTATACCATACCCACCTGAATCAACAATATTGAACCATGTTACACAACAAGGGTTGTCACATTAATAAACTTGATTGTTATTGCTCTAATTTATAGCTTTAAAAACTTAAAGCACAATGTTAAGATCTCCCCAAATTTATACCATACCACCTGAATCAACAATATTGAACCATGTTACACAACAAGGGTTGTCACATTAATAAACTTGATTGTTATTGCTCTAATTTATAGCTTTAAAAACTTACTTGATAGTTATTACTCTAATTAATAATTCAAGAAAATTACACAAGGTAATAGAGAATGCTAGAGCTGATAATAAAAAGCCAAACACATAATTCTAATAGTTAATTACACGAGCTTACAAACAAATGCCTCTTAATTATTAAAATATAATTTTCAATGGTGAAGTATTATGTTTTTAAATGCAAAAGTCCACCATAAGGCAAATTTTCCTACTCCTAAAAACTGGAGTATAAACCTATCCAATCAACTTCCTAAATATGCTGCCTCAACCGTGCAACTAGAAGGTTGGATGCAAGAATAAATGATCATGCTCGTCTAATCCAATCTTATCTATTTGTTCAATAGATCAGTGAAATTTCAAAAGGTTGAATGCATAAATAAAATTATTGACTTTTCAATTGAATTCCACATTTGTTCAAATATTCAGTTAGCCTTTGCCTCTACATTTAAGAAAGCTAACTGTTATTTTTCAAAATGAGCTTCTACAATCTATACTTTCTTTTATTATTTATACTTGTGAGACATGGCTTGAAAAATCCACGTGTATATAATTTATTCAATCAATGGCCTTTATGTTTTTTCTATCAAACCAAAATTGCTTATACACATTTCCAAATTTAAAATTTAAAAAAAAAAAAAAAAACGAATAATTGTTGGTTCAGCTGGGGAAGTTGTTTGACTCACAAAAAGCCTACCAAAGATCAATTCTTGCTGCTAACAAAACCTAATACGATAAAAAGGGGTGAGGCAAAGATCATACCCCAAACAACTTTAGCAGAATAAATACCCCGAACAACTTTAGCAGAATAAATACCCCGAACTCCCTTGACTTAGCTTAAGATCACCACATAAAGCTATGATCAACCAAAAAACAAAAAATTCCTTCATTTTATAACTTGCAAACATTTTAAACCATACCATTTTGAAACATGAAAAAAAATGTGTTTTCGTATCTTTCATTCCAATCTATATCTCGTTAATTGTTTGTTGTGTACATTTTACATCTTCCATTCCAATTTAAAATGTTGATACAAATTAGCTGGCTAGCATAGGGTCTATACCTTTGGTAATTTATACTTGCATGTGGGATCTCTTGCCGTACATAAATATTTTGCTTGAAGGTGTGCACCCATACTATGAAGGTATAGTTCATCATACCAAAGAATAATAAAATCAAAATTTAGTGGAGCATAACATAGGGAACAACATTAACGCACAAACACAAATGAAGTTGGTGAACCTACAAATTTATTTATAAGAAATAATGTTAAAGATTCCCAGAGCACCTTTTAAAAATCTATGAATGCAGAAGATAAACTGAACAAAGCTAACTATAACTGAGTATAAACAATCCTTTTTAACGTAGTTCATAGATATACATGACTGAAGAAGCATCTCAAAAAACCTATGCTTAACTAAATGATCAGATTACAAACTCTCTGCATCATGGAGAAACAACCAAACAAATCTCTACTGCTATACAATAACACACAAAGCATATCTGACCCCTGCTGCTTTCAACAATCAATTAAACTAAAAATCACCTACAGCAAGGTGAGGTGAGCTATTTGAATAAAAGAAATATACTTGCACTGAATAATCAGATTACAAACTCTCTCTGCATCATGGAGAAACCACCAAACAATCTCTAATGCTATACAATAACACACAAAGCATATATGACCCCTACTGCTTTCAACAATCAATTAAACTAAAAATCACCTAAAGAAAGGTGAGGTGAGCTATTTGAATAATAGAAATATACTTGCACTGAATAATCAGGTTACAAACTCTCTCTGCATCATGGAGAAACCACCAAACAATCTCTAATGCTACACACTAACACACAAGGCATATCTGACACCTGCTGCTTTCAACAACAATTAAACTAAAAATCACCAACAGCAAGGTGAGATGAGCTATTTGAATAAATGAGATATACTTACACTGTAAGCTTCGACATAAAATACTTATTGTTTACATTGGCACTTTAAGAGGGGCAAACAAAGGAACAACAAATCATGCTCTTATCAAAAGGTGCAATAAAAATAAAGCAATAAAACAAATAACAGCACCTACTTATGTATAAAGCATAATTTGAATATAGAATATTTTACAAAACCTTATTTGAATAGATGGATAGTTATTAAATCCACCGTTCAGAGAAAAAAAAATTATCTCTAGTCTCTGAACTCTTACCACCCTTTTCCTCCATCCTACTTATGTATAAAGCATAATTTGAATATAGAATATTTTACAAAACCTTATTTGAATAGATGGATAGTTATTAAATCCACCGTTCAGAGAAAAAAAAATTGTCTATAGTCTCTGAACTCTTACCACCCTTTTCCTCCATCCTCATCCTTTGCTTTGTTTAACTCTAGTCTCTGAACTCTCACAACACATGTACTTCACACCCATTCCTGAGTAACTTCCAAGATATTAAAGATGGTCATAAAATTGCATATAAGCTCTTACAGACACTGAAAATCTTCAAGCGGTACATCATCAAATGCGGTGAAATATATGCCAGAGGTTACCAAACTTCATGTCTCAGTGATGCATTAAAATGTCATTAATCAACAAAATAAACACCACACCACACCACACCAGGGCCTGAATTAAAAAGTTACTTAAGGAAAACACGCATACATGAAAATTGAAATGTTACATTATCAAAAAATTGCACAAAAGTCCATGCAAACATAAAATACCATTGCTCATGTCATCCATCCCAACCAGCTAAATATACATCGGGATGGAGAGTTGGTTCTATCCCTCAATCCCAAGTGATTAAATGTTACCAGCCCACTTGGACACGAGATTTAGTACAAAATTCAATAAATGCATTATTTCCATTTGAAAATTCTACTAATGCCTTCTGTCCTGCTAAATTTTACAAAATTATGAGATACACGATGAAAAGATTGTGAAGCACTCCACTAGGAATCACATTGTAGACGTGCCTTAAAATACCTGTCATGTCAATCTTCTATAATAACCCAGCTAATATGGAAACTTGACCACTATCATTTACTTCATTATTTGACTAGGACATATACAAGGTAGTAGACCAAAATCACAAGATACTAGCTCTTGCACTGCTAAAAAAATGAAAAAAAAATGAAAAAAACGTAGAGACAAACACTTGATACTATTTTCTTGCACTGCAAGCCCCAAATATAAACTGCAGGATAGCTTGTAGCATACGAAACTTCATACTCCCTTCCACAATCTCAAAGCTCCACAAATTTTCAATTAAAAGTAAATGTCGATACCAAGACAAACATATGCTCTCTGATTTGCACTAAATGATGCCACTGCAAAGGTTTTCTGATGTTCAGTGGGTCCCACCAAATTAACAATAGTACACAATAAATCATTTCAACAGCAAAGCACAAAAGGATCAAATGCAATACCAGAAAGATTTGCACATTTTTCTGTTGACTGATCTAAAAAACACCACATGACCTAATTGGTCAAGTTGATGCTATAAAACTTCAACCCATAACAGCAAACACTAAAACAACTACTTATAATGCCTTTCAACAGCCTCAAAGCTCCCAAAACAATTGATATTACACCCAGACAGTCCAACAAATGACCCTTTTGTTTGCTCTATATGACGTGCCACCATAAAGGTTTTCCAAGACATCAGAAGTACACAGATTATTCTTGCACTAAATGTGCCACTGCAAAGGTTTTCTGAAGCAGATATACAAAACGCATTTCTCATGTTCTCAGGGGTCCCACCAAATTAACGATAGTACACAATAAATCACTTAAACAGCAAAAAGCACAAAAGGATCCAATGCAATACCGATGAAGATTTGCACATTTTTCTGTTGACTGATCTAAAAAACACCACATGACCTAATTGGTCAAGTTGATGCTATAAAACTGCAACTCATAACAGCAAACACTAAAACAACTACTTATGATGCCTTTCAACAGCCTCAAAGTTCCCAAAAAAATTGATAAAAAAAAATCAATATAACACCCGGACAGTCCAACAAATGACCCTTTTGTTTGCTCTATATGATGTGCCACCATAAAGGTTTTCCAAGACAGACAACTATTTGTAATTCTTATGTTCAGGAGCACCAACAAGATTAATCACTTCATAAGTCGAGCACAAATTTTTGGGAAAACAAAAACCACCACCTTTCTGTTTGCTCTAGATGATGTAAAGGTTTTTCTAGGGCATTTATACTAAATGCAATTCCTATGTTCAGAAGCCCCAACAAGAGAACCAAAAGCACACATAATAATCATAAGCCAAGTGCAAAATTTTGAGAAAACAAAATCACCACCGTTCTGTTTGCTCTAACTGATGTAAGGGTTTTTCTAGAGCAGATATGCTAAATGCAATTCCTATGTTCAAGAGCCCCAACAAGAGAACCAAAAGTACACATAATAATCACTTCAAAGGCAAAGCAAAAATGATACAATGCAGTAATAAATTGAACACTACCCCAAAAATCAACAGCATCATCAAAGACTTGAAGCTCACATAAAACCCTCTTGAAGCTCAACTTCTAACTTTCAGCAGCTGCAACAGCATCAGCTTCGGATCGGAGTCCTTGCCCGCAATCTTGGCCGGCACAGCTACAACCATTGTTTCCACGAACTCAACTATCACATCCCAGGACATGGTCCAGGGTAAGTAAGAAATACTCACAATTAGAACATTAAAACTAAAAAACATATTCATTAGTAATTAAGAATCTGTAGATTAAAAGAAGTGTGGACTTCCTCTGAAGTCCTACGATGTCCATCCTACATATACATTTGCTTTTTGTTACCACTAATATTAAACAATAGTAGTGGAACAAACCATCCCTAAAAACTCTAAAGTTTGACCTTGGGAAATGTTTTAGTTAATCAACACTAAACATCCAACCAACACAATCAACTAGTTATTTATTGTACTTCCTATGCCTAGGAGCTTTATCAAAAGATCAAATACACAAACAAATCACATAACAGAAAAAGCACAGAATGGTTAAATGCAATACCAAATACTCAATCGAGTTGAATACTACCCAAGCATCAACAGCATCATCGAAAAAGCTGAAGATCACACAAAACCCCTTCCCTCTTGAACCCCGACCCCACCAGTGTTAGACATCAAATTTATAAACAGCATCAAATCAACTGCTAAAAGAGGCCAACTCTAACTTTCAGGAGCAACAACAGCATCAGCTACAAGTCAGTACACACAGCCACTGCCACCATCTTGGTCACCACAGCTACAACCATTGTTTCCACGACCTCACAACTATCAAAGCCCAGGACATAGTCCAGGGTAAGTCAGAAGTGCTCACACAACTAAAATATTAAAACTAATAAATAATTTCTAGTAATTAAGAATTTTTGAATTAAAAGAAGTGGAGACTTACTCCAAAATCATAAGATGCTCACCCTAGACATGGGTTTCCTTTGGCTGCCAAAGGTTTTTGCCACGACCAAGTTGGCACCATACCAGTGTAATAAACCAACAACTTCAAATACTCTAAAGTTTAAGCTTGAGAAAATGTTCCACTTAATCAACATTAATCATCCAGCACATCAGGGGGCTAGAATGCATAAACAGCTCAACATTGCATTTGAGACTCCATTTGTAAATAGTATAAATAAAAGAGAGACAGTCTCAGGATCGTGCTTTCCTAGTCCTGCAAAAGAATGGTTCCATAACATAATTTCAGTCATGAAGAGAAAAGTTATACACGTATATTAGAAATATCAGGTAATTCATAATAATATTAGAAAACATTTAACAGCAAAAGAGCTTACATCAGCATCATAGTTCCGAGGTGATGAGCTTGGAGACGCAGATATTCCCCGTGCATTTAGTGATGCACTTGCACCAGGAGACCTCGCTGGAGGACTTTTCTGGTCTGGACTGTGGGGGTGTGAGAGACTTCTCTGTGGGGTTGGACTACGACGAACAGGAGACCCGCTACAAAAAACAGGTAGGTCATTTCATAGAAATTGAACTCCTAAAATAGATATACATAGGTACATCATCAAAACAGTTGGGAGAGAATTCTGCAACTTGATTCTAAATTCAAAAATACAATCCAAGCATTACCTTTGCAGAGAACGGCTTCTTGATCTGCTTTTGGTTCTTCTTTTCGGTTCATCATTTAACCTGCTTGTACTCCCACTTCTACCACGAATGGGACTGGAACTTCGGCTAGGACTGCGACGACGGTAATCTCTGTCCTTTTCTCGATATTGGTCCCGTTCATACCTATCACGTGTACGTGTGCGCCTCCCAGATTCCCGCCCAGATTCCCTCTCTCGATCATCACGGTGCCTTTTAGAGACAATGACTTGTAAGTAACAGAACATACAAAAGAAAATGCATTCCTCTCCACAAATAAATGCTTAATTTAACATCAATCATCAAATTTCAAAAGCTAAATTCTAATACTGCAATCCTAATAAAACGTTTGTAAAGGATATCAATCTTCATACACATACTAGCTAATTACATTTTTCGCATTTCATATTACGAATCTCAATAAAATAAATATTCATATCTCTCTTTGTTATGTCTTTTCTGTTCCATTAAATCTACATCCAACCATAATAAGCAGTAGGCCAACATGAGGTGCACCTGCAAGACACCAACAAGTAATGACCATGGATAGAAAAATACCTAGAGCGTGGAGGGCTCCGACTCCTAGACCTGCCCTTTGGCCTTGGACTTGATGTAGTAATCCTTCCTCTCTGACTGCACAACAAAAGAATAAAAAAATTACAAACATCAAGAATTACAGGCTCGCAATTTTTTATGACCCCTTTACATAAAACATCATGAACATCAATTACTTTTGGGCTAAATGAAAGAATTGTTGAACTCTTCACCCAATAAAGCAAAAAATATCATAAATCCTCCCTCAAATAGTGCTTATCAGAACATACGATGCCATGGAAATGTAAAAAGAATATTGCATTCTTGATTCATTTATTTTAAGGCTAAAAGAAAGAGATAGATGTGGCTAATAGTACAAACTGTATCCCTCGACATTACAAAAAAATCCCCCTCAAATGTTGTTCATCAGACAATGTTTAAGTGTTGAAACTTAAAAGACAAGTTATACATTTCCATGTGCTGAAATCCCACAACTTTGGTTAAGCATTTACACTAACATAAATGTAGAAGCAATCCGATTCTTTATCTCCACTTCTTTTATAGCTAACAGTGAGAAAGTTGCATTACTCATGGTAGGAAATGTTTCGTACTGATAGAATGATTAATAAAAATGAAAATGACAAAACATAACCCTTACAGTTATCATAAGAAAGCGTTTGGCATTAATGCACAACAAGTCATAAAAATTCTCCTAAATCCCACACTTTTAAGCAAGCAGATAAACTGTCACAAAAATGTACCAGAACAAGATTACAGAATCTATCTTCTTTTGGACTTGTTCTCTATTTTGCAAACCCTACAGTTATCAAAAGAAAACGTTTGGCATTAAAGCACAACAAGTCATAAAAATTCTCCTAAATCCCACACTTTTAAGCAAGCAGATCAACTGTCACAAACATGTACCAGAACAAAATTACAGAATCTATCATTCTTTCAGACTGTGTTCTCTATTTTGCATATTCATTTGTCTCTGAAAGTATTACAGAAAAAATAAAATAATTATTTATAAACTGATTTAGCGTTGCGCCGTTGAGAATCTATCTTCCTTTCAGAGTTGTTTTCTCCTTTTTGCATATTGGTCTTTTCCTCTGAAAGTATTACAGAAAAAATTATATAGTTGTTTTATAAACTGATGAAGTGTCAATACCTTTGAATGTAAAATAGTTGAAAAATCAATTCTACTTCCCCAACTCTCAACCTTTTTGAAGCATGTAAAGAATACTTACAAGGACTCTACGGTCTACAAAAAAACATCTACAACCAGATATGTCAAAAGTAAGACTGAAAGAAATCATCAAATATAATATCAAGAGTTGATACTCTCAAAGGGCACATTATTTATATTAATTGCCTGTACATAACAAAAATGGTTGAAAACCATGAAAAAATAATTGAAAAATCAGCATGAGAATCCAATAAAAATCTCATTTTTAAGCAACAAAAGCTAGGCATTAGAACTATCATACCATTTGTGGATTGCAATGCAGATAATTCAAAAACCTTACACGCGAGAAGGAAGTTCAAAACTAACATATGAAAGTCGAGTGGTTGATCATAAACTCACATTTTTTCTGCATTTGGGCCATATTTGGCAAACTGCACCATGATATCTCTTCCATCCACATTCCTACCTGCAGGAAATAATATTCATTTGGAATCATAAAACAGCCTGACATGCAGACTTTCTTTACTTAGCCCTGGACAGGAAGCATGCAATTAAAAACCAAATCTATTGAATGTATAAACTCCAAACCCCATTCAAATGAGCTGAGTTACCATGCTGATGTTGATATAAATACTGCAGTTTTCATGTTGCAGCAATGATACTACATAGATGCATTCCTGTGTTTGTGATTTTGTAGTAAATTTATGGAATGATAAGCTAAAGATTATTTTGATATTGAAAACACCATAACCACAGTTAAGAAAGTCTCTGTCAGTCATGCTAACTCCGACAAAAAGTTGCAGACTGCCGGAAATAATATTCATTTGGAATCATAAAACAGCCTGTCATGCAGACTTTCTTTACTTAGCCCTGGACAGGAAGCATGCAATTAAAAACCAAATCTATTGAATGTATAAACTCCAAACCCCCCCATTCAAATGAACTAAGTTACCATGCTGATGTTGATATAAATACTGCAGTTTTCATGTTGCAGCAATCATACCACATAGATGCATTCCTGTGTTTGTGATTTTCTAGTAAATTTATGGAATGATAAGCTAAAGATTATTTTGATATTGAAAACACCATAACCACAGTTAAGAAAGTCTCTGTCAGACTTGCTAACTCCGACAAAAAGTTGCAGACTCCAGAGAATCACAAAATACACGATTCCTGCAAGCTTCTTGGGTGGCTAGCCCAGGGTTGGGTGTACTTAAAAATTAATAAAATTATCTTGATATGCCATACAAAAACCATTAAAGTCACTTTAAAAAGCATTATAAAATCCAGAATCTACAACATGAAATATTTAAAAAGTTGTTTCTAACATTTTATGCCGCCAATTTCTCTACAGCAGTTTCTATGATCCATCAAGCTTCAACAGCTTCTCTATTTCATTAGCAGCTTCTTTAATCCAGAAATATGACACACTGAAGGTATTGTAGCATTCCAACAGCATTTTGAGGGGATTTGAAGCCCTACTTCAGACTTCACAAGAAGCCCATAAAATCAACTTTTTGCTAGCTATGTAATTTCTCATTAAGGACTTGAGCATATTTGTAAATGTACTTTCATATTTGTCTCTTTCTCTCTGCTTGCAAGAGGTTTAACCCAATCCATTTTCCCAAGATTCTATAAAATTAAGTTCAAATCAATGGGCTGCACATGAGGTTAAGAAAACAGTTGGCCTTTTCATAAGTAACTTACCTGCAGCCTCATATTTGACAGATTTGTCAGTGACATTTTGGACAAAATTTTCATCCACTACTTCAACAGCAATTTCCTTGGATATGCCATATTATCCAGAAAATTTAACATTTTGCTCAACACTTCATGCACAAAAGGTGAGAAGTGGGCATCAATTATGTGTTTTTAGTAATTTACGATTGTCAATTTACACTCACTCTACAAAATCCTGTTTTACAAAAACTGAAAATTACATCCCTTACTGGTGTAACTTGCACCAGCCAAATATGCCACAGCATATTTAGTCCATGACAAGAGTCTTTCACCAACATAGCAGATGACTGCCATTACACTTACAGGGTCCATGACAGTCTGAGGAAGGAGGTGTTGGTTCCGCCACAAAAGGCCATGCATTTACCCGAGGTGTATATAAGTGCAAATTTTTGGGGTGAATTGCCTTAACAGAGTGGCCTTAGTGGCTATGAAGAATTACAAAGACTTGTTCATCAAGCACAACCCAGACAGATTAACCGAATTCCTTGCAGATGTGAAGTGGAGAAGAAAAGAGCAGCTGGCTCTCTGCTTCCTCATGAAATTATTTAGGAATCACTTGACTTGCCAGTACATTTATAACCGTGCACAATCCTTACTTGAGGCAAAAAGCTGCTCTCAGAAGAATGCTTATTAGTTTGAATAATGCAAATTAAAGAGTTGCCAAGGATATTCTTGATTGGATTTTTGATGAGGCTAATTATTGGATTTAGGCAAAATAAATTGTACTTGTGAGGTGATGAGCCTTCTTTATCTTTTCATTGTTACCATCTTTCTTCTATTTTTTACTTTTGGAATCTAACTTCAAAAGTCAATAATAAAAAAAACTACAAATTAATGCACCAAAAAATGGGTTCAGTCACAAAGAAAGAATATGATCAATGAAAAAATATCAAGGGGAGAGCAAAAGGAAAAATATGAGGAAGAGGAATGACCAACATCAAACCACTCATCTGAAGGAGGCAGCCACATTTTTTAGTCATACAACGGCTTTAATAAGATATGAAAAGTCTGAATTAATTGTCAATAGGCCAAGGGAAAGGAATTCAAATGACACTAGGTAAAGAAGGGAGTACTCGATCTATAAATCGAGAAGGGAGTGTAAGTCAAGGGTTTCCCTCAGCCATCATTAGGATGAGCCTATGAGGGCAGCTGCACACTCAATTGAAGGCAGGGCACTTTTGAACTCAAAACACTCCACCTCTAAACACTCAACCAGTTAGTGGAGAGGTTTTCTTACACTCAACTGATGGGTCAGGCACCCTTGCCCTTAAGCAAAGCTTCTTGAGAGATTGATGGGGGAAAGACCCCAATGGGCCATGTATGTGAAGTCATTTAAAGGGACTCCCTGAAAGTGCTAAGAGGATGCCAAGAGTGACTAGTCCTACATTCCACATTATAAATCAAAGTGGAAGCATTTTGGTTCTAAATTTAACTCATGCTTAAATTTTAAGCTAATTACAATTTGATATTTAAATTTTAAACTAATTATAGTTTGCTATTTCTAAATTTCTGGTAGAAGCCTTTTCGTTCTAGATATTACAGTACAAACGTTAAATTTGCCACAAACAAATTATGGAGTCCAATTTAGATCCTCTCATATTAGATGAATCATGAGATTGATACACGGTCTGAGTTGATCACCAAAAGCAATAAGCACTTGATTTCAGAGAACATATCTTGGATTGATCCATTAGATCGAGAAGCAGAGGCCAGACTGAGAAGTAGAGGCAGTCAATGGCCATGAGGAAGAAAATGTTTAGTAGAAAATTTTGTTGCTGCTTCTACCAATAGGGGTTACGGCCAAACACACCAGAGCAATGGTGTTTTGACAAGTAAAGTTGGATTGTGTGATAGTAGATCGTCACATACCTAGTTTATTGTTATCATTATGTTTATGTTTTTAATTCCATGGATAGAGAAGTTGATGAATTTTGGTATCCTTTGGCTTAGTTTGCCAGAATTAATACACAACTATAACATTGCCTTCTTTGTTTATGGTGCAATGGTGATGTTTTCTTGTATTTTGATAAAAGTTATGTTGTGTCGCTATGCATGTCAGCTAAGTCACAAGGTCCAAGTTCGAGTTCGAGTTCGACAACGATAAAGTTCGGTTCAAGTTTCACAATGGATAAAAGTCTATGTTGCCGATACGGATACAGGGATGTGTATGGGTATGAGAATCAGATACATGGATACACGATTTTTTGGGGGGGTTTGGATACATTTTGGATATGGACATACAAATATATATATATAGCCATATAAGCAAAATTAACCATATAATATGCATAGAGGAAACATAATAAGTTAAATACCCACAAAACATACTCATAATTCAATGTCAAATATCATAATATTCAATGGTCGAACTTAGATTAGTTTTAAATAAGTACATAGTGCAAATGTTACACTGTATGGACAAAAATAAAGACAACTTAGCATATTCATGATTCACTATATTCATTTTCCTCTTTGGTTGTGATGTCTTCATCAACATGTGGTTCATTATAACCACAAGCAGCAAAAATGCCACTCACTCCCACTGGCTCCACCATGCAAGTCGCGTGAAGCACCGTCTAGATCCATGTCAAGAAATGAATGGAAGGCAATGGAGGTATCCAAGTCAGTAGTCACCTACCTTAAATCAACAAATCCTCTTCCTTGCAAGCTCCTTAAACTCCTTGGCGCCAAATGGGTATATGTAGTAGTATAGGATTAGCAAAAAGAAGTTTCAATCCTATGCAATTGAAAAAATCAAGATGAGAGAACAAATGTGTAATGAGAGGTAAAAATGCAGTGAAAGGTAAATGTGGTGTTGTTTACTTTTGATAAAATGAGTGTGAAAGTTGATTTTAGGGTATAGAATCCAATTTAGTTTGTTTTTAATTGTATTTTGAAGTCTATGTTTGACTTTTCATTCAGCGAAATTGAAAAAAATAAATTAAAAAATTGTTTTTCTGTAGGGATCATGTGACATATCATAGGCATATCCACAGGCCCAATCGCGTATCCTAAGCGTATTTGTGTAGTATCCCCTATGTATCCATATCCAAGGCAGTATCGTATCGTATCCAACAGGCTAATATGCAATATCTGGTAACATAGGATAAAGTTTTAAAAAAAATGAATTTTAATTCACACAATAAAATTTAAATTTTAAAATAATAAAATATCAATTAAAATTTCAAATAAATATAAAATATAAATTAAAAAAAGACAAAAATAGAACATAATAAAAGAACTTGTAAGAAAATAAATTAAAAAATCAAAATAAATCTACATTATCAGATATACCCCTGCAGACCCCTGGGTACAGTACGATACGGCTCAAGATATGGGTATGGCAGGGACAGGGACATGTCCAGGGTATGTCCTTGGGCTTGTGGATACGACTGGATACAACATGGGACGCATTTGAGCGTATTTACAAACCAAGGATGTGCCCTGGGCATATCCACCGAGTTTCCCAAACAAAAAATGCCTTTTTTTTCAATTTCATCTAGTGAAAAGTCAATCATGGAGTTCAAAATACAATTAAAAACAAACTAAAGTGGATTCCCAACACTAAAAACAGCTTTCACACTCATTTTATCAGAAGTAAAACAACACATTTACCTTTCATTGCATTTTAACTTCTCATTACACATTTAGTTTTAACTGAACATGGGATTGCCATATACCGCACCACAATACTGAAGATCTAAATATCAACTTCATCTCCTAACACTTTTAAGTTTTAACCATTATTTCAACAAATACCAAATGCTTTAAGTTTTAATAGCAATATTATTATTGTTTACTAGGATCTTTAGGATTTGCTAGAATGTCTCAGGCTGCAAGTGCTAGAATGTTGCAGCCGAAGACAAAAATGAATATAGTGAATCATGAATATGCTGATATTTCTTTATTTTTGTCCATACATTGTAACATTTGCACTATGTACCTGTTATAAAACTAATTTAAGTCCGGCCATTGAATATTATGATATTTGGCATTGAATTATGAGTATGCTTTGTGGTTGTTTAAATTATTTTGTTTCCTTTATGCATATTATATGGTTAATTTTGGTTATGGCTATGTTTTTATATTTTTTATTTTTTATAGTTTATATCTATTTTTTGTACGGCCATATCCGAGGCGTATCCAAGCCCAAAATAAAATCTCCAATTCTCTTACCCGTATCCGTACCCATATCTGTGTCAGCAACTTAGAAATAAATATAAAATATAAAACTAGAATAAAACTTAAAACATTTAAAGCAAATCCTAAAAACAAAAAAAATTAATAAATAATTACAAAAATAAACAATAAATCATAGTAAAGTTCAAAATCATAAAAAAAAAAAAAACAGAAATTAAAAAAAACATAAACCAAAAGTAAAAATTTAAAACTCTAAATGAAAATCACATACCTGTTTGTGCCGTCCATGGAGATCACCCAATGCTGCATCCAACCGCCTCTTAGACTTCCTACCCGCTGGGCCCACTACAATCTTTGTGCATTTTACCAAAGCCTCACCCCTCTCAAATGCTGATAGGCTCTTTGTAACAAGGGGCCACTAAGCTGTGTTCCTGGTGCTCCAATACGAATACCTTAAGAGATGGCAAGCTGCATCCTTGGGATCCAATGATATGGCCTTGTCTACTTCCAGTGCTTTGGGTTTGGATCGATTGAAACCACCTGCCACGACCAGCTTGGAACACACAATCGCTCTGCCCATATGGTCGCTCCACCCAGTGGCTGTGCCCATGAGGAACAAATACAGAGATGTGGCAAAAAATAGAATCAAATAAAAATAAGCGAACTTCAGCAATTTTTCGTGACCAAATAAAAATTGGTGAACTTCAAATTTTATCCAAAAAAATCGGCAAATCTTGTAACACTGCATGTTATTAGATGAAGATATCTAATTTTGTATGTTATTTTTTTTTGTTGTTGCTTTGGAATGCATAGCAATAACAGTTATTTTTGTCAGGCATACTAATACTTATAGTTACTTAGGTTGTTAAGCCTTGCCTGATTTTTGTCGTGTCCAGGCCTGCAATTAGCCTGCTGAATTGAAGCCGAATTCAAGCCTCGAAACTATGGCTATAACATCATAATCATCATTATTATTTTATTAACACTATAATCATGTATGTTACAAATTTAAACATATATTTTGCCTATGGGGTCGTAATGAGATTGTAACACAATAGTTAAGTGTGAACCAGATTCAAATCCTCCAGCCATGCTAATCCGGTTATTCAAGTATGACCCATGTATAACAATCTTAAGAATGTGGTCTGAATACACACCAACTCGCATTAAAAGTAGACAATAACCTCCCCTAATATTTTCTAATTTCAATCAAGATAAAATTTTAAAATAAATCTCATATAAATACTAAAGTATCTTTCACTCTTCCCTGTGGTTATGGATAAAACAAGATAAAACAGAGTATCTGGAAATGCATGCCACAGATACCGAGCACAGGGATATGCACATCTTAGCCTTGCAACCCTTGCAAATATTTATTTTTTAGCAATTAAAGGAGAAAACCATTGATGTGAGTCAAATGTATGGGAGCAAAAGTATCATTCCAAGAAATATCATCATACCATCAAGACGTTCGACGGCCTTCTGAGCCTCGTCTGCATATTTATACCGAACAAACGCAAATCCTCTGGACTCTCCAGTTCTGTAAACCAAAATCAAACCCTAGTTAGAAAATCAATTGTAATGCACCATCAAAAACACCAATGGCGGCATAGACCCTAGTAGCCATATTGCCACCATCTTGAAAGTAACTAACAAATGCATTATAGGCTATTTTGTAAGCAAAAAATAGTAGTACCAAACAATTACTAATAAAAATTCTTAAAAGGGATCTTGTTTTCAAATTTAATGGCCAAAGAAACCTAGTAGTCACGTGAAATGCAAAACATTAGACAAATGCAACCATCCTGAAGAAACCCCAATGGTGCCATAAGCCCCAATAGCCACAGGAAGTGTAAGACATTAGGCAAATGTAACCAGCTTCAAAATAGTTAATATATGCATTACAGGCTAATTTTTTACTAAAAACATGGTACTGAGTATTTACTGATTAATAGATAATTTTTGAAAAGTAAGAACAGATTTAACAATTAGCAGAGCAATTAGCCAAATCACTGAAAATAGCTTAAACAGAAACCTTAATGACCATAGACACACAGAAACCCCAATCACCATAGGCACTGATATGGCCCCAGAAAACCTAAAGCCTATAGAAACACAAATGGCCATAAAAGAACCAAATAGCCATGGAAACCCAAATGGCCATGGAAACCCAAACGGCCATAGAAATCCAAACGGCCAGACACCCAAATGACCACAGACAACCAATCTTAATGGACACCAAAAACTTTATAGAAACCCAAATGACTGTAGAATCCCCAAATGTTCATTACCCAAATGGCCACAAAAAAAATGTAATGGTAATAGAAACCCTGAAGGCCAAAGGAAACAAGACGTTCATAGAAACCCAGATGCGTACAATAACGATAATTGTCATAAACAATAATGGTGACTAAAACCCTAGAAACCACAGAAACCCTAGTGGCCACACAAATCCTAACAACACTACCGCAACGAAAAATATGATAGCAACCCATTTCATGACTGCAAAAATAAAAACACGAACACCCTCATTCATATGAAAAAAGCAACAAAATGTATAAATTTAATGAGCAAGGGCTAAGAATTAATTTCAGAACCTTCTATCTCTTGGAATAAATATATCCACAACCTTGCCGTATCTATCGAAGAGCGGAAATAAATCATCTGCGCTGGTACCTAAACCACACAAATTTTTTTTTTAAATATGGAAAAATTCGTTTGAACACTGAATTACCAAAAAAGTTAATCCAAAAAGAAAAAAATTATACATACGGAATGTTATATTAAGAACGAGAAGGGAATATGTGTCTCTGATATCAGGAGGCCCGGATCTTCCAAAATGCGACATTGTTTTTTTTTCTCTTTTATGGGAGCTATGAACACGGAATTAATAATATCTACTGAAGATTGAAAATAGAAAGAAAAGCTAGCTTGGCCTGTATGAAATAAAGATGAAAAATTAAATTGTCTTCACGAGATAACATCAGATTTTATGAGCGAGGACCCAATCTAGGGTTTGAAATGAGTAGCTTTGGTCGTGGATATTGTCTCAATTTATTTAATAATTGTTCTTTTTAATATTAGTTTTCTTTTTTCTTTTCTGGGCGTAAAATAAGTGTTGGAGGATTGGATTTGGAGTCGGTATTAACCATTTTTTTTTTCGAAAACTCTTCCGCTTGCACGAAGACACTTTTTTAAAAAATTATATTGCTAATTAATTTATTAGTGTAAATTGGACTTTTTATTTGAGTTTTTATTTCACTGGGTTTAAATTTGATCGTCAATTTTTATCTCTCAAAAAAATATTTTACTAACATATTTATTTTAGATAAATTTATATAAAAGATGTCCAAAAGATATCATTGTGATATAAGTGGAATAAACACCTCGAGAATGATATTTCTTGACATATTTTACATAGATTTATATAAGATAAATATGTGTAGATACTAAAAATTGATTTATAAAGTATTTCAGTCTTGTACTCTTAACAAATACCTATCATGGATGTATATTTTAGTTATAGACCTTTTTGTTGTGAAAGACTCATTTTCGTTATCTTTTTGTGTCTAATTGTTTCTCTTAATCTGGCCCTTGTTATTCTGATGACCTAGGCCTTCTATGTTGTACAAAATGCTCTAAACATGATGTTTATCCTTCACTGTCAGTATTGGACATGTACTTATTTTTTAATTCTCCAAACACTTGCATCCCAAGCAGACATATGTCGACATGACTATCTATTTTTCCTAGAAAGTGTCCAGTGCTAAAAGGTCATCAAATTTGTAAAGAAACATGTCTAAAAGGTCAACCTAAGTGTTTTCATACGAGATATTTCAAAAATGGATTGGTATATAAGATCAACCCTCATTCATACCTCACCTAGCAATCACAACTCACAGGGCAATATACCAAGAAACACTCAATCAAACATTCAAGTGAGCAAATATGTCATCTTTGTCCCTATTTCTATATTAGTCATGGGAGCAGTCCTTTTACATCATGATGTATTCAAAGAGGAGCCCATTAGCCATATGTGTCAAGTTACAAGCTAAGTTGTTACATGTCTTTGCTTATTACACATTGCACTCTTGTACACGCACAATCAAACACACAGGAGATAACTACATCAGTCTGAGGCCCTCTTCAGAGTAGTGGATATGTAGGCAGTGCCCATTGATAGAGGGGTTTTTGGGGTCGGTTCGACACTGTGAACCCACTAACTTATTTTCCCCATAGGCACTCAAAGGGTGAAGAACTAGGGTTTGATCATTTGACAAAGAGCAATAGATTGTGTGCAAAGATATCAAAAGAAGAGTGATAAAAAACCTAGAAGGCTCCAGTTGGTCGTATCTAGATTAAATCAATGTTTCATACAAACACGTGGTAGAGTTAGACACATGCATCGATACAACTATCTAAATCTGATGCAATCATTTGAGGCCATAAAATGCTATTTCCATGAACTGACGACTATTCTAGGATCATCATCCAATCCACTTCTAGTTTGTTCCTGTTTAGACCTATATGCGCACAATAAACCAAGTATCATTGTTTCTAATTTAGTGCAATATCCATCAATAATTATACTTTATTATTTTTAGCAATCTTAATTGTATAAATTTAAAATAGTATTTGTCTAAGAATTCTATTAATTGGCCTACTATAGAGGTAGTTTGTCACCCTTGTGCCCTATATTATTCTATCTTTTTAACCCTATATACCCCCATATTTCAATTTAGGATTAAATATTGGTAAACTAGACCGTTCTGTCTTTCCATACAACTCCTAATATGCTCTAGGGTTTTTTTTTTTTTTTTTTTTGATCTCTCATTTGTTACAATTTATTTCAAAAATCAAATTGTTGTCCAAATCAAAATAATACATGGATTATTCTCAAGAGTTTATGTGCCTTTCTTATTAAATTCTCATTTCAGTTTTTAGAACATTTCAAATGGATAAAATGGAATCTCTTCCTCTTCCCAACCCTAAAGAGGGTGATAGCTACTTTCCCTCTAATCAGGTTCATGTTATTGCTCCCTTTACTCAGGTCCATGCCCTTCCTCAAACCCCCCCATCACCCACACATAGTCTTGATGGTGGGGGTATGATTAGGCAATCCATGATACCAAAGGTTTGAGTTGGTCAAACCCTTCTAGATCAACTTACAATTAATATAGAAGAGCTCTAAAAGCAAAACCAATATTTGAGATCAAGACTTGCATCACTACAAAATCAGCTTTTATATATACAAAACTCAAAATGTGCTAGTAATACACATACCTTTGTATCTTCTACCAATGTTGTGCCCAATGAAGGATTGTTTCAAAATCAAGAGTTCAAAGAAAATATCTTTACAAAAATTGATTTACATAATATGAAAAAGTATAATAAAAGTCAAAATGAGATTCCAAGGGTATTGCTTAGATACAACTTGATCACATTACCTCTTTTACAACCTCTAATAAGAATAAAATATTATTGTCAAGATCATAGAATGCATGGGCATCGCACAAATCATTGTTTGACTCTAAAGAAGAAGATCCACCACATAGTTGATAGTGGTGATCCTACAATTGATACATCTCACTTCTACTCATAAACATCCAAACATTCAAGAAAATACAAAAACATTCAAAATATTCAAAAATAATAATAATAAATTCAACATGTTCCTAGTTGTACTATTTCTTATAATTATGTTGTTTGGTCATTGTTAGTTAATAGCATAGCATTCCTTTATCTCTCTCTATGTATGTATATGTGTGTGTGTGTGTGTATGTTTCACACATCATTTGAGTGTGATACAGGCATTCCCAAAAACATGATATGTGCTCATGTAGATGTTGAGTCTTCCCTCTACTTACATCATAAGTACATTGGGGACATCTGCTTCTTTGATCATGATACACCTAGGTTATATTAATTATATGATCATTTTCCATTATCATGTTTGAGCTTTTATACTTACACATGCTTATATCCATGTTCATGTCTTTTCACAGTGTACCTGATATGCTATATACTTAACATTTTTTGCTAAGTCATATTTATAAGATCTAGTATGATATGTTCATGTTGGTTGCTTTTATTTTGTGCTTTCCTTTTTACACTTCCTTAAGTGTGTTGTGTTGTTTGTTATTGTCTTACATTGTCTTCCATGTTCGAGCATTTGAATATGTTCATTTGATTGTGGTCCTCGTGCCTTTGTTTGCCTATTTAGACATTTGAATATGTAATTGTTTGTTGTATGGACATTTAAATATGTCATGCTATGCTTTGTGGACATTTGACTAAGTAGTGTTTGTTCGATTGTGTGGTATTCGAACGTACCCCTTGTACGAGGTCTTCTTGGACCATTTCCTTTTGCTTTGTTTTAAGTGTTCTTGTGTGTGTACTTAATTATTTTTTGAGCTTATATTGTTACCCTCTAAACGTTACCACAATCTATAACATGCATCCTAGGACTTGATTTGATCAAATAATATGTGCTTTAATACTATATCTACTTAGACATGTTACTCTTATATGCTACATGATCCATACACAACTTATACATTTATCTTATCCATTTGAGGTAAGGTAACCACCACATTCTATTTCCTCTCACCTCAAAAAGGGGGGCATATCAGTAGGGGCACATCATAGAGACATGACTTCCACATTTTCATAGTTTCATATTTTAATGGGGGCATGTTATAGAAACATGTTCTTCACATTCATATCAGTTCTCAAATTCTCCAAATTCAATAGGGGCATGTCCTAGAAACATGTCCTCCACACTTGCACTAGTTTTAGGTATATGATTTAGATACACATTTGTGGTAACATTCTATGCATTTATATTATTATTATACCCAGATTTCAGGTTAAGACATATATGAGGTGCATATGCCATACAAGGGGCACCTAAAAATTATAAAATCAAATTATTTTATAGATTTCAAATACTATTATGGATTGTTATCATACCTAAGATGGACTGTTATGGACTATTATCGAGCCAATCTACTATAGTAGTTGGTTCACCTTTGGAAGGTTGAGTTTATTAAATAATTCAATCTTGTCAAAATTATAAGTTAGATTTGATTAAATCATCTAAATTCACTGGACTTATAGTTTGGATTCGATTAAATCATCCACCCTCACTAGATATATAGTGTGAGTTGTTTAAATCGCTCACACTCACTAGGTTATGCACATATCTGGGTTGCACAATTGAGATGAAACAAGCTCAATGGTTGTGTTATAACTCACCTTTACATTGAGATTGGGGGCATGTTGTCCTCCAATATCTATATATACATGCACTTATAGGTTCAAAATTGTCATAATCTCAGTTTCAATACTTCATAATGAGGCATCATTTCAAATCAAATTGTCAAAAGGTATTGGCATCATCCTCCTACTCAACATCATCCTCAAAGGAAAGGAAGGCCTAAACTTTGAAAGCATCATCAATTTCAACCTAGTCAAGGGTGTTAATGAGGCCAAAGGAGGTTGTAACTTTTATATGATGAGCTTTCTTATAGACGTGGTCCACACCACCCTCGCGTTCAAGCCTTATATGTTTCCACCATGAACTCCTTTTAGTTATGTGGTTCACGTGGTTTTTATAAGTTGTACATATACCACTATATGAACCACATATAGGGCATTTGTGAGTCCTTTTATCCCATGATCAACATGGCTATTAATGAGAGGACCATGCCACGACTCTTAGACAAGATAAGGAGGATGCTCCTGCTCATAGGAGCCTACTAGTACCATAGGGATCACACCATCATCTGGGTGGAGGACATCAGGAAAACCCCTCTCATATTACCCTATCATGTCCCAAATCACCTTGCAAAGTAAGAGATTATTTGTCAATTGGTTGAGGGTGTCATGGGTTACTCACTTGATCATTGATATATGCATGTCCAAACTTCCCAATTTTCATTTGCCATCACGAATACATGAATTTTCATTTGTTATAGAAGATGACACATAATAGGAATCTCTATGCCTTTAGTAGGGCATAACACAAAGAATGGGATCCTTGCAGGGTTATCCACACCTATGTGGCAAAATACGTGGCTCAACTCAATCCATGAGTCTCAAAAGGATGATGATATTCATCTCAATTTGGCCAATGATGTCAAAGCACTACCATGGGTGGAAGTGACAAAAAAGAAAGGGAAGTGGACCAAATCTGAATTAATCCTCAAAGAAAGGCCTGTGTCACCTTGACAGGCTCCTCCAGTGTAGCCACCTACATCGTAGCCAACTTCGAGGCCCATACTAATTTAGTTGAGAGAGGACATTCAGCGAATCATTACCTACATTTCTAGGAAAATCATATAAGGGGTCCTGGTGCCTTCACCTCCATGATCTTCACCTCTCCCAGTCTCAGCTTTGACTCTGCCACCTCTACTTCCATGGGACACTCAACTGTACGTGGCACGAGTGTTGTATTTAAATAATGATATCAACCCTAAAACAAGCCCATAGTGGGATCAACAAGAGGCACCATTGAAGATTCCTTCTTTGGCTACCATAACCCCTCGACAACCAATGAGACCACCACCATGATTCCTTATTCCTACCATGCCCATTCCAATGAGACCTCCCTTAATTCTTATTGTGCCTAGTACCCAATCCACTCAAGTAACCCTACTTTTGGCCATGTTCAACATTCTCACTTCCTAATTCCCCTTTGCTCACCCCATTCCATTCGTAAAAATCCCCACAGACAGTCTTTGGTCTCCAAGTGTATTGATTACATGGCCCTCATCCCCCCAGTATCTAACTCATTTTTAAAAACTTCTACAACTTTAAGGAGGGTTTAGATCCTGGTGGATCCCAACATTGTAGTGCCAAAATACATCATGGTGCCATGCCAGTGGTTCCATTAGCTACTCCTTCAACATGGACACCTCCTAGTGTCCCTACCTCAACCATCCTAATGGCCACCTAAATGATAAGTGTACTTGTATGTGTAGTTTAAGTGACTCCTAGCTTCATAACACTTGTAGTTACTCCTCCATATCTACAGGGTGTTACTTTAATAGTTGTCACCATGACTCCTTCAATTATTATGACATGAGTCGATTCAGACACTACACCTAAGAGAAGAAGAAGGTGACTTCATCATGCCCCCAGTTTAGGTTCTATTTTCCACCATAACTCCTTCAACCATAATGATAAATCTAGCTGATCTGGGCAAGAGACCCAAGAAAAGGCAAAAGGTAGCTCCCTCTCAACCTTTTATTCAGCGTGCTCGTCTTTTTCTCCCCAATCCTCATTTTATATCACCTTATGCCCCTAAGGATTCAACTTTAACCAACTAGTTTCCTCATTCTTATTTAACACCATGCTCTGAAGTGTCATTGGTCCATAGATTAATATGACCCATGACCAATAACATGCCCAATTATTCTCATGGGGATCCCCATTCATTTTTATTCCTTTCACTTACATTCCCCATCCTCCTCCACTCATTTTTTCATTCCTTCCTCTTCATCTATGCTTCCTCCTACCAGGACTTTGCCATCTACCTCTACCTTTACCACCCCACCTTTGTCCTCTTACACTACCTTGGGAGTTATCACAAGCCAAGCTAGGATGCCCCCTAACACTTACCAAAACATATAGACCATAAATGGTCTTTCAGGGTGACTTGGAGGTACAATGGGGATTTGATAGAGAACTCAAGAGCATGAAGAGAGTTCTTACATAAAGATTCAGTCAAGAAGGGGACCTGATGGTATGGAAAACTAAGCATGACCTCTTCTCCCTCACCAAAGTGAATACACTCAACGGGGATGAGAAAGTGGTTGAAGACCATGTATCAGTGCTCTAAGATACCAATGAGTTATCTAATAAGCTCATGGAAGACATGAAATATCAAGTTAGAGAACTCAAGTCACAAGTGAGGAGCACTTTCCTAGTGGGGTTGATTTGTCGAGTTGGGAAAGCCCTTGCATAACTGTTTACAACTCTTAGATTGGTGACTAGATCCCTATCCACGAGCAAAGAGCACCTCCAACACACTCAAACATATTTGGAGAGGGTTTCCCACCTGGATAATAAGTTCAAAATGTTCATTTTGGTTCTTCACAAGGGAATTTTCTCAAAGATTAAACTCATGCCTTTGGTAGACCTAAACCTTTTCCAATCTTACACCAAGAGCATGAGGACTTCAATTGAGGAGTGGTTGGCTATGATACAAATAATGATCGAGCCTTTGGAGAAGAGTAAGGAGTGGATGTTGACTTATTTCAAATAGGTCAACATCATTATTTTATTCCACCCAAATGATACATTTCTAGACAAAGAAGAATTTGAGGTCCACCTAGTCCAATTCAACTAGGTCATGTAAACGAAAGTGGTGAAAGCCAACATGACTAGGGCTAAAGTGGTTCTAGAGCTAACAACCTAGTCAATAACTAACATCAACTAGGTATCTAAGGTGAAGGTTTCCTTGGAGGCCCACTCCAAGTCCATGAGTGGTTATTGGTCTAGGCCGAGGCAATCTTTTGAGAGTTGCCTATGAACCTTGATAAGTTGGATCAAAAGTTCAACTTAGTGGTGGTTGTGATGGTAGTTGAGGAGGCATGTTCTAAATAACTGGGAAGTCATTTGCCTTCACCTCCTTAGTGCCTTTTCTTCGTGGGCTTAAGGGGATATTTTGTGGGGATAAGAGGAATATTTTACTAAAATATATTGTAAAAAACTTTAAGGCCATCATGTCAAGGGATGGGAATCTTGTGATACTAGGAGATGAATCCCATCCTTCTATATATTGGAGTTTGCATTCTTGTAGTTAGGTCGACACTGTGTACACAAAAATCCTTTGAATTAATTTTATTTTAAGCTTTTTATCAAATTTGTTTTACGTTCATGAATGTTTTCCACTAATTCTTATTTTGTGAAGTGATGCTAATGCTAAATAATTGATAATGTGCTTTTCTATGGATAATGAATGTAGTAATTGTTGTGGTTTTAATTTGCACCCATGGAGGGAGTTCTTCAGGATCTCTCCAATCAAGCCACAAAATGGGAATAACCTCAAGTTGTGGGTGTCCTATTGTGAGGTTGAGCCTCCAGAGAGGGCTAGTTCCCTTTGATCTATCAACTAAACTAATCTCTTGCTTGGAAAAGGGAGAGAAATAGACAATAATTCACAAAAACATGTAAAAGGAGGTGATAAAACAATATTTTAGATGCTTACAATTGCAAAAAACACATTATGGGACACTTTCAAACCTGCAAATATCACTTCACTCACTCTTTGATTAGCTTTCACATAAGTATTTCATAAAAAGGCATGAACTAGTTATCAATATAGCATGAGAGGGCAGTTGTCCACTTCCAAACTAATCAACAAACTATCCATGGCACTTAGAATGACCTATAAAAGCTAAAAACACTTTATGAAGGTGAGAAAACTCAAAGGAAATTAGACATTCACTTAACCACACCAATGAGTTCATGAAACACACTTCAATTCAACCTATGAATGGAGGAATTCAGTATTTTATTACATCAAATAGGTATTGTAGTACAAATCTTGACATACCCTAGGCATGCTAAAAGCATAAGAGTCTCTTATCTCCTAAAAATGAGAATCCTTCGAGAGATCTTATAAAAAATGAGAGCCTTTTTAAATGGGGAAAAAAATGGGAGATATAGAGAAAATGGGAAGAGAGAGAGAAGGAATGAGTAGACATAATTTAATAAATGAGGTCCAATCACTTTGATGGAGTCCCAACCACCTTTTGATCGATTAACATTAATCTTGCCTCCCAATTAACCATTCATTATCTCTAAATAGTCTTTCAAGCTCTCTCATTGATTCAAAAACATAATAGAAGACAAGAACTTCTTGTTAAGGATGATGAGTCATGATCTACTTGAAATGGGAAAGTCCCCAAAGACTTTTAGAACTTAATTAAATGCTCTACCTATACTCTCCAACCACCAGATCCCTCTCTTAGATTTTTACACCATCCTCCACTTGCTTTCATTATAAAGGCAAAATCCTCATATCTATGGACCTGACTGAGCCATGACTATGGCTGTTTTAAGCGGTTGCATGTACCTGTTGAAAGTGGATGATATGACTATGTCAAAAGATAAGACACTCCATTCATAATCACAACTTTGCCCCTAGTTCAAACCCTAAACATAGGTTTACTATAGATGAAAACCAATCCCATTTATTGGTTTTCATATATCCATCATTTCAATGAAGATCTACCATATGTTAAGCCTCATTTTTTATCTTTATTAAGTTTAAATAAACCTATTCTACCTCTAAACATTATGGAAGGCAATAACTCTTTGTACACATAGATCCCCCTTCAAAAGATAATGGACACAGTCATGAAAATGCATTATGACCTTAAAAAACAAGTCCTGCAAGTTTTAAATCTTCAAACCAGAGATCCAGACTGAGCTTTAATGGCGGTCCTCAAACTTGAAATATCTACTCTAGCTTGACCTAAATCATATTTGGATCTTGAATCTATGCATTCACCTATCTGGGTCCATAAAATCTTTTGATCCGATGTGCCCACCTATGTGGCATCCTTGCCATGTTGTTTATCATATTTAAAAATATGATCATTGTAAATTCAGACACGTATCACCATCATATGCCTCTTGGAACTTGATTGAATTTGTTTCATTGATCTTTAATTTGGGCTTCCCAAATTGTGACACTTGGCAACCCAACATTCAATTTAGGCTCATTGACCTTTTGACCTAATTCGTACCATCAATCTCCTTTACACTGTTGAACGTGCTCCATCGATCTTTGATTTGTAAGATCAAATGCACATCATTTATCCTTTGATTCATTGTGATCATGACACTTATAACCATTGCATTCCATCTTAGGATCCTCTGATTTGTTGACCTCATGCTTGCTATTAAATCTGCTTTTGCATGATTTATTGTGTGTCATTGATCTAGGTTGAATTATTAACCTTGTTATCACCCGTGTGTCATTGATCTTCAATCCCAACCTCCGAGATCATACCACTTGTAGACCTTACATTCAACTTGAAGCTTGTTAAGGATTTTTGAATCCAAATGGCTACTTCTTATGGCCTTAACTTGACATTCCCAAGCACATCCCACACTGCTAGATCATTTTTGAGGGCCTACATCTTGAGATAGAAAACTCATCAAGACACCAAATTTGTAGGGGACATTCATGGCACAAAATACATCATTATCATGCAAACCTTAAACTTTGGTTGGCTTCCCAAATACTCTTATTGAATGAATAACCAAATTGACCTATTCATCCCAGCATGACGTGTTATGACGGTCTGGTTCTTTAAAATCACTAAATTCACACTTTAATCTTAATTAAAGTGTTTCAAAAGCTTGCAAGTGACATGTCATAGGATCATGAAGTTTATCTTCTCCTTCCATTATTGGATCACTCTCTCAACCACGACTTTACTTGGCTCCTCACCCTAGATCCAAGCAAAAGTTTATTATGTGGTCCAATTTTGGCCAATAGTAATCATGATGTGCTCATGAAATTTTAATTATTTTATAGGTTCTCTTTTCTTATAGAACGCTTGTTAAGTTTATGTGTTTGGAACTATAGAGTTGCTTGGAGGATCTTGTGTGTTAGTTTATTGCAAACCCCCTTCATGTGTTTATATTTGGTGAAGTAGTTAAAAATTAAACATTATTTCATTTCCCCAAACTCCTTCCCTATGTGACTTAAATTTTGAGCCTTTCATGAAACTCGACATACAATGGTATAATTGTTGTTAGGCACACCCTCAGTTATGAAAACATTGACATCTTTTGTAAACTAGGAACCTCTTCTTTGCCTCACCTTACCCTCTCTTTTATGTTTGTTTTGTAGCCAAGCAACCCTTCCCCTCTCATTTAGAAATTAGTGAAATGATACCCATTAACACTCCAAGATTTAAATATGTTTTACTAGATTAGATAAGTGAACTAGAACATTTTCTTTCAAATCACATATTGAGCCTCTAGTGGTAGTGTTGCATCTCTTGGAGATCTATTCCAAGTGTGTTACATTATGGAGCCCAGTACCTATAGCTTGTGACCTATATTTTTGTAGCAACAATCCTAAAACATGTAGATGCAAGTCCATTATTATCACCTAAGTCTCTTTTGGGCACCTAATCTCATAGGTGTTTCTCGGTACTAGATTTTTGGCATGACAACAATATATATACAAGATAAACTTTAATTCATTCCTCACCTAGAAAATCCATACCTCTCACATACAAAATAATAAAAGAACTATAAATCAAGCATTCAAGTGAGTAAAACTACTATTAATTCCCATTTCCATATCAATCATAGGAACAATTTATCTACAAGTCTGAAGTACTAAAGGACTAGTCCATGAGCCATATTTGCCAAGTTACAAGCTAGGTCAACATATGTACTTATTTATCACATATTACACCCTTATGTACCCACAATCCAACACGTATGGGATAACTACATAAGTTTGAGGCCCTTTTCAAAATATTGGCTATGTAGGCGACGCCAATTAATAGAGAGGTCCTTGGGGCAGCTCGACATCGCGTGCCCACGAACCCATTTTTTCCATAATTGCTCCAAGGGTGAAGAAGTTATGGTTTTGATCATTTGATGAAGAGTAATAGCCTGTGAGCATGATCCATATACATCAGAAGAAAGGAAACAAGAAACCCAAAAGGCTCTAATTGATTGCATCCAGATTGAGTTAATATTTTGTATAATACACGTGCATCTAGATTATATGTTTGCATCGATGCAACTATCCATATCTAATGCAAGAGTCTAAGGCTATAAAGTATAAAATTTTAGAATCTAATGACTATTCTAAAATTTTGATCTAGTCTACTTCCAACATGTTTTATCCCAAATATGCATGCACACAATAAACCAACTAAGTAAACTTATTTATAATTTTATTGCAATATCAATCAATAGATGTACTTTTTATTTTTGGCATATCTCAATATTTAAATTTAGAATATTATTTATCTGAGTTCGTAAATTAATTAGTTTGCTATAAATATGTATATCACCCTTGTGCTTATTCATTTTTATATTATTAACCCTAAATACCCCATATCATCAATTTAGGGTTAAACACTATGAACATAATTTCAACTATACAATGTGATTTTTGGCTTCCTTGGTCCTAATTTCATCTGATTGAAATAATTAGTTGGGTGGTTTAATAAGGATGGAAATTGGACCAATTTGAGCCCTGTGATCCTAATTATGACTATTTGATGAGATTTCCAGCTCAATTGGCCAAACTTTCAGCACTAAATGAGCAAATTAATTAACTGGTTCAAGCAGTGATATAATTTTGGCAAATTTGAGCCCTATCAACATAATTACAAAATACAATGGCACATGGATCTCAAATGTCTCGAGTTTCATCGAGCATTGAACTAATTAATTGATTGGTTCAAACAACGATGTAAGATAGTCTAGTTTGAGGCTTGTTAACCTAATTACAATTATATGATGTGATTTAGGGATTAATTAGCACTAATTTCAGTATTGATTGAGGCAATTATTGATTAGTTTAATTAATGATGCAATTTAGACCAATTTTAGCCTCCTGAACCTTAATGGCACCAATTTCATCATTAACTTAACCAATTACTCAATTGGCTTAGTTAGGGATGTAATTCTAGTACATTTTAGCCCTATGAACATAATTATGACTATATGATGTGATTTATGGCTTAATTGACCATAATTTCATGATTGATTGAACTAATTAGTCGATTAGTTCAATTAGGGATGTAATTCAAGGCAATTTTAACACTATGAACCTAATTGTGACTACTCAATATATTGATGAGATGTGGGTGAGTTGGTAAAGTGACTTGGTTATTTTGAGCACCACCTAGGTTTAAATCTGAATATGGTATTAGAGGTCAAACATGGTCGATCGTTGGTATTCTTAGATCAATTATGGCTGATCCTTGGTATTCTTGGGCCAATTGTGGCTGATTGTGGTATTCTTGGGCCAGTTGTGGATGATTGTTAGTATTTTTGGGCTGATTGTGGCTATTGATGGTATTCTCAAGCAAGTTGTGACCATTCATTGGTATTCTCAAGCCAGTCATGGCCTTGTTGGTATTCTTAGGCTAGTTGTGGCCATTATTGGTAAATCTAGTACTTGTGATAGATGATCACTTGGGGATTTGGGCCCCTAATTATGTCCCAGATCAGTTAGAGCTCTGTTCAAAAGAGAATACCCATTTAAAAAAAATATCATTATTGCTATAATAAATTACTCGATAGGTTCAAATAGCAATATAATTTAGGCCAACTTAAGTGTACAATGTGATTAATGGCTCAATTGGCCCTAATTTCATCATTGATTAAACCAATAAGTCAATTACTCAATTAGGGATGTAATTCAAGCTAATTTGAGCACTATGATCCTAATTTAAACTACATGATGTGATTTGGGAGCTCAATTGGCCCCAATTTCACCACCAATTCAACCAATTACTTGTTTAGTTTCGTCATATATGCAATTCAAGCCAATTTGAGTTCTGTGAACCTAATTTGAATTATACAATGTGATTTGGGCTCAAGTAGTTCTAATTTTATCATTGATTGAATCAATTACTCAAACTATGTACATACAACTACCCCTTCATATTGATATTATATGTGATTATGTCTTGTAAAGGCCAAAATCACCTTAACAAAACCCTAACTACTTGAAACTAGGGAAACTATAATTGATTTAAGACACATTCAAGTGTGATCAAGGTAATTAATGTTGAATTTAATCCCAAATACGTGTGATTGGGGTAATGCATGTTGATTATGTTTTATTTGTACCCAAATAGGTGTGGCATGAGTACTACAATTTCATTTGATGACTTGAGTATAACCAACCGCCTCTCACACTAATTGGGGCTTTTTTCAATCAAAATAGGTCCATATGACCTAAAAACTTGAAATAATAAAAAATGGTGTTGAATTATATGGAAAAATCCCTAAGTCCGCCTCAATTATATAGATGAATTAATTAACCTCAATTTTCTAGCTAATTAAACCAATCTAGTAATTGGGTCAATAAGATGCGTAATTCTATCCAATAATGATATTAGATTGAATTTTCATAAGAAGAGGATGACATGGTGGTACTAGAAGATTCCAATTGTGTAGAAGAATTGGGGTGAAGGTTTCAATTCTCACTAAAGTGGCTTGAAGAAAAAATTATGAGAAATTGTAAGAATACATTGATTTTTTTAAAGATAGTTATGGGGTTATTTAGGGCCCCCAGCGAAAATAAAATTTTATATGATACAAACAACACAAGCACAAACCATAACAGGGTGAAAATGAAAATGATAGGAAGAACCCCAAAATAGACCAAGGGATTACAACAACCATATCAAAAGAGAAAACACCCAAAAAACAACCACCAACTAAGAAATAGCAAAACCAAAAAACATGTGAGAACATTAAAGATTTATGGAAGCCTAGATCTCATCATCGACATCCTTAATAAAAATGAGTTCCATACCCCTAAAAATATTGTCATCGACTTCCCCAAGAACTTCACATTTGTGGTGCTTCTGCGATCCTTTGTTATCTTCTTCAAGAGCCTTTGGTTTGAGGGTATCAGATTTGTCCTGGGAAGCCTTCAATTTTTATGAACAACTGAACCATTGTGGTGCCACTACCAAACCACAAATGACCATTTTCAATAACTTCTTGACTACTTCTACCCTCACCTTATTATGGTGACTATCCCACCACTAAAAAATCTGAGGAACCTGACTTTATAATTGTGACATAGGTGGCAAGGTTAGGGGTTTGCCCTTCCAAGGGATCATACAAACTTAACTTTTTCCATAAATCCTCCACAAAGCCTATAAGAAACATAAAGCGTGTTTCTAAGGCCTGAAAGGCAGAGACTGGAACCAGACCCAAACCATTTGAACCTATGAATGATAAATTGGGTAGGGGGCTAGGTCATGCAAGCTAATCTTTTCAACTAGCCCAATACAGTGTTCTAGCTTCACGTAGAATGATATGATATTTGCCACCACCTTAGAATTTGAGACCAGAGCCATTATATTTAATGTAAACACTGTTGTCACCTCGAAATTTACCCGATAATGAACCCCTTGTTCTAGAAATCCTAGCTCTATAACAAGTGATATAAGCTCAAGAAATTCCTCCAACGATATCCAAAAGATGTTTTTTAGGCGTGCTCATGAAATTGAGCCCTCGAAAGCCATTTCACGCACAATGATTTCACCATAAACATAGAGGGGGTGGCAAGATTAATTTCAAGTATCCTTTTCATGCCTAGACCATCCATTCCCATTGATAGCCTGTAACAAACCAGGAAGAGAGCAAAGTGTAATGCCAATGGAAAATTAATAGTCACCATTCAACTCATAACAAGGATGAACAAAAGGAAAACAAGTGATCATGAAATATAATAGATAACTCTTGACTCCCTCATGTTATGAACAAATCACCATTGAGACTAATCAAATCTTCATCATTTACATTTATGACTATAGCCACTACATGATGATCATTATGAAGGGGGATAATGATGGTTGATTTTACCAAGATTTTCTTCACCTGCTAGATTCACTGCCAAAGTTGCCATAGTTTTGCCAAAAAAGCAACCGCTAAAACCTCTACTTTTTGAGATTGTTTTTAAAATAAAAATAATACAAAAAGGAAATGAAAATTGAAATTAACCCATATCAATAAGGGAAAGGGATGGAAAGTCCTCCTAGGCCTCTCGCACATTGTCCATTTGACTTACTTCCACTTGATCAATGCCACTGTTTGCTAAAAACTCTATTGCCAAATTAACTTCATGGTAATAGTGATTAGAATCAATAGAAGTAAAGAGGGCCAATCTATCCTAGGTACTTGATAGGGTGTTTTTTAATTGCTAGGAAGTTACAACCTTTTTTTGGAATGTAGATATGATAATTTGTGAATGACCTTCAATAATTAGCTTAGTA
This sequence comes from Torreya grandis, assembly GCA_037957365.1. Taxonomy (NCBI): domain Eukaryota; kingdom Viridiplantae; phylum Streptophyta; class Pinopsida; order Cupressales; family Taxaceae; genus Torreya; species Torreya grandis. Next base: position 2,106,795 of record JARHVA010000133.1, on the reverse strand, counting down.
ATATCATATTGAACGGCTAATTCGATCCCACTAACAAGAGTTTGCATCTCCACTTCTTTTTTGGTGTCATCCTAAAGTTTTTGGACATTACTCTGATTAAAAATCTACTACAATCTTGGATAATATAGCGAGCCCTAGGATTACCGCTAGTTACCCCATCAAAATTTAGTTTAAACCATCCTACAGGTGGTAGATTCCACGCACATTTACCTTTTCCCACTTTTTTCCCAAGGACTACAGTTGACCCATTAACGAGGAGAATACATTAAATTTTTTATTAATTTGTAATGTTATAAATTAAAAAAATCAAGTTTAATTGCATACACATTTGTCATAATTTAAAATGTCATAATTTTCAAAAAATGAAGTTTAATTGTGTAAACATTATTCTTAATCTACATTATTAACATTTATAGATTTAAAAATACACAAAAATTAAAAAATTGACCTTTATTGATGCAAACCACACATTGAAAAAGGAGCCTTAAAACCTAAAGTGGGGGTTGTGATTCATCTATTTATTTTATTTGTGGAAGTGAGAGGATGACCAATTTTTTTTTGTGTGTGTAGTTATAAGTCTCTTCCTTTCTAAATAGTTGAATCTATGATTGTTTTTATATATATTGATAACAAATGGAAGGCAAAGAGAGGATAATTAGGTGAAAAGGTAAGAAAAAGGAAAGTTACCAGATTAACTCCTAGATTAAGAGGAATGGCATAGGAAACATGTCATCTCTATCATGCCATCTTCTTTCGAGCAAGAACAAAATTTTGTATATTAACATATTATTTTCAAACACAACTATTATTTAGTTAGGATTTTTATGTTATATAGTGTTAATATAATTTTTATTTTTATTTTTTTCCAGTTTGGGGTTTTAGAACTAAGGTACTCGCAAAAAACCCTGAAAACCCAATCTAATTTACAAAGAACTCCTTCAATCACAAAGAGACTAAATAAAAAGGGGGTAAAGTGGGTAAGGTATTTAGATTGTGTGGTCTAGAAACCATGAGGGAGGGAGACATAGAGGATACCCACATTAATTATGACCCATCTCTTAAGACCTTTAGAGTTCCCTATTTGTTCTATATCAGCCATGGGAGTCGTCTTTCTACAGGTTTGAAACATTCAAAGAGAATCCCATTAGCCATATTTGTCAAGTTATAAGCTAAGTCATTTCATGTCTTTGATTCTCACACATTTCACCCTCGTGTGCACACAAGCCAACACATAGGGGAAAACTACATCAGTCTGAGTCCCTCTTTGGAGTAATGGCTATGTAAGTAACACCCATTGATAGAGGGGTTTTTGGGACCAAATCAACACCATGAGCCCATGAAACCATTTTTCCCATAGGCACTCAAAGGGTGAAGATATGGGGTTTGATCACTTGATATAGAGTGATAATGTGTGCACATGAATTGAAGACATTAGAACAAATACAATAAAAAACTTATAAGGCTCAAGTTGGTCGCATCTAGATCTAGTCAATATTTTATACAAGACATATGTGGTAAAATTAGACACATGCATTGATGCAACCATCTAGATCTGACGTAAGCATCTGAGGCCATAAAAATGATATTTCTATAAACTAACGATTGTTTTAGAATCATCATCCAATCCACTTCTAATTTTTTCTTATTCGGACCTACATGCACACTATTATAGGATCATCATCTAATCCACTTCCACTTCCTTTCCATATATACATGTATGTTTCATGCATCATTTGAGTGTGATACATGCATGCCCAGATACATGATACATGCACATACAAATGTTAAGTCTTCCTTCTACTCATGTCATAAGTATGATAGGGGTATCTACTTCTTTGATCACGATACACCCAGGTTATATTGATTATATGATCACTTTCCATTATCATGATTGAGCTTTTATATTTACACATGCTTATATCCATGTTCATGTCTTTTCATAATGTATTTGATATGTTATGTACTTAACATTTTTTATTAACATGTATTTATAAGAACTAGTATGTTATGTTCATGTTGGTTGATTTTATTCCATGCTTTCTTTTTAAAACTTCTTTGAGTGTCATGCCTTACTTGCCATTATCTTGCATTATCTTCCATGTTTGAGCATTTGAATATGTTCATTTGATTGTGGTCATCACGCATTTGTTTGCCTATTTGGACATTTGAATATGTCATTATTTGTTGCATAGACAATTAAATATGTCATTTTAGGTTTTGTGGAATTTGATTAAGTCATGTCCCTTCAATTGTGCGACATTCGAACATGCCTTTTGTATGAGGTCTACTTAGACCATTTCCTTTTGCTTTGTGTTTTAGTGCTCTTGTGTGTGTACTTAATTTCATTGATCTTGTATTGTTACTCTCTAGATGTTGCCATGTTCTATATCATGCATCTTAGGACTTGATGTGATCACATATCGTATGTTTTAATGTTATATATACCTAGACATGTTACTCCTACATGTTACATGATCCACACATAAATTATACATTTATCTTATCCATCTGAGGTAAGGTAACTACCATATTCTATTACCCCTTACCTCAAAAGGGGGTGCATATCAGTGGGGGCATGTTATAGAGGCATGACTTCCATGTTTTCATAGTTTCATATTACAATTGGTGCATGTTATAGAAACATGTTCTTCACATTTGCATCAGTTCTCAAAATCTATAGATTCGGTGGGGCATGTCATATAAACATGTCCTCCACACTTGCACTAGTATTACAATTCATCAAATTTCATAGTTATATGGTTTGGATACACATTTGTGGTAACATTTTATACATTGGTACTATTATTATACCCATATTTTAACTTGAGACGTATATGAGGTGCATATGCCATACAAGGGTCACCTAAATTTGCAAAATCAAATAATTTTCTAGATTTAAAATACTATTATGGACGATTATCATACCCATGATGGACTGTTATGGACTATTATTTAGCCAATCTAATACATTAGTTGGTTCACCTTTGGAAGGTTGAGTTGATTAAATTAGTCAATCTTACCAAATTTATAACTTGAATTTGATTAAATCATATAAATTCACCTGACTTAAATGTTAGATTTGATTAAATCATCCACCCTCACTAGATATATATTATGAGTTAATTAAACTACTTACACTCACTAGGGTGTGCAAAATATTTGGGTTGCATGATTGAGATGAAACAAGCTCAATGGTCATGTTGTAACTCACCTTTACACTAATATTGAGGGAAATTTGTCCTCCAATATTTATATATACATGCACATACAGGTTCATAGTTGTGTCAATCTTAGTTTTAATGCTTCATAATGAGGTATCATTTAAAATCAAATTGTCATAAGGTAATATGGTTGCATAGACACACATGCATACTCCTAACCTCACTCTTTTTAATCTCAAGCATTTTAAATTCTTTCAAATTTCAAATTTAATACACTAATTATATATTGTAACATGTTATTGGTTACAAGTCAATCTCCAACAAAGCACTTGAGGTCACACAAGTTGTACACACATTTATTTCTTTTAAACTAGCAATTTCATTACTAGATTAAGGGGGGGTGTAGATACTAAAATCTAATTTATATAGTACCTCAGTCTTGCACACTTGGAAAATATCTATCATGGGTGTACCTTTTGGTTATAGACCTTCCTACTACTAAAAGGCTCATGTTTGTTATCTCGTTATGCCTAATTACTTATATCTTAGTTTGACCCTTGTTATTATGATAACCCAAGACTTTTATGATGTACAAAATGCTCTAAACATTATGTTTATCCTTCATAACCATTTTTGGACCTATACCTATTTTTTAGCTCCTCGAACACTTGCATGTTAGGTGGACACATTCATCGACACAATTGTCCATTTTTCCTACAAAGTGTCTAGTTCCCACAATACATCCAATTTGTAAAAAAAATGAATCTAAAAGGTCAACCTAAGTAATTTAGTGCAAGACATTTCCAAACTAGATTGGTATATATATGCAGATGTTATTTTTAAATTATATAGCACCTTAATCTTATACACTTGATAAATATGGACCTTGGTTGTTCCTCTTAGTTATAGACCTTTTCTCACTGTTGAAAGGCTCACATCTATTATATCTTTGTGTTCATTGCTTGTCTCTTAGTCTGATTAATGTTATTATGATTACCCAAGCCTTTTATCTTTCCTAAAATGCTATAAACTTGTTTATCATATGCCTTTGCAAGTTTTAGACTTGTACCTACTTTCATTTTTCCCGAACACTTGTATCCCAGTTAAATGCCTACATTGACACAAGTGTCCTACTACAATGCAATTGTCTAGTGCCCTAAAGTCATCCAATTTATAATTGTAATGTATCCCTGTGGTCAGCCTAAGTGCTTTGTTGTAAGATATATCCTGAAAGGATTGGTATAAATACACGAACAATCCTCATTCATTCCTCACCTAGAAACTTCCTACCTCTCATAAGGCAAAATGCCAAAAGTATTTAATTAAGCATTCAAGTGAGCAAAGCTTCCCTATTTTCTCCCACATAGGTCTAAGGTATTGAAAGAGCATGCCATGAGTCCTATTTGCCAAGTTATAAGCTAGGTCACTATTGTACTCACTTTCCATATAGTGCACATTTGTGCACACACAAGCTAACACATTAGTGTAGATGATATTTTGTGATTATATACCACCTCAGTCTTGTATACTTAGTAAAACTTAGATCTTGGTTGTTCCTATTAGTTTTACACATGCCTTACTTTCACAAGCCTTACATCTACTCTATCTTATACCCCTTGACCTATCTCTTAGTTTGGCTTGCCTTATATTGACAACACAAACATCTTATCTTGCCCAAAATACTTAAAATACTTATCTTACATCTCTGAAAGTTTTGAGCCTGACCCTTCTCTCGCACTCCTTAGACACTAACATTAAAGATAGATAATAACATTGACGTTACTACCCTGACCCAACACAAGTGTCGAGTGCCCTAAAGTCATCCAATTTGTAAATGAAACATATTCAAATGGTTAGTCTAAGTGATTTTATATGAAAAATGTCCTGATAGGATTGGTATAAATACAATATCAACCCTCATTCATTCCTCACTTAGCAATCAGACCATACGAACACTCAAGTTATCAAAAGCTTTCTTATTCTACCCTATTTTGATATAAGTCAAAGGAACAACCCAACTACAGGTCTAAAGTACTAAAAGAGTAGTCATAAAGTCTTATTTTCCAAGTGTAAACACCCTAATTTGGTTAAGAAACCACAAGTACTATGTATTTTATTACTCTTTCACACAAAGGTCTCAGTGATGATTATAACCCTTGTTTGCATGGTCATTTTGAGTCTTTTGATCTTTCTTATGTCCTATTTTTCTTATTTTTGACACTCTCAATAGTCATAAGTCACTTTTTCCCAGTCACAGGGTCCCCTAACCTATTTTCCCTGATTTTAGCTCTACTTTAAACCTTAGGACACTAGCGATGTATGGCGCCAGTGTGCAATTATGGATTTAGTGTTCGATAGGCCCTTTCTCTCATGTTTGAGTCCTAACCCCTATGTGAGCCTTATCTTATGTTTTTGATCCCTCTTTTATGACTTTGCATCTAATAAACAAGGTCTTATATTCAAAACAAAATTCTTTATATATAAAGAGCCTCTCAAGGCATTTTACATCTAACATACTCAGTCATCACACCTAGACATTACATGCTTGATCAAATAAGGGCCTAAGAGAAAATTATTCTAGCATACCATGCAAGTTAATGGTGTGCATTCCCTAAGGGAGAACTACAAGTGATCTGATACCCCTAACATTGGGTTTAATGTAGGTAGTGGCTAGTTCAATAAGGATTATGCTATGTATGATCATAATATCCAATAACCTAAATTTTGTCTTTCCTTTTTACATTTGAGATCTATTCATTAGGGTTTTGGAAGAGATGCAGTTAAAATATTGATATAGACGAGCCCTTAAATGACATAAAACTACCTATAGGACCTCTAGAACCTCCTGTAACTTCCTTGAAAGTTTCATACAATCTCTACAAGAAGGACATTAACACTAGAATCAGACACTAACACCACATGATTCTATTGTCCTGGTATGGGCACTACTATCAAGTCAAATTTCAATAAACAGTTAGAAGATGAAAGGTATTAGCCTGTTCCAATTCCCTGATATGCGAAAAAAATATTTATCTCCATATAAGTACCTTTTTTCCTCTCACTTGTTGTTTTTGGAAAGTTTAATTAAATCAATAATTTTCATTTTTCATTTCATATTAGCAACATAATCAACCCTTTAACTACATAGGATTTACACTAGTAAATCCCTAAAAGGTTAAAACACCAAGTTACAAGCAAGGTCATGATTGTACTTGCTTTACACATATTGCATGCTTCACACACAATCCAACACATAGGGGAAAACTACATGAGTATGAGGCCCTCTTCTAGAGTATTGGCTATGTAGGCAATGCCCTTTGATAATGGGGTCATTGCAAGTCAACTCGATACTATGTGCCCACTAACCCATTTTCTCTAAAATTACATTGAAGATGGAAAGCTAGGGTTTTGCCATTTCACCAGGAGTGACAATCCATAACTCATATCTAAATGCACTAAAGCAAAGGTGAAGCCAAACCCACAAGCATCCAGGTGGTCACATCCTATTTTAACTAATATTATATACATGACACTAGTGTTGAACCCATACAGTAGCATCGATACAACCATCCATGGTTGATACAATTGTCTAAAGAGACAAAGGTACTAGATAATAATTTTACAATTGTTCTAAAAATATCTTCTTGCCTTCTTTCAGTGTATTCTAGATCCAAATCTGCATTAACATTAGAACAAGTTAAGTATATCACTTCTTTGTCATTTTTATATCTAGCATAGTTGTATTTTCCATTTATAGCTTATCTCAGTTTAATAAATTTAGCATATAGTACATCTGAGTTTAACACATTAATTGGCCTATTGTAGATTTGATATTCATCCTTGTGCCTTATTGTTTCTATATCCTTAACCCTATCTACCCAAGTAAGATCCCAATCCAAATTATGGTTAAACATTTAGTGAACCTAATCTCTAAAAACAAAACCCTAAGGTAATTAGCATTTTTTAATTTATTTTTATGTTACTAATCCCTTATTGTTATAATATTACAATCATGTTTGTCATGAACATATTTGTAAATTATTTCATGGTCCAATAAATTATAGTTTCTATGGTTTTCTACGTTACTGTTTCTATATACGATTTCGCTTTCACATTCAAAGAGAGAATAAGAAAATAGAAGAAATGGTCTAAGGCTTGTATGTACCTGGATGTAGTCGTGCGCACCGTAATCCAGACGTCGTGAGAACTCCTCTTTGGTTGTGGAGGATGACACTTGCAAAAGAAAGAGACTAAGACAAAGAAGGCGTTAGATGAGGAGATGGTGGGTTGCCAAGCAAAAGCTTGATCCCAAAAGTACAAAGACATCCTATAGGGAAGTCAACCTACTGATTGATAAAAGTAATGTCTGATAAAAGGCAGAATGTTAAAATACTGAAATGATTAAAGACTGAAAAGGAAATGGAAGCAAATGCTTACCTGAATGTTGTTGTCAGCCTAGTCACAGTCACCGGCGTCAGTGATCCTACCGGCGTCGGTTGTCAAGGTCTGCCGACGTCGATTAGTCTGCCGACGTTGGTGGGGGCAGTGGTCTCTACGGCCAACGTCGGTTGGGGCAATAGTCTTTGGACGAGGTCTGGTCAGACCTGGATGGGTTTATGGTCTGTGGACGGGTTTGAGAAGGGCTATGGGTCTGGTCGAATGGTCTAAGAAGGGCTATGGGTCTGGTTGAATGCTCTGAGAAGGGCTATGGGTATGGTTGAATGCTCTGAGAGTCTGTGCAGAAGTTTAGGATAATGGACAGAATGTCAAAAAGAGATAGAGGAGGCCAATAGGGAGATAAGGATCCGGGTCTGGTCTGGAAGTGTTGAATGGGAGTTAATAGCTAATACATTTCTAGATTATTGAAATGAAATAAAGAAACATTCTTAGCTCATACCTGCTGAAGAAGAAATGTTGCTAATGGGTTATACCTGTTGCTGGTGCTACTAGTGTGAAGGCCCTGTTGATGGTGGAAGCTGATGCAGAGTACCTGTGAGAGAGAGAGAGGTCTGAAGGTTGGCGGATTGAAGATTGATTGCCAGATTCAAGAGTCGGATGAAGAGCAGGGGCCAAGGGCGGATAACGGACGTAGAAAACTGTTATGAATGAAACCGACGCTGGCAATACCGCCGACGTCGATCAACAGTTGACCAACGTCGGTGGCTGGAACGCAAGAAAAAGGCTAAAAATAGCCTTTCGTCCATTTTCCCAACCGCTGGGTCAGCGAGTCCGAAGAAGAAACGGTCGAAGGTGATTAAAATGGATGAGAGGTTAAAGGGGAGAAGTTGGAATGGGGGTCTAAGCATTAATATTGGCCATGTGGGGAATGAAGGGAATCCAAAGAAGGGTATACAAGGGTGGTGAGGTGGCAAGGGAGAGAGAATTATTAACTTAAAATAAGATAATTATTTCAAATTAATAAGAAATAGGTTAGGAGTGGTTAAGAGGACCAAGGGGGAGAGAAGGGGAGGACGACGAAGGGAGTAGACACGATTTCGGTGTCTACAGTTACTTCTCTTGTAAAAATTTTAAACAAATTAGTGTGCACAATGAGTGAGAGAGTTAAAATGGAAACAACTTTTGATATCTCTTCATAATTCCTCTTGAAGTGTTATAGAGCTGGTATCTAGATGTTAATGTGACCATTTAAGTATTATGCATGCTAACCAAAAATAATCTAATGTTTACAAGGACATCGTATATGAAACATTGTGTGAAACTCAAGTTCTAAATGATATTGAGCATGTTTATTTTACAGATATCATGAAAGATCTCAAGAACAATGCCAAGTTTATCACCTTTGATCCAATTGACTTACCATCTAAATATGTTATTGATTAAGAGTTACCTTTATTTATATAAGTGACAATACAAAATAAGGGCATCAAAAGGGTGCTTGTTGATAATGGATTGGGCCTAAAAATTTGTAGTATCACCTTTCTAACCACCATGGAAATACCAATCTACTTTAAATTTTGATTATACATATGAAAGGGTTTGATAATTTACATATACCTCTAGTTGGTCAAATTCCATTGGATGTGACTTTGGGACCAAAAACTATTTCAACTACTTTTTAGGTAACATATCGATCATTACATTATAATATACTTTTGGGTAGACCTTGGATACATTCAATGGAAGTCATCACATGTACACTTCATACGTGTGTAAAATTCATACATGAGGGGACTTTATTAACGATGCCTATTGATGATAAACCTTTCAAATTTTGTAAAATACAATTTGAAACCAAAGGCATTCCTATAGTGATAACGCCTAAACAATGCATTAATCTTTAACATATACAAACTTATGAAATAGATGAGTTAAGCACAATGACTCCTCCATATCAAGATGCAAATAAGGTACCAAATACTGAGGTGCACATAGATGCACATCAAGAGCAAGAACCATTACCAAAACATCCTAAATTCATGGATTATGAATTGCACTTGTTATCTATGATGATGATGATGATACTCGTATGCCTGTATATAAAAGAAGTAGTGGTTTAGAATCAATAATAACACTTATGTCAAACACCACCATTCCCATGGATTATCTTATATCTATGATGAACACTACTGGGGATCTTTAAAAACAAGTTTATATACTTCAAATGCAAGTGGCTTTCCATAATGCAAATGCAACTATTACCTCATTCAATAATCAATCTATTTCACAATGTATACTTGAATATCCTTATCCACATGGTTTTGAATTACCACACTTACCTATCTTTTGGCACAACAAATATCCATTTGAGTACATGTTAAATTATGTACATTATTTTGGTCAATTGGCAAATGATGAAAAATTATTATCAAAGGTATTTCATATGAGCATTTTTGATGAGGCTCATAATTGGTTCTATATCTTACCAAATGGTTCCTTAACCACTTTTTCTCCTTCCAAGTACCAAAGTTTTATCACTTACACAAAAGAGGGAGATAAATTACCAAATGAAAATTATGAGCAAAAATGTGGTGTTCCGAATCTTTATCTGAGTGCTTTGCAAAACTTACTTGATATGGGGCCCATACAAGGTCCTCATCCTATGCCCAACCCTGAAGTGCACAAACTTACAAAGCATCCACGCCAATAAGATTTAACAATTAAATTATACATGGGTGGTGCTTATTTTTGGCATAACCATGTTGATCCTACATAAAAAAACCACTTACCATATAAAACATTTTCAGTATCTCGATTTTAAATTACAAGACTTGCAAAAAGGGGTCACTTGGAAAGATTCCTTAGGTAACATAACAATACCAATTGTTTGTGGTCCTAAAGTAATTCAAACATGGGTTTGGGTTATGACTACCACATCTCTATATGTGTTTACACTCAAAACTCTTTGGCTATACCAAATAGAAGAAAAAATTGACCAAAATCAAGAAGGTATCTTCTTTTCTCATGAAGCCATATTAATACATATTTTAAATGACAACATTACATATTCTACTACACATGCAAAATGTGAGGAGAAACATGCTATGCACCTTTTCAACATATCCAATCATGATGTAAACAATGTAAAAGATCCAACTTAAGGTTGTACGGTTCACAGCGAGGGGAGATATCTATGACAATCCATTGGATGGCATTATAAGATGATCTTTCCTCATTATCAAAAATTACATAAATACAGAAAAAATCAAAACATTAAAAAATCCAAAAAACATTTTTGGTACCTACATGTTTTATTGGCTCCTTGACATCTATGTGATAGTTCCATGATTGAGGGCTAACATATCATTTACTTCTATATACACATATATAAGCATACACATATACATGATACACTCCTATTTCGAATGTTGGCCTTTCCTTCTACTCATTTCATATGGACATTGGGGGCATTATCTTCTTTGATCTTAATACACATAGGTTATATGATTCAATGATCATTCTATATTATCATGTTTGATCTTACTTATGTACTTACACATGCCTTATCCATGCTTATATCTTGCACATGGTACTCGATATGTTATGCACTTGACACTTTTTGATAACACATTTGTTCCATAAGCCACTATGACATATTTATGTTGGTTGCTTATGATTTTCCTCTATACATTTCCTTGAGTGTTTTGCCTTACTATTGTCTTGATTGTTCGATCATTTGAATATGATTCATTGTATGTGGCCCCTATGACTATGTTTACCTTCTTGGATATTTGAATATGTCATTCCTTACTTTCTGAACACTTGACTAGGTCATATCCAATAAATTTTGTGGTATTTGAACATGCCCCTTGTTTGTGGTCTCCTTGGACCATTATTTTTTTATCTACTCTTGAGTGCTCTTGTATGTGTGCTTGTATGCTTGTTGATCTTGTACTATTGCTATCAGACGTTGTCATGATATGTATCATGAATCTTAGGTCGACATGTGATCACATTGGCTCTATGCACTTCAATGATAAATTTACCTAGACATGTTTCATTCGATATACTACATGGTTACATTCACAAATTTTAAAGTTGTCTTACCTTTTTTGAGGTGAGGTAACTTCCAAGTACTATTTTTCCCTCACCTTAAAGGGGGGGGCATATTAGTGGAGGCATGATTGGGAAGCATTTTCTCTACACTTATACCAATTTAAGATTCAGTGGGGGCATGTCATATGGAAATGGCTTCCACACATTCGTAGTTTTCAAATTAAAGTGGGGGAATGCTTTGGAAGCATGTTTTCCACTTTCATTCAGTATTTGGTACTTATACCAATTTGTAGATTTAGTGGGATCATTTCATATGGATATGAGTTTCCACACATTCAAAGTTTTTAGATTCAGTGGGGGCATGTCATATGGACATGGCTTCCAGACATTCATAGTTTTCATATTCAATGGGGGCATATCATATGGACATGGCTTCCAGACATTCACAGTTTTCATATTCAATGGAGGCATGTTTTAGAAGCATATTCTCCACATTCATTCAATATGGTACTTATATCAATTCACAAATTCAATGGGGGCATGATTTGGAAGCATGTTCTCCATATTCATTCAATATGGTACGTATATCAGTTAAATGATTCAATGGAGGCATGTTATATAGACATGGCTTCAACATATTCATAATTTTCAGATTCAGTGGGGGCATGCTTTGGAAGCATGTTCTCCATGCCTACTCAGTATTTAACATCTTCAGTTTATAGTGGAGGCATTTTTTGGAAAACATGTCCTCCACATTGCTACTTATATTACTTTAAGATTTATTTGTATATAGTGAAGGCATGCTTTGTAAGCATGTCCTCCACACTTACATTGTAATCCAAATTGACCAAAGCACATAGTTATATGATTTATATTCACAGTTGTGGCATAATTCTATATATGGTACCATTGTTATACACAATTTCAGCATGAGACATATCTAAGGTGCAAATGTTATGCAACACGTGCCTAATATTGTAAAATTTAAATCAATTTTAGATTTGAAACCAGTGCATGTATTGATACCCCACAAAATTTTACAAACTTTATCGAACCAATCTATTGTAATAGTTGGTTCATATTTTGGTATGGTTGAGGTGATTAAAACCACTTAATATTGGTGTGTTTTTAGGTTGAACTTGATCATCCAACCTCACCAAGTTATAAGTATCATTGTGTTGCACAATTGAGCTAATCTTAATTATCAGGTGGCAACTCACTTTTGCTCCAAAGTTGGGGGCATGTGCCTTCAAGTCTCTCTCTCTCCCCCCCCCCTCTCTCCATCTCCTTATATATATGCACTTTAAATATTTATCTATATTTATCCCAATCTTAGTTTTAGAGCCTTACAATGATAGATCTTTTGAAAAATAACTTCTCAATAGGCAAGGTGGTTACATAGACACACAGGTGTACTCCTAAACCTTGACCTTTTAATTTCAATCAATTTCAAGTACTTTTTACCCAAATTATATGCACTTATTTTACATTATAAAATGCTCTTGGTTGCAGGTTAGTCACCAAACAAAACTCAAATTCAACTCAAGCAAAGACAAGGTATGCATACACACCTAGGTACTTATTCCTATCTTATTAAAATATCAATTTCATCACTAGATTAAAAGGGGGCTAAATGTAGAAGGTATTTTGTGATTATGTATCACCTCAGTCTTGTACACTTGGCAAAACTTAGACCTTGACTATTCTTCTTAGTTATACACATGCCTTACTTTTACAAGCCTTGTATCTACTCTATTTTGTGCCCCTTGGCCTATATCTTAGTTCGATCAGCCTTACATTGTTGACACATACATCCTATCTTACCCATAGTGCTTAAAATGTAATTATATTACACCTCTATAAGTTATGTGCGTGTGTTTTCTCTCATGCTCCCTAAACACTAATGTTTAGGACAAATAGTAGCATCGACATTACTATCTTGCCTCGATGCAAGTCTTAAGTGCCTTGAAATCATCCAATTTGTAAATAAAACATATTTCAATGGTCAACAAGTGATTTTATATGAGTTATCTCCTAATAGGTTAAGTATAAATACAATATCAACCCTCATTCATTCCTCACCTAAAAATCAAACCAAAAGAGAACTCGAGAAACACTCAAGTTATCAAAAGCTTTCTTATTCTGCTATATTCTGATATAAGTCAAAGGAACAACCGTACTATAAGTCTCAAGTACTAAAGGAGTAGTCATAAGGTATTATTTGCTAAGTTACAATCTAGATCATTGTTTTACTTGATTTACACATATTGCATGATTCACACACAAGCCAACACATGGGGGAGAACTACATGAGTATGAAGCCCTCTTCTAGAGTATTGGCTATGTAAACAACACCTTTTGATAGTGGGGTAATTATAGGTCATGTCAACATTGTGTACCCATTAACCTATTTCCCCCCTAGGTCACATTGAAGATGGAAATATATGGTTTTGCCATTTCATCAGGAGCAATAGTCCATGACCTATATTTGAATGCACTAAAGTGTGTAGAGATGGAATCCAAAGATAGATCAAGCATTAGTCAAGAAAACTCAAGAAAATACATAAGAATATAATTATCTAAGCTAACTCTTTCAACGGGGTTTTGCAAATGACAATTAAGAACTATTGAAAGAAAACATATAAACAATACCTTCCCAAGAGCATCCCATCACCCAAATGTGCTCAAAACACGATTTTACCCTTGATTTGGTGCTTAAGTCTTTAGCAATGATGTAAGGCAAAACTCCTCCATCATCTCAAGTGCACCAATGAAACTAGGCTCATGATATTTGAATCAATGTTGTACCTATCTTGAAGCTATCCTATTGCAAATTAAGCATAATAACACTACAAAAATGACTCGTGGAGAGAATTTTGCATAATGAGTTTACACAAATGAAGCTTAAAAATTGTGGTCTTGGCCCTCCTATTTATAGATTTTTGAATTTGATCTCAATCAACCATGACCATCCATTTTAAGATCAAGATGTGTGGCCATGAATTAATTCAATTTTGTATAATTAATCCATAAATATCTTCATAAATATTTAGAAAGAAGGGGCATTAAAGATCCATGGAAGGCCTTAAACCTGATATTTTTTGCATTTATGACTTGTGGATACCACCCCAAAAATGATGTCATTTGATGGTGTAGATATTAAGAAATATTGATAATTAAAAGATATTCAATAACTTCCATGGATTTTTTCACTTGAGCTCTTGATTTGAATTAATTTACTTAAGTGAGATTAATCAAATTTTATGCAATTATTTGGTAATTAGTTACACGCTATTCATCAAATTGATCAGAATGTCATATTACCATGTCGTAATTTGACTAGAGTGAAATTATAAGAAGATATTAGGTGCGTATAGACGAATATCCTATTTAGGGCATTGTTGACATGAAATAACATATGTATGTGTCCTGTGCCTCTGAATTAGAAGAATTCAGTGATATAAGCTGTCAAATTATATTTTTGCTATTTTGACTTGAAATGATTTGAGAAAAGTTAATAATCACATAAAATACATTACCCCATTTAGGGATACATTAGACTAAACTAGCACCTATATACGATAAACTCGAACCATTTAGCATGTTTAAGTGATTTTGACTCAAATTATGCATTTTCATAAATTTCAAGTAATATTGATAATTTCAACACAATGGTGTTAAGAATTTAATGTCTGCCCATGTTTGAGAAGGTGTAGCGAGACGTTTAAGTGAAGTAACATCTTTTCAAAGAAAAGAGTTGTGAAGAATAAATTTAAAATGACCCATGATACCTCCTCGAGAGGACATACTAGGATGAAAGAGAGGGATGGACTTTTGAAAAGAGAGAGAAAAAGTGAAATTAACCCATGGATGAGATTAAATCCATACTGAGCTAATGCTTGCATGCATTGATTCTCAATGATCAAAATATAATGGGCCCCAAGGATGGGGGGAAGTGAGAAGGATATAATCCAAAAAAACAAGTGACACACTTTGAACACACCTAAAAGAAGGTGTAAGTTACGTGCTTAGGGAATGATCAATCCTGAGATAAGTTGCACGCTAAAAATTACCAGAACAAGGGCAAAAGTATACAAAGATTATAATTAGAAGAAATAGGATAACTATGCTCCAGATGAAGGAAATAATAGTGTACCCCATTAGAATGGATTTGATCAGTTGATAAAATAATTTTAGCCCAGTAGGGCTGATTTTGATCACTGATAATTAATTGTGCCATAGTACGGCTGATTAAATTTGTGACCGATTCAAATTTTGTGCCTCAATAGGCAAATGGGTAAGCATAGCTCAAGGGTATAACCTAAGGCATAGATTAAAGATGAGCGAGCACAAATATAGAGGTGAGGGTCCAATGAATAAAGAAGCCACAAACAAGTAGACATATGAGGATGCACAAAAGTGATGAAAGAGATGAATAGAAGAATCTAAGGTGGTCGAGCTGACCCAAGATATGTCATATATCCAAGCACTACCTACATCTTCCAGATGGACCTCGAGTCAATGGAGTTTACCTAGAGATGGGATAAAATATAATGAGGAAAGAAGAAAAATAGACCATCATTCGATTAGACTAGTAAAATATGCCAAGAGATGCACGTCTTGAATAGAGTCCTACATATAAGCCATTGGTATCTAGTTTTATTTGTACACTTGAGAGCTAGTCTTTGAAGCTTTATTACTTTTGAGACTTGGATACAAAGCACTTGGTGCTTACTATAGCAAAATAAAATTATGCATCATAAGTATGAGTAACCTATAATGTCATTGTATTTCAATTGTGATGAGTCAATTCAAATGTGAATATTTGTAACTAAGTATAATTATAAGAACTACCAATATCAAAGTTACAACTATTTACATTTAAACAAAAATAAATAAAAAGAAAAAGAAAATGTCACAAGTAGTGGGGATCAACCGGCTTGCGATCCTATACTTTTGAGGGTCAAAAATAGTCTGCACACAAGTTTGCTAACCAGTCGTGGGGTAGCATACATGCAAAAACAACTAAAGCAACGTCGTCTTGGAAGTGGTCAGGGTCGGAGGAGATAGGCATGATCTCGATGGTCATTGGTCGAGGTGGATGGATGGACGAAAGAAAGCGGCCGAGCTAACCTCAAAACACTGAGTGCTGCCTACATAGCCCCTGTGTGAAGGGCCTTAGGCTAATGTAGTTCTCCCCAAAGGGAGGAAGGGTCAAAGTGGTCGATGGTCTTGGTCGAGGTCAAGGTCATGGTCAAAGGATTGGTCAAAGGAAAGAATGGTTTGTCCATCAAGGAGACGAACAAATGAGGGTGGTCGAGCTAACCCCAGAAGACAGTCGTGTTATCTGAGTGCTGCCTACATAGCCCAGGTTTTAGGGCCTCAGACCAATGTGGTTTAGACTAGGAGTCAAAATGGTCGATGATCTTGGACGAGGTTAAGGTCATGGTCAAAGGATAGAATGGTTTGTCCATCAAGGAGACGAACAAATGAGGGTGGTCGAGCTAACCCCAGAAGACAGTCGTGCCATCTGAGTGCTGCCTACATATCCCTAGTCTTAGGGCCTCAGACCAATGTAGTTTAGACGAAGAGACAAAATGGTCGATGAGTGGTCTTGGTCATGATGAAAGATGAGGATAAGATGATGTTGTAACCTTTTCCATATTGTGTGATGGTGTATTCTGCAACATTGGTTGAGGGGTCTTTCATCCCTAGCAATTTTCCACAGCCATGATGGATGTATGCTAAAAATGAATTGAGGTCTATTTATGCTTCAGCAAGTAATGGTTTATGCTTAACATAAATTGTGTCGGGTCGATAGTTTCCATGTGTATTGGTGTCCATAGAAACTATGTGAAATGGTCTAGGTCATGTCGTTGGTCTGAAAATGTTTTGGTTGGTTTGGTTTGGGTTTGGTTGGATAGATAATGATTGGGTTGAATGCGTGACCAAGATGTGTCAAAAGTGAAAGGCAAATTGTTGTTTCATTGACAAAGACCAGAATGATGGCATGGATAAGGGTTGTTAGAAACAAGAGACCCATTCATGCATTGCATTGTTGACCAGTGGTTATGTTAGAGAAGCAATCGAATCACTTGACGTTAAGTGAGCTCGAAATCCCTTGAGTATGTTGGGGTGATAGGATTGATTAAGAGATGGAAGGGGGAACCCTTTTTGGCAGGAACAACTTTGCCCCTTTTATAGGTGACCCCGAGAATGACTATAGACAAGTCCATGACTCTAAAGTTTTGTCAGTTAATTTTTATTTTTTTTTGAAGGTAGACTGATCGATGCGAGAAGACTGCGATGGGATGTTGTCTTGCTTTGTGGTCATGTCGTGAAGCTGATCGATGCGGGAAGCTTCAGAGATAGTGTTGTGTATGTAGCAAAATTTAGAAATAGCCATCCTTCGAGGGAGTGGTCTATATTATGCTTTTTATGTTTTTGATATGACTTTGGCCTAGCTGTCCTTCAAGGGAGCAGTCTAGTAAATACAAGAATGATGATGCAGCTGTCCTTCGAGGGAGCATTCTACATTTATAGTTTTATGACCTTGGAATATGCATCCCATTTTTATATATATTTGATTGATTTGTTGACTGGACTTTTGGTCATGGACTTGACTGTAGAGGTTTAGAGGGTTTCCCTTTTATTAGGACAAAGTATTCATGCTTGACAAAAGGGGTGACTGATGTTTGCAGGGTTGAGGGTTGAAAGAAATAGGAATGACAATGACAGGGATCGCTCAAGGGATCGAGCTCAAGGTAAACGTCAAATGAATAATTACTTGACTAACAGTGGACTGGTCGAAGATGCAAGGCATAAAGGGGCTCAAGTTCTGACAAAGTCCTGACCCATGATTGTGTTATGATGCAAGGTCCGAGTCAATTGGGAGCAAACTTTCCCCATTTGCTTCATTCCAAATTGGTCACATGTTGATTGATGTTGAAAGAGTTGGTCAGTGTTTGGTCGAAGTCTAGGGTCGATGCTGAAGAAGTTGGTTGATATTTGATCAAGGTTTGATTGAGGTCGGTTTGAACGTTTGGTCAAAGATAGGTTGAATGTCTGGTCGAGGTCAGGTCGATGGTCTGGTTGAATGTTTGGTCGAGGTCGGGTCGAATGTTTGGTCGAAGATAGGTTGAATGTTTGGTCGAAGATAGGTTGAATGTTTGGTCGAGGTCAGGTCCATGCTTGGTTGAGGCCTAGTCGAGGTTTAGGATTAAAAGAGTGATTGATATTTGGTCGAGACAGGGTTGAAAGGTTGGTCGAGGCTTGGATGAAGGTTGAATTCCCCCAGCAGCTAGGGAGAATGTTTGATAGATTGGTCAAGGTCGGTTGAGGCTTGGTGGCCAGATTGATTGTGTTGATGTTGAACAAGGGGGTTAAAGGCGGCGAAGGGACCATAGTCTGGCATGGAGATCCTGATTTAGGTGATGAGGTTTGAGAAGCATGGGTTGGTGTTGATGATTTGTCGAAGGGGTGGTCAAGAGGATCCTTGATGAGAAGGGTATCCTTTCTTTGTTGTTGACGAATGACAGCTTTAAGAGTGCAACAACGCTCAGTGTCATGTCCCAGAGTGTGGTGATAATGACAGAATTTAGAATTGTCGAACCAAGATGGTTTTGATCCTAGAGTTGATGAGTGGGACAGTGTCAAAGGTTTGTTGATAATATGGTCGAGAAGAAAGGTGTCTTTCTCCAAGGACTGGCGAATGACAACCTTGAGGGCACAACAATGCTCAGTGTCGTGCCCAAGCGTACGATGATACACATAAATTTGAGTGTCATCGAACCAGGGCAGTTTTGGTCTGAGGGATTGATATGGTTTAAGAGGTGGGAGATTGATGCGAGAAGACTGCAAGAAGTGCCATAACAGTAGGGCATAAGAACCTGCTAATGGGTATGTGTGTCTTGTTACAGTGGGGGTTGATGACTTTGGTTTGAGAGGCGTTGGTCGTACCATCATTTTCGTGGGTGGTGTAACCACACATGGAGATGGCACTTTGGTGGTGATAGGTGTTGGATGTTTTGGAGGAAATATATGTCTGATGGGTTGAGGAAGTAATGGAGGTGACTTGCCTCTGTGAGGTATGGGAGTAGGAAGCACCCCTATTAAAGTGGACGGATGCAGGCCCAAAATTGAAGATAATGATGAAGGTGGGGGAGGAGTCCTCCGGTGTGGTTTAGCAGCCTTCTTTGGTTTGGGTTGAGGGCCACCATTGTGCGAGGCGAGGTTAGATACAGGTTCGGGTTTGGATTCGGATGTGGATGGAGGCGAGTGAGATGTAGCAATCTCAGGCAAAAGACAAGAGGAAACTGTGACTGGGTCTTCGTCGATCGAAATGGGTGAAGAGACTGGTTCTTCTCTTAGTGGAGAAGAAATAGGAGAGTGCGGCTCTATAGTTGGATAGAGCGTAGGAATGGTCATGGTCTCGATGTGTGGTCTAGGCATGGAGAATGTATGATCCCCCATTGATGACAAGAAGGATGAGGGTGAGGCAGCCGGTGTGGGTGCCATCAAAGCATCCTCCAATATGAGAGAGGTCGATGGAGGACTAATAGGAGAAGAAAGTTCTTCATCCTGTGGAAGAGGAATAGGGGAAGAAGGGTCTTCCACCTGTGAAGAAGGTTGGTCAGGGATAAGAGAAGAGACCGTGTCGACCGTGCGTATATCATGGTCTTGAGGGTCATTGGTCATGGTCTGGACATTATTTTGAGTAGGCGGGTGATTAGGAAAGGGTTATTTGAAGATGTCGAGATTTTGGTTGGGCGGGGCGTTCGGGTTGTCCAAGATGAGATCCCCCTTGTCTAGCTTTTCTTGGACGATGTTTTTGAAGGTTTGACAGTTGTCCGTGTCATGGCCTTTGACACGGTGATAGTTGCAAAAGTCGTTCTCCCTGTACCATGTAGGGATAGGTGTTGATGCATCGAATTGAAGTGGTCGGATTGAAGGGAGATTGAGGACCCCTTGCTTGACAAGTTTATCCAAGACAGAGGCATATGACTCTCCAATTGAAGTGTATTGACATTATATGGATCGTCGTTGGAAGTGTTTATTGATGTAGTCTGATGTTGAAAATTGAGGTTGGTTGGTTATTGTTAAAGATGATGGTCTAAAGATGACAGTGTTTGTTGACCCCTTGGACTGGGAGTGGGTAGAAGAAGGTTTGGACAAAGAAGGGTCATTAGATTTTGCATTGTCATTACGTAATTTGACCTTAATTTCATCGATGGCACAGAGTTCAAGCTTTCTTTCCATTGTGAAAGCTTCATCGAAAGTGTGGAATGTCTGGATCCGCAAGGTAGAAGAGATGTGCCTAGCACATGCTCGAGAAAAGAGCTCAATGAGCTGAGGTTGAGGCAAGGAGAAGGAGAGCTGGTTGATCAGGGCTCTCCAACGCGCGATAA
Organism: Torreya grandis; assembly: GCA_037957365.1. Lineage (NCBI taxonomy): Eukaryota > Viridiplantae > Streptophyta > Pinopsida > Cupressales > Taxaceae > Torreya > Torreya grandis. The sequence continues at coordinate 2,085,773 of JARHVA010000133.1, read as the reverse complement.
AATTGACTATTGATTCGTCATCAAATTGCCTGATGGAATAAAGGTCTGTGATTGAGACTTGTTTGGTGATGTTGATAGAAAAACGGTCGAGAAATAATTGGGCGAGTTGAGTGAATGAAAAGATAGAATGTCTGGTAAGAGAGCTATACCAGTCAAGGGCGGGGCCAGAAAGAGACATGGGGAATGTGCGTAGAAGTAATGCATCGTCATGGGCTATGAGATAACAAGCGTGTCTGAACGCTCGAAGATGTTGTTGTGGGTCCTCCTTACTCTGAAAGCGAGTAAATTTAGGGAGTTCCCACTGTTTGGGATAAGTTCGGATGGGCACATAAGGATGAATGGGTTTTCTGAAAATTTGCTCATATGACAGAGCATTGCTTGAACCAGAGATAGAGGTCTCGAGACTAGACATTTTGTCCATCAGCATTTTGATTATGTCAGCTGATGGATTGGCAGGTGGGGCACCCCCTAAGTTGCAGGGTACCTGGAAGGTGGTCGAAGAGGCGTACGACGTACTTGGTTGCGCTTGTGTAGGCACAACATATGGGTAGTACGTCATAGGGATAGATGTCGTGGTCAAAGGGGCTTGTGTCATGAAGTTGGAGGACACAAGTCGACTAGATACCGCCAGAGGTGGTTAAGTGGTGGCACTGGTAAAAGAATAGGTTGTCACTCCCGTGTGTATAGGTGTAAGAGTGGGCGAGGTTGAGATAATCAAGTTCTGGTATGGTGTAGAACTCGGTTGAATTACGTGAGGTTGAGGGGGTAATGATACCCCGATAGAGGTAGGTTCGAAAATAGATGAGGAGGCCAAACTTTGCGTATTGGCCATGGTCGAGGGACTAGTCGAGACAATAGGCTGAGGCATGATGGGTTGAGTAGCGGATGACGTCGATGTCATTGCCGCTGCAAGTGAAAGGTCCCGCATTTGGTTTCTTGCGAGATAGTTTTGGAGGGCTTTGACATTGAGGTCCAAGAATATTTTGAAATCTTGGCCCCCTTCAGGGACAATGAGGGTCTGAATCAGGGTCGATCGAGTAGGAGTTCTTTCGGTCTTCGAGTGAAACTCCATTATATGACTGGTTATGGACGGGGAAGGCGGAAACGGTTGATGTCTAGCGTGGTCAAGAAAAGCCTTGGTTTGATTACGTGTCAAAACCATTCAAGGCAAAAGGTTCAGGTTTTAGAAATTATATTTTTTCAGTTTCAGAAACTCAGAATGTGGTTTTTGGCAGAAAAAGGGTCGGGATTTAAGGCTATTGTTTTAAAAAAAAAGACTGTGACAGTGATCGACGTCGGTTAAAAAACTGATGTCGGTGATATCAGATGGCCAACGTCGGTCAGATAACTGATGCCGGCGAGGAAAGGTTGCCGACATCGGTGGTAAAATCGATGTCGGTGACTGTGTTTTCTAGAAACTCAAAAGATTTGAGAGTTTTTGGAAAAAAAGAAGAAGAACGTCCTCACTAGCTCAAACAAGCAGATAAGAACAGAAAAATAGAGATGGAGACAGGCAGACCCTAAGCGTTAAATCCTAAGAATCAACTTTTAGAATCTTGTGGCTTATGCCTTAAAGTGATATTTGGGAAGGTTGGTTGTCAGAATGGGTCCTAAAAGAGGTAGTTTATGGATGGTTTCAGGTTTGTTTAGGCGCTCAAGAGTCTGGGTTAGGTTCGGTACGTGGCCTGGTGCTAAGGAGCAAGCTCCCCTCACTTCACGAGCCCAGTGATAAGCTGGTCTCGCTTAGCCAAAATATACCTTCCCTAGAGATTATCCTCTGCCAGAGAACGGAGTGGGCTTTCCCCTTGGTGGTGAAATCTAAGTGAGATTGCCAGGGAGGGGTAAGGTATCCGCTGGGGGATGAAATCCCAGTCGGACCTTGTCTCAAGTAAGTTTGATGTTTGATTTGTGCAGGTGATTAGGTTGTGTAACATAAGTGTGATTAATTCATGATGCGGTCTAATTACTAGATGTGGACTAAGAAATGCAAGCAAGCATAAATGAAATGCAGTGTGTTTTAAGCCCAAGTCGAAATGTTAGTTCGTATGAAGACAAGTTGAGAAAGGGGTGAAGAGTATGATTTTTGACTAGTCTAAGATGCAAGAAAAGAAAAAAGAGTTCTTTTTAATCCTGCTTATGATGTCCTTTGGAAGATAGAAGAAAGAGATGAAAAGGAGAATCCTAATGCACCCTATATGAACAAAAAGAAAAGAACCCAAGGAAGACCCTAGGGTCCCATCGGGCGTGCCAAAATGTTTTTATACGATTTTGTTTTCACATTCAAAGAGAGAATAAGAAACTAGAAGAAATGGTCTAAGGCTTGTATGTACCTGGATGTAGTTGTGCGCACCATAATCCATACGTCGTGAGAAATCCTCTTTGGTTGTGGAGGATGACACTGCAAAAGAAAGAGACTAAGACAAAGAAGGCGTTAGATGAGGAGATGGTGGGTTGCCAAGCAAAAGCTTGATCCCAGAAGTACAAAGACTTTCTAGAGGGAAGTCAACCCACTGATTGATAAAAGTAATGTCTGATAAAAGGCAAAATGTTAAAATACTGAAATGATTAAAGACTGAAAAGGAAATGGAAGCAAATGCTTACCTGAATGTCGCTGTCGGCTTGGTCACAGTCACCGGCATCGGTGGTCTTACCGGCGTCGGTTGTCAAGGTCTACCGACGTCGGTTAGTCTGCCGATGTTGGTGGGGGTAGTGGTCTCTACGGCCGGCGTCGATCAGGGCAGTAGTCTTTGGATGAGGTCTGGTCAAGCCTGGATGGGTTTATGGTCTGTGGACAGGTCTGAGAAGGGTTATGGGTTTAGTTGAATGATCTGAGAAGGGCTATGGGTCTAGTTGAATGCTCTGAGAAGGGCTATGGGTCTGGTTGAATGGTCTGAGAGTCTGTGCAGAGGTTTGGAATAATGGATAGAATGTCAAAAAGAGATAGAGGAGGCCAACAAAGAGATAAGGATCTGGGTCTGGTCTAGAAGTGCTGAATGGGAGTTAACAGCTAATACATTTCTAGATTATTGAAATGAAATAAAGAAACATTCTTAGCTCATACCTGCTGAAGAAGAAATGTTGCTGATGGGTTGTACCTGTTGCTGGTGCTGTTGGTGTGAAGGCCCTGTTGATGGTGGAAGCTGATGCAGAGTACCTGTGTGAGAGAGAGACGTCTGAAGGTTGGCAGATTGAAGATTGATTGCTAGATTCAAGAGTCGGATGAAGAGCAGGGGCCAAGGGCGGATAACGGATGCAGAAAACCGTTATGAATGAAACCGACGCCGGCAATATCGCCGACATCGGTCGACAGTTGACCGACGTCGGCGGCTGGAATGCAGAAAAAAGGCTAAAAATAGCCTTTCGTCCATTTTCCCAATCGCCGGGTCAGCGAGTCCGAAGAAAAAACGGTCGAAGGTGATTAAAATGGACGAGAGGTTAAAGGGGAGAAGTTGGAATGGGGGTCTAAGCATTAATATTGGCCATGTGGGGAATGAAGGGAATCCAAAGAAGGGTATCCAAGGGTGGTGAGGTGGCAAGGGAGAGAGAATTATTAACTTAAAATAAGATAATTATTTCAAATTAATAAGACATAGGTTAGGAGTGGTTAAGAGGACCAAGGGGGAGAGAAGGGGAGGACGACCAAGGGAGTAGACACGATTTCGGTGTCTACATTTGCCCCTTTTTGTCTTGTTGGTTGTTCTGGATGAACTGCAAGACAAAAACAGGAGTTGATTGCCCCAGGTATGGGATGAAGTTGATTTTGTCTTGTTGGTTGTTCAAATGAACTGCAAGACAAAAATAAGAGGATTGGTTGCCCCGATTATGGATGAGGTATTCCCCCTCAAAGCAGGAGTCGAGGGAAGGGAACCTAAAATCGAGTGCTGGTTTGATAGAAAGTGGATGAAAATAGTGAAGATGGAGTGTGAACGCTGTAAAATTTATGATTGCACGTATACCACTTCACAAGATGGTCAGGTCAAAGTGCCGCAGGTCAAGGGTCGAGGAGTGCCAAAATTGAAGTAACCGAGCCCCAGCATTTGGTCGTAGCTGATCGGGTTATTCAATCTAAGCTGTGGTTCCAATGGTCATCGTGTTTCAGGTATCTCAGGCTCAGGAAGTGCTCCTAAAAACACGAAAATGTCATAAGTAGTGGGGATCAACCGGCTTGTGATCTTATACTTGTGAGGGTCAAAAATAGTCTGCGCACAAGTTTGCTAACCAGTCATGGGGTAGCATACATGCAAAAACAACCAAGGCAACGTCGTCTTAGAAGTGGTCAGGGTCGGAGGAGATAGGCATGATCTCGATGGTCATTGGTCGAGGTGGATGGATGGATGAAAGAAAGTGGCTGAGCTAACCTCAGAACACTGAGTGCTGCCTACATAGCCCCTGTGTGAAGGTCCTTAGGCTAATGTAGTTCTCCCCAAAGGGAGGAAGGGTCAATGTGGTCGATGGTCTTGGTCGAAGTCAAGGTCATGGTCAAAGGATTGGTCAAAGGAAAGAATGGTTTGTCCATCAAGGAGACGAACAAACGAGAGTGGTCGAGCTAACCTTAGAAGACAGTTGTGTCATCTGAGTGCTGCCTACATAGCCCAGGTCTTAGGGCCTCAGACCAATGTAGTTCAGACTAGGAGTCAAAATGGTCGATGATATTGGATGAGGTTAAGGTCAAGGTCAAAGGATAGAATGGTTTGTCCATCAAGGAGATGAACAAACGAGTGTGGTTGAGCTAACCCCAGAAGAGAGTCGTGTCATCTGAGTGCTGCCTACATAGCCCCAGTCTTAGGGCCTCAGACCAATGTAGTTCAGACGAAGAGACAAAATGGTCGATGAGTGGTCTTGGTCATGATGAAAGATGAGGATAAGATGATGTTGTAGCCTTTTCCATATTGTGTGATGGTGTATTCTGCAACATTGGTCGAGGGGTCTTTCATCCCTAGCAATTTTCCACAGTCGTGATGGATGTATGCTAAAAATGAATTGAGGTCTATTTATGCTTCAGCAAGTAATGGTTTATGCTTAACATAAATTATGTCGGGTCGATAGTTTCCATGTGTATTGGTGTCCATAGAAACTATGTGAAATGGACTAGGTCATGTCGTTGGTCTGAAAATGTTTTGGTTGGTTTGGTTTGGGTTTGGTTGGATAGATAATGATTGGGTTGAATGCGTGACCAAGATGTGTCAAAAGTGAAAGGCAAATTGCTCTTTCATTGACAAGGACCAGAATGATGGCATGGATAAGAGTTGTTAGAAACAAGAGACCCGTTCATGCATTGCATTGTTGACCAGTGGTTGTGTTAGAGAAGCAATCGAATCACTTGACGTTAAGTGAGCTTGAAATCCATTGAGTATGTTGGGGTGATAGGATTGATTAAGAGATGGAAGGGGGAACCCTTTTTGGCAGGAACAACTTTGCCCCTTTTATAGGTGACCCCGAGAACGACTATAGACAAGTCCATGACTCTAAAGTTTTGTCAGTCAGTTTTTTTTTTTTGAAGGTAGACTGATCGATGCGGGAAGCCTGCGATGGGATGTTGTCTTGCTTTGTGGTCATGTCGTGAAGCTGATTGATGCGAGAAGCTTCAGAGATAGTGCTATGTATGTAGCAAAATTTAGGAATAGCCATCCTTTGAGGGAGTGGTCTATATTCTGCTTTTTATATTTTTGATATGACTTTGGCCTAGCTGTCCTTCAAGGGAGCAGTCTAGTAAATACAACAATGATGATGCAGTTGTCCTTTGAGGGAGCAGTCTACATTTATAGTTTTATTACCTTGGAATATGCATCCCATTTTTATATATATTTGATTGATTTGTTGACTGGACTTTTAGTCATGGACTTGATTGTAGAGGTTTAGAGGGTTTCCCTTTTATTAGGACAAAGTATTCATGCTTGACAAAAGGGGTGACTGATGTTTGCAGGGTTGAGGGTTGAAAGGAATAGAAATGACAATGACAGGGATTGCTCAAGGGATCGAGCTCAAGGTAAACATCAAATGAATAATTACTTGACTAACAGTGGACTGGTCGAAGATGCAAGGCATAAAGGGGCTCAAGTTCTGACCCATGATTGTGTTATGATGCAAGGTCCGAGTCAATTGGGAGCAAACTTGCCCCATTTGCTTCGTTCCAAATTGGTCACATGTTGATTGATGTTGAAAGAGTTGGTCAGTGTTTGGTCGAAGTCTGGGGTCGATGCTAAAGAAGCTGGTTGATATTTGATCAAGGTTTGATTGAGGTCAGTTTGAACGTTTGGTCGAAGATAGGTTGAATGTCTGGTCGAGGTCAGGTCGATGGTCTGGTTGAGGTCGGGTTGAATGTTTGGTCGAGGTTGGGTCGAATGTTTGGTCGAAGATAGGTTGAATGTTTGGTCGAGGTCGGGTCGATGCTTGGTTGAGGCCTAGTCGAGGTTTAGGATTAAAAGAGTGATTGATATTTGGTCGAGACAGGGTTGAAAGGTTGGTCAAGGCTTGGATGAAGGTTGAATTCCCCCAGCGACTAGGGAGAATGTTTGATAGATTGGTCAAAGTCAGTTGAGGCTTGGTGGCCAGATTGATTGTGTTGATGTCGAACAAGGGGTTTAAAGGCGGCGAAGGGGCCATAGTCTTGCGTGGAGATCCCGATTTAGGTGATGAGGTTTGAGAAGCATGGGTTGGTGTTGATGATTTGTCGAAGGGGTGGTCAAGAAGATCCTTGATGAGAAGGGTATCCTTTCTCTGTTGTTGATGAATGACAGCTTAAAGAGCGCAACAACGCTCAGTGTCATGTCCCAGAGTGTGGTGATAATGACAGAATTTAGAATTGTCGAACCAAGATGGTCTTCATCCGAGAGTTGATGAGTGGGACGGTGTCGAAGGTTTGTTGATAGTATGGTCGAGAAGAAAGGTGTCTTTCTCCAAGGACTGGCGAATGACAACCTTGAGGTCACAACAATTCTTAGTGTCGTGCCCAAGCGTGCGATGATACGCACAAATCTGAGTGTCGTCGAACCAGGGCAGTTTTGGTCTGAGGGATTGATATGGTTTAAGAGGCGAGAGATTGATGCGAAAAGACTGCAATAAGTGCCGTAACAGTAGGGCATAAGAACCTGCTAATGGGTCTGTGTGTCTTGTTACAGTGGGGGTTGATGACTTTGGTTTGAGAGGCGTAAGAGGCATTGGTCGTACCATCATTTTCGTGGGTGGTGTAACCACACATGGAGATGGCAGTTGGTGGTGATAGGTGTTGGATGTTTTGGAGGAAATATATGTCTGATGGGTTGAGGAAGTAATGGAGGCGACTTGCCTCTGTGAGGTATGGGAGTAGGAAGCACCCTTATTAAAGTGGACGGATGCGGGCCCAAAATTGAAGGTAATGATGAAGGTGGGGGAAGAGTCCTCCGGTGTGGTTTAGCGGCCTTCTTTGGTTTGGGTTGAGGGCCACCATTGTGCAAGGCGAGGTTAGATACGGGTTCGGATTCGGATTCGGATGTGGACGGAGGCGAGTGAGATGTAGCAATCTCAGGCAAAAGATGAGAAAACCATGACTGGGTCTTCGTCGATCGAAATGGGTGAAGAGATTGGTTCTTCTCTTGGTGGAGAAGAAATAGGAGAGTGCGGCTCTGCAGTTGGATAGAGCATAGGAATGGTCATGGTCTCGATGTGTGGTCTAGGCATGTGGTATGTATGATCCCCCATTGATGACAAGAAGGATGAGGGTGAGGCAACCGGTGTGGGTGCCATCAAAGCATCCTCCAATATGAGAGAGGTCGATGGAGGACTAATAGGAGAAGAAAGTTCTTCATCTTGTGGAGGAGGAATAGGGGAAGAAGGGTCTTCCACCTGTGAAGGAGGTTGGTTAGGGATAAGAGAAGAGACCGTGTCGACCGTGCATATATCATGGTCTTGAGGGTCATTGGTCATGGTCTGGACATTGTTTTGAGTAGGTGGGTGATTAGGAAAGGGTTATTTGAATATGTCAAGGTTTTGGTTGGGCGGGGCGTTCGGGTTGTCCAAGATAAGATCTCCCTTGTCTAGCATGTCTTGGACGATGTTTTTGAAGGTTTGACAGTTCTCCGTGTCATGGCCTTTGACACGGTGATAGGTGCAAAAGTCGTTCTCCCTATACCATGCAGGGATAGGTGTTGATGGGTCGAATTGAAGTGGTCAGATTGAAGGGAGATTGAGGACCCCCTGCTTGACAAGTTTATCCAAGACAGAGGCATATGACTCTACAATTGAAGTGTATTGACATTGTATGGATCATCGTTGGAAGTGTTTATTGATGTAGTCTGATGTTGAAAATTGAGGTCGGTTGGTTATTATTGAAGATGATGGTCTAAAGATGACAGTGTTTGCCGACCCCTTAGACTGGGAGTGGGCAGAAGATGTTTTGGATGAAGAAGGGTCATTAGATTTTGCGTTGTCATTATGCAATTTGACCTTAATTTCATTGATGGCATAGAGTTCAAGCTTTCTTGCCATTGTGAAATCTTCATCGAAAGTGCGGAATGTCTGGATCCGTAAGGTAGAAGAGATGTGCCTAGCACATGCTCGAGAAAAGAGCTCAGGTTGAGGCAAGGAGAAGGAGAGTTGGTTGATCAGGGCTCTCCAACAGGCGACAAAATTGACTATTGATTCATCGTCAAATTGCCTGATGGAATAGAGGTCTGTGATTGAGACTTGTTTGGTGATGTTGATAGAAAAATGGTCGAGAAATAATTGGGCGAGTTGAGCAAATGAAAAGATAGAATGTCTGGTAAGAGAGCTATACCAGTCAAGGGCGGGGCCAGAAAGAGACATGGGGAATGTGCGTAGAAGTAACACATCGTCATGGGCTATGAGATAACAAGCGTGTTTGAACGCTCGAAGATGTTGTTGTGGGTCCTCCTTACTCTGAAAGCGAGTAAATTTAGGGAGTTCCCACTGGTTGGGATAAGGTCGGATGGGCACAGAAGGATGAATGGGTTCGTTGCAAATTTGCTCATATGACAGAGCATTGCTTGAACCAGAGATAGAGGTCTCGAGGCTAGACATTTTGTCCATCAGCATTTTGATTATGTCAACTGACGAATTGGCAGGTGGGGCACCCCCTAGGTTGTAGGGTACCTGGAAGGTGGTCGAAGAGGCGGATGACGTACTTGGTTGCGCTTGTGTAGGCACAACATATGGGTAGTACGTCATAGGGATAGATGTCATGGTCAAAGGGGCTTGTGTCATGAAGTTGGAGGACACAAGTTGACTAGATACCGCCAGAGGTGGTTGAGTGGCGGCACTGGTAAAAGGATAGGTTGTCACTCTCGCATGTATAGGATCAAGAGTGGGTGAGGTTGAGACAATCAAGTTTTGATATGGTGTAGAACTCGATTGAATTACGTGAGGTTAATGGGGTAATGATACTCGATGGAGGTAGGTTCAAAAATAGATGAGGAGGCCAAACTTTGCGTATTGGCCATGGTCGAGGGACTAGTCGAGACAATAGGCTGAGTCATGATGGGTTGAGTAGCGGATGACGTCGATGTCATTGCCGCTGCAAGTGAAAGGTCCCACATTTGGTTTCTTACGAGATAGTTTTGGAGGGCTTTGACATTGAGGTCCAAGAATCTTTCGAACTCTTGGCCCCCTTCAGGGACAATGGGGGCTTGATTCGGGGTCGGTCGAGTAGGAGTTCTTTCAGTCTCTGAGTGGAGCTCCATTATAGGACTGGTTATGGATGGGGAAGGTGGAAGCGGTTGATGTCTAGCATGGTCAAGAAAAGCCTTGGTTTGACCGCATGTCAAAACCATTCAAGGCAAAAGGTTCAGGTTTCAGAAACTATATTTTTTCAGTTTCAGAAACTCAGAATGTGGTTTTTGGTAGAAAAAGGGTCGGGTTTTAAGGCTACTGTTTTAAAAAAAAAGGGACTATGACAGTGATCGACGTCGGTTGAAAAATTGATGTCAGTGATATCAGATGGCCGACGTCGGTCAGATAACCGATGCCGGTGAGGAAAGGTTGCCGACGTCGGTGACTGTGTTTTCCAAAAACCCAAAAGATTTGAGAGTTTTTGGAAAAAGAGAAGAAGAACGTCCTCACTAGCTCAAACAAGCAGATAATAACAGAAAAATAGAGATGGAGACAGGCAGACCCTAAGCGTTAAATCCTAAGAATCAACTTTTAGAATCTTGTGGCTTATGCCTTAAAGTGATATTTGGGAAGGTTGGTTGTCAGAATGGGTCCTAGAAGAGGTAGTCTATGGATGGTTTCAGGTTTGTTTAGGCACTCAAGAGTCTAGGTTAGGTTCGGTACGTGGCCTGGTGCTAAGGAGCAAGCTCCCCTCACTTCACGAGCCCAGTGATAAGCTGGTCTCGCTTAGCCAAAATATACCTTCCCTAGAGATTATCCTCCACCAGAGAATGGAGTGGGCTTTCCCCTTGGTGGTGAAATCCAAGTGAGATTGCCAGGGAGTGGTAAGGTATTTGATGGGGGATGAAATCCCAGTTGAGCCTTGTCTCAATTAAGTTTGATGTTTGATTTGTGCAGGTGATTAGGTTGTGTAACATAAGTGTGATTAATTCATGATGCAGTCTAATTACTAGATGTGGACTAAGAAATGCAAGCAAGTAGAAATGAAATGCAGTGTGTTTTAAGCCCAAGTCGAAATGTTAGTTCGTATGAAGACAAGTTGAGAAAGGGGTGAAGAGTATGATTTTTGACTAGTCTAAGATGCAAGAAAAGAAAGAAGAGTTCTTTCTAATCCTGCTTATGATGTCTTTTGGAAGATAGAAGAAAGAGATGAAAAGGAGAATCCTAATGCACCCTATATGAACAAAAAGAAAAGAACCCAAGGAAGACCCTAGGGTCCCACCGGGCATGCCAGAATGTTTCTATACGATTTTGCTTTCACATTCAAAGAGAGAATAAGAAACTAGAAGAAATAATCTAAGGCTTGTATGTACCTGGATGTAGTCGTGTGCACCGTAATCCAGACGTCGTGAGAACTCCTATTTGGTTGTGGAGGATGACACCTGCAAAAGAAAGAGACTAAGACAAAGAAGGCGTTAGATGAGGAGATGGTGGGTTGCCAAGCAAAAGCTTGATCTCAAAATTACAAAGACTTCTTAGAGGGAAGTCAACCCACTGATTGATAAAAGTAATGTCTGATAAAAGGCAGAATGTTAAAATACTAAAATGATTAAAGACTGAAAAGGAAATGGAAGCAAATGCTTACCTGAATGTTGTTGTCGGCCTGGTCAAAGTCACTGGCGTCGGTGGTCCTACCGGCGTCGGTTTTCAAGGTCTGTCGACGTCGGTTAGTCTGCCGACGTCTGTGGGGGCAGTGGTCTCTGCGGCCGGCGTCGGTCGGGGCAGTAGTCTTTGGACGAGGTCTGGTCAGGCCTGGATAGGTTTATGGTCTATGGACAGGTTTGAGAAGGGCTATGGGTCTGGTTGAATGGTCTGAGAAGGGCTATGGGTCTGGTTGAATGCTTTGAGAAGGGCTATGGGTCTGGTTGAATGGTCTGAGAGTCTATGAAGAGTTCTGGGATAATGGACAGAATGTCAAAAAGAGATAGAGGAGGCCAACAGGGAGATAAGGATCTGGGTCTGTTCTTGAAGTGTTGAATGGGAGTTAACAGCTAATACATTTCTAGATTATTGAAATGAAATAAAGAAACATTCTTAGCTCATACCTGCTGAAGAAGAAATGTTGCTGATGGGTTGTACTTGTTGTTGGTGCTGCTGGTGTGAAGGCCCTGTTGATGGTGGAAGCTGATGCAGAGTACCTGTGTGAGAGAGAGAGGTCTGAAGGTTGGCGGATTGAAGATTGATTGCCAGATTCAAGAGTTAGATGAAGAGCAGGGGCCAAGGGTGGATAACAGATGCAGAAAACCGTTATGAATGAAACCGATGCCGGCAATACCGCCGACGTTTATCGACAGTTGACTGACGTCGGTGGCTGGAACGCAGGAAAAAGGCTAAAAATAGCCTTTCATCCGTTTTCCCAACTGCCGAGTCAGCGAGTCCGAAGAAGAAACGGTCGAAGGTGATTAAAATGGACGAGAGGTTAAAGGGGAGAAGTTGGAATGGGGGTCTAAGCATTAATATTGGCCATGTGGGGAATGAAGGGAATCCAAAGAAGGGTATACAAGGGTGGTGAGGTGGCAAGGGAGAGATAATTATTAACTTAAAATAAGATAATTATTTCAAATTAATAAGACATAGGTTAGGAGTGGTTAAGAGGACCAAGGGGGAGAGAAGGGGAGGACGACGAAGGGAGTAGACACGATTTCGGTGTCTACAGTTACTTCTCTTGTAAAAATTTTAAACAAATTAGTGTGCACAATGAGAGAGAGAGTTAAAATGGAAACAACTTTTGATATCTCTTCATAATTCCTCTTGAAGTGTTATAGAGCAGGTATTTAGATGTTAATGTGACCATTTAAGTATTATGCATGCTAACCAAAAATAATCTAATGTTTACAAGGACATCGTATATGAAACATTGTGTGAAACTCAAGTTCTAAATGATATTGAGCATGTTTATTTTACAGATATCATGAAAGATCTCAAGAACAATGCCAATTTTATCACCTTTGATCCAATTGACTTACCATCTAAATATGTTATTGATTAAGAGTTACCTTTATTTATATAAGTGACAATACAAAATAAGGGCATCAAAAGGGTGCTTGTTGATAATGGATTGGGCCTAAAAATTTGTAGTATCACCTTTCTAACCACCATGGAAATACCAATCTACTTTAAATTTTGATTATACATATGAAATGGTTTGATAATTTACATATACCTCTAGTTGGTCAAATTCCATTGGATGTGACATTGGGACCAAAAACTATTTCAACTACTTTTTAGGTAACATATCGATCATTACATTATAATATACTTTTGGGTAGACCTTGGATACATTCAATGGAAGTCATCACATGTACACTTCATACGTGTGTAAAATTCATACATGAGGGGACTTTATTAACGATGCCTATTGATGATAAACCTTTCAAATTTTGTAAGATACAATTTGAAACCAAAGGCATTCCTATAGTGATAACGCCTAAACAATGCATTAATCTTTAACATATACAAACTTATGAAATAGATGAGTTAAGCACAATGACTCCTCCATATCAAGATGCAAATAAGGTACCAAATACTGAGGTGCACATAGATGCACATCAAGAGCAAGAACCATTACCAAAACATCCTAAATTCATGGATTATGAATTGCACTTGTTATCTATGATGATGATGATGATACTCGTATGCATGTATATAAAAGAAGTAGTGGTTTAGAATCAATAATAACACTTATGTCAAACACCACCATTCCCATGGATTATCTTATATCTATGATGAACACTACTGGGGATCTTTAAAAACAAGTTTATATACTTCAAATGCAAGTGGCTTTCCATAATGCAAATGCAACTATTACCTCATTCAATAATCAATCTATTTCACAATGTATACTTGAATATCCTTATCCACATGGTTTTGAATTACCATACTTACCTATCTTTTGGCGCAACAAATATCCATTTGAGTACATGTTAAATTATGTACATTATTTTGGTCAATTGGCAAATGATGAAAAATTATTATCAAAGGTATTTCATATGAGCATTTTTGATGAGGCTCATAATTGGTTCTATATCTTACCAAATGGTTCCTTAACCACTTTTTCTCCTTCCAAGTACCAAAGTTTTATCACTTACACAAAAGAGGGAGATAAATTACCAAATGAAAATTATGAGCAAAAATGTGGTGTTCCGAATCTTTATCTGAGTGCTTTGCAAAACTTACTTGATATGGGGCCCATACAAGGTCCTCATCCTATGCCCAACCCTGAAGTGCACAAACTTGCAAAGCATCCACGCCAATAAGATTTAACAATTAAATTATACATGGGTGGTGCTTATTTTTGGCATAACCATGTTGATCCTACATAAAAAAACCACTTACCATATAAAACATTTTCAGTATCTCGATTTTAAATTACAAGACTTGCAAAAAGGGGTCACTTGGAAAGATTCCTTAGGTAACATAACAATACCAATTGTTTGTGGTCCTAAACTAATTCAAACATGGGTTTGGGTTATGACTACCACATCTCTATATGTGTTTACACTCGAAACTCTTTGGCTATACCAAATAGAAGAAAAAATTGACCAAAATCAAGAAGGTATCTTCTTTTCTCATGAAGCCATATTAATACATATTCCAAATGACAACATTACATATTCTACTACACATGCAAAATGTGAGGAGAAACATGCTATGCACCTTTTCAACATATCCAATCATGATGTAAACAATGTAAAAGATCCAACTTAAGGTTGTACGGTTCACAGCGAGGGGAGATATCTATGACAATCCATTGGATGGCATTATAAGATTATCTTTCCTCATTATCAAAAATTACAAAAATACAGAAAAAATCAAAACATTAAAAAATCCAAAAAACATTTTTGGTACCTACATGTTTTATTGGCTCCTTGACATCTATGTGATAGTTCCATGATTGAGGGCTAACATATCATTTACTTCTATATACACATATATAAGCATACACATATACATGATACACTCCTATTTCGAATGTTGGCCTTTCCTTCTACTCATTTCATATGGACATTGGGGGCATTCTCTTCTTTGATCTTAATACACATAGGTTATATGATTCAATGATCATTCTATATTATCATGTTTGATCTTACTTATGTACTTACACATGCCTTATCCATGCTTATATCTTGCACATGGTACTCGATATGTTATGCACTTGACACTTTTTGATAACACATTTGTTCCATAAGCCACTATGACATATTTATGTTGGTTGCTTATGATTTTCCTCTATACATTTCCTTGAGTGTTTTGCCTTACTATTGTCTTGATTGTTCGATCATTTGAATATGATTCATTGTATGTGGCCCCTATGACTATGTTTACCTTCTTGGATATTTGAATATGTCATTCCTTACTTTCTGAACACTTGACTAGGTCATATCCAATAAATTTTGTGGTATTTGAACATGCCCCTTGTTTGTGGTCTCCTTGGACCATTATTTTTTTATCTACTCTTGAGTGCTCTTGTATGTGTGCTTGTATGCTTGTTGATCTTGTACTATTGCTATCAGACGTTGTCATGATATGTATCATGAATCTTAGGTCGACATGTGATCACATTGGCTCTATGCACTTCAATGATAAATTTACCTAGACATGTTTCATTCGATATACTACATGGTTACATTCACAAATTTTAAAGTTGTCTTACCTTTTTTGAGGTGAGGTAACTTCCAAGTACTATTTTTCCCTCACCTTAAAGGGGGGGGGCATATTAGTGGAGGCATGATTGGGAAGCATTTTCTCTACACTTATACCAATTTAAGATTCAGTGGGGGCATGTCATATGGAAATGGCTTCCACACATTCGTAGTTTTCAAATTAAAGTGGGGGAATGCTTTGGAAGCATGTTTTCCACTTTCATTCAGTATTTGGTACTTATACCAATTTGTAGATTTAGTGGGATCATTTCATATGGATATGAGTTTCCACACATTCAAAGTTTTTAGATTCAGTGGGGGCATGTCATATGGACATGGCTTCCAGACATTCATAGTTTTCATATTCAATGGGGGCATATCATATGGACATGGCTTCCAGACATTCACAGTTTTCATATTCAATGGAGGCATGTTTTAGAAGCATATTCTCCACATTCATTCAATATGGTACTTATATCAATTCACAAATTCAATGGGGGCATGATTTGGAAGCATGTTCTCCATATTCATTCAATATGGTACGTATATCAGTTAAATGATTCAATGGAGGCATGTTATATAGACATGGCTTCAACATATTCATAATTTTCAGATTCAGTGGGGGCATGCTTTGGAAGCATGTTCTCCATGCCTACTCAGTATTTAACATCTTCAGTTTATAGTGGAGGCATTTTTTGGAAAACATGTCCTCCACATTGCTACTTATATTACTTTAAGATTTATTTGTACATAGTGAAGGCATGCTTTGTAAGCATGTCCTCCACACTTACATTGTAATCCAAATTGACCAAAGCACATAGTTATATGATTTATATTCACAGTTGTGGCATAATTCTATATATGGTACCATTGTTATACACAATTTCAGCATGAGACATATCTAAGGTGCAAATGTTATGCAACACGTGCCTAATATTGTAAAATTTAAATCAATTTTAGATTTGAAACCAGTGCATGTATTGATACCCCACAAAATTTTACAAACTTTATCAAACCAATCTATTGTAATAGTTGGTTCATATTTTGGTATGGTTGAGGTGATTAAAACCACTTAATATTGGTGTGTTTTTAGGTTGAACTTGATCATCCAACCTCACCAAGTTATAAGTATCATTGTGTTGCACAATTGAGCTAATCTTAATTATCAGGTGGCAACTCACTTTTGCTCCAAAGTTGGGGGCATGTGCCTTCAAGTCTCTCTCTCTCCCCCCCCTCTCTCCATCTCCTTATATATATGCACTTTAAATATTTATCTATATTTATCCCAATCTTAGTTTTAGAGCCTTACAATGATAGATCTTTTGAAAAATAACTTCTCAATAGGCAAGGTGGTTACATAGACACACAGGTGTACTCCTAAACCTTGACCTTTTAATTTCAATCAATTTCAAGTACTTTTTACCCAAATTATATGCACTTATTTTACATTATAAAATGCTCTTGGTTGCAGGTTAGTCACCAAACAAAACTCAAATTCAACTCAAGCAAAGACAAGGTATGCATACACACCTAGGTACTTATTCCTATCTTATTAAAATATCAATTTCATCACTAGATTAAAAGGGGGCTAAATGTAGAAGGTATTTTGTGATTATGTATCACCTCAGTCTTGTACACTTGGCAAAACTTAGACCTTGACTATTCTTCTTAGTTATACACATGCCTTACTTTTACAAGCCTTGTATCTACTCTATTTTGTGCCCCTTGGCCTATATCTTAGTTCGATCAGCCTTACATTGTTGACACATACATCCTATCTTACCCATAGTGCTTAAAATGTAATTATATTACACCTCTATAAGTTATGTGCGTGTGTTTTCTCTCATGCTCCCTAAACACTAATGTTTAGGACAAATAGTAGCATCGACATTACTATCTTGCCTCGATGCAAGTCTTAAGTGCCTTGAAATCATCCAATTTGTAAATAAAACATATTTCAATGGTCAACAAGTGATTTTATATGAGTTATCTCCTAATAGGTTAAGTATAAATACAATATCAACCCTCATTCATTCCTCACCTAAAAATCAAACCAAAAGAGAACTCGAGAAACACTCAAGTTATCAAAAGCTTTCTTATTCTGCTATATTCTGATATAAGTCAAAGGAACAACCGTACTATAAGTCTCAAGTACTAAAGGAGTAGTCATAAGGTATTATTTGCTAAGTTACAATCTAGATCATTGTTTTACTTGATTTACACATATTGCATGATTCACACACAAGCCAACACATGGGGGAGAACTACATGAGTATGAAGCCCTCTTCTAGAGTATTGGCTATGTAAACAACACCTTTTGATAGTGGGGTAATTATAGGTCATGTCAACATTGTGTACCCATTAACCTATTTCCCCCCTAGGTCACATTGAAGATGGAAATATATGGTTTTGCCATTTCATCAGGAGCAATAGTCCATGACCTATATTTGAATGCACTAAAGTGTGTAGAGATGGAATCCAAAGATAGATCAAGCATTAGTCAAGAAAACTCAAGAAAAGACATAAGAATATAATTATCTAAGCTAACTCTTTCAACGGGGTTTTGCAAATGACAATTAAGAACTATTGAAAGAAAACATATAAACAATACCTTCCCAAGAGCATCCCATCACCCAAATGTGCTCAAAACACGATTTTACCCTTGATTTGGTGCTTAAGTCTTTAGCAATGATGTAAGGCAAAACTCCTCCATCATCTCAAGTGCACCAATGAAACTAGGCTCATGATATTTGAATCAATGTTGTACCTATCTTGAAGCTATCCTATTGCAAATTAAGCATAATAACACTACAAAAATGACTCGTGGAGAGAATTTTGCATAATGAGTTTACACAAATGAAGCTTAAAAATTGTGGTCTTGGCCCTCCTATTTATAGATTTTTGAATTTGATCTCAATCAACCATGACCATCCATTTTAAGATCAAGATGTGTGGCCATGAATTAATTCAATTTTGTATAATTAATCCATAAATATCTTCATAAATATTTAGAAAGAAGGGGCATTAAAGATCCATGGAAGGCCTTAAACCTGATATTTTTTGCATTTATGACTTGTGGATACCACCCCAAAAATGATGTCATTTGATGGTGTAGATATTAAGAAATATTGATAATTAAAAGATATTCAATAACTTCAATGGATTTTTTCACTTGAGCTCTTGATTTGAATTAATTTACTTAAGTGAGATTAATCAAATTTTATGCAATTATTTGGTAATTAGTTACACGCTATTCATCAAATTGATCAGAATGTCATATTACCATGTCGTAATTTGACTAGAGTGAAATTATAAGAAGATATTAGGTGCGTATAGACGAATATCCTATTTAGGGCATTGTTGACATGAAATAACATATGTATGTGTCCTGTGCCTCTGAATTAGAAGAATTCAGTGATATAAGCTGTCAAATTATATTTTTGCTATTTTGACTTGAAATGATTTGAGAAAAGTTAATAATCACATAAAATACATTACCCCATTTAGGGATACATTAGACTAAACTAGCACCTATATACGATAAACTCGAACCATTTAGCATGTTTAAGTGATTTTGACTCAAATTATGCATTTTCATAAATTTCAAGTAATATTGATAATTTCAACACAATGGTGTTAAGAATTTAATGTCTGCCCATGTTTGAGAAGGTGTAGCGAGACGTTTAAGTGAAGTAACATCTTTTCAAAGAAAAGAGTTGTGAAGAATAAATTTAAAATGACCCATGATACCTCCTCGAGAGGACATACTAGGATGAAAGAGAGGGATGGACTTTTGAAAAGAGAGAGAAAAAGTGAAATTAACCCATGGATGAGATTAAATCCATACTGAGCTAATGCTTGCATGCATTGATTCTCAATGATCAAAATATAATGGGCCCCAAGGATGGGGGGAAGTGAGAAGGATATAATCCAAAAAAACAAGTGACACACTTTGAACACACCTAAAAGAAGGTGTAAGTTACGTGCTTAGGGAATGATCAATCCTGAGATAAGTTGCACGCTAAAAATTACCAGAACAAGGGCAAAAGTATACAAAGATTATAATTAGAAGAAATAGGATAACTATGCTCCAGATGAAGGAAATAATAGTGTACCCCATTAGAATGGATTTGATCAGTTGATAAAATAATTTTAGCCCAGTAGGGCTGATTTTGATCACTGATAATTAATTGTGCCATAGTACGGCTGATTAAATTTGTGACCGATTCAAATTTTGTGCCTCAATAGGCAAATGGGTAAGCATAGCTCAAGGGTATAACCTAAGGCATAGATTAAAGATGAGCGAGCACAAATATAGAGGTGAGGGTCCAATGAATAAAGAAGCCACAAACAAGTAGACATATGAGGATGCACAAAAGTGATGAAAGAGATGAATAGAAGAATCTAAGGTGGTCGAGCTGACCCAAGATATGTCATATATCCAAGCACTACCTACATCTTCCAGATGGACCTCGAGTCAATGGAGTTTACCTAGAGATGGGATAAAATATAATGAGGAAAGAAGAAAAATAGACCATCATTCGATTAGACTAGTAAAATATGCCAAGAGATGCACGTCTTGAATAGAGTCCTACATATAAGCCATTGGTATCTAGTTTTATTTGTACACTTGAGAGCTAGTCTTTGAAGCTTTATTACTTTTGAGACTTGGATACAAAGCACTTGGTGCTTACTATAGCAAAATAAAATTATGCATCATAAGTATGAGTAACCTATAATGTCATTGTATTTCAATTGTGATGAGTCAATTCAAATGTGAATATTTGTAACTAAGTATAATTATAAGAACTACCAATATCAAAGTTACAACTATTTACATTTAAACAAAAATAAATAAAAAGAAAAAGAAAATGTCACAAGTAGTGGGGATCAACCGGCTTGCGATCCTATACTTTTGAGGGTCAAAAATAGTCTGCACACAAGTTTGCTAACCAGTCGTGGGGTAGCATACATGCAAAAACAACTAAAGCAACGTCGTCTTGGAAGTGGTCAGGGTCGGAGGAGATAGGCATGATCTCGATGGTCATTGGTCGAGGTGGATGGATGGACGAAAGAAAGCGGCCGAGCTAACCTCAAAACACTGAGTGCTGCCTACATAGCCCCTGTGTGAAGGGCCTTAGGCTAATGTAGTTCTCCCCAAAGGGAGGAAGGGTCAAAGTGGTCGATGGTCTTGGTCGAGGTCAAGGTCATGGTCAAAGGATTGGTCAAAGGAAAGAATGGTTTGTCCATCAAGGAGACGAACAAATGAGGGTGGTCGAGCTAACCCCAGAAGACAGTCGTGTTATCTGAGTGCTGCCTACATAGCCCAGGTTTTAGGGCCTCAGACCAATGTGGTTTAGACTAGGAGTCAAAATGGTCGATGATCTTGGACGAGGTTAAGGTCATGGTCAAAGGATAGAATGGTTTGTCCATCAAGGAGACGAACAAATGAGGGTGGTCGAGCTAACCCCAGAAGACAGTCGTGCCATCTGAGTGCTGCCTACATATCCCTAGTCTTAGGGCCTCAGACCAATGTAGTTTAGACGAAGAGACAAAATGGTCGATGAGTGGTCTTGGTCATGATGAAAGATGAGGATAAGATGATGTTGTAACCTTTTCCATATTGTGTGATGGTGTATTCTGCAACATTGGTTGAGGGGTCTTTCATCCCTAGCAATTTTCCACAGCCATGATGGATGTATGCTAAAAATGAATTGAGGTCTATTTATGCTTCAGCAAGTAATGGTTTATGCTTAACATAAATTGTGTCGGGTCGATAGTTTCCATGTGTATTGGTGTCCATAGAAACTATGTGAAATGGTCTAGGTCATGTCGTTGGTCTGAAAATGTTTTGGTTGGTTTGGTTTGGGTTTGGTTGGATAGATAATGATTGGGTTGAATGCGTGACCAAGATGTGTCAAAAGTGAAAGGCAAATTGTTGTTTCATTGACAAAGACCAGAATGATGGCATGGATAAGGGTTGTTAGAAACAAGAGACCCATTCATGCATTGCATTGTTGACCAGTGGTTATGTTAGAGAAGCAATCGAATCACTTGACGTTAAGTGAGCTCGAAATCCCTTGAGTATGTTGGGGTGATAGGATTGATTAAGAGATGGAAGGGGGAACCCTTTTTGGCAGGAACAACTTTGCCCCTTTTATAGGTGACCCCGAGAATGACTATAGACAAGTCCATGACTCTAAAGTTTTGTCAGTTAATTTTTATTTTTTTTTGAAGGTAGACTGATCGATGCGAGAAGACTGCGATGGGATGTTGTCTTGCTTTGTGGTCATGTCGTGAAGCTGATCGATGCGGGAAGCTTCAGAGATAGTGTTGTGTATGTAGCAAAATTTAGAAATAGCCATCCTTCGAGGGAGTGGTCTATATTATGCTTTTTATGTTTTTGATATGACTTTGGCCTAGCTGTCCTTCAAGGGAGCAGTCTAGTAAATACAAGAATGATGATGCAGCTGTCCTTCGAGGGAGCATTCTACATTTATAGTTTTATGACCTTGGAATATGCATCCCATTTTTATATATATTTGATTGATTTGTTGACTGGACTTTTGGTCATGGACTTGACTGTAGAGGTTTAGAGGGTTTCCCTTTTATTAGGACAAAGTATTCATGCTTGACAAAAGGGGTGACTGATGTTTGCAGGGTTGAGGGTTGAAAGAAATAGGAATGACAATGACAGGGATCGCTCAAGGGATCGAGCTCAAGGTAAACGTCAAATGAATAATTACTTGACTAACAGTGGACTGGTCGAAGATGCAAGGCATAAAGGGGCTCAAGTTCTGACAAAGTCCTGACCCATGATTGTGTTATGATGCAAGGTCCGAGTCAATTGGGAGCAAACTTTCCCCATTTGCTTCATTCCAAATTGGTCACATGTTGATTGATGTTGAAAGAGTTGGTCAGTGTTTGGTCGAAGTCTAGGGTCGATGCTGAAGAAGTTGGTTGATATTTGATCAAGGTTTGATTGAGGTCGGTTTGAACGTTTGGTCAAAGATAGGTTGAATGTCTGGTCGAGGTCAGGTCGATGGTCTGGTTGAATGTTTGGTCGAGGTCGGGTCGAATGTTTGGTCGAAGATAGGTTGAATGTTTGGTCGAAGATAGGTTGAATGTTTGGTCGAGGTCAGGTCCATGCTTGGTTGAGGCCTAGTCGAGGTTTAGGATTAAAAGAGTGATTGATATTTGGTCGAGACAGGGTTGAAAGGTTGGTCGAGGCTTGGATGAAGGTTGAATTCCCCCAGCAGCTAGGGAGAATGTTTGATAGATTGGTCAAGGTCGGTTGAGGCTTGGTGGCCAGATTGATTGTGTTGATGTTGAACAAGGGGGTTAAAGGCGGCGAAGGGACCATAGTCTGGCATGGAGATCCTGATTTAGGTGATGAGGTTTGAGAAGCATGGGTTGGTGTTGATGATTTGTCGAAGGGGTGGTCAAGAGGATCCTTGATGAGAAGGGTATCCTTTCTTTGTTGTTGACGAATGACAGCTTTAAGAGTGCAACAACGCTCAGTGTCATGTCCCAGAGTGTGGTGATAATGACAGAATTTAGAATTGTCGAACCAAGATGGTTTTGATCCTAGAGTTGATGAGTGGGACAGTGTCAAAGGTTTGTTGATAATATGGTCGAGAAGAAAGGTGTCTTTCTCCAAGGACTGGCGAATGACAACCTTGAGGGCACAACAATGCTCAGTGTCGTGCCCAAGCGTACGATGATACACATAAATTTGAGTGTCATCGAACCAGGGCAGTTTTGGTCTGAGGGATTGATATGGTTTAAGAGGTGGGAGATTGATGCGAGAAGACTGCAAGAAGTGCCATAACAGTAGGGCATAAGAACCTGCTAATGGGTATGTGTGTCTTGTTACAGTGGGGGTTGATGACTTTGGTTTGAGAGGCGTTGGTCGTACCATCATTTTCGTGGGTGGTGTAACCACACATGGAGATGGCACTTTGGTGGTGATAGGTGTTGGATGTTTTGGAGGAAATATATGTCTGATGGGTTGAGGAAGTAATGGAGGTGACTTGCCTCTGTGAGGTATGGGAGTAGGAAGCACCCCTATTAAAGTGGACGGATGCAGGCCCAAAATTGAAGATAATGATGAAGGTGGGGGAGGAGTCCTCCGGTGTGGTTTAGCAGCCTTCTTTGGTTTGGGTTGAGGGCCACCATTGTGCGAGGCGAGGTTAGATACAGGTTCGGGTTTGGATTCGGATGTGGATGGAGGCGAGTGAGATGTAGCAATCTCAGGCAAAAGACAAGAGGAAACTGTGACTGGGTCTTCGTCGATCGAAATGGGTGAAGAGACTGGTTCTTCTCTTAGTGGAGAAGAAATAGGAGAGTGCGGCTCTATAGTTGGATAGAGCGTAGGAATGGTCATGGTCTCGATGTGTGGTCTAGGCATGGAGAATGTATGATCCCCCATTGATGACAAGAAGGATGAGGGTGAGGCAGCCGGTGTGGGTGCCATCAAAGCATCCTCCAATATGAGAGAGGTCGATGGAGGACTAATAGGAGAAGAAAGTTCTTCATCCTGTGGAAGAGGAATAGGGGAAGAAGGGTCTTCCACCTGTGAAGAAGGTTGGTCAGGGATAAGAGAAGAGACCGTGTCGACCGTGCGTATATCATGGTCTTGAGGGTCATTGGTCATGGTCTGGACATTATTTTGAGTAGGCGGGTGATTAGGAAAGGGTTATTTGAAGATGTCGAGATTTTGGTTGGGCGGGGCGTTCGGGTTGTCCAAGATGAGATCCCCCTTGTCTAGCTTTTCTTGGACGATGTTTTTGAAGGTTTGACAGTTGTCCGTGTCATGGCCTTTGACACGGTGATAGTTGCAAAAGTCGTTCTCCCTGTACCATGTAGGGATAGGTGTTGATGCATCGAATTGAAGTGGTCGGATTGAAGGGAGATTGAGGACCCCTTGCTTGACAAGTTTATCCAAGACAGAGGCATATGACTCTCCAATTGAAGTGTATTGACATTATATGGATCGTCGTTGGAAGTGTTTATTGATGTAGTCTGATGTTGAAAATTGAGGTTGGTTGGTTATTGTTAAAGATGATGGTCTAAAGATGACAGTGTTTGTTGACCCCTTGGACTGGGAGTGGGTAGAAGAAGGTTTGGACAAAGAAGGGTCATTAGATTTTGCATTGTCATTACGTAATTTGACCTTAATTTCATCGATGGCACAGAGTTCAAGCTTTCTTTCCATTGTGAAAGCTTCATCGAAAGTGTGGAATGTCTGGATCCGCAAGGTAGAAGAGATGTGCCTAGCACATGCTCGAGAAAAGAGCTCAATGAGCTGAGGTTGAGGCAAGGAGAAGGAGAGCTGGTTGATCAGGGCTCTCCAACGCGCGATAAAATTGACTATTGATTCGTCATCAAATTGCCTGATGGAATAAAGGTCTGTGATTGAGACTTGTTTGGTGATGTTGATAGAAAAACGGTCGAGAAATAATTGGGCGAGTTGAGTGAATGAAAAGATAGAATGTCTGGTAAGAGAGCTATACCAGTCAAGGGCGGGGCCAGAAAGAGACAT
The DNA here is from genome assembly GCA_037957365.1 of Torreya grandis. NCBI lineage: Eukaryota > Viridiplantae > Streptophyta > Pinopsida > Cupressales > Taxaceae > Torreya > Torreya grandis. The sequence continues at coordinate 2,060,984 of JARHVA010000133.1, read as the reverse complement.
GGGGAATGTGCGTAGAAGTAATGCATCGTCATGGGCTATGAGATAACAAGCGTGTCTGAACGCTCGAAGATGTTGTTGTGGGTCCTCCTTACTCTGAAAGCGAGTAAATTTAGGGAGTTCCCACTGTTTGGGATAAGTTCGGATGGGCACATAAGGATGAATGGGTTTTCTGAAAATTTGCTCATATGACAGAGCATTGCTTGAACCAGAGATAGAGGTCTCGAGACTAGACATTTTGTCCATCAGCATTTTGATTATGTCAGCTGATGGATTGGCAGGTGGGGCACCCCCTAAGTTGCAGGGTACCTGGAAGGTGGTCGAAGAGGCGTACGACGTACTTGGTTGCGCTTGTGTAGGCACAACATATGGGTAGTACGTCATAGGGATAGATGTCGTGGTCAAAGGGGCTTGTGTCATGAAGTTGGAGGACACAAGTCGACTAGATACCGCCAGAGGTGGTTAAGTGGTGGCACTGGTAAAAGAATAGGTTGTCACTCCCGTGTGTATAGGTGTAAGAGTGGGCGAGGTTGAGATAATCAAGTTCTGGTATGGTGTAGAACTCAGTTGAATTACGTGAGGTTGAGGGGGTAATGATACCCCGATAGAGGTAGGTTCGAAAATAGATGAGGAGGCCAAACTTTGCGTATTGGCCATGGTCGAGGGACTAGTCGAGACAATAGGCTGAGGCATGATGGGTTGAGTAGCGGATGACGTCGATGTCATTGCCGCTGCAAGTGAAAGGTCCCGCATTTGGTTTCTTGCGAGATAGTTTTGGAGGGCTTTGACATTGAGGTCCAAGAATATTTTGAAATCTTGGCCCCCTTCAGGGACAATGAGGGTCTGAATCAGGGTCGATCGAGTAGGAGTTCTTTCGGTCTTCGAGTGAAACTCCATTATATGACTGGTTATGGACGGGGAAGGCGGAAACGGTTGATGTCTAGCGTGGTCAAGAAAAGCCTTGGTTTGATTACGTGTCAAAACCATTCAAGGCAAAAGGTTCAGGTTTTAGAAATTATATTTTTTCAGTTTCAGAAACTCAGAATGTGGTTTTTGGCAGAAAAAGGGTCGGGATTTAAGGCTATTGTTTTAAAAAAAAAGACTGTGACAGTGATCGACGTCGGTTAAAAAACTGATGTCGGTGATATCAGATGGCCAACGTCGGTCAGATAACTGATGCCGGCGAGGAAAGGTTGCCGACATCGGTGGTAAAATCGATGTCGGTGACTGTGTTTTCTAGAAACTCAAAAGATTTGAGAGTTTTTGGAAAAAAAGAAGAAGAACGTCCTCACTAGCTCAAACAAGCAGATAAGAACAGAAAAATAGAGATGGAGACAGGCAGACCCTAAGCGTTAAATCCTAAGAATCAACTTTTAGAATCTTGTGGCTTATGCCTTAAAGTGATATTTGGGAAGGTTGGTTGTCAGAATGGGTCCTAAAAGAGGTAGTTTATGGATGGTTTCAGGTTTGTTTAGGCGCTCAAGAGTCTGGGTTAGGTTCGGTACGTGGCCTGGTGCTAAGGAGCAAGCTCCCCTCACTTCACGAGCCCAGTGATAAGCTGGTCTCGCTTAGCCAAAATATACCTTCCCTAGAGATTATCCTCTGCCAGAGAACGGAGTGGGCTTTCCCCTTGGTGGTGAAATCTAAGTGAGATTGCCAGGGAGGGGTAAGGTATCCGCTGGGGGATGAAATCCCAGTCGGACCTTGTCTCAAGTAAGTTTGATGTTTGATTTGTGCAGGTGATTAGGTTGTGTAACATAAGTGTGATTAATTCATGATGCGGTCTAATTACTAGATGTGGACTAAGAAATGCAAGCAAGCATAAATGAAATGCAGTGTGTTTTAAGCCCAAGTCGAAATGTTAGTTCGTATGAAGACAAGTTGAGAAAGGGGTGAAGAGTATGATTTTTGACTAGTCTAAGATGCAAGAAAAGAAAAAAGAGTTCTTTTTAATCCTGCTTATGATGTCCTTTGGAAGATAGAAGAAAGAGATGAAAAGGAGAATCCTAATGCACCCTATATGAACAAAAAGAAAAGAACCCAAGGAAGACCCTAGGGTCCCATCGGGCGTGCCAAAATGTTTTTATACGATTTTGTTTTCACATTCAAAGAGAGAATAAGAAACTAGAAGAAATGGTCTAAGGCTTGTATGTACCTGGATGTAGTTGTGCGCACCATAATCCATACGTCGTGAGAAATCCTCTTTGGTTGTGGAGGATGACACTGCAAAAGAAAGAGACTAAGACAAAGAAGGCGTTAGATGAGGAGATGGTGGGTTGCCAAGCAAAAGCTTGATCCCAGAAGTACAAAGACTTTCTAGAGGGAAGTCAACCCACTGATTGATAAAAGTAATGTCTGATAAAAGGCAAAATGTTAAAATACTGAAATGATTAAAGACTGAAAAGGAAATGGAAGCAAATGCTTACCTGAATGTCGCTGTCGGCTTGGTCACAGTCACCGGCATCGGTGGTCTTACCGGCGTCGGTTGTCAAGGTCTACCGACGTCGGTTAGTCTGCCGATGTTGGTGGGGGTAGTGGTCTCTACGGCCGGCGTCGATCAGGGCAGTAGTCTTTGGATGAGGTCTGGTCAAGCCTGGATGGGTTTATGGTCTGTGGACAGGTCTGAGAAGGGTTATGGGTTTAGTTAAATGATCTGAGAAGGGCTATGGGTCTAGTTGAATGCTCTGAGAAGGGCTATGGGTCTGGTTGAATGGTCTGAGAGTCTGTGCAGAGGTTTGGAATAATGGATAGAATGTCAAAAAGAGATAGAGGAGGCCAACAAAGAGATAAGGATCTGGGTCTGGTCTAGAAGTGCTGAATGGGAGTTAACAGCTAATACATTTCTAGATTATTGAAATGAAATAAAGAAACATTCTTAGCTCATACCTGCTGAAGAAGAAATGTTGCTGATGGGTTGTACCTGTTGCTGGTGCTGTTGGTGTGAAGGCCCTGTTGATGGTGGAAGCTGATGCAGAGTACCTGTGTGAGAGAGAGACGTCTGAAGGTTGGCAGATTGAAGATTGATTGCTAGATTCAAGAGTCGGATGAAGAGCAGGGGCCAAGGGCGGATAACGGATGCAGAAAACCGTTATGAATGAAACCGACGCCGGCAATATCGCCGACATCGGTCGACAGTTGACCGACGTCGGCGGCTGGAATGCAGAAAAAAGGCTAAAAATAGCCTTTCGTCCATTTTCCCAATCGCCGGGTCAGCGAGTCCGAAGAAAAAACGGTCGAAGGTGATTAAAATGGACGAGAGGTTAAAGGGGAGAAGTTGGAATGGGGGTCTAAGCATTAATATTGGCCATGTGGGGAATGAAGGGAATCCAAAGAAGGGTATCCAAGGGTGGTGAGGTGGCAAGGGAGAGAGAATTATTAACTTAAAATAAGATAATTATTTCAAATTAATAAGACATAGGTTAGGAGTGGTTAAGAGGACCAAGGGGGAGAGAAGGGGAGGACGACCAAGGGAGTAGACACGATTTCGGTGTCTACATTTGCCCCTTTTTGTCTTGTTGGTTGTTCTGGATGAACTGCAAGACAAAAACAGGAGTTGATTGCCCCAGGTATGGGATGAAGTTGATTTTGTCTTGTTGGTTGTTCAAATGAACTGCAAGACAAAAATAAGAGGATTGGTTGCCCCGATTATGGATGAGGTATTCCCCCTCAAAGCAGGAGTCGAGGGAAGGGAACCTAAAATCGAGTGCTGGTTTGATAGAAAGTGGATGAAAATAGTGAAGATGGAGTGTGAACGCTGTAAAATTTATGATTGCACGTATACCACTTCACAAGATGGTCAGGTCAAAGTGCCGCAGGTCAAGGGTCGAGGAGTGCCAAAATTGAAGTAACCGAGCCCCAGCATTTGGTCGTAGCTGATCGGGTTATTCAATCTAAGCTGTGGTTCCAATGGTCATCGTGTTTCAGGTATCTCAGGCTCAGGAAGTGCTCCTAAAAACACGAAAATGTCATAAGTAGTGGGGATCAACCGGCTTGTGATCTTATACTTGTGAGGGTCAAAAATAGTCTGCGCACAAGTTTGCTAACCAGTCATGGGGTAGCATACATGCAAAAACAACCAAGGCAACGTCGTCTTAGAAGTGGTCAGGGTCGGAGGAGATAGGCATGATCTCGATGGTCATTGGTCGAGGTGGATGGATGGATGAAAGAAAGTGGCTGAGCTAACCTCAGAACACTGAGTGCTGCCTACATAGCCCCTGTGTGAAGGTCCTTAGGCTAATGTAGTTCTCCCCAAAGGGAGGAAGGGTCAATGTGGTCGATGGTCTTGGTCGAAGTCAAGGTCATGGTCAAAGGATTGGTCAAAGGAAAGAATGGTTTGTCCATCAAGGAGACGAACAAACGAGAGTGGTCGAGCTAACCTTAGAAGACAGTTGTGTCATCTGAGTGCTGCCTACATAGCCCAGGTCTTAGGGCCTCAGACCAATGTAGTTCAGACTAGGAGTCAAAATGGTCGATGATATTGGATGAGGTTAAGGTCAAGGTCAAAGGATAGAATGGTTTGTCCATCAAGGAGATGAACAAACGAGTGTGGTTGAGCTAACCCCAGAAGAGAGTCGTGTCATCTGAGTGCTGCCTACATAGCCCCAGTCTTAGGGCCTCAGACCAATGTAGTTCAGACGAAGAGACAAAATGGTCGATGAGTGGTCTTGGTCATGATGAAAGATGAGGATAAGATGATGTTGTAGCCTTTTCCATATTGTGTGATGGTGTATTCTGCAACATTGGTCGAGGGGTCTTTCATCCCTAGCAATTTTCCACAGTCGTGATGGATGTATGCTAAAAATGAATTGAGGTCTATTTATGCTTCAGCAAGTAATGGTTTATGCTTAACATAAATTATGTCGGGTCGATAGTTTCCATGTGTATTGGTGTCCATAGAAACTATGTGAAATGGACTAGGTCATGTCGTTGGTCTGAAAATGTTTTGGTTGGTTTGGTTTGGGTTTGGTTGGATAGATAATGATTGGGTTGAATGCGTGACCAAGATGTGTCAAAAGTGAAAGGCAAATTGCTCTTTCATTGACAAGGACCAGAATGATGGCATGGATAAGAGTTGTTAGAAACAAGAGACCCGTTCATGCATTGCATTGTTGACCAGTGGTTGTGTTAGAGAAGCAATCGAATCACTTGACGTTAAGTGAGCTTGAAATCCATTGAGTATGTTGGGGTGATAGGATTGATTAAGAGATGGAAGGGGGAACCCTTTTTGGCAGGAACAACTTTGCCCCTTTTATAGGTGACCCCGAGAACGACTATAGACAAGTCCATGACTCTAAAGTTTTGTCAGTCAGTTTTTTTTTTTTGAAGGTAGACTGATCGATGCGGGAAGCCTGCGATGGGATGTTGTCTTGCTTTGTGGTCATGTCGTGAAGCTGATTGATGCGAGAAGCTTCAGAGATAGTGCTATGTATGTAGCAAAATTTAGGAATAGCCATCCTTTGAGGGAGTGGTCTATATTCTGCTTTTTATATTTTTGATATGACTTTGGCCTAGCTGTCCTTCAAGGGAGCAGTCTAGTAAATACAACAATGATGATGCAGTTGTCCTTTGAGGGAGCAGTCTACATTTATAGTTTTATTACCTTGGAATATGCATCCCATTTTTATATATATTTGATTGATTTGTTGACTGGACTTTTAGTCATGGACTTGATTGTAGAGGTTTAGAGGGTTTCCCTTTTATTAGGACAAAGTATTCATGCTTGACAAAAGGGGTGACTGATGTTTGCAGGGTTGAGGGTTGAAAGGAATAGAAATGACAATGACAGGGATTGCTCAAGGGATCGAGCTCAAGGTAAACATCAAATGAATAATTACTTGACTAACAGTGGACTGGTCGAAGATGCAAGGCATAAAGGGGCTCAAGTTCTGACCCATGATTGTGTTATGATGCAAGGTCCGAGTCAATTGGGAGCAAACTTGCCCCATTTGCTTCGTTCCAAATTGGTCACATGTTGATTGATGTTGAAAGAGTTGGTCAGTGTTTGGTCGAAGTCTGGGGTCGATGCTAAAGAAGCTGGTTGATATTTGATCAAGGTTTGATTGAGGTCAGTTTGAACGTTTGGTCGAAGATAGGTTGAATGTCTGGTCGAGGTCAGGTCGATGGTCTGGTTGAGGTCGGGTTGAATGTTTGGTCGAGGTTGGGTCGAATGTTTGGTCGAAGATAGGTTGAATGTTTGGTCGAGGTCGGGTCGATGCTTGGTTGAGGCCTAGTCGAGGTTTAGGATTAAAAGAGTGATTGATATTTGGTCGAGACAGGGTTGAAAGGTTGGTCAAGGCTTGGATGAAGGTTGAATTCCCCCAGCGACTAGGGAGAATGTTTGATAGATTGGTCAAAGTCAGTTGAGGCTTGGTGGCCAGATTGATTGTGTTGATGTCGAACAAGGGGTTTAAAGGCGGCGAAGGGGCCATAGTCTTGCGTGGAGATCCCGATTTAGGTGATGAGGTTTGAGAAGCATGGGTTGGTGTTGATGATTTGTCGAAGGGGTGGTCAAGAAGATCCTTGATGAGAAGGGTATCCTTTCTCTGTTGTTGATGAATGACAGCTTAAAGAGCGCAACAACGCTCAGTGTCATGTCCCAGAGTGTGGTGATAATGACAGAATTTAGAATTGTCGAACCAAGATGGTCTTCATCCGAGAGTTGATGAGTGGGACGGTGTCGAAGGTTTGTTGATAGTATGGTCGAGAAGAAAGGTGTCTTTCTCCAAGGACTGGCGAATGACAACCTTGAGGTCACAACAATTCTTAGTGTCGTGCCCAAGCGTGCGATGATACGCACAAATCTGAGTGTCGTCGAACCAGGGCAGTTTTGGTCTGAGGGATTGATATGGTTTAAGAGGCGAGAGATTGATGCGAAAAGACTGCAATAAGTGCCGTAACAGTAGGGCATAAGAACCTGCTAATGGGTCTGTGTGTCTTGTTACAGTGGGGGTTGATGACTTTGGTTTGAGAGGCGTAAGAGGCATTGGTCGTACCATCATTTTCGTGGGTGGTGTAACCACACATGGAGATGGCAGTTGGTGGTGATAGGTGTTGGATGTTTTGGAGGAAATATATGTCTGATGGGTTGAGGAAGTAATGGAGGCGACTTGCCTCTGTGAGGTATGGGAGTAGGAAGCACCCTTATTAAAGTGGACGGATGCGGGCCCAAAATTGAAGGTAATGATGAAGGTGGGGGAAGAGTCCTCCGGTGTGGTTTAGCGGCCTTCTTTGGTTTGGGTTGAGGGCCACCATTGTGCAAGGCGAGGTTAGATACGGGTTCGGATTCGGATTCGGATGTGGACGGAGGCGAGTGAGATGTAGCAATCTCAGGCAAAAGATGAGAAAACCATGACTGGGTCTTCGTCGATCGAAATGGGTGAAGAGATTGGTTCTTCTCTTGGTGGAGAAGAAATAGGAGAGTGCGGCTCTGCAGTTGGATAGAGCATAGGAATGGTCATGGTCTCGATGTGTGGTCTAGGCATGTGGTATGTATGATCCCCCATTGATGACAAGAAGGATGAGGGTGAGGCAACCGGTGTGGGTGCCATCAAAGCATCCTCCAATATGAGAGAGGTCGATGGAGGACTAATAGGAGAAGAAAGTTCTTCATCTTGTGGAGGAGGAATAGGGGAAGAAGGGTCTTCCACCTGTGAAGGAGGTTGGTTAGGGATAAGAGAAGAGACCGTGTCGACCGTGCATATATCATGGTCTTGAGGGTCATTGGTCATGGTCTGGACATTGTTTTGAGTAGGTGGGTGATTAGGAAAGGGTTATTTGAATATGTCAAGGTTTTGGTTGGGCGGGGCGTTCGGGTTGTCCAAGATAAGATCTCCCTTGTCTAGCATGTCTTGGACGATGTTTTTGAAGGTTTGACAGTTCTCCGTGTCATGGCCTTTGACACGGTGATAGGTGCAAAAGTCGTTCTCCCTATACCATGCAGGGATAGGTGTTGATGGGTCGAATTGAAGTGGTCAGATTGAAGGGAGATTGAGGACCCCCTGCTTGACAAGTTTATCCAAGACAGAGGCATATGACTCTACAATTGAAGTGTATTGACATTGTATGGATCATCGTTGGAAGTGTTTATTGATGTAGTCTGATGTTGAAAATTGAGGTCGGTTGGTTATTATTGAAGATGATGGTCTAAAGATGACAGTGTTTGCCGACCCCTTAGACTGGGAGTGGGCAGAAGATGTTTTGGATGAAGAAGGGTCATTAGATTTTGCGTTGTCATTATGCAATTTGACCTTAATTTCATTGATGGCATAGAGTTCAAGCTTTCTTGCCATTGTGAAATCTTCATCGAAAGTGCGGAATGTCTGGATCCGTAAGGTAGAAGAGATGTGCCTAGCACATGCTCGAGAAAAGAGCTCAGGTTGAGGCAAGGAGAAGGAGAGTTGGTTGATCAGGGCTCTCCAACAGGCGACAAAATTGACTATTGATTCATCGTCAAATTGCCTGATGGAATAGAGGTCTGTGATTGAGACTTGTTTGGTGATGTTGATAGAAAAATGGTCGAGAAATAATTGGGCGAGTTGAGCAAATGAAAAGATAGAATGTCTGGTAAGAGAGCTATACCAGTCAAGGGCGGGGCCAGAAAGAGACATGGGGAATGTGCGTAGAAGTAACACATCGTCATGGGCTATGAGATAACAAGCGTGTTTGAACGCTCGAAGATGTTGTTGTGGGTCCTCCTTACTCTGAAAGCGAGTAAATTTAGGGAGTTCCCACTGGTTGGGATAAGGTCGGATGGGCACAGAAGGATGAATGGGTTCGTTGCAAATTTGCTCATATGACAGAGCATTGCTTGAACCAGAGATAGAGGTCTCGAGGCTAGACATTTTGTCCATCAGCATTTTGATTATGTCAACTGACGAATTGGCAGGTGGGGCACCCCCTAGGTTGTAGGGTACCTGGAAGGTGGTCGAAGAGGCGGATGACGTACTTGGTTGCGCTTGTGTAGGCACAACATATGGGTAGTACGTCATAGGGATAGATGTCATGGTCAAAGGGGCTTGTGTCATGAAGTTGGAGGACACAAGTTGACTAGATACCGCCAGAGGTGGTTGAGTGGCGGCACTGGTAAAAGGATAGGTTGTCACTCTCGCATGTATAGGATCAAGAGTGGGTGAGGTTGAGACAATCAAGTTTTGATATGGTGTAGAACTCGATTGAATTACGTGAGGTTAATGGGGTAATGATACTCGATGGAGGTAGGTTCAAAAATAGATGAGGAGGCCAAACTTTGCGTATTGGCCATGGTCGAGGGACTAGTCGAGACAATAGGCTGAGTCATGATGGGTTGAGTAGCGGATGACGTCGATGTCATTGCCGCTGCAAGTGAAAGGTCCCACATTTGGTTTCTTACGAGATAGTTTTGGAGGGCTTTGACATTGAGGTCCAAGAATCTTTCGAACTCTTGGCCCCCTTCAGGGACAATGGGGGCTTGATTCGGGGTCGGTCGAGTAGGAGTTCTTTCAGTCTCTGAGTGGAGCTCCATTATAGGACTGGTTATGGATGGGGAAGGTGGAAGCGGTTGATGTCTAGCATGGTCAAGAAAAGCCTTGGTTTGACCGCATGTCAAAACCATTCAAGGCAAAAGGTTCAGGTTTCAGAAACTATATTTTTTCAGTTTCAGAAACTCAGAATGTGGTTTTTGGTAGAAAAAGGGTCGGGTTTTAAGGCTACTGTTTTAAAAAAAAAGGGACTATGACAGTGATCGACGTCGGTTGAAAAATTGATGTCAGTGATATCAGATGGCCGACGTCGGTCAGATAACCGATGCCGGTGAGGAAAGGTTGCCGACGTCGGTGACTGTGTTTTCCAAAAACCCAAAAGATTTGAGAGTTTTTGGAAAAAGAGAAGAAGAACGTCCTCACTAGCTCAAACAAGCAGATAATAACAGAAAAATAGAGATGGAGACAGGCAGACCCTAAGCGTTAAATCCTAAGAATCAACTTTTAGAATCTTGTGGCTTATGCCTTAAAGTGATATTTGGGAAGGTTGGTTGTCAGAATGGGTCCTAGAAGAGGTAGTCTATGGATGGTTTCAGGTTTGTTTAGGCACTCAAGAGTCTAGGTTAGGTTCGGTACGTGGCCTGGTGCTAAGGAGCAAGCTCCCCTCACTTCACGAGCCCAGTGATAAGCTGGTCTCGCTTAGCCAAAATATACCTTCCCTAGAGATTATCCTCCACCAGAGAATGGAGTGGGCTTTCCCCTTGGTGGTGAAATCCAAGTGAGATTGCCAGGGAGTGGTAAGGTATTTGATGGGGGATGAAATCCCAGTTGAGCCTTGTCTCAATTAAGTTTGATGTTTGATTTGTGCAGGTGATTAGGTTGTGTAACATAAGTGTGATTAATTCATGATGCAGTCTAATTACTAGATGTGGACTAAGAAATGCAAGCAAGTAGAAATGAAATGCAGTGTGTTTTAAGCCCAAGTCGAAATGTTAGTTCGTATGAAGACAAGTTGAGAAAGGGGTGAAGAGTATGATTTTTGACTAGTCTAAGATGCAAGAAAAGAAAGAAGAGTTCTTTCTAATCCTGCTTATGATGTCTTTTGGAAGATAGAAGAAAGAGATGAAAAGGAGAATCCTAATGCACCCTATATGAACAAAAAGAAAAGAACCCAAGGAAGACCCTAGGGTCCCACCGGGCATGCCAGAATGTTTCTATACGATTTTGCTTTCACATTCAAAGAGAGAATAAGAAACTAGAAGAAATAATCTAAGGCTTGTATGTACCTGGATGTAGTCGTGTGCACCGTAATCCAGACGTCGTGAGAACTCCTATTTGGTTGTGGAGGATGACACCTGCAAAAGAAAGAGACTAAGACAAAGAAGGCGTTAGATGAGGAGATGGTGGGTTGCCAAGCAAAAGCTTGATCTCAAAATTACAAAGACTTCTTAGAGGGAAGTCAACCCACTGATTGATAAAAGTAATGTCTGATAAAAGGCAGAATGTTAAAATACTAAAATGATTAAAGACTGAAAAGGAAATGGAAGCAAATGCTTACCTGAATGTTGTTGTCGGCCTGGTCACAGTCACTGGCGTCGGTGGTCCTACCGGCGTCGGTTTTCAAGGTCTGTCGACGTCGGTTAGTCTGCCGACGTCTGTGGGGGCAGTGGTCTCTGCGGCCGGCGTCGGTCGGGGCAGTAGTCTTTGGACGAGGTCTGGTCAGGCCTGGATAGGTTTATGGTCTATGGACAGGTTTGAGAAGGGCTATGGGTCTGGTTGAATGGTCTGAGAAGGGCTATGGGTCTGGTTGAATGCTTTGAGAAGGGCTATGGGTCTGGTTGAATGGTCTGAGAGTCTATGAAGAGTTCTGGGATAATGGACAGAATGTCAAAAAGAGATAGAGGAGGCCAACAGGGAGATAAGGATCTGGGTCTGTTCTTGAAGTGTTGAATGGGAGTTAACAGCTAATACATTTCTAGATTATTGAAATGAAATAAAGAAACATTCTTAGCTCATACCTGCTGAAGAAGAAATGTTGCTGATGGGTTGTACTTGTTGTTGGTGCTGCTGGTGTGAAGGCCCTGTTGATGGTGGAAGCTGATGCAGAGTACCTGTGTGAGAGAGAGAGGTCTGAAGGTTGGCGGATTGAAGATTGATTGCCAGATTCAAGAGTTAGATGAAGAGCAGGGGCCAAGGGTGGATAACAGATGCAGAAAACCGTTATGAATGAAACCGATGCCGGCAATACCGCCGACGTTTATCGATAGTTGACTGACGTCGGTGGCTGGAACGCAGGAAAAAGGCTAAAAATAGCCTTTCATCCGTTTTCCCAACTGCCGAGTCAGCGAGTCCGAAGAAGAAACGGTCGAAGGTGATTAAAATGGACGAGAGGTTAAAGGGGAGAAGTTGGAATGGGGGTCTAAGCATTAATATTGGCCATGTGGGGAATGAAGGGAATCCAAAGAAGGGTATACAAGGGTGGTGAGGTGGCAAGGGAGAGATAATTATTAACTTAAAATAAGATAATTATTTCAAATTAATAAGACATAGGTTAGGAGTGGTTAAGAGGACCAAGGGGGAGAGAAGGGGAGGACGACGAAGGGAGTAGACACGATTTCGGTGTCTACAGTTACTTCTCTTGTAAAAATTTTAAACAAATTAGTGTGCACAATGAGAGAGAGAGTTAAAATGGAAACAACTTTTGATATCTCTTCATAATTCCTCTTGAAGTGTTATAGAGCAGGTATTTAGATGTTAATGTGACCATTTAAGTATTATGCATGCTAACCAAAAATAATCTAATGTTTACAAGGACATCGTATATGAAACATTGTGTGAAACTCAAGTTCTAAATGATATTGAGCATGTTTATTTTACAGATATCATGAAAGATCTCAAGAACAATGCCAATTTTATCACCTTTGATCCAATTGACTTACCATCTAAATATGTTATTGATTAAGAGTTACCTTTATTTATATAAGTGACAATACAAAATAAGGGCATCAAAAGGGTGCTTGTTGATAATGGATTGGGCCTAAAAATTTGTAGTATCACCTTTCTAACCACCATGGAAATACCAATCTACTTTAAATTTTGATTATACATATGAAATGGTTTGATAATTTACATATACCTCTAGTTGGTCAAATTCCATTGGATGTGACATTGGGACCAAAAACTATTTCAACTACTTTTTAGGTAACATATCGATCATTACATTATAATATACTTTTGGGTAGACCTTGGATACATTCAATGGAAGTCATCACATGTACACTTCATACGTGTGTAAAATTCATACATGAGGGGACTTTATTAACGATGCCTATTGATGATAAACCTTTCAAATTTTGTAAGATACAATTTGAAACCAAAGGCATTCCTATAGTGATAACGCCTAAACAATGCATTAATCTTTAACATATACAAACTTATGAAATAGATGAGTTAAGCACAATGACTCCTCCATATCAAGATGCAAATAAGGTACCAAATACTGAGGTGCACATAGATGCACATCAAGAGCAAGAACCATTACCAAAACATCCTAAATTCATGGATTATGAATTGCACTTGTTATCTATGATGATGATGATGATACTCGTATGCATGTATATAAAAGAAGTAGTGGTTTAGAATCAATAATAACACTTATGTCAAACACCACCATTCCCATGGATTATCTTATATCTATGATGAACACTACTGGGGATCTTTAAAAACAAGTTTATATACTTCAAATGCAAGTGGCTTTCCATAATGCAAATGCAACTATTACCTCATTCAATAATCAATCTATTTCACAATGTATACTTGAATATCCTTATCCACATGGTTTTGAATTACCATACTTACCTATCTTTTGGCGCAACAAATATCCATTTGAGTACATGTTAAATTATGTACATTATTTTGGTCAATTGGCAAATGATGAAAAATTATTATCAAAGGTATTTCATATGAGCATTTTTGATGAGGCTCATAATTGGTTCTATATCTTACCAAATGGTTCCTTAACCACTTTTTCTCCTTCCAAGTACCAAAGTTTTATCACTTACACAAAAGAGGGAGATAAATTACCAAATGAAAATTATGAGCAAAAATGTGGTGTTCCGAATCTTTATCTGAGTGCTTTGCAAAACTTACTTGATATGGGGCCCATACAAGGTCCTCATCCTATGCCCAACCCTGAAGTGCACAAACTTGCAAAGCATCCACGCCAATAAGATTTAACAATTAAATTATACATGGGTGGTGCTTATTTTTGGCATAACCATGTTGATCCTACATAAAAAAACCACTTACCATATAAAACATTTTCAGTATCTCGATTTTAAATTACAAGACTTGCAAAAAGGGGTCACTTGGAAAGATTCCTTAGGTAACATAACAATACCAATTGTTTGTGGTCCTAAACTAATTCAAACATGGGTTTGGGTTATGACTACCACATCTCTATATGTGTTTACACTCGAAACTCTTTGGCTATACCAAATAGAAGAAAAAATTGACCAAAATCAAGAAGGTATCTTCTTTTCTCATGAAGCCATATTAATACATATTCCAAATGACAACATTACATATTCTACTACACATGCAAAATGTGAGGAGAAACATGCTATGCACCTTTTCAACATATCCAATCATGATGTAAACAATGTAAAAGATCCAACTTAAGGTTGTACGGTTCACAGCGAGGGGAGATATCTATGACAATCCATTGGATGGCATTATAAGATTATCTTTCCTCATTATCAAAAATTACAAAAATACAGAAAAAATCAAAACATTAAAAAATCCAAAAAACATTTTTGGTACCTACATGTTTTATTGGCTCCTTGACATCTATGTGATAGTTCCATGATTGAGGGCTAACATATCATTTACTTCTATATACACATATATAAGCATACACATATACATGATACACTCCTATTTCGAATGTTGGCCTTTCCTTCTACTCATTTCATATGGACATTGGGGGCATTCGCTTCTTTGATCTTAATACACATAGGTTATATGATTCAATGATCATTCTATATTATCATGTTTGATCTTAGTTATGTACTTACACATTCCTTATCCATGCTTATATCTTACACATGGTACTCGATATGTTATGCACTTGACACTTTTTGATAACACATTTGTTCCATAAGCCACTATGACATATTTATGCTGGTTGCTTATGATTTTCCTTTATACATTTCCTTGAGTGTTTTGCCTTACTATTGTATTGATTGTTCCATCATTTGAATATGATTCATTGTATGTGGCCCCTATGACTATGTTTACCTTCTTGGATATTTGAATATGTCATTCCTTACTTTCTGAACACTTGACTAGGTCATATCCAATAAATTTTGTGGTATTTGAACATGCCCCTTGTTTGTGGTCTCCTTGGACCATTATTTTTTTATCTACTCTTGAGTGCTCTTGTATGTGTGCTTGTATGCTTGTTGAGCTTGTACTATTGCTATCAGACATTGTCATGATATGTATCATGAATCTTAGGTCGACATGTGATCACATTGGCTCTATGCACTTCAATGATAAATTTACCTAGACATGTTTCATTCGATATACTACATGGTTACATTCACAAATTTTAAAGTTGTCTTACCTTTTTTGAGGTGAGGTAACTTCCAAGTACTATTTTTCCCTCACCTTAAAGGGGGGGCATATTAGTGGAGGCATGATTGGGAAGCATTTTCTCTACACTTATACCAATTTAAGATTCAGTGGGGGCATGTCATATGGAAATGGCTTCCACACATTCGTAGTTTTCAAATTAAAGTGGGGGAATGCTTTGGAAGCATGTTTTCCACTTTCATTCAGTATTTGGTACTTATACCAATTTGTAGATTTAGTGGGATCATTTCATATGGATATGAGTTTCCACACATTCACAGTTTTTAGATTCAGTGGGGGCATGTCATATGGACATGGCTTCCAGACATTCATAGTTTTCATATTCAATGGGGGCATATCATATGGACATGGCTTCCAGACATTCACAGTTTTCATATTCAATGGAGGCATGTTTTAGAAGCATATTCTCCACATTCATTCAATATGGTACTTATATCAATTCACAAATTCAATGGGGGCATGATTTGGAAGCATGTTCTCCATATTCATTCAATATGGTACGTATATCAGTTAAATGATTCAATGGAGGCATGTTATATAGACATGGCTTCAACATATTCATAATTTTCAGATTCAATGGGAGCATGCTTTGGAAGCATGTTCTCCATGCCTACTCAGTATTTAACATCTTCAGTTTATAGTGGAGGCATTTTTTGGAAAACATGTCCTCCACATTGCTACTTATATTACTTTAAGATTTATTTGTATATAGTGAAGGCATGCTTTGTAAGCATGTCCTCCACACTTACATTGTAATCCAAATTGACCAAAGCACATAGTTATATGATTTATATTCACAGTTGTGGCATAATTCTATATATGGTACCATTGTTATACACAATTTCAGCATGAGACATATCTAAGGTGCAAATGTTATGCAACACGTGCCTAATATTGTAAAATTCAAATCAATTTTAGATTCCAAACCAGTGCATGTATTGATACCCCACAAAATTTTACAAACTTTATCGAACCAATCTATTGTAATAGTTGGTTCATATTTTGGTATGGTTGAGGTGATTAAAACCACTTAATATTGGTGAGTTTTTAGGTTGAACTTGATCATCCAACCTCACCAAGTTATAAGTATCATTGTGTTGCACAATTGAGCTAATCTTAATTATTAGGTGGCAACTCACTTTTGCTCCAAAGTTGGGGGCATGTGCCTTCAAGTCTCTCTCTCTCCCCCCCCCCCCTCTCTCCATCTCCTTAGATATATGCACTTTAAATATTTATCTATATTTATCCCAATCTTAGTTTTAGAGCCTTACAATGATAGATCTTTTGAAAAATAACTTCTCAATAGGCAAGGTGGTTACATAGACACACAGGTGTACTCCTAAACCTTGACCTTTTAATTTCAATCAATTTCAAGTACTTTTTACCCAAATTATATGCACTTATTTTACATTATAAAATGCTCTTGGTTGCAGGTTAGTCACCAAAAAAAACTCAAATTCAACTCAAGCAAAGACAAGGTATGCATACACACCTAGGTACTTATTCCTATCTTATTAAAATAGCAATTTCATCACTAGATTAAAAGGGGGCTAAATGTAGAAGGTATTTTGTGATTATGTATCACCTCAGTCTTGTACACTTGGCAAAACTTAGACCTTGACTATTCTTCTTAGTTATACACATGCCTTACTTTTACAAGCCTTGTATCTACTCTATTTTGTGCCCCTTGGCCTATATCTTAGTTCGATCAGCCTTACATTGTTGACACATACATCCTATCTTACCCATAGTGCTTAAAATGTAATTATATTACACCTCTATAAGTTATGTGCTTGTGTTTTCTCTCATGCTCCCTAAAAACTAATGTTTAGGACAAATAGTAGCATCGACATTACTATCTTGCCTCGATGCAAGTCTTAAGTGCCTTGAAATCATCCAATTTGTAAATGAAACATATTTCAATGGTCAACAAGTGATTTTATATGAGTTATCTCCTAATAGGTTAAGTATAAATACAATATCAACCCTCATTCATTCCTCACCTAAAAATCAAACCAAAAGAGAACTCGAGAAACACTCAAGTTATCAAAAGCTTTCTTATTCTGCTATATTCTGATATAAGTCAAAGGAACAACCGTACTATAAGTCTCAAGTACTAAAGGAGTAGTCATAAGGTATTATTTGCTAAGTTACAATCTAGATCATTGTTTTACTTGATTTACACATATTGCATGATTCACACACAAGCCAACACATGGGGGAGAACTACATGAGTATGAAGCCCTCTTCTAGAGTATTGGCTATGTAAACAACACCTTTTGATAGTGGGGTAATTATAGGTCATGCCAACATTGTGTACCCATTAACCTATTTCCCCCCTAGGTCACATTGAAGATGGAAATATATGGTTTTGCCATTTCATCAGGAGCAATAGTCCATGACCTATATTTGAATGCACTAAAGTGTGTAGAGATGGAATCCAAAGATAGATCAAGCATTAATAAAGAAAACTCAAGAAAATACATAAGAATATAATTATCTAAGCTAACTCTTTCAACGGGGTTTTGCAAATGACAATTAAGAACTATTGAAAGAAAACATATAAACAATACCTTCCCAAGAGCATCCCATCACCCAAATGTGGCTCAAAACATGATTTTACCCTTGATTTGGTGCTTAAGTCTTTAGCAATGATGTAAGGCAAAACTCCTCCATCATCTCAAGTGCACCAATGAAACTAGGCTCATGATATTTGAATCAATGTTGTACCTATCTTGAAGCTATCCTATTGCAAATTAAGCATAATAACACTACAAAAATGACCCGTGGAGAGAATTTTGCATAATGAGTTTACACAAATGAAGCTTAAAAATGGTGGTCTTGGCCCTCCTATTTATAGATTTTTGAATTTGATCTCAATTAGCCATGACCATCCATTTTAAGATCAAGATGTGTGGCCATGAATTAATTCAATTTTGTATAATTAATCCATAAATATCTTCATAAATATTTAGAAAGAAGGGGCATTAAAGATCCATGGAAGGCCTTAAACCTGATATTTTTTGCATTTATGACTTGTGGATACCACCCCAAAAATGATGTCATTTGATGGTGTAGATATTAAGAAATATTTATAATTAAAAGATATTCAATAACTTCCATGGATTTTGTCACTTGAGCTCTTGATTTGAATTAATTTACCTAAGTGAGATTAATCAAATTTTATGCAATTATTTGGTAATTAGTTGCACGCTATTCATCAAATTGATCAGAATGTCATATTACCAGGTCGTAATTTGACTAGAGTGAAATTATAAGAAGATATTAGGTGCGTATAGACGAATATCCTATTTAGGGCATTGTTGACATGAAATAACATATGTATGTGTCGTGTGCCTCTGAATTAGAAGAATTCAGTGATATAAGCTGTCAAATTATGTTTTTGCTATTTTGACTTGAAATGATTTGAGATAAGTTAATAATCACATAAAATACATTACCCCATTTAGGGATACATTAGACTAAACTAGCACCTATATACGATAAACTCGAACCATTTAGCATGTTTAAGTGATTTTGACTCAAATTATGCATTTTCATAAATTTCAAGTAATATTGATAATTTCAACACAATGGTGTTAAGAATTGAATGTCTGCCCATGTTTGAGAAGGTGTAGCGAGACATTTAAGTGAAGTAACATCTTTTCAAAGAAAAGAGTTGTCAAGAATAAATTTAAAATGACCCATGATACCTCCTCGAGAGGACATACTAGGATGAAAGAGAGCGATGGACTTTTGAAAAGAGAGAGAAAAAGTGAAATTAACCCATGGATGAGATTAAATTAGTGCAGTTTGAAAATAATTATTCATGTAAGTGTAGTAGTGTTAGAAATATATTCATTGATGTCAAAGGTCTAACATTATTGGTGATAAAGGCCCCATTGCATTTAATGGTGTTTTTAATATTCATATCTTGGCTAATGTGTGTTAATATTTATTTAATATTAATGAATATATTTTTAGTTGCATATAAGACAAAAGAGGGCCCATGGAGAAGTCAAGAGTCATGGGATAAAAGACGAAAGAGGAATGGGATGCATTTTCTCATGAAGAGTCATCTTGAAGAATTCTAAGAGTCACCATGTGAAGATAAAAGAGGTATGACACATTTTTCCATAAAAGGACACTTTGAGGAATATGAAAAGTCACGAAGATAAGACAAAAGAGGAAATGATGCTTTTGCTTATGAAGGGTCACCATCAAATGCAATAATACAAAGGGTCATGCAAGTTTGGTGTTATTTTCCATGAGGATTGAAGGGTCATAAATGGTGAATGCCAAAGGTCATTTGAAAAGCTATAAATAAAAGCTTGAGAAGCCATTTGTATTATGCAAGAGAGTGCATGGTTTGTATTTATTTTTGAAGAGAGAAAAATAGAAGATATTGTAGAGTTCTATCATTTGTTGAGTAAGCAATATTGAGAGATATTTGTGTTTTATACACAAGAGGGATTGGTGCTCTTGTGGGTTGGTGCTCACAAATACTTATTGTGTTGGTGCTCAACAAAGGGGTTGGTGTTATTGCAAGTTGGTGCTTACGCACTTTGTATTTTGAGTTGGTGATCATTCATATACTTGAGATTGTTCTTTGTAGTTTTTTCCACTTTAGGTTTCCATCTAAAAATCTGGTATCTTTCTCTCTTGTGTGGTACAAATTATTTTTTTAGTTTTATTGCATATCTTGAATGTGTGATTAAGTGGTTAAAGAAAAAAAATCAGATTAAGTAAAAAGATATATAATATACTGATTCAGCCCCCCTCTCAGTATATTTCATGTTTAACAATTGATATCAGAGCAGGTTCCTTTTGAAAAAGTTTTACAGCTTGAAGGTAGATCGAGAAAGCACGATGGCTAGATCATATGAAGGATTTTCTACAAATAAGACACATTTGTTTGATGGGATGAATTATGTTTTTAGAGCATAAGGATGAACACTTATTTGATGGCCTTTGGATTTGACATATGGCAAGCAGTGGTGGAGGAATATGAAGAGTCACAGACACTTGTAACTACTCTGATAGAAAAGAAGGCAAGTGAAAATAATGCTAAAGCTTTAAATGCTATTTTATGTGGTTTATGTGAATCAAAATTTATTAAAGTTATGCAATGTAAATTTTCTCATGAAACTTGGGTAAAACTTAAGAATATTTACAAAGGTGATGGAAAGGTTCAGCAAGCTAAGCTTCAGACTTTTAGAAGACAGTTTGAGAGTTTGAATATGGAAGAGGAAGAAAATATAGCAAGTTATCTTTTGTAGGTTGATCAAATAGTTAATTAGATTCAAGGTCTTAGAGAAAATTTAAAAGAATCAACTGTAGTTCGAAAAGTTTTGAGATCTCTACCATTGAGATATGATGCAAAAGTTATGGCAATTGAAGAAATGAAGAATTTAGCCAAGCTAAAGATGGATGAGCTTCATGGTATTTTTACGGCATATGAGATGTAGACTGAACAAGATAAACCCTCAAAGAGAGAAGTTACTTTCAAGACATCAAAAAAAGAGAAGGTTAAGATTCAAGAATCAGGTGATAGTTCTAGCGATGATGAAGATGACAATAGAGCTCTATTCATTTGCAAGCTGAAAAAGGACATAGGTAAATATCAAGGAAAATTACCTTTTAAATGTTTTAATTATAGAAAAATTGGACATTTTGTAGCTAAATGCCCAAACAAGGGTAATGATGACAATGAAGAAGGAAAGTCTACATACAAGAAGAATTTCAAAGGTAAATTAAGAAGGGATTTGAGAAGAAGAGTTTGTATTCTAAAGATCCTAGCTTAGCGGAAGATAGTGGAGTCAGTAATTTAGAAGAAGAAAAGATTCTATTCATGGCCATACATGAAGATGCCTCTGTAAGCAAAAGTACAGATGATCAAGAGAAAGAATAAGATAAATCCAAAGTGAATCTGGAAGGAGAACTCATTTGTGTCTTAGAAGAGTTTAAAGCTCTTGAAAAGAAGAATCGAAGATTAAAGCTCTAGGTCAAGAAAAATGAAAAGGTGTCAAAGGAAATAATTGAAGATCTACAAACACACTTTGAAAAATCTAAAAAGAATGAAGAAGATCTAATGACACAGTTGAAAATAGTAAGTAAAGAATGTGAAAGGTAAGTTATTGAAATTACTTCTTTAAAAGTAGTTCTTGAGAATATAAATAAAATAATCAATGATAGAGTAGCCAAATATTTAAATTTTGAGAATAACACTAATATGTTGAATAAAATATTAAAAAATCAAAGATTAATATCAGATAAGACATGTATTGGATTTGAAAAAAAAAAGAGGTCACTAATTTCACAGATAAGGAAAAAAGAAAGAGCTATGTTGAAGCTCTTACAAAAGAAGAAATGAAAAGGGAAGAAGTTAAGAATACAGAGGACATCTCAAACAAAGGAGGCTAGAAGGAACAAAGCTAGAAAAGGCAACTAGGTTAGAGATATACAAACAGGTCCTATTTTTATTGTAATGGATATGGTCATAAAAACATAGAATGTCAAAAAAAAGCTAACAATTTTTAAAATAAAAAGGAAATTCATACAAAGTCAAACAGAAGCCACAACTCTTTTGCTCCTCTATTAGGATTTAATGAAGAGGCCATAATATGTTATAAGTGTAACAAATTTAGACATATAGCTTGGTATTGTAGAAGCGTGTTTGAGTTAGTCAAGAAGGACCAGAGTTTTAAGGATCCATTCATCAAGAAGAAAGTTCAGACAGGTTCATAACAAAAAAAATAATCTAAAAAATCTATGTTGGTTCAGACAACTTTGCATACAAAAAATGAAGATAAGCCATGGTTCATTGATAGTGGATGTTCGAGGCACATGATAGGAGATAAGAGCAAGTTCATAACCTTAAAAAATATCAATGGTGGCATAGTGAAATTCAAAAACAATATTACTGTCAGAATTGCTGGAAAAGGTACACTAAGTTTAGATAATGGTAGAATTAAAATTGAAAATGTTTTGTATGTAAAAGGTATTAAGCATAATATTTTAAGTGTAAGTTAAATGTATGATTAAGGGCACACACTAAAGTTTTATGTAGAAAGTTGTGAAATTAGAAGAAAAAATTCAGATGTGTTGGTTGCAGATGCTCAAAGAACAAGCAATAATTTGTATATGCTATCAGACATTAAAGGTCAAAGATGTTGTTTGATTCAGATTGAAGAAATTTGGCTATGTCACAAGAGAATGAAGCACATAAATTTTGATAATCTTTTCAACATCAGCAAGAAGCAAGCAGCTAAAAATCTTCCAAAGATTACAATGCCATGTAATATGCATTATGAAATTTGTTAGCATGGGAAGCAAGTTAGAAGGCGGTTCAAAATAAAAGAATACTTGACCACTCAGATGCTAGAGCTTTTTCATACTAATCTGTGTGGACCTATAAGAACTCAAAGTAATCAAGGTGAAAAATATTTCATGTTGCTTATTGATGTTTTTTTACGTATGACTTGGATAATGTTTTTAAAGAAAAAATTAGAAGCTTTCAGACATTTCAAAGCATTCAAAGCATTAGATGGGAATGAAACGAGTTTGAAGATTAAGTGTCTAAGATCAAATCAAGGAGGAAAATTCATGTTAGATCAATTTATTAAGTTTTGTAAAGACCATGGAATAAAGAGAAATCATTCAGTAGCCAGAACTCCACAACAAAATGGAATAGTTGAACAAAAAAATAGAATAGTTCAAGAGATGGCAAGGACTATGCTAAATTAATCAAGATAGCAGATAAATATTGAAGAGAGGTAGTTTCTAAAATAATGCATATTCAGAATAAAGTATTATTGAGAGTCAATAGTGACAAGGCTACTTATGAGCTATGGAAAGATAACCAGCAACAGTTGATTATTTCAGAGTTTTTAGTAGTAGATGCTTCATAAAAATAATCAATAAAAAACTTGATAAGTTTGAATCCAGAGTAGATGAAGATATATTTCTTAGTTATTCTTGCAAAAGTAAAGCTTATAAATATTATAACAAAATAACTAAAAAAATTGTTGAAAGTGCAAGTGTCAAGATAGAAAAATATGGAACAAAAATAATCAATGATTTAGTAGATATTCTTGAAATCATTGAAGAGGAAGATTTTAAAGAATCAGATGAAGATGAGAAAAAGTCAAAAAAGGACACCAAAACTCCAACCAAATATGTTTAGATAAATCATAATGAAAGTGACATTATCAGGGACATAAATAAAGGAATTCATACCAGAAGAATGATTGTAAGTAAATCTGAGCAAGTTAATTTATCTTTATTATCCAAAATTCAGTCTAGAACTTTTTCAGAAGCTAGACATGATAAACATTGGGTTAAGGCTATGGATGAAGAATTAAATCAGATAGAAAAGAATGATACATGGGAATTAGTTCCTAGACCAAAAGATCACAATGTGATAAGAACAAAATGGGTTTATAGAAATAAGTTGAATGAAAATGGAGAAGTGACTAGAAATAAAGCAAGATTAGTATGTAAAGGATATGCTCATATTGAGGGAATAAATTTTGCACCAGTGGCAAGGTTAGAGGCTATTAGAATGTTTCTTGCATATGCAATATTTAAAAATTTCAAAGTGTTTCATACAGATGTCAAATCTACCTTCCTGAATGAGAATCTAGAAGAAGAGGTCTACATTGAGCAACCAGAGAGATTTATTCTCTTAAATATTAGTAGCCATGTACGCAGATTGAAGAAAGCATTGTATGGATTGAAACAAGCTCCCAGAGCTTGGTATGCAAGACTTAATAAGTACCTATAGGATCAAGGTTTCAAGAGAGGATTTATTGATAGTAATTTCTACATCAAAATAGAAAGTGAGCATCAATTAATTGTTATGGTATATGTTGATGACATCATTTTTGGAGAAAATATTTAAAAGATGACAATTTTTTTTCTGATAATATGCAAAAAGAATTTGAGACGTCTATGCTTGGAGAATTATCATTTTTATTAAGATTAAAAATATTTTAGTCAGATAAAATAATTTTCATATCTCAAAGTAAATATGCTAAGGAAATATTGAATAAATTTGGTTTTGAGGATTGTGCACTAGTTGGCACACCAATGTGTACAAGAAATAAGGTGAGCAAGGATGAAGATTCACCTGTTACAGATCAATCTTTGTATAGATCTATGATTGATAGTCTTTTATATTTGACATCATTGAAGCCAGACATCATGTATGCAGTAGGTATGGTTACAAGATATCAGTCATCTCCAAAAAATAGTCATGTTTAGTTGGTAAAGAGAATATTCATATATATCAAAGGGACATTAGATTATAGATTATGATATCTCACAGGCAGAGATTTCACTTTGGTTGCTTATACAGATTTAGATTGGGTAGGGTGCTTGGATGACAGAAAGAGTACAAGTGGAGGAGATATCTTCTTTGGTGATAGCTTAGTATCATGGCTAAGCAAAAAAGTAGAACTCAATATCACTTTCTACAACTGAAGTAGAATATATTGTAGTGGTTTTGTGTTTTACTCAAGTACTTTGGATGAAGTAAACTTTGGTAGATATCAAGGTAAAATATGATGAACCTATTTCTATTTTTTTGATAACACAAGTGCTATTAATATTTTAAAGAATCTAGTGATGCATTCAAGAACAAAACATATTCCTATTATATATCACTTATTGAGAGAGTAGGTTGTAGATCAACAAGTTTAGATGGAGTATATCAGTACTATAGAGTAGATTATAGATATTTTCATAAAGGCACTACCAAAACACACATTTGAGTATCTATGAGAGAAGTTGGGAGTAATT
Organism: Torreya grandis; assembly: GCA_037957365.1. NCBI lineage: Eukaryota > Viridiplantae > Streptophyta > Pinopsida > Cupressales > Taxaceae > Torreya > Torreya grandis. The sequence goes on along the minus strand of JARHVA010000133.1, from coordinate 2,036,076 downwards.
TATTTTACTTCCTGCCATTGAGGTTCAGCATCAGGTGAGGGGGATCTAAGTGTTAGCTCTAAGTAGGCCCTTTTCCATTGATATCAAATAGAGAGAATATTAGGTATAGGTACAGGTGAAGAAACAGGTACATGTTACTATAGTAAAGGGGAGTTACTGTATGTTTTTAGATGGCAGTATGTGCAGGTTTTAAGATGTGGTAGTTTTAGTTTGAGGTTGCCATCAATGACAAAAAGGGAGATTGTTGGAAATATTGCCATTGATGTCAAAGGTCTAGCATTATTGGTGATAAAGGCCCCATTATATTTAATGGTGTTGTTAATATTCATATCTTGGCTAATGTGTGTTAATATTTATTTAATATTAATGAATATATTTTTGGTTGCATATAAGTCAAAAGAGGGCCCATGAAGAAGTCAAAGAGTCATGGGGTAAAAGACAAAAGAGGAATGGGACGCATTTTCTCATGAAGAGTCATCTTGAGGAATTTCAAGAGTCACCATGTGAAGACAAAGGAGGTATGGCACATTTTTCCATGAAGGGACACTTTGAGGAATACAAAATGTCACCAAGATAAAAACAAAAGAGGAAATGATGCTTTTGCTCATGAAGGGTCACCATATGACTTTTCAAATGCAAAGATATGAAGGGTCATGTAAGTTTAGCACCATTTTCCATGATAATTAAAGGGTCATAAAGGGTGAATGCCAATGGTCATTTAGAAAGCTATAAATAAAGGCTTGAGAAGCCATTTGTAATATGTAAGAGAGTGCATGGTTTGTATTTGTTTTCCAAGAGAGAAAAGTAGGAAATATTGTAGAGTTATATCATTTGTTGAGTAAGCAACATTGAGAGATAGTTGTGTTTTATACACAAGAGGAGTTGGTGCTCACAGATATTTGCAAGGGGTTGGTGCTCTTGTCGGTTGGTGCTCACAAATAGTTGTTGTGTTGGTGCTCGATAAAGGGTTTGGTGCTCTTGCAAATTGGTGCTTGTGAAATTTGTATTTTCAGTTGGTGCTCATTCATATACTTGAGATTGTTCTCCATGTTTTTCCCCACTTTAAGTTTCCACATAAAAATCTGGTCTCTCTCTCTCTCTCTTGTGTGGTGCAAATTATTTTTTCAGTTTTATTGCATATCTTGAATGTGTGATTAAGTGGTTAAAGAAAAGAAATTAGATTAAGTAAAAAGATATATAATATACTGATTCACCCCCCTCTCAGTATATTTTATGCTTAACTAGTAGAGGCGTTACTTTCTACAAGAGCATAACAAGAATAAAGGACACAAAATTGCCTCCAAGTGATAGGGAAACAACATAGAAGAAAATGGGTGAAAGAGAAGAAAAATAAGGGGGTGGTTGAGCTGACTCCAGATGTAGAAGACAAGTGGACGTTGCCTACATAGTTCCATGGACACGAGGTCCAACATGAACTTCATGCCAAATGTAGTTCTCCTAGGAAATGGGATAGAATAAAAGGTGAGGATAAGAAAATATGATTAATGTTGTAAAGGAAATAATGAAAATGTGTTCATAAAATGATGAGAGCATTCAAATGAGTGTTTATAAAATGACAAGAGCATGGAGATTAGAATAAACAAAAGTGTAAGACAATGTTTTTACTCTTTTGTCAGCTATTTTCTAATGTTTTTGGGTTTTTTGGGATAAGCAACATAAATAAAATATTTACAAAAGGTAAATGAACCACCTAGCTAAGGAGATACATGTCCATAGGTAAGAGTTCAAACAATAGCTAAACTGGCTATAACAGCGATCATAGATATAAATAATGGTGTAGGGAATGAACTAATGAAGAAGATGCAAGTCCAAGAGTAGAAGCTCCAATAACAACTAAAGTCGATTGCAATGGCTCATGCTCACAATCGGTGAGATTGATATCTTGCTAAGGCAACAATGCCTATCAAACAACAACAAAATAATAATAGAATAATATGCAGTGCTAGATAAATCTGAAGTGCTAGTCAGTAGGCAAAAACCCTGAGTTGATGTATTCGTGTTCACTTACCTAAAAAATAAACTATAAAATATTATCCAAGCTGAACTGCTTTATAGAATTGGTGTTGAAAGTGTTCATAATGCCTATGAGTCATAATCAAGATCATAATTGGTAAAGGGATAAACTATGTCCAGGTTACAACAACACAAGATATAAAAAGAATGTGGTTTTAAACAAAATGGTCTTGAATGAATAGGATCCAAAAGAGGATGGTCCATGGTGGTATAAAATGAGTCAAGCTGGAATATAAATGATCAAGAGTACCAATGATCCAAATCTTCAACTCTCTAGAGTTATAAAAGAATGTGGTTCTCTACGAGAACAGTCCAAGGTAGGTCAAAATGAATATGGTCCAAGATAGGACAATCTAGGATATAAAAGTGGGATAAAATATCTTTAGCAAAAGTTGCCCCCAAGCAAGGGGCCTTATTAATAATGGTTCAAAAAGCTGTCAAGTGTCGAATCACTTGAGATTTATGATGTTCATGGGATTTAGAAGTTCTTCTCCACTTGGAGTAGCCAGTCATTATGCCCTTGATCCATAATTTGCTATGATAGTATAGGGTCCAAGCCAATTGCATTGAAACTTACCCTTTTTCTTGCATTCAACATTTGTGTTCTTTTAGTTCTCTTTCAAGACCAAATCACCAATCTAAAACTCCTGGAGGATAATGCACTCATTTTAACTTCTTCATAATTTATTCTAATAGGCTTGCAAGTTTTCTAGGGTAGCCAAATGCTTGCCATCAAGAAGTTTTAGTTTTTGCAACATGGAGACTCTATAAGCTTCGTCATCTTCAATATTTTCCAAAGATACTCATAATGAAGGTAGCTTGATCTCAATCAGGATAATAGCTTCTATGTCATAAAGAAGGGATTATGGAGTGGATTTTGTGGGGATTTGATGACTGGTATGATAAGCCGAAAGGGAAAAAATATTTACAAGTGCTAATTACGACCAACATCATTGACAATCTTCTTAAATATGGCCACAATGATCTTATTTGATGCCTCAAATTGTTTGTTGCCTTGCAGGTTATGTGGTGTGGTTTTTTTGTGCTTGATTTTGAATGTTGCACAAAGTTTTTTAACATCTCTATTTACAAATGATCTTCTATTTTCAGATATGATGCATACTGGGATGCCATATTGATAGATGACATGATAATTTATAAACTTGGCAATCTGCTTACCGATGACATAAGTGAGAGGAATGGCCTCAATCCACTTGGTAAAATACTCAGTAGTAGTGAGAATATGTTTATGGCCATCTCAAGATGGGTTTATTTTCCCAATGAGATTGAGGCCCTAAGTAGAAAACAACCATGGTGTAGTGATCATCTGTAGTGATAAGGAAAGTGCGTGTATCAAATTTCCATGTTGTTGACAAGGGACACACTTCCTTACATAATTACAAGCATCTATCTCTATTTTTGGCCAATAGTAACCTATTTCGAGGAGCTTTTTAGCTAAGACTACATCATTGTTGTGGGCCCCACACATTCCTTCATAAACATCCTTAAACGCTAGCTTGGATTCTCCCAAAGATAAAAAATAAAGTAGCGTTTCATCATAGCCTTTGCGATAAATCATATTTCCAAGGAGGATATAATGAGCTATGTAGTGAAGGAAAAGTTTATGATGATTATTGGAAAGGTTAGGTGGGAAAACATGATCATGGAAATAATTATAAATGTCTTGAAACCAAGGCAACTCAGGTGGGGGATTGGGACCAACAATGGCGCATACCCTTTCTAAATCTAACAAGACATGAGCAAGGTATAGAATATTTTCAATGAGAAACTAAAACTCTTTCACATTGCTTTCGATCTGTATCATGGACCCAATTATTGCCATTACATCAGTAGATTTGTTATTGGCTCATGGTACTTGTTCAAACTATAGAGATTTAAAATGAGCTTTGAGATTATCCATAATATGCTTATAGGGTACAAGCTTATCATATCTAGTCTGATAATGATATGTGGTTTGATTGATAATCAATTAAGAATCCCCATAGACCATTATGTGACAGATATCCCACTGCACTGTAAGATGAAGTCCTGTAATAAGTGCCTTATACTCGGCCATATTATTGGTACAATGAAAATTGATATGAAATGATTTGGGAATCAGATCCCCTTGTAGTGTAATCAATAATATGATAACTCTAAATCCTTGAGAAGTGAAGGAACTATCAACTTACAACTTTCATTATTCAAGTTCATGCTGCACTTCTTCTATTATCATAATAAAATCATCTGGAAAGTCAAATCTGAGTGGTTGAGTGTCTATAATAGGAGCTTTTACAAGTTGATCAACAATAACTTGCTCCTTGATAGATTTTTGGTTTTGATACTCAACATCAAACTCGCTTAAGAGCATGACCCATTTAACCATGTGTCCTATGAGAGCTTCTTTGGATAATAAATATTTGAGAGGATCCAACTTAGCAATAACAATGGTTTTGTTGTTCAACATATAATGTCACAACTTTTAGGATGCAAACACCACAGCTAAACATGCCTTCTCAATAGATGTATAATTATGTTCATAAGCCACATGTGTGTAACTTAAATAATAAATGGCATGCTCCTTGCCTTGATCATCATGTTGGGCCAAAAGTGCCCCTAGTGCATGATCAATCATTGATATATAAAGAAGCAATGGTTGCCCAGGTGTTAGAAGTCTCAAAACTAGCGAGTTAGCTAAATATGTTATGAGATTTGAGAATGATAATTGACACTCATGATCCTATTGAAATGTGACCCCTTTCTTTAAGTGATGTGTAAATGGGTGGCACTTATATGCCAATTGAGAAATGAACCTACAAATAGACTGAATCTTTTCTAATAGACTTCGAAGTTGTTTTAGATTTGAAGGTGGAGGCATTTCAACAATGGAATTAACCTTATCAAGGTCGACTTTAATCCCTCTTTATGATAAAATAAACCCTATGAATTTTCTTGAAGTGATGCCAAAGACACACTTCTTAGGATTCAGATGAACCTTGTACTCATGAAGTCTCTCGAAGATTTTCCATAGAACATCAGGATGTCTAAAACGTGTTCTTGATTTAGCTAAAATGTCATCAACACAGTCTTTAACAATATAATGCATCATGTCATAAAAGATGATAGTCATAACACGCTAATAAGTGTCCCTAACAGTCTCCAAGCTAAATGGTATGACTTGATAACATAATGTTCCCCATGGCATGGTGAACGTAGTCTTGTGTTGGTCTTCTTGAGCTATCTTGATTTGATTATATCCATAAAATCTGTCCATGAGGGACATCATCTCATACATAGTAGTATAATTTATAATCATGTCAATGTTGGGCAAAGGAAAATCATCTTTGGGGCATGCTTTGTTGATATCTCTTAAATCATTATAAAGACGTATACCCCATGGCTTTTTGTTGACTGGAACTATGTTTAATATCCATTTAGAATAGTCCAATGGTTTCATAAAGCCTGCTCCTAATAACTTTTCTAGTTCTACTTTTACTAAAAGAGCGATGCATGGATACATATTTATCAATTTTTGTTTGATTGCTTTGGCATCCAAATGAATAAAAATTCAATGCACAACCAAGTCAGGGTCTATGCTTGGCATGCAGGAATATGCCCATGCAAAAATATCAATAAAGTCCATCAAAATCAATATAATGTGATCTCACTCCTCACAGTGAGAGAGCCTCTAAGGTAAACAATTTTGGGATCATCAGATATTCCCTAGTTCACTTCAATAGTGATTTCCACAAGGAGTGTGGAACCATCTTCTAAAATAGTAGGCAATATGTGATTATGATCTTCCTTTTCTGCTATAGTTTCTTGTGGTTCCTCTCAAAGCTCTAGATAATGTGATAAATCTAAATCTTCCAACTCAGGTAATGGATAGCTAGCTAAAATCTCAAAAAAGTCAAGATCAAGACACTCAAAGACTTATTGTTATTCTGACATGCTACTAGTATTGGCTATGGAGCTAGGACTTGATGGACCTTCTGCATCCTTTAGAGATGAGTAAACTTTCCCATCCAAGAGCACCTGAAACTATTTTTCACTCAAGGGCTTGTCTTTTTCTTTACTTTTTCCGTGACCAATGAGTGTCTCAAAGAGGTTTTCACTCAAAGATCTCATTGTTTTATCTTTTGTATGACCAAGAAAGTTTGCATGTTCTTCAAAGTAGGTGGAAGGATCCAAAGAAAAATCAAATATTTGCTTATGATCACCAATGGGCAATCCATCTCTTAGGCCCATATACTCTATGATTGATCTTCATTCTAAAATTCATCAAGGTGTATGATCGAATTTTTCTAGTCCCAACAATGAGTTTAGGATGGCAAAGACATAGGGAATAATGGGGTGTTATGGTCATATTAATGTTTGAATTAAATAAGTCTATGTCAACAAGCTCATCAAAAAGGCTATAATGGGACACTAAGTCACTACCAGGAGTCTTGTCGCTAGTCAATTCAAAAGAATCACTATCGAAAGTCATGAGGTGACTCCTAGGTGATATAAATCTGAGACCTTTATTCAAGTTAGGTTTACTAGCTGATAAAGGTTCCTAGATTTCTTACACTTGTGGGCCAAGGCCTTTCCTATATAATCAAAATTATCATAATCTGATTAAGGATAGGATATTTTAGATTTTGAAAACAATCAACAATGCCATCAAAATATAACCAATCTCCTTTAATGAAAGCATCATTATCCTATTTTGGTGAGGTAGTAGGTACAAATACCATATATGGCTTCTTTGTTTCATTCTTTTATTATCAAATCATGTTGGGTCTATTAGGGCTTTTGGAACGTTTGGGTTTACCAAATGTGTTAAGAGACTTCAATAACTTAGCAACATGAAAGGTTTCCTTAATATGGCACGTGGAAATGCCCACATCTTCTATAATGACATGTTTTGCAAGAGTTGCAGGAAATAGATCAACCAAAGTGGAAGCAAGGTCACTAGGGTTGATATAATTAGATTTTGGTGGATGCAAAATTATTTCCTTGTTTTTCTTTACAATAAATTCAAAACCAAGACAATAATTATAATTATGATATTCAACCTCTAGATGTTTGCAATATTGATAAGGATGTAGATTAGCAAGAATGGTAACCTTGATCCCATTGTGGGGAAACTTAAGGCATTGATGCAAGGTGGATGGAATAACCTGTACTTCATAAATCCAATGATGACCAAGAAGTATGTTATAAGGCAATTCAATATGCATAATATGTAATAAAGTTTGATGGGACATAAACCCAACAATTATTGGCAAATAAATAGTACCAAAAGATTCCCTCTCAACATTATCATATACCTTTATGGTGATCATCTCTAGCTGAGTGTCTGTCGTAGTGTAACCTAATCTTTATACCAGTTTGAGGGATACTAATTTAGCTTTGAACCATTGTCTATAAGAACCCACTTGATTTTATGCTTTTCAATGATGACCTCAATATACAAGGGGTTGTTATGGCTAATACTTAGAGTGGACTTGTCTTTTTTATCAAAGGTAACATGTCAGAATGAAGACAAATGTCCTACAAGTGTTTAGAACTATTCAAGATTAATATCTTGAGGAATAGTTGATTGTTGTAAAAGGTCATTCAAAATAGTTCTATGGACTTTAGATGCACACAAAAGATCCAAAATAAAGACTTGCATAGGGGTTTTACTCAGTTGGTCTGATAGACTATTAGGTTTTTCAAGAGTAGGATGAGACGGTTTAGCCTTGGTTGGCACAAGGTTCAACTTTGGATTTGAAAGCATAATTTTCACATTGAGTTTAGTGATAGAAGGGGCAAAGGGCCCTGAGGGTAACTTGCAAGCGTCTAGTTGTGATTATGCAATCTAAAGGTGGCAAGGAGCCATTATAGTTAGAAGATGGAGGCAAAGGGCCTTAGAGGGTGACTCACATGCATCTAGTTGCATTGGCATAATTTTGAGTTGACGACGAGTTATTATCATTAGATGAAGGATGGGGTCTAGAAATGGTAACCCATAGAAACTGAGGTGCAATAGAATTCCCTGAACTCAATGTGACATTACTTGAGGGAGAGGGTGTTGACCCTATAACAATGGGTCTAGTACTTCAAGAAGCATAAGATAGTTCACGGGTTTTGACATTGACAGTGGTAATATGGTTTACATAAATGCACCCCACGGTATTCTTATAGTCATAAGGCATTTTTTTTAACCTAGGTTGTTAGCATGGGTATTATGATCTTGATTATGATCATACTGATTATGATTTTGACCTTGATTCTGATTTTGCCATTGATTCTATCCTTATTTTTTATTGTTTCTTAGAAGTTGTTGATCATGTTGAGGAAATGGATCTTTGTAGATGCCCATATCCTAATTAGTGTCATATGGAGCCATTTTGATCTCAAATTTACCGCTGTTGATCAAATCTTTAGTGAGATGCCACAATTGAACACAATGATAAGCATCGTGACCAACAACATAATAGAATTTACAAAATTCATTTGCCCGATACTTATCAGGTTTGGGTTGATCTTTAGGAAATGGCCTTGGTATAGGCCATACAATCAAATTAGTTACTACTAGCTTTTGGAACATTACCTAAATAGGCTCTCCTAGTTTGTTGAGGACTCTGAAGTTGTTATTGAATAACCTTAAAGGAGGGACTATTTGCAAAGTAGTTGGTGGATTAGGTGGAGATAATTACACATTTGGAGCCGATAGAGCCTGCACCATTTGTACATATTTTATTTCAGCGATTCCATTACCTATCATGTTCTTGTTCTTACTGAACCCCTTGGGGTTCTCTATTGTAATAGTTTGACTCGGAGATTGGGTTTGTGTTGACGTTTGACCCTGTGAATAAATCTTGACAAGGCCTTTTTCAATAAGTGCCTTCTCAATCTGCACACTATTGTCTATAATAAATTCAAATGTGTTTATGTAACAAATTCATAGATTGTGCACCACTTTAGGGTGTAGGTTCTATACAAAAATTGTTGGACAACTATTTGTCTAGTAAATTATGTTGAAAGCATCTAGCTAATGCTCTCCATCACTATATATATGCTACGAAACTTTCTCCATCTTGTTGTTTAGCTTTGCACAAGTTAACAATAATCAATTCATGTTCAATATTGTAAGAGAAGTGGTTCACAAACTTTTTAGATAGATTGTTCCAATCTACAACCAATCCCTTGGGTAACTTAAGAATCTAGTCTAAAGCTTATCCCACTAAACTTTGTGGAAACAAGTGAGCTAAATAAATGCTACTGTAAGCTACCTCTTGGCATAATATAGAAAATGCCTGAATGTGTTCATGAGGGTCACCCTTTCCTTTATATTTGTCAAATTTGGGTGCCTCAAAATGAGTCAGAAAGGGGACTTGGAGAATACTCAAATTGAATGGATATGGACATGTGTCATCAAATTTGTATTTCTTGATTTTGTTTCCTATCTCTAATCGTGACACAATTTATTTCATCGAATTCCACTCTTGCATGTTTGGTGCATTGATATGTGGAATATAATTATGTTGGGGTGGTATGTGCCCCTATTGCATTAATTTATTAGGGATATACACTCTATGATCTGTAACTTTGTTTTGGTTTGCTCCTTGATTCGAGTAAATGAGTTATTGATTTCTGGGTTGGTAAACATTCCCTGAAGTTAATCATCTTGAATTATAAGTTATTTGTTGATTTTGGGGAGTCTATGGTATATTCACCAAAGTGCATATTGGTTGAGAAGAACTTGCCAAAATGTTTTGAAGGATCTCCTCAATATGCACTGAATATTTTGGTCCCTAATTTTGTGAAGAAAGAAGAGGTTCTTAATGATTGAAAAATGTATGCTCTATGTCTAGTGATGCATGTTGTGGAACCTTGTGAGACTTAGGTTGTTCAATTGAGATGTCTTGATCCATCATAGGTGTGTTCTCAACTAAAGTGTGTTGTGTTGGCTCTACCACATTCCCTTGCTCCTTAGAAGCATCGTTATGTATAGAAGTGGAAACTAAAGAGTCAGTCAAGTCTGTGATAAGTTAGTCTGCATATCATTGACTTATCTTCTTGATCTTGGTGACAATATCTTTATCATTAGGTGTTGACTCTACGAGAACTTCTTTTCCTTTACCAGAAGATGCAATTTTTGCTTTTGCAATGTGAGTGAGGGATTATTCTTGCTGTTGTTCTTCTATCTTGACTAAGGTATGTAATTGTTCTATATGAAAGTCTGATGGTAATCTAATTCCTAATTCAATTGACCTTAGGAGTGCTTCATCTTTGTCCTCTAGGGCTTAATGTTCAAAATAGTCTTCCTCAGATCCTACAGTCATGGGAATATCCTCAAAGACCACAAAATTGTCTTGTCCATAATAAAAGTGTTCCTCCTCATAGCTAGGGCTGTAAAAGACCCCATTACGAGTATACCTTTGTGTCATGTCTAGACGTTTGTTCTCTACATTTCATAATATTTGAAAATGTTTTGAAAATGCTAATAAGGTATGTCTTGATTTTCTCTAAACAAATGACAAGGCAAAAAGAGACTATAATAAAGAGAATGTGGCATAGTACCACATAATTAGAAGAAATTGTTTACAAATTTACTCAACATTGGTGGGTTTAAATCGTTAAAGTGAAAGAGGGTACGATAACTTTGAAACCTAAAGTGTAAACTAGTATACCAAATGTAGGTTTAAAGATACATCAATATCATAAAATTTATGGTCTACTTCGATGAGTTGCTACTAGAAAATTAGAAGAGTCTCTTTCTGATGAGGAAAGTAACAATGTGAATTAAGAAACTCAAAATGTGAAAACACATAAGAATTCATAAGTATACCAAATGAGAAACACAACACTGCCACATGGTAATAAGAAGTTTTAAATGTGTTTTAGAACTTAGAGTGTGAGTGATACACTAGATAACTTAAGTTAATAATGATTAAATGGTGGTGAGTTTATAAAATGACCTTTAACCCAAATGGAAAATCATACCCAAGTTAACTCAAACCAACTGTGAATGTTAAACCAATTAACACATTGGCCTAGAACTTAGAAAGGTGACATTTCGAATTTGAATTAAAAATGAAGGACTTTTTTTTGAAAAATGGTTTAGACTCAAATGAGAAACATAACAACGTTGTTTAGATAAGACAAACACAGTGTTTCAAATGAGGATTTTAAACAAGGCAAAAGATGATTTTGATTTGGTTAGCATAACACCTCCCTTGTTCAAATAAAATGGTGGGAAACAAATGTGTTTGGTTGATGTGTTTTGGTTTACAAAAATGTTGTTAGACTCAAATCAAGACCAAACAAGAAAAGGAAAAGACAAATACAATTAAGTATAATGTCCAAAGCCCTAAACTGACAAGGTTGCTTCATATCACTAAATTCTATCTATATATGTGCTCATGGGAGGATTTTAAGTGTTAAACAAAAAGTAAAAGCACATGAAGTAGTAGGATTTTTACACCTTCCCTTTCTCCCAAGATATTGTATGGTAACATGGAACTTTGGGCTACTTTCCCTGCATCAATAATATATATGTGGTAAGTGGCGTTGTTCTAAAACTAAATTTTCAATCATCTAGATGGTCACAAGTGTGATTAACACTAGAGATGTCTCACATCAATTGAGTTTATACCAATTAACTTATTATGCAAGGGTCTACTCTTTTATATACCGATTTCATCTATGTACTTCTTAGTATAATCCCCTAGTTAACCAAACCTGACTCGAGTTTTCATTATGATTAGAGAGGTTTTCCACTCAACCCCCTGGCAATCACAGTATACGTGCCCTGATTTATATACCCCATCATGAAATGGGGTTGGAATAATGCTAGGAGATGAAACCTCAGTCAAATCTTCCCTAAAGAAATCATGAGGAGACTATGAACTCTCGCTCACAATCCAAGTTGCATAAAATAAATGACCAAGTGAAAAGAATATAAAGGTTATGTATAAATCACCTAAACCATATGAATTTTTGGGAGAGCCTTAACAACATTCTTTTCATGCCTTGGACTAGGTACAATTGCAAGGAAGAAGTACTTTTGGTCACCCAAGTTCCCTAAATGGGACGGGGGAGAGCATACACACATTCTTCTTTTGCGAAAAATAAACAAGTATAAAATGATCTAGCATAAAACAAAACACTTCAAAGATTTTGCAATTTAAAGTGAATGTTTATTTTATGTACCAAATTGAGATGTTTGTGAACTTTTTGGCCCCTTGGCCTTAATTGTAAACTTTGAAAACTTTCACAAAACAATTAAAAAATCATCTAAATTCATTTTAAGTACCAAATAGAAGTTTTAAAGAGTGAAACATGTTCAAATTTGGCACTTTTTCAATGCACGACTTGCAATTTTTAAAGGATTTCCTTTTGCTTTGAAGCATATTTATTAATGAAACAAACAAGATTTGAAAACTTGCTCTTGGATTCTCTATTTTTATTACACAGAGACTGACATTAGTCAATAGTGACTGATGCCAATTACAACAAGAATGATGACAATCATAAAAGAACCGATGTTAATTGATAAAAATGATGTCAGTTGCCTATGAACCCTTAGGCAAAAAACATTTTATCAATTTTTTTTAAACCCAAGTTAGTATAAAATCTCCATAAAAACTTCAGGATCATGTAATAAAATGTTCAGATAGAGACTTAAATTTCAAAATATCAACTTACAATATTCAATAAAGCTAAAAAAACCCAATTTTTCTATGGTGTTCTTCCCTACATAAGAACCAATTCCAGTTAGATAGGACTGATACCAGTTACAAAGAACCGATATCGATCATTGTGTAAACTATGTGTCAATAAAAGCACAAAAACATGAGAAAAATAATGTTAAAACTTGATTTTCATGGATTTTTAAGGACTTTTTAGAGAACCTAATAATGCCAAAGTTGTTCTCCTTGATTGTATGGGATGTGTGGTCCCATCGGGTGTGCCAAGATGGAATCTAAAGATAATTAGATCAAGAATTAGTCAAGAAAACTCAAAAAAATGCATAAGAACATAACTAGCTAAGCCAACTCTTTCGACGGGGTTTTGCAAATGACAATTAAGAACTATTAAAAGAAAGCATATACACAATAACTTTCCAAGAGCATCCCATCACCCAAATGCAACTCAAAACGTGATTTTCCCCTTGATTTGGTGCTCAAGTCTTTAGCAATGATGCAAGATAAATTTCCTCCATCATCTCAAGTGCACTAATGAAACTAGGCTCATGATATTTGAATTAATGTTGTGCCTATCTTGAAGCTATCCTATTACAAATTAAACATAACAACACTACACACGAATGACTTGTAGAAAGAATTATGCATAATAAGTTTACATAGATGAAGCTTAAAAATGGTCATCTTGGCCCTACTATTTATATATTTTTGAATTTGATCTGAATCAACCATGACCATCCATCTTGAGATCAAGATGTGTGGCCATGAATTAATCAAATTTTGTATAATTAATCTATAAATATCCTCATAAATATTTGGAAGGAAGGGGAATTAAAGAGGCATGGGAGGCCTTAAACTTGAATTTGTTGCATTTATGGCTTATGGATGCCACCCCAAAAATGATGTCATATGATGATGCAGATATTAATAAATAATTTCTAACTAAAATATATTCAATAAATTTCATGGATTTTCCACTTAAGCTCTTGATTTGAATTAATTTGCCTAAGTGAGATTAATCAAATTTTATGCAATTCTTTAGAAATTGGTTGCACACTATTAATCAAATTGATCATATTACTAGGTCGTAATTTGACTTGAGTAGAATTATAAGAAGTTTTTAGGTGCATATGTACCAATATCCCATTTATAACATTATCAATATGAAATAACACATGCACATATTGTGTGCTTCTGAATTAGAAGAATTAAGTGATCTAGGTGTCAAATTGTGTTTTTGCCATTTTGACTTGAAATGATTTGAGAAAAGTTAATAATCACATAAAATTCATTGCCCCATTTAGGGATACATTAACCTAAATCATCATTTGTATATGACAATCTCGAATCATTTAGCACGTTTAATTGATTTTCACTCAAATTGTGCATTTTCATAAATTTCAAGTAAGATTGACAATTTTAACATAATGAAGGTGAAGCCAAACCCATGAACATTTAGGTGGTCGCATATTATTTTAGCTAATATTATGTATAAGACACTAGTGTTGAACCTAGACAGTAGTGTGGATGCAACCATCTATAGTTGATGTAACTATCTAGAGAGCCAGAAGCACTAGATCTAGAATCTGACAATTGTTCCAAAATTGTCTTCCCACCTACTTTCTATTTGTTTCAAATCCAATTTTGCATTATTACTAGAACAAGATAAGTACATGACCTCTTTATAATTTTTATATCTAGCATAGTTTTACTTTTCATTTATAATTTATCTTAGTTTAATAAATTTAACATATGGTACATTCAAGTTTAGTTGGCCTACTTAGATATGATATTCACCCTTGTGCCTTTTCATTTCTATATCCTTAATCCTATCTACCCAAGTAGGAACTTAATTCATATTAGGGTTCAACAATTATAATCTATATGAATTTGAGGCCCTCTTTGGAGTAGTGTCTATGTGGGTATCACCCACTGACAAATGAGTATTTGGGGTTAGCTCAATATCACGAGCCCTCTAACCCATTTTTTCCAAGGTCACCATAAAGATGAAGAGTTAGGGTTTTGATGACTAAATAAGAACAATAATCCATGATTCAAATTGAAGACACCAGAGCGAAAGTGACATAGAACCGAAAACATTACAGGTGGTCACACCTATATCTAACATGTATTCCACATTGGACACTTGCATCCAAGTCAGATTGAAGTGTCAATGCAACCACCCCAAATCAATGTAAGTGTCTCGAGTCACAGAGGTCAAATTTACAAAATCTGATGATTGATCTTGTTGGGTGAATATTTTGCCACCAACTAACTGATGGGAAAAATAGGTCGCTTCAACCACAGCATAGGGAGATTGGTCAAGCGAATATGCAAGTTTACCACATCAAAAGGGGAAAAATCTCTCCTCTCATCAAGGGGAGGTTCCCTATAACTATAAGGTGCTATATACTATATATATAAGCAGAAAATAACACTCAGGGGTAAAATAACACCATCTATCTCTCTTTTTTCAGAGATGATGTTCACAAATAGAGGAGACAATCTTGGTGAAGACACTGAAGGCACTTCTCTTCTTTCAGAAGTGATCTTGTAGGGAACAACATGAGTTCTTTCAAGTAGTGACAAGTAACTGGTAACCAAAGGCGTAGTAACCAGCAGACTGAGATGTAGCACAAAATCTCCACCTCGACTGCCCAAGAGTGAGATATGAAGGACATGAGGGCACAAAGTCATCCTAAGGTCCTTTACACAGAAATAAAATATGAAGGATAATGAGGGCACAAAATCATCCCAAGATCCTTTACATAAGAATAGAAAGAAAACACACTAAAGGCAATTATGGGGGCACAAAGTCTCTCCACAGTTGGCTTCAGGACACCTTCCTAATTACTTCCACTAGTTCTGCTTGTTAGATCAAATAAACAAGAATGCTCCTAGGAAATAGACATAAGAACAATTTTTTAAAATAGCACAAGCTATAACAGCACAAAGTCTGCAAGTAACTTGCTTTCTCATTTAGATAAAATAATATGAATAATAATCTAAGCTCAAAGTCTCAGTATTTGCCTTTTAATTTGGGCAGAGTTTTGCTTATGTATTGGGAAGATCTCCCTTAAAATGTCACAAGAGACTACAATATATAGCAGCCAATAAAGGCTTGGTGCTTTGTCCCATAGAGCAACCTATGCTACACTCAATGCATTGAATGCATTTTTAGTTTTGTCAAAGAGGGCCATGTTGGAACAGGGTGGCCGCCTTAATTGTGGCGTGTTGGTACATCTCAGATGTCTTCCCCTGGGCCAGAGTTATTTGGTCTATCACCTGATATCTGTGCAACTGTCCACTTTGCCTTTACTCCAAAGGAGACAAACATGATACACCTTTAATGTTTACAGGCTCTAATATCTACCTGGTGGACTATTTCACCTACTATAAATAACTCTTATAGATATTTTGGCCTTTCCCTCTTTTTGGTGTGATTTGAGCCCTCGAGCTATCTTTTCCCTTTTCTGGTTCTTTTGGTTCTTTCTCTCAGTGATTATTTCCTTCACCCTGAAGGTATTTGAATGCATTCAAGTATGTGCTTAAGCCTACAAAGATCAACAACTATTTTATTGCCACAAATTTAATGTGTTTGGGTCTGTCATCGTTTGAAAGCCAACGGCTAGTTGGTTGCCCTAAATTTGACAGCTACAGGCCCGTCATCCTCCTTAGCCATTCCTTCGTGTCTTTCCCACTTGCTCTGGCTACTTTCCACTAATCTCAACAAGTGACACGTGGCGTGTTCTTCTATGAAATAGGTGAGGACACGTGGCAGCATTCGCTTAACTTATAGAGGCTTTAGATGTCTTTTGAGAGTCTCGCTGAAGATGACATGTGGTGGCTTCTACAGAGATTTAGAAACATTATGACTCATTTGGAATTCATGTGGATGATGACACATGGCGTGCTCTACATAGTTTAGCAACTCACTTGGGGCCCACCATAGTCTTTACGAAACAAAGAAGTAGAAGGAAGAAACTGTGGATGCTGACACTTGTCGACTTCTGTCAAGCTTTCCAAGGGACACGTGGCGACTTCTACTACTTTTAAAAAAAACATATTGAAACCTTTTGCCATCACCACTTGGCACCTTATGTGAAACTCTGAGAGAAGCTTATTGAAAGAAGCTTTGCAACTTATAATAAACTTGAAATGTGGATGCAGACACTTGTCGCACTATGCTGAGCTTTTAGAAACAATATAGAGACATTGGGACTCATTTGGACTCACGTGGATGATGACACGTGGCATGTTCCACTCAAGTTTAGCCACTCACCCAGGACCCACCAAAATACTTACGACACAAAAGGAAGAAGCTGTAGATGTTGACACTTTTCAGCTTCTACAGAGTTATAATGGGACACGAGGTGGCTTTTGCTGTATCTATAAGCAAATTATAATGGTTCTCGGCAGATGACACTTGGTAGATTCTACTGGACTTTGAGAGAATCTTATTAAAATAAGCTTTGAAACTTATTAAAAACTTGAAACGTGGATGCAGACACTTGTCACGCTCTGCTGAGTTATAACAGGACACGTGGCACATTTTTTTGCTTTGAAACTTACTAGAAATTGTGTCCTGATAGACGACACTTGGTAGCTTTCATTGTTCTTTGAGGTTTGATCTTTCCCAGAGGGAACTTGCTCTTCGGGGCCTTGAAAGATGATCTTTTGAACTTCTCGATAGAAAAAATGGCTAAGTGTTGAACCTGTTTCTCGCCTACAGAGTCAGTAGAAACTAACCTGCGAAGTCCGTAGAAATGAGCCTGCGGAGTTCGTAGTTTTTTGAAAAAGCTTGAAAAATGAAGGATTTGAAGGCTCATAACAATTTTTGAAAAGAGAAGAGACAATTTTGGTCTCGCAGGACCAAAATAGTTCATATGTTGTTCAAAAAATGAGTGACATTTTTTGGGGACAACGAATCCAACATTTTGATCTGGTCTATTTCCAACTTGTTCCACATCAGATTATCATGTGCACTATAATCCAACTAAGTACCATTGTTTTCCATTTATTACAATATCAATCATTGGACGTACTTACTATTTTTAACATATCTCAATATTTAAATTCATAATATTATTTATATGATTTTGTAATTAATTGGCCTACTATAGATCTATTTATCACCCTTGTGCTTATTTATTTCTATACTTTTAACCCTAACCCTAATTTTAAATTTAGGGTTAAACATTTGGTGAACCCAATTCATGTGAATGCAATTTTTAATGGTTCAAAAGGTTTTCAATCAACTAGGGTTTCAATTTGTTATTTCAAATCCTATTTTTTTTCATTTGTATGCAATGGAAAATGTTAATCAAAAAACTTGATTTCAAATGGAAGATAAAGAAACATTGGTCACTCATCTCTATAATAACAAAGACTTAATGGATGCATTTTTTTGTATTATAAGAGATGAAATTAGTAAACATGATAAGGCTAAGGATTCCTCACCTAGTGATGGTGAATCCTTATAAGGTACTACAACTTATTCCATTCTAATCAAACTACCAATATCTAGTGGATGCACAAATTATGTTTTCAAACCTTTGTTTCTTAAAATTAATATTGCTACATATACCATGGGGTTACCAAATGATTCAAATAAAATACTGATTTCAATGCCTAATTATACTCAAACCATGTTTACTTCCCTTCGGTGACTACTCAGCTTACTAATCTAAATCCCAATATATCTATATTTCAAACTTTCCTTCAAGTTATAATGATCTTGGAGGGCAAGGTCACAAACATTGAGCAAAGGGCTTTGAAGTCTCCTCATGCTATTAATTCACAAGATATGTTGAAGAGTCTTCTTACATCTGAGATATCATTATACCCTTTACCAACTGGTTTTGTTGCACCTAAATTCACATTTTATGATGGTAAGGGTGATCTTGAACAACATTTTTGATCCTTCTTTGTGGCATGCCTTGATCATGCCTCCAATGATAAAATTTTGACCAAATTATTTTCAATGAGCCTTAAGAACTATGTTATGAGGTGGTTCTATGATTTACCTCTTATTGGCAAGATTTTATGTCACTACACTTTATTTGTTAGTTTTAGTGACTCTCCCAATGAACAACAACATAAACTTGCAACATTGGAGAAATCACCATGTAAAAGGTGATTTTCCTATGCATTGGAGAGGGATAAATTGCTCTTTGGATATGGGTCTTTTTAAGTTTTTGTGTGCTTTTAGTTAAAAAACATGAAAATAAAATAGAAGGGGAAAAAGGATGGAAGGAGGTAGAAAAAATATGGAAGAAGAGAGAAGGGGAGAAACCCACAATGAAGTAGTAAATGTAGAGAACTGTTTGAGTTACTCAAGAGTAAACGACCTAAATAGACATCCTTCTCTTTACTAAAAAATGAATTTAGGAACCCTAGGGGTTTTAGGGACAAGGAGAAATACCTGGAAGCCCAAAGTCTTCCCAAAAATCTAGTTATACACCGGGTATTGAGTTTCGTTGAGATCAAACATGTAAAAACTCATGGACATCAAGGGAGCTCATACAAAAAGATTTTTAATATAAAGTTTGAAAACCATAGGTTATGCATAATCAAGAAATTATAGATTTTTAATAGAAACTTTATCTATGAATAGAAGAACATAGTTCTTAAACAAAGACAATTGAAATCTACAAAAGCCAACATATAACATTGTTTGCTTGCTTATATTCATTACTCTAAACTAAAATTACATAGTTGCACACAAAGTTACAACTAGTTCTCTACAAGATCATGAGAAAGAGAAGAATCTCAGAGAGTGAGCAGGAATGATGAGAGAGGGAGGAAGAATTATCCACTACTTGACCCCTTAGAAAGGCATTCAAGCCTTCAACTTATAGGAGGATATTTTCCCTAGATTTAGGGAGTTAATTTCTAAGAATAGAAAGTGGTTGCACATTTTGAGGTGCAAAGTTGACATGATCAATTGTGTGCAAAAACTGCTAAGAAGACTGAACCAAAATGTAGCCTTGACCTTGTGAAGTAGGTTGTGCTAGAAATCATTGTTGAACTATAGATCAGGGTGTCTTCATCGTCACTTTTTCTTCATCATAATATATTCCCATCACATCAAATGAGAGACAAAATAGAGTTATGATGCAAAATTTATGAACAAGGGGAACTCTGACCCTACTTTACAATTATAAGAACTTTAGGGTTGTAACATAGTCCTCTGATTCTGCTTTCTTTTTTTAAGTTTGAGATGAACTTTTCATACTATGAGTCCTTAACAAAAACTATTCCTCATCATAGTATTTTTTCTAATGCATCAAATGAGAGTTAAAATAGAGTTATGATTTGAATGTTATGAACAAGGGGAACTTTGACCCTGCTTTACAGTTGGAGGAACTTTTGGGCTACAATGTAGTCCTCTAATTCTGCTTTCATTTTTGAAGTTCAAGATGAACTTTTAATACCATGACTCCTTAACATAAAATGATCTTCATCTCAATATCTTCCCAATGCATTAAACGAGAATCAAAATATTTTTTTGATGCAAAATTTATGAACAAGGGGAACTTCAACCCTACTTTAAAATTGTAGGAACTTTAAGGCTATAACATAGTCCTCTGTTTTTATTTTCATTTTTAGAGTTTGAGACGAATGTTTTATACCATAGGTCCTTAACAAAAAAATTTCTTCGTCATAATATCTTCCCAACACATCAAACGAGAGTAAAAATGGAGTTATGATGCAATAATTATTAATAAGGTGAACTTTGATCCTGCTTTGTAGTTGTAGGAACTTTAGGGCTGCAACCAATCCTCTGACTCTGCTTTCATTTTTGAAGTTCGAGATGAACTTTTTATACTATGAGTCCTTAACATAAAATGTTCCTCATCACAATATCTTCCCAATGCATCAAATTAGAGTCAAAATTGAATTGTGATGTGAAAGTTATGGATAAGGGGAACTTTGATCCTGCTTCACAGTTGTAGGAACTTTAGGGCTGCAACACAATTCTCTAATTCCACTTTCATTTTTGAAGTTTAAGATCAACTTTTCATACCATGACTACTTAACATAAAATGTTCATCATCATAATATATTCCCATTGCATCGATCTATTAGGAATAGATTTTACATCATGTTAGTTTTGGTATTTATCGAGAGGTAAATAGTAACAAATTGATATTTACCGAGAGGTAAATAGTAATAAGTTTTTAGTAACCGTATGGTTAATACAATAAGTTGGAATATTATATTATTTTGATATATTGTTATTTGTTATAAAAATATATCATAATAGGTTTGTTTAGTTATGGGTTTTAGGTGTGAGAGAAATTAAAAGAGACAATATAGGAAGCATATTCATATAAATATGTAACCTCATGAATGATTTATTAATCAGAGAATTGATAGCAGATTATTATTTGTGTGTTAAAATATATTACAAATTGTTTGTGCTCTCTCTATGCATGAAATATATTATATACATTAACTCTTCCAATATCCATCATTGGTATCAGATCAAGTCAATGATTTTTTAAATTTGTAAAGGGGCGATTCTGCAAATCCATTGCCTACCCTGAGTCATGAGATTATGTGAAAAATAATTCATGTAGCTGTAGGATAAATAAATTATGTCCACAATTTTGGTTTTGTCAGTTTATTTTGGGATCTAAATTAGATAATTAATATTTCTACATCTATGTCACCATGCACCTAGTAGATTAAGCTTCCATTTGAATCATCTAATGCCTCATGAGAGAGAAGAATTTTTGTCAAGCTCCAACTAAACCTTGAGTCTGCCATCTATGCTCACAACTGAGTTATTTTTATATCCTTCACCACCAACATTACAGTTTGAGGATTCTGATATTTGATGAAGTAATAATTTTTATCACTTGCAACACTTTGAAGCTATGCTTTGTCTTCTCAGTTTGCAGTACATTCAGTGAGAGAAAATAATAGTTCAAATCTATTATCCTATAACAGGTTTGATTCTCAAGCCATTCAGAGATTTAATGTCTTTTGTACTACAGTGGTGTTTTCATTCACAATAGATTCATATCATTTAATTTTTTGTGTCAATTTTTTTGTTGACAACATTCCAAACTTCGCATCATTCATTCACCAATCTATAAAGTGCTCGAAAAATCTTTTTTTAATGCATGTTTCACCACTCCATGCTTGTTACAAGCTATTTTTTGGTGATAAGCTACAAACCGTGACTTTTGATGAATAGTTTAGGAAGTGAATTTAGAGAATAACCAGTTTGGTGGCACATGCATTTTAACAGATCAATTTTCTATGTTTTTACTATGTCTACACTTGGATTCGTTGCCAAGTGAGTTGTCAAGGTCAGTTCATGCAAATTGTGTTTTTTTTAAAAATCAGGTCATGTGTCATTTCATTTAATTTAGTTAATAGTCTATAAAATAGTGGAGTTATTTGTAATCAGGTCATTTTATTTTAAATTTGTGAATTATGGGTCATTGGTCATAATCTTTTATTAGTCTTTAATATGTCGTTTAATACCTTATAAAAAAGTCTAAAATCAAAAAGTGTCAAAGTCTGTTTTAAGTATTTTTATTGAGGCTTATGATCTAAATAGTAGATCAATAATTAAAATGGATTTTATTAGTTCAATAGTCATTATGTTTTAGAGTTTTATCCTTTTATGTCAAAAGAGTTGTCATTGTAAAAAAAATAAAATTTATGTTTATAAGTCATAGGGTCCATTTTATTAATGTAGTATTTTTTGAGTCAAAAGCATGTTTGTCTTGTCATTTAGGTAAATTAGGTCAATGACATTTGAGTCATTTTGTATGTTAAGTTGTCACTTGTCAAAAAGTCTAAATTGTAAAAATAAAAGTGTTGACCAATCTCAATTTCCTATAAATGAAAGTGTTGTTAGGCCTGGTCCTCACCTTGAGAATTCTACTTATTCCAGGGAAAAATAATGAACAAATTGTTGCATTTATTAAAAACACAAATGCACACTAAAAAGAAGACTGAGTAAAAAGAAAACCAAAAAAGAGAAATAAAAACTATTTACAAAGGCCCTAAACACATAGGAAGATTAGACGTAGTCATTCACGGGTTGGGTGAAATATGACTCTTTACGAGACAAAATTTGGCATGAGGAGGACATCACTTACAAAGACATGAGTGAGGATAGCAACATGTTTCTAATTGTGTCCATGGGAATTATAGGAGACATGGGAGGAAAGATAAACACTAATTCAAACACTTGACCATGGGATACTGAAATATCAAGATTACTTGCATTCATAAAAGGATGCATGACACTTACATTTTGCTCGTGAATGTAAAGATTAGGTTTTGATTTGAGACTTGAAACACAAACCACATGGGACATACCTCTAACCTCCTCACCTTTTAGATTCTTTTGTGATTCTTCAACCATGAATGATTGAATTAAATATCCTAAAAACACCTCCAAAAATGAGTTTGGGATTGAAACCTCCAAGAAACTTCTTACTGATTACTCCATGTTTCCTCTTCAAAATCTGTTGTGAGCTTATGTTGAATGTCACTACACATTTTTATCTTTACCAATATGAAGCCCATTACTTTTGTGACTCATCACATGATCTTGAAAGTAGGTTGAATTTTCCTTTACAATGCATTATTCTCCAACAATCCATTCTATATTTGTTGGTTCCTCTAGTTTGAGATTAGAAGACTCATAGGGTTGTTTCTTTTACTACAAAGAGCTTAATTTTTAATTGGGCTAAATTCTTTTCTTTTGACTTGCATAAATCCATAAAATTTATTAAAAAATTGAACTCTTCTATGATCATCCACAACTTCATGGATTGTATCTTCTTTGAATGTGGGTATGAAGAGAAAAACATTCTTCGTTATATCATCATTCGCATAAACCCAATTAGCCCCTAACTCGATCTCATTTGAAACACTTATATATTTGTGTCTTCTTCCTTTTGATCAATATTATGTAGGGTTTGAAGTAGGTAAGGGTGCATATTTTTTGGCCTTACCTGCATACCTCCGTAAAAAGTTTTCAAAAATAACACTTTCTTGGGATAATCAAGAGACTAATTTTCTTGAAATATAAGTACACATAAAAGACCACTTTCCACTTCAGCACTATCACTATCACCATCAATATCATACATTTCCCTGGTCTACTTTATTTAATCTGAGTCACCAATATTCACTTGAAAGAGGTATATGTTTTTGAAATGTGAATGCACCGGTAGTTCTTCCCTAGCGGAGTCACCAAAAACTATTGGCAAGATTTTATGTTACTGTACTTTTTTTTGTTAGTTTTAGTGACTCACCCAATAAATAGAAGCTTAAACCTATAACATTGGATAAATCACCATGTAAATGGTGACTTTCCTCTATGTTTGAGAGGGGAAACTACCTCTTTAAGTATGGCTCTTTTTCTATTTTTGTGTGTTTTTAATTGAAAAGCATGAAAAGGAAATAGAAGGCAAAAAAAGATGGAAGGAGGTAGAAAAAATATGGAAGAAGAGAGAATAAGGGCAAAAACCCACAACAAACTAGTAAATGGAGAGAATCATTTGAGTTACTCAGGAGTAAACAACATGAATGGACATCCTTGTCTTTACTTGAAAATGAATATATGAGCAATAGGGGTTTTGGGGACAAGGAAGAATGCCTGGAGGTCCAAAGTCTTCCCCAAAAATTTGGTTACACACTAGGTATGGAGCTTCCTTGAGATCAAACATGTAAAAACTCATAGACATCAAGGAAATGTATACAAAAGGGTTTTCAATATAAAGTTTGAAAACCACAGGTTGTGCATAATCAATAAAATATAGAGTTTTAATAGAAACTTTATCTATGAATAGAAGAACATAGTTCATAAACAAAGACTATTAAAATCCATAAAAGTCAAAAAATAACATAGATTTCTTGCATTCATTTATTTAAATTGAAATTACATAGTTGTAAAAAAGTTACTATAATTCTCTCTAAGAGCGTGAGAAAGAGAAGAATCTCAGAGAGGGAGAAGGAATGATGAGAGAGGGAGGAAGAATTATCCACTACTTGACCCCTTAGAAAGACATGCATGCCTTATAATTATAGGAGGGTATTTTTCATATATTTAGGGAGTCAATTTATAAGAATATAAAGTGGTTACACATTTTGAGGTTGAAATTTAACTCGGTCAACTGCATGAAAAAAATTGCTAAGAATCCTGAACCAAAATGTAGCCTTGACCTTGTGAAGAAGGTTGTGCTAGAAATCATTCTTGAGCTAAAGATAGAGGTATATTCATTATCAATTATTCCTCATCATAATATCTTAATAATGAATTAAATGAGATTCAAAATGGATTTGTGATGAAAAATTTATGAACAAGGGGTACTCTGACCTTGCTTTGCAGTTATAGGAACTTTAGGGCTGCAATGCAATCCTATTATTCCATTTTTAATTTTGAAGTTTGAGATTAACTTTTCATACCATGAGTCCTTAACATAAAATGTTTGTCATTGTAATATCTTCCCGAATAATCAAATGAGAGTCAAAATAGAGTTATGATGTGAAATTTATGAATAATGGGAACTTCGACCCAGCTTTGCAGTTGTAGGAACTTTAAGGCTACAATGTAGTCCTTTGATTTCACTTTCATTTTTGAAGTTCAAGATTTAATTTTAATACCATGAATCCTTAACATAAAATTTTCCTCATCATAGTATCTTCCAAAAAAATAAAATTAGAGTCAAAAAAGAGTTGTGATGCAAAATTTATGAACAAGGGGAACTTTGACCATGCTTTGCAATTATAGGAACTTTAAGGCTGCAACACAGATTCTGATTCAATTTTCATTTTTGAAGTTTGATATGAAATTTTTATACATGAGTCCTTAATGTAAAATTTTATTCATCAAAATATCTTCCCAATACATTAAATGAGAGTCAAAATGGAGTTATGATGATAAAGTTATGAACAAGGGGAACTTGGACCCTCCTTGGCAGTTGTAGGAACTTTAAGGCTGCAAAACAATCCTCTAATTCCACTTTCATTTTTGAAGTTTGAGATGAAATTTTTATACCATGAGTCCTTAAAAAAAAAAATTCCTCATCATAATATCTTCCCAACACATAAAATGAGAGTCAAAATGGAATTGTGATGTAAAAGTTATAAACAAGGAAAACTTCAACCCTACTTTGCAATTGTAGGAACTTTAGGGCTGCAATGCAGTTCTTTGGTTTCGATTTCATTTTTAAAGTTCAAGATGAACTTTTCATACCATAACTCCTTAACATAAAATGTTACTCATCACAATTTATTCCCAACTCATCAAATAAGAGTTAAAATAGAGTTGTGATGTGAAAGTTATGAACAAGGGGAACTTCAATCCTATTTTGTAATTGTAGGAGCTTTAGAGTTGCAACGTAGTTCTTTGATTTCACTTTCATTTTTGAAATTTTAAATGAAATTTTCATACCATGACTCATTAACATAAAATATTCCTCATCACAATATATTTACAATGCATCAAAAGAGAGTCAAAACAAAGTTCTCATGTAAAAGTTATAAATAAGGGGAACTTTGACCCTGCTTTGTAGTTGTCTAAACTTTGACATGTGTTTTCAATTACAAACTCGCAAATGATTTTTGAAGTTAAAGATGAAATTTTTAGACCAAAATACCTCAAGATAAAATGTTCTTCATCACAAAATTTTCCCAATGCATCAAACAAGAGCCAAAATGGATTTCATATGCAAAAGTTATGGACAAGGGGATCATGGAGGTCTAGACACATTGCTGGGGAAGTTAGGAGTTCCCTCAGTGCCAGAGATGCTGAGAGTTGCCATAGTACTAGGGAAGCCAAGAGTTCCCACAATATCAAGAAATCTTAGAGTTCTCATAGTGTTGAGGGTTTGAACAGTTCCTGTAGTGTCAAAAATACTGAGAGTTCCTGTAGTGTTGGTGGTTTAAAGAGTTACCACAGTGCTGGAGATGTTGAGTTCCCACAATGTTAGGGGTTTGAAGAGTTCTCATAGTGTCAGAGATGTTGAGAGTTCCTGTAATGATTAGGGTTTGAAGAGTTCTCATAGATTTGGGAAAGTTAGGAGTTTTTATAGTGATAGGGAAGTTAGGGGTTCCTATAATGTTGGAGATGCTAAGTGTTCATGTAGTGTTAGGGGTTCAAAGAGTTCTTGTAATGCTAGGAAAGTTAGAAGTTCCTACAGTGTCAAGGAAGTCAGGAGTTCCCATAGGTGCAAACAAAGGATGAACTATTGCCAAGTCCATAATCTCCAAATTTGGAATGCTTATTAAAATATATCAAAGACTCATTGAGGATCTCTAAAAACTTATAAAACTTATAAAAAGATTTTCCTTTGGAGAACCTGACTATATGAATTTTCATGAAATCACCAAAAAAGGTCTTGAAACCTCTAAAATGGCTAAAATTTGACTATCACAAAACTAGGTTATGTTTATAGTTGATGTTAGGGTTTTAACACCTTTTGAATTTGATGGCGCTATCCATTTTGTGATTTGAGACTCTAGATGATTATTCTACTTAATTTTTTAAGAAATCCCACCAAGCCTTGTCCATTGGGCTATGGAGTCAATATTTTTTATTTTCAATTTTTTTGAACATCTTTGTCTCCAAAAAACCTCCAATCTCCCTGTATGAGTGCAATTAGGGGTGTTATCATGAAAGGTAAAATTTCATGATAGCACCTCTCCAATCAGTCAGTGCATTCAAACCTCTTATAGATCAATTTTTGGCACAGTTTTCTATTAACATCGCTGAAAAGGTTTCCTATGCCCAAATTACATAACTCAATCAAGGAACCAATGAACCTGTCAATGAATATATCTTGAGATACAAGACAATGTTGGTAAAAATAACCAATCTTATGGCAGATAAAGAGCTTTAAGACATATCCATGCAAGTTTTGCTTGCTCCTTTACATGATTCCATTATTTTAAAAAAAAAAATCTTTTGATGACTTATACCATGTTATTTGGGACCATGAAATGAAGCTTATTTCATTGAATAAGCTTAAATATATAACAAACACGCCTAATACATCTACATTAAATACCAAGTTTACTATCAAACCAAGTTATAAGGTTAAACTTTATGAGCCTAAAAAGGAAACAACCACCACAATTAATGTAGTGTCACAACAATAATCAACTTGTATTATCTAACGTGTTAGAGTAGGTTATTTGTCTTAGCTCATGTTCACCTAGGTACTTTATTATTTTCACCCACTTATGTGTGGATATTTCATTTATCTTATTTAAGATATTACATATTTATCTCTTCGATATTATGGAGATAATTTCTAGTTGTTTATATCCTTTATGGATAGTTATCTCTTAGTCCTAGGTTTGATCTCTAGCTTGACCTCTTAGTTATGATTGATCTCTATCTCGATCTCTTAGTTATGATTGATCACTTATCTTGATCTCTTAGTTAGGATTGATCTTCCTTGCCTATATATGCAAGGCTCGTTCATTATATTTGCATGGAAGCTATAGAGATGGAGCTCTAGATAAAAGCTTTGGATATATAGAGGAGTTATCATTGTATGTGCTATTTATGTTTAATATACTGAGAAATCATTTCAGCAATGCATCAATGACTTTTGTTGTGGTATTGGTTTGTGGATTTGACCATGGGTGAGAGTTTTTAAAACTCTTTCATAGTATCAGAGTGGTCTCCAACAACTATACTCAACACCTTAGCTTCTCCTTACTCAGCATCTATTTTTTGAGGATTTTTTATTTTTTTATTATTTTTTTATTTTTTATTTTTTATTTTTTATTGTAGTTAAATTTTGGATATTGAAGGATTAAATCAAATCTCACCAATGCATCCATATCATCTGAGAAATATATGATCACATCCAATTTCATCCCATTTGGATATTAGAGGCAAGGTCTACAAGTTTTTTTGCAAATCCATTTTTTTTGTTAAAAATGATTATTCTTTTTCAAATTGTGAAAAAATTATAGATGATCTCTCATAAAAGTTTTTGGGTTTTATGTACCTTATTTTATAATTTCCATAACATTTTAAATTTTTTTACTTTATAGATAATTTAAAAAGTTATCATAGTTTTACTAAGAAGTACTATTTTTAAAAAAAAGTGACTTTTCCTTATTTAATTGTGAGAAAACTATAACTAATCACTATAAACTATTTTTGATTTTTATGCGCCTTGTTTTCATCTTTTCAAAAAAAATTGAAAATTTTAATTTCATTAAGAATTGAAAAAGTTATCCTAGTTTTAATGAGTAGTACTAATAAAAAAAATCTTTGTAGTGAGATTTTTTTATTGTTTTTTCATAAAACAATATCTTTGGATGATTTTTTTTTTAAATTTTTTATTAAAAACAATATTTTGTATTTGGGAGACATAAGGAGAAATTATATTTATTAATTTCTTAAACATATACCTTATTTTTCCAATCTCTTTTGTCTAAGATTAGAGTGAGAGGCCCGGTTTGAAAGGTGGCTAGACCCCTTCACAAGCAAACAAACTTCCTTCTTCATTGATTTTTCCATCTTGATTACAATTATGGATGCATTTTCATTTAAGTCCGATGTCCCTTTGCAATTTACCTTGCATTTTACTATTATGTGTTTTTTCATCCACTCCTATGCAAACATCTTCATCCACCATTCCTAATTGATTTGGGATGGATTTCAAATCACTTGTGGTGGAACCATCACTCTTTACAAAGATTTTACCAGCACGGTTCCTCTATTGTTCAGATCCCCTCATAAAAACACTTTATTATACTCATTCTCATTTATTTGTACACTTGCAAATGTATTTTTGATAGAGCATAATGTCTTACATTATTTGAGTATGGTTTTTGTGCCACTTGTGTTTTTGGCCCACATTGTTCCCTTATTTTTGAAACAACTCTCGTGATTTGTGATGAATTTTTTGATAAGTCGATAGTCTTCTTTTTTGAAGTTATTTTAGTGTATACAATGTCTTCATTATTTTTATTTGGTGTTTTTATGTATGGGATATATTGTACTTGCAATAAATTATAAAGTGTCATGGGGAGTTTGCTTTTATAGCTTAGTCTACCTTCATGTGTGTGTACCTTAATTTGTGCACCTTTTACTATTTTAGTTTTCAGTCTCTCCTATCACCACCAAGGCCATCTTCTTAAGAGATTTTATCTACATTTTATAGATTCCTCCTTTGTACATGGGTATCTTATTCATGCACTTTATTGTCATAACTTATATGAGGATTGTTATGTCTTGGTGGCATTCTTGGTGACTTATTATATAGTGACACTAGTGTAGCATCTCCACCAATCTTTGTGCTCACTTCTCATCATTTTTAGTCTAATTTTTTAGAGAGTTTCATTGCCATCTTCTCCTAGTTTAGCATCGAAGGAAGGTGTTTCAATAATGCTTCCTTAGGTTCATCATTTTACTTAGTATTCTAGAGTGCAGTGTTCATGTCCATAGATCCTTGTATTCTATTTTGTGATTTGAGACTCTAGCTGAATAATTTACTCAACTTTTCAAGAAATCCCACCAAGCCTTGTCCATTGGGATATGAAGTCAAAAAAATTTATTTTCAATTTTTTGAACATCCTTATCTTTGAAAAACCTCTAATGGCCTTGTAAGAGTGCAATTGGAGGTGTTGTCATGAAATGTAAAATTTCATGACAAGACCTCTCCAATCAGTCAAGGCATTTAAACCTCTTGTAGATTAGTTTTTGACACACTTCTCTATTAACATCATTGAAAAGGTTTCCTATGCCCAAATTGTAACAATCAATCAATGAACCAATGAGCCTAACAATGAATATGTCTTGAGATATAAGAAAATGTTGGTAAAAATAACCAATCATATGGCAGATAAAGAGCTTTAAGACATCTTCAAGCAAAGTTTGGTTTTTCCTTTATATGAGTCCATTGTTTTTTTAAAGTTTAAATCTTTTGATGACTTATGCCATGTTGTTTGGGATTGTGAAATTAAGCTTATTTCATTGAATAAGCTAAAGTATGCAACAAACACACTTACTACATTTACATCCAATACCAAGCTTACTATCAAACCAAGTTATAAGGTTAAACCTTGTGAGCCTAAAAAGGAAACAACCACCATGGTTAATGAAATGTCACAATAACCTAATCGATTTGTTTTATATAACATGTTAGAGGAGGTTATTTATCTTAGCTCATGTTCACCTAGGTATTTTATTATTACCACCTACTTATGTATGGATATTTCATTTATCTTATTTAAGAAATTATGAGATGTTACATATTTATCTCTTAGATATTATGGGGATAATTTTTATTTTTATTTATCCTTTAGGGATAATTATCTCTTTGTCATAGATTTGATCTCTAGCTTGATCTCTTAGTTATGATTGATCTCTACCTTGATCTGTTAGTTATGATTGATCACTTAACTTGATATCTTAGTTATGAATGATCACTTAACTTGATCTCTTAGGATTTATCTTCCTTGCCTATATATGTAAGGCTCATTCATAATATTTGCATCGAAGCTATGGAGATGGAGCTCTAGACCTAGATGAAAGCTTTGGATATATAGAGGATTTATCATTGTATGTTCTATTTATGTATAATATATTGAAATATTATTTCAAGAATGCATCAATGGTTTTTACTATGATAATGGATTATGGATTTGACACTGGGTGAGAGTTTTTTAAACTCTTTCATAACACACCAAAGAGATAATTTACATGTGTACCTGAGTCTCATGTTTCATTACTCCTACATCTTGTAGAGTGTCATCTTATATCCCTCCCTCCTCGTATAAAGGTTGATATGAGTAGACATATAACTAAATAGTATGATATGAATGTTTATTAAGACCGTTACCAATTCCTTGGGCATTTTACAAACATATGTTTTACCTTGAAGCATAAGATCCAAGACCTTGTCGATAACAAAAATATTAGATTTGATGATCCTCTAAAGAAATTAGTTTCACGTCTTGGTGATCACTAGAAGCAAAAAATATTTAACTATTCTTTATAAGACCATTCTAAGAAGGATTTAGAGGTACAAATGTGTTATGCCCTTAACCTATGGAATTTCTAAGGACATGTGTGTACAACTTGTGGCTTACATATCTCTTATATTTTCTTGTCACATTTTTTTTATATTCTTAGTAAGGTCAGTCTATGGAATAACCATGGATAAGTAGAGTATGTATAAGCCATAGTGGTTAGTATTTGATCATCATATTGTGAATTCTACTTTGATTGCATTGTTGTGGAGGTTTCCCTCTTAAAGTGGCTCACTTATGTTTATCAAGCAGTATGCACTTATATCAATTATTATTGTGGATTTATATTTTTGCTCTTATTAATACAATATAATATTATATTGTGTGAACATCTAAGTAATTTCATTGCAAATAGTATCAGAGCTTCGATTTCAGAAAGTTTTTGTGGTAGTTTTTTTCTTCAGATCTGGTGTTGTGCATCTCTTGAGAGATGGAGGATTAAAAAAACATAACTTACGATCTGAGAAGAATTTAATTTTTCCATCATTTTAGTATTGTTCAAAGTGATTTAAAAAAAAAAAACTTTAGAAAAGTCTAGGAAATTTTTAACCTTGTCCAAATTAGTATTCATTGGATTCATTTCTGCAAGACAATCACAATAATATATTCTATTAATATAATTTTTAGGCCAAAAATTTTCACCCTTGTGCACATTAACGGTTGTTGGATTCATCTTGGTGAGGTAATCACAACAATCTCATCTACTGTTATACTTTTTTTGGGGCTAAAACCCTCATAGGGTTTGTACATGGATAGTCCTAACACTCATAGATGAAGGAAAGGGAAAGAAACTCCTAAAAATCCTCACAAGGATAACATGGAGTCTGAAACTTTTGATTCATGTATGTTGGAGGTGGTTCAACAATTTCAGTCTTATTATATGTCATGGTGCAAAAAGATGATCTCGATGTAATTAAAAAGGAAATTATAGGGATGAGAGGGGACCTGAATGGATTGCAAGATTAATTATAAAAAATAATTGGGCAATTGTCCAACTTTATAGCTCATCCATTTCAAAATAACCCTCCATGACTCTAGTTTAATTCTCCTCCTTTAAACAATCACATCGCCAATCTAGATCTGAAATCAATGTTACCAAAAGTGGACTTACACAGATTTGATGGTAATGATCCATTCACATAGATCACTCAAATTAAAAATTTATTTGACTACATCAAACTCCATGTTCACAAAAGGTGGTCATTTCCTTTCTATATCTAGAGCATGGGAAGTTCATTTGGTATCGATGATTGTGTACTTAAAAGAAAAAGAAGGGTCTCCTAATTTCTTGGTTTGTATTTTTTAAGGAGCTACAACTATACTATCACAATAATGTATCAAAAAAATACTTTATATAGTTAGCCAAACTATGTCAAACAAAGAATATAAAGGATTATATTCATCAATTTCAAATTCTCTTTTTATGTGTGGTAGACATCACTAAGAAATATATAACTCATATGTTTTTAGGTGGCCTTAAAGATAGCATCCAATTAGAGGTTCACATGTTTAGTCTCAGTTCAGTATTTGAATCCATCCCAAGGGAATGTATGGTAGAAGAAAAAGAGTTTCTAAAATGAAGACCTTTCACTAATGTCCATGAACGCACTTTCCTAACACCATCACTTCCTCAACCTACCAAATTGACCCTTCAACAAATTAAGGGGAGTCATATAAAAGGTTTGTGTTTTGGTTATGATATCAAATGGATCAAAGGAAATCATTATGCTAAAAAGAATTATTTTTGCATTGAAGGTGCTAATGAGGATGACAAAAATGATGAGGCCTTAGGTGTAGGTTTGAATGAACTTGAGGATGAATATGAAGATTTTAAACCTACTATTTCCTATCATGCACTTTTAGGTATTATTACTTCTCAAACCCTTGAGGTGGTGGGCTTCTGCAAAAAATAAAATATGAATATGTTGTTTGAATTTTGGATTATGTGCAACTTCATCAATAGTAAGTTGTCTACTCATTTGAACTATTTCATTTATCTAGCTCTTAGGTCATGATTGTAGATGGTGGTGCCATCAATTATTATAGAAAAGGCCATAATATTAAGCTTACTATGGGAGATTACCTATTAGATTCTTCTATGTTTACTATCCCCATGGAAGGGCCTAACATTATTCTAAGAATGCAATGGCTCACCACTTTGGGCACTATTGAGATGAATTTCTAAGAACTATTCATGCACTTTCATTTAAAAAGAAAGACATTTGAACTACATGGTTTATGGGTTAAATATCTACCATTGGTTAATTCCCATCAGATGTTGAAGATTCTCATAAAAGGTGTTGAAGGATTTGTGGTGCACTTGTTTTCCATAAAGGTTCAATCAACTAAAGAGTCTACCCATTCTGATTTACAAATAGTGTTGGATGACCATTCTGTTATTTTTGGTGACATGCCAAAAAGACTCCGACCAAGTTGAGTACATGATCATGCCATTAGAATACTTCTCAAAAGTACACCACCCAACATTAGACCCTATAGGTGTCCCTATGCCCAGAAGAGTGAAATTGAAAATATGGTACAAGAGATGTTGGAGGTAGGAATAATTCTACACAACCAAAGTGAATATTCCTCTCCGATGGTCATGGTGTGAAAGAAAGATGACACTTGAAGGATGTAAATAGAATATAGAGAAATCAACAAATACATCATCAAAGATAAGTTTCATGTTCCAATAATTGATGATTTTCTGTATGAATTGCATGGTGTGGTTTATTTTACTAAGTTGGATCTTTGCTCTAGATATCATCATATTCGAATCTGAAAAGACACCTAAAACTATTTTTATAAATCATGAAGGCCATTATGAGTTTACGGTTATGCCTTTTGGTCTCACAAATGTACCATCTACATTTTAGATTTTAATGAATGCTATTTTCAGGCCATTTTTGATAAAGTTTATGTTGGTGTTTTTTGATGACATTCTAATTTAAGCAAAAATTGGGAAGACCATTTGAAGCATGTGAAACATGTACTCTCAGTTCTAGAAAAACATAAAATTTATGCCTATAGATGATATTTATGGATTATATAACACCTTAGTCTTGTATACTTGGAAAACTCAGACCTTGGTTATTCTTCTCAGTTATGGACCTTTTGCACATCTACAAGTCTCGCATCTACTCTATCTTATTGATTTACCTATTTTAGGCATATTAGAGTCCTATTCCTAATTTAGCTAAGGGTCTGAGTCAATTAAATCAATGAATAATATTAAGATAATTAAGCTACTAATTTTTATAATTTAATTATAATTTAAACCTTTTTAAAAATAGTAATAAATGTGGAGAAAATAAGACTTAGCTAGAAACAGACTGAGATGATTGAGATAAGGTCTGAAATTTGTTGTGGAGGATTGGGATAGTGTCACAAATCAAGATCTGGCCTTCATTTCATGAAAGGACAAGAGCACAAAAAGAGGACACCATAGGGTAGTCCTCTTCTATCATTATTATCCTCAAGACTTGAGGTTTCTAGGTTTTGTTCATTATCTTTGTGTGAGCCTGCTTGTGAAATTTTAGATGCTGGATGTCTACAAAACTCCTTGTAGAGCTAATTTAGTCTTTAAACCTTATAATTCATGATGCTTTGATTAAATTTGAGAAAGAGGGGGTTAGTGTGTGTAAAATGCACTAAATGTGTATCCACATCCCTTGTGTGGACATGTTACCTACATACCAATACTCTGAAGAGGGATCAAGCCATATGTAGTTCTCTCACTTGATGTGCTTTATGTAATTGTGTATATGAAGATACAAAATGCTAAAATTGGGTGTGCTTGAGGTGGTTAAGGACTGGTGTAAGGATTTGGATGTGCTTGTAGCTATATTGGATGGCTGTATATAGAGAATATGAAAGTTTGCCTCAATGGTCTTGCTTGTATTCTTGATTGCTTTGTGATATTTGCTAACCCCTTCTAAATGAACTTTGAATAGAATTTTATAGAGATATGTTGGTCATGGGTTAAATGTATTCGTGTTAGGATGAAAATAAGAAGGATAAGAACTGGAAGGAAATGACTATTAGAGCTAAAAATGCACTTGGATAGGACTACCAAAAATGGACACCTTAGGGTTTGACACTATAGTCCAAGTTGGGCACTATTGTCTTGAGGGTACAAGACTTGGGGGGATGGATTTGTCATGGAAAAAGTTGCCTGAAGGAAGTGGAATCATTGTCTAGAAAGCTACAGATGACTAAAAATTAGTGAAAAGGTGCCTAGCAGGGTCATGAGAGTAAGCAAGAGGGACTTATGGATTGGTGTCACCAGCAACACTCAAGTTACCAATTTTCACATATTATATGACTACATTTGTATCCACTTTATCTAGTGATGTAGCAAAGTGAAATACTAAGATAAAGGAAAAATAGAAAGCATACTTAAACTTAATTATAAGGGTGAAGCTGTTTGATGCTAGGTGTGCATAAAAAGAGCACATTGTGAAGTGTAAATCTAAAAGAAAAAACAAAAAGTAGATCAATTATTATTAGATATGCTATATCTAAAATAATAATGTAAAAAGTTGGGTAAAAGAGAGAGGAAGAAAAAGTAATGAATACACCTCATCGGGTACACAAACCAATACAAAACCTGTTATGATGCTGAGTGATGTTGGATGATACTAGAGTAATGTTGGGATGTGTTGTACCAAGAGTAATATCATGAACAGATTTGAGTGCTCAATTCCTCAAGAGTGGCTCAAGAATGCAAAGGCTGGCCCTTTGGCTCCATCATTGCTCATTAAGTGAAGCTATGCAATCATGTGTGTGTTAATCTATGATTGGACTGTGTGTCCAATCCCTCTGAGTAGGTGGTTAGAAATACAAAGGCTAGCTAGTCCTTTGGCTCCATCATTACCTCATTAAGTGAAGCTATAAATTGATACTAGTATGAATGTGTGTCATATGGGATGGTTCCTAAAGCTCATAAATAATCTTTAATCTGATAATGTGGCATGGATAGCCAAATGTGTACTAGAAACTAGGCGAACTCAAAAAAGGTGGAGATTAGGCTTATATGAAAGCCACTCTAAAATTGGGCAATAGCCTTATGTGGAAGCCACTTGGAAATATGGAGGTTAGGCTTGTATGAAAGCCACTTCAAAATGATGACAACCACCTGTAGATGGAGTAATTCACGTAACTGTTGAGAATGCTTGGGTAATATATTGAACTTGAAAAGAAAAGAAATCAAATGTGTCACTCACATTACCCCCAATCACTAGTGTCTAAAACATGGATTTTTGGTCTAAAAGTTATACCGACTACCTAATCTCAAATTAGAAGTGAGAGCCATCATACCATGCATGATTCCCCCTATATCTAGATTATTTGAGAAAAACTATACTAAAACCACTGAATTTGAATTGGTCTATATGTGCAAAACTATAGGTGAGTTTACCTTTCTAGCTATTTTTGGAAAATCTATTTTTTTTGTTGTTTAGACAAGAGCACTAAAATCAAACACCTTGTTATTTGACAATGTAGTCCAATCTCAGTGTTGTTGTCTTTAGCTGATTTTGATGATTGTTATATAATCATCACTGTCTACCTGGTTTGTTCTACTTGGTTTGAAGTTTAGTTATTTTGAGTGTTTTGAATGCTAATTTTTTAACTAGTAGGAGCTCTGATCTTTGTGACAAAACCTCTATTTATTGCCCCTCTTCTGAGGGTAGGAATGAAGACCCTATAATGAATATCCTCAAAATAAAGAGCCTTGAAAGTGTGTTATGCTATGAGAATACATGATATAATAATGATAATTGAGAAGATATCTTGAGATAGAGCATGGTTTGTAATAGAGATTGTTAGATCAACAGGGGTATGCCTAGATAGATATAACAATGTAATAGCATGTGCAATATAATAAACTAAAAATAGAAGTTTGGTTAGTTATTAGTTTTCATGGAGGGATGAAACATGATGTCCATCATGGCATCCAAGAAATTAAGATAATGGATGATGTGGATCATTGTTAGGTTGTGGAGCTAAAAGCTTCACTGATGCAAATAGGGAAGGAGGTTGCTGAGTGTCACAGTCACCGGCGTTGGTTAGGCCAACCGACGTCAGCCAGTGGTGGACAAGAATGTAACTGACATCGACAAGAGTCGGCCGATGTCGGTCACCTCCAGGCAGACAGGGACCGACGTCGATCGCCTATGCGGTTTTGAACTACGAGTTCCATAGACAGTTCGTTAATGAACTGAGTGTTTGCATGTAAGAAGGCTAATTATAGTCTTGAGCTGCGGATCTAATTATTGTAATTAGGTGTCTAATTATTGTTTGCATGAGATCTATATAATAGAGTCATGGGCTGTATTGTAATTTGTGCTAGAGAGTAAGAGAGCAAATATTATCTCCTTCTGTGTGTGAAGAGAGCAAGGTGTTTTCCTCCTAGTGCTATAGTGCCAAGTATGGGTGATGGTTTGGAGAATCAGAAGGATTCTTCATGTATGTAGGATCTTGGTTAGCAGGTGTGTAAGGCCACGTTTGGAGATCTACATGGGTAAGTAAGATCATTGATCTGCAGGTGTATGTGTGTGTGAGGTCTAAGGTTTGCAGGTGTGCAGAACCAGGTTGATCTGCAGGTGGCAGCAGAATCAAGGTGACAGCAACACAACAGGGAACATGATCAAGCAGGATCTACTTGGAGTACGGTGTGTACTCGGTTGGAGAGCAAATAGGGAGGCAAGGTAGTTCCTTCCATAAGTAAGATCATTTGAGTTGCAGGTTGTTGCAAGTTCAGGGGAGATCTACTTGGAGTACATTGAGTACTTGGAGTGTGTGGAGCACTGGTGTACTGGCAATAGTGGATACTGACTGGTTGGAGGTGAACACCAACTCTGTGTTTGAGTTGTGTGTTGGGACCGTAAGAGAGAGAGCTTTGAGGAAAGAATTACTATACACTTGAGGTGTGGGAAGCTTTTGAGAGGTGTGAAGGAGAAGTGGCATCTTCTTTATTTTATTCTTTTCTAGATGAGTATTAATACAAGTTGTGTATTGTCTCTCATATTCTATGTTGTTTCTGGTTTCTAGTTACTTGTTACTTCTGGTTTAATTCCACATCTTAAGTTGCTTATATATGGTAATAAATTGTGCTTCCTTGGGTTCCTATCAGTTGGTATCAGAGCTAAGGTTGTAAGGAGCAGGTTTTGTGTTTGGTTACAGGTCACTCTCAGGGGTTTCTAATTGAGTGGGAGTATAACAACGACAGAAGAAAGTAAGCTACGAATGGAGAAACTGAATAGCACGAATGGTCAATTACGGTCTTATGGAAAGAAAGAGCAGGTAAAGAAATATTGTTGGTTGATAGCAGATCAGCATGAAGGAACTGAAGAAGCAGATATTGCAGGTGTTGTTGCACAGGATGCTCTGGGATGTTTCTTGGATAAAGTTGAATCTTGGTTAATAGATTCTGTTGCCTCTTTCCATGCAGCGCCAAGTAGAGGGGTTGGTGAGCCTTGTCATAGTATTGGCAAAGGGGAAGTGTTGCTAAAATTGTAGGCGGCTAACACATGGGTGTTGAAGAAGGTCATGCAGGTCTTAGTCTTGAAGATGCGGCTAATTGCTTCAGGAAAATTGGGTGATGAGAGATGCACAGGAACTCTCACAGCAAATGCACTTGAATTAACATGTGGTAAGAAAGCAGGTACTCTTTATCTACTTGCTTGTATTACTGATTCCACTTATGTTGCACATGTGTGGCTTTGTAGGCTTGGTCACATAAGTGAGAAGGGAATGGATGTTCTTAATTCAGATGGTAAGAGATCAGCTTTAGAGAGCATAGACCGAGATTTTTGTGAGCAGTGAGTTGCTACAAGAAAAGATTGTGTTTATTGCAGGAAAAGGAAGACTGATGTATTTGATAGACTTAAGAACTGGAAAGCCTTGGTGTTCTTGGAGGAGATGACAGACAGAGTTTAGTGGATGGGGCTGGATACTTCTGAGCAGGGTAGTTTGGACATGGGATTGATTCAAAAAATCTCGCGGGTAAAAAGTCATCACTCACAGGCATACACAGGTACCAACATCGATCAAGGGTAACCGGTGTCAAACAGACAGGCACCGACGTCGGTCATGTGCAGACCAGAGAAGTCAGTGGTGTCAGGCAGGTGAAGACTAACGTCGGTAGGATAACCGGTGTTGGTGACCTAAACAGTCGCATGAAACCGACGTCGGTCGGATGTAGACTGTGTGGTGACTGAGGTCGGTCACTGAGACAGATTTTGGGCAGACAGCAAGCTGTCAAGGAGTCTCAAATGCCTATATGGAGGACTAAAAGTGTAAGTAAGCCTCAAATTCGTTGTTCCTCTTCTTTATACTCGTTGCTCACTACAGAGCAGGAAGGATCCAGGAAACAGTGGGAGCATGGCATGAACAGGTTGCAGAACCAAACAGGAGATTTGGTAGGGTTGTCAGTCGGTATGAAAGCACTAAGACAAATGGATACCTTAGTTAAAGAATAGAGAGAATGGACAAATTAGATAGAAGGCTAGGTCATATGGTCTTGAGGAAGCTACATGATAGTGGTACAGGTTTTGACAGGTGGATGACAAAGCAGGGCTTTAGTCAATGTCAGTGTAACCATTGTGTTTGTCTTACTAGGTGGATGATGGTCACGACATTATCCTATTACTATATGTGGTTGATATGCTAGCTAGTAGGTTCATACATACAGGGTTTTGCTGAGCTAAGGGTAAGGTTAGTTCATTGGCATGTCATGAAGAATTTGGAGCAGCAAAATTCTTTGGCATGAGAGACATGGAAGATCACAGGTTGATTTTGTCTCCAGTGGGAGCTGATGTGAATCAGGTGTTAGCGAGGTTCAATACATAGGATGCAGAACTAGAGCACACCAAGGGATAGATAGTTCAGTGTCTGAAATCACATGAGGTCTGGTATAGACCTGAGTTTTTCCTAGCAGTGGGAGTTATCAGAGAGTTAGGAGCTAATTCAGAGAAGTGGGTTCTCAGGTATTTGAGAGGGACCAATAGCAGGTATACATGCTATGCAGGTTCAGGACTTCACTACATGGTTTTGTAGGTTCAGATGTGGTAGGTTACTTGGATGACAGGAGGTGCACCATAGGTTGTGTGGTGGGTGGTCTTCAGGATTGATCTTGAAGAGGGATACAAGCCAGGAAATAGATTAGATAGGGTACAGGTACAAATACAATGCAGTTGTTTATCTCCAAGTGGGAGATTGTTAGGTTTTGGAGCTAAAAGCTTCACTGATGCAAACAAGGAAGGAGGTTGCTGAGTGTCACAGTCATCGACATCGGTTAGGCTGACCGACATTGGCTAGTGGTGTACAGGAATGCAACTGACGTCAGCAGGAGTCGGCTGACATCGATCACCTCCATGCAGATAGGGACCAATGTCGGTCGCCTGTGCAGTTTTGAACTGCGAGTTCCATGGACAGTTTGTTAACAAATTGAGTGTTTGCATGTAAGAAGGCTAATTATAGTCTTGAGCTGCAGATCTAATTATTGTAATTAGGTGTTTAATTATTGTTTGCATGAGATCTATATAATAGACTCATGGGCTGTATTGTAATTTGTGCTAGAGAGTAAGAGAGCAAATATTAGCTCCTTCTGTGTGTGAAGAGATCAAGGTGTGTTCCTCCTAGTGCCATAGTACCAAGTATGGGTGCTAGTTTGGAGAATCAGAAGGATTCTTCATGTATGTAGGATCTTGGTCAGCAAGTGTGCATGGCCACGTTTGGAGATCTACATGGGTAAGTAAGATCATTGATCTGCAAGTGTATGTGTGTGTGAGGTCTAAGGTTTGCAGGTGTGCAGAACCAGGTTGATCTGCAGGTGGCAGCAGAATCAAGGTGACAGCAACACAACAGGGAACAGGATCAAGCAGGATCTACTTGGAGTACGGTGTGTACTCGGTTGGAGAGCAAATAGGGAGGCAAGGTAGTTCCTTCCATAAGTAAGATCATTTGAGTTGCAGGTTGTTGCAAGTTCAGGGGAGATCTACTTGGAGTACATTGAGTACTTGGAGTGTGTGGAGCACTGGTGTACTGGCAATAGTGGATACTGACTGGTTGGAGGTGAACACCAACTCTGTGTTTGAGTTGTGTGTTGGGACCGTAAGAGAGAGAGCTTTGAGGAAAGAATTACTATACACTTGAGGTGTGGGAAGCTTCTGAGAGGTGTGAAGGAGAAGTGGCATCTTCTTTATTTTATTCTTTTCTGGATGAGTATTAATACAAGTTGTGTATTGTCTCTCATATTCTGTGTTGTTTCTGGTTTCTAGTTACTTGTTACTTTTGGTTTAATTTTGCATCTTAAGTTGCTTATATATGCTAATCAATTGTGCTTCCTTGGGTTCCTATCAATCATGACATTACAAATAATTGAGAAACAAATAAGAAACAAGCACTTAAGGCAAGAAATAAGAAGCATACAAGAGTGGTCAAGGGGCTAAGTAAAAAAGGGATATAGGCACATGTCACTCAAACTAGAAAATAAACATACAAGGCATCTTCAAATTCCACATACACATAAAATTGTAAACAATCAAGGTTGGAGTGAAAGCCACAATCATAGAGAAGAGTACAAGCAAAAAACATTGGTAAATGTCCTAAGGCACACATAAGACATAGGACAAGAACTAAGAAATGCAATCACATCTAGTTGTGTAAAACAATAAATAAAATCATGTAACTAATGGAAATACAATCACATCTAACTAATCAAAGCAAGAAGTAAAAGTATGCAAGACATGGAGTACAAGACTAGGTATATGCTAAAAGAAACACAAGTGTTATATATTAGTAAGATGTCGATACAGTAATCTGTGTAAGCTAGTAAACAATGTACACCATCATGATAACTAAAGTATGTGGTGAAGGAATGACATAACCTAAATGGTGTAGTCATATAGAATATGTCCTCAGTAGGTAAATATATCGATGTATGTCTTGAATGTAAAAGTAAGATGCCCCCTCAATGGGTAGAGTGAAGCAATCAAGGATCTGGATGGCACTGCACACACTCAAAGAAGATCAAGTAAAGCAAGGTAATGTAGATGAATCGACAAACAATAGTGTAGAATAACAAATCTAAGTCTAACATTATAGTAGTAATGTAAAACATGGATGATGCATATAATTGAAATGTTTTTATATTTTTGAGTTATTTGAATGTTTTTGGATTTTGAAATTTTGTATTTTTTTTGGTATTTTGACATGAGCTATATACAATCAATCATGATAAGACTATGTATAATAAATACTAAGAAGATATGTACAAGTAAGCAAAAATAAACCATGTATAAATAATTGAAAGGAATCTATATACAAGTAATTAAAAATAAGCAATATGTACACAATGATGTAAAAGACTAGGCTGGAGGGGGTAAAGGGTATAAGGATAGAGCTCACTAGGGATGGAGATGGAAGAACATATCATGACCATCATCAAATGCCTCAAGATCATCATCA
This sequence comes from Torreya grandis, assembly GCA_037957365.1. NCBI lineage: Eukaryota > Viridiplantae > Streptophyta > Pinopsida > Cupressales > Taxaceae > Torreya > Torreya grandis. The sequence goes on along the minus strand of JARHVA010000133.1, from coordinate 1,992,853 downwards.
TATGCCATAGATTTTGTATGCATGGTGGCTATCTCCTCAAATGTCAGTAAGATCTGTGCTCTTTATGTAGTCAGAGATTAATCACTTGTAATGGTCTCATCCTGTCAATGGTGAATTGAAGGTTGCTCTGGTGGTGAATATGCTAAGTCTCCTTTGATATGTTTAACTTTGATAGTATATGGTTTTGGTGGAAGTGGTGAAGCTGGTGCTGCTGGTGGTTTAATTTGAATAATACCCTAAACTTGTAGTTTATCCAATCTTTATTGTAAATATGTACATGAGTTTGTATCATGGCTTATGATCCTATGAAAAAGACAAAATGGACGATCATATTACCATGATAACCTATTGATAGATCTGTGTTTTACTATAAGTAGTATGATTAATCCATGATCAAGTAACATCTGTAGTATAATCTATGGTTGATGTTGTGTGTTGCCTGCCTGAATCTAAATGACTAGTTCTATATTCATAGAGGTAACCATGTGAACTGTATGTGTCAATTCTATGGTTTTGAATGTGGAGTATATCTTGAGAGTGTAGTGTGAGATGCTAAGAGTGATGTAGGATGTCTAATGATAATTTTAGAGTCAAATCGATACTCTCCTGGGCTAACTAGTGTAAAGTTCAATCCACATAAATAGTCATTTGTAAATGTGGGTGTCGTATCATCATCTGAAGTAGCCTAGGAATCCATATCAACATTGTGTAAATATGGTAACTCAAATTTATGACAAGGGGTAACTATGTTATGAGAGTCTCATCAACATAATAGTAGAAGACGTTGGTGTTGTGATAGTATCTATAACTATTAGAGTAACTATAACTGTAGAATCTACTAATACTACTAGAACTATTGTTGATGAGTGTATAACTATAACAGGTGTAGGAATTGTGACTAATGGAATATTTGGAACTACTAAATTTGATATGACTAGATGAGTATCTGGAGTTGAGGACACAACTATAAGTCGGGGAGTGCTAGATGTGCTAGTCTCTCCTATCTCATATGTATGTATCTAATCAAGATAAATGTGATGAGTTGGTGATTGAACTATGATATGAGGTGTCCTATCTGGTGAAATAGTCAAAGATGACTTTGTAATTTGATAATATATGAATGGTTTGTTATCTATTGGGCATGCGTATAAGTATCCTTCATGGAGAAACTTAACACATCGATGAAGAGTAGAAGGAACTACCCCCATAGCCTATATCTAAGGTCATCCAAGTAAAACATTATAATGAAGAGGACCTTGCATGACCTGAAACTATGTAGAGATGGTTTTGGGCCTTACCATGATATCTAAAGCAATGGTGCCCAATGTCTGTCATGGTATATCATCAAGCCCTCTAATTTTCTTATATGATTTTTGCATGGATGCCATATCTACACCCATGGTCTGTAAGAATGTAATATCACATATATTGAGTCTGGAACCACTATCAACTAGAAATCTCTTAATTGCACAAGTTTTGACTTGTGCTTGTATGAATAGTGGTAAATTTTGATCAATAACTATTTGGGATGACATGTCCTCATGATCAAAAGAAATAACATCTTCCATAGTTTTTAACATGTTGACTATTGATGAAAAATAATAAGGCTCTGAATCAATCGGCATAGAATTCTGAGTGAGTGCCTGATAAAGAATGTCCTTGAACACATTGGCTTTCTAAAGCAATTCTAACATGGAAATCTTAGCTGGTGTATTTCTTAGATCAATAATATCATATGCCTTGTGTAGATCTGCCTATATGGGTGGGTTGGGCCTAGGACAGGAAGGAATAAGAGGGTGGCAGGGTTCTTGACTAGGTGAGGGAGGCATGATAACATGTTGAGTAATAACTTTAACCACATTATCTACTATTTGTATAAGACTAGTAGTAGCTACGAGGGGAGAGTGAAGATAATCGATAGGTTGAGGTGGTAGAGGGACAAAGGGTGTCAACTAGGCTCCTTGGTGATGGGTAGTGACCTAGGGAAGAGTAAAATGGACCATGCAACATAACTCAACATGAGATAGAGGCTCCAAGGAAGGTGAGGCAAGAGGTATCTTAACATGTTTAGCACTTAATTTCTTAATATCAGCCCATATTATAAAAATTAAGCATGAAATGCAAAGAATAAAGCTTTGTACTAACATATGGTAAACTTCATCATTCATGTGCATGATAGGACCAAGTATGGTGTCATTATTTTCAAGAAATATGTGTAAATAAATGAGATCCATTTTTGCTATTATATGAAATCTGATTTTAGGTGTAAGGTGATACCTTAAGTAGGCAAAGGGACCTAGTATATGTAACTAGGGTTTTGAAAAATGATATTTTAAAATTTACTAAGGAATTATAAAAATTAAGGTGAATTTATGATTTAAAAACATAGGTAAAAAATAAAAAAATTATTGTAAAATTCTTCATTTGAAAGGACCTAGTGTATGGAACTAGGGTTTTGGAGAAAATAATTTTTAAAAAATTACTATGAAATTTTAAAATTTAAAGTGAATTTTTAATTTAAATATGCAAGTAAAAAAAATTAGAAAAATATTGGAAAATTTAGCAAGGAATTCACCCTAGGGTTTCTAGGGTTTTTATGAGCAAACAAAGTAAATTGGGTTCACCAAATGATTTAACTATTTTGAGAATATTAGAGTTATATTTCTAATTTAGTTAAGGGTCTAAGTCAATTAAATCAATAAATAATATTGGGATAATTAAGCTACTAATTTGTATAATTTAATTGTAATTTAAACCTTTCTAAAAATAGTAATAAATGTGGAGAAAATAAGACTTAGCTATAAACAAATCGAGATGGCTAAGACAGGGTCTAAAATTTGCTATGCAAGACTGGGATAGTGTCACAAATCAATATCTAGACTTCATTTTATGAAAGGATAGGAGCATCGAATAGATTACCCAAGGGTCTGGTGCTACAGTCTTCTTCTACCACTATTATTTTCAAGTACTGAGCTTTTTGGGTTTTGTTCATTGTCTCTCTGTGAGCCTGCCTATGAAATTTTAGATGTTGGATGTTTATGAAACTATTTAGTCTTCAAACCCTAGACTCTATGATGCTTTGACCAATTTTGAGAAAGAGGGGGGTTAGTGTGTGTAAGATGCATTGAATGTGTATCTACACCCCTTGTGTAGGCATGTTGCTTACATACTAATGATCCAAAGAGGGATGAAGCCATATGTAGTTCTCTCACTTGATGTTTTTTTGTGAAATTGTGTACATGAAGATGCAAAATGCTAAAATTGGGTGTGTTTAAGGTGGCTAGGGACTGGTGTAAGGATTTGGATGTGCTTTTAACTATATTAGATGATTGTATACAGAGAATAGGGAAGTTTGCCTCAATGGTCTTACTTGTATTCTTACTTGCTTTGTGATATTTTCCAACCCCTTCTAAATTAACTTTGAATGAGATTTTATAGAGATTTGTTAGTCATGGGTTGAATGTATTCACATTAGGCTGACAAGAAAAAGGATACAAACCAGAAGGAAATGACAGTTGGAGCTAAAAATGCACTTGGATAGGAGCATTGTAAATGGACACCCTAGGGTTCGATGCTATAGTCTAAGTTGGGTGCTATAATCCTAAGGGTACAAGATCTAGGGGGATGGATTTTTCATGGGAAAAGTTGCCTGGAGGAAGTGGAATCACTATCTGGAACACTATAGATGACTAGGAATAAGTGAAAAGGTACTTATGAGGGTCATGAGAGAAATCAAGAGGGACCTATGGATTAGTGTCACCAACCACACTCAATTTACTAATTTTCACATTTTATATGACTACACTTATGCCTATTAGCCTAAATCTTAGTCTGACCAATCTTATGTTGATGATCGAGGCCTTATATCTTACCCATAATGCTTAAAATGTACTTATCTTCCATATTTACAAGTTTTGAACCTATACCTACTTTCTTGCTCCCTTAACACTAAAGTGTAATATAGACACTAGTGTCGACATTAGTATTTTGACTTGATGCAAGTGTCCAGTGCCCTAAAGTCATCTAATTTATAAATGAAACATATCCTAATGGTCAGCTTAAGTGATTTAATGTGAGTTACTTATCCAAAGGGATTGATATAATATAAGATCAACCCTCATTCATTCCTCACCTAGAAACATATGAATAATACAAAGTATTCTTATCAAAGAACATTCAATTGAACAAAGCTTCTCTATTTACATACCAATACAACACATCTACAAGTTTGAAGTGCCAACGTAGTAGCCCAAGAGTCCAATTTGACAAGTTACAAGTTAGGTAATATTGTACTTACTTTTCACATATTATATGATTCACATACAAGCCAACACGTAGGGGAAAACTACATCAATCTAAGGCCCTCTTCAAAGTATTATCTATATAGGTAGCACTCACTAACAAATGGGTTTTTGGGGTTAGCTTGACACCATGTGCTAACTAACCCATTTTCCCCCAAGATCATAGTGAAGATGAAGAACTAAGGTTTTGAAAATTCATGAGTGACAATCTATGACTTAGATCTAAATACACTAGAGTGAAGGCAAAGACAAACCCATAAGCATCTAGGTGGTCACATCCCTTTTCAATAGGTATTTTGTATAAGACACTTGCATTGAACCCAAATAATTGCATCAATGCAACTGTCCTAGGCTGATGTTAGTGTCTAGAGCTCTAGAAGCATCAGATCCAAAATTTGATGATGGTTCGAAAATCTTCTTCCAAATTGCTTTCGACTTGTTCTAGATCCAACATTGTGTTAGAATCATAAACAATTAAGTATATTACTTCTTTGTCATTTCCATGTATGGCTTAGCTATAATTTCTATATTTAACCTATACTTATCATATTAAATTCTATATTTATATCTAAATTTAGTATTTAATTAGCTTGTTATGTTGGAGGTATAATCACTAAGAGGAGGGTGAATCAGTGATGCAAACTATTTCAACTTTAATTCCAATCCTTTCAAATCCTTAATCAATTACCATAAACATTTGTAGAATATATAAGTTATTCATAACAATGAATAATAGATAATGCAAGATCACACACATAATACAAGATCTATGTGGGAATCCCTATTGGGGAATAAAACCCACTCTCAATCCTATAAACACATGGACTACTTGTCCTATAAGGTATTATAAACATGAGACTTTAGTGAAACACCCATTTCATAAGGAACACCTACCCCTAGGATGGTTAAGTCCTTCTGACCAAAATTTAGTGAAACACATAATCCACAAAGAGCACCTACCCCTAGAATGGTCAAGTCTTTCTAACCATAATTTAGTGAAACACTTGCTCCATAAAGAGCACTTACCTCGAGGATGGTCAAGTCCTTCTGACCTAGATGTTGAGAAACCTCTCAACACCTATGATATGAACATTTCCTAAACACTGATTGACTGCCAATCTAATGGAGAAACAATTTATATCAACTCTCTTTCACCCTTCACACTTTCTCAACCTTACCCATACAAGCATTGCATCCAAAGCACCCTTTTGGACCATCCTAAGCTTCTTCACTCATCCTTAGCCACAAACCTACAACAACTCTATAATCATATAGAGACATGACTAAAAGGTCATACATGTAGTTCTCACTCTAACCTACCTCTTTTCTTTATCTTCTATACTCTCAACACATGCTCTGCTCACTCATGTCTCTCCTAGTCTCTTGACACATGCTCTGCTCACTCATGTCTCTACTAGTCTCTCAACACCTATTATGCATGTCTAAAAACCATCATATTTGGCTTCACCTTTTATAGAGTCTTCATGAATATCATGTTCACAACCTTCCTTATTAGCCACAACACATGGATTCACTCTTAAGGCATCTACATGGGTCATCTTTAAGTGGTACCATCTATTAAATAGGCCTAAGTGTCCTTTCAAGTCCTACAGAGACCCATTCACCTCTCTGACACTTATTCGAGTAAACTTAGAACACAATACAACTTTAACAATACATAGACCCATGCCACACAATCTATAGGTCCACCTTAAGTGACAACATCCATCATAATGCCCTCATGCTGTAACATAAATAACCCAAACATCATTTTGTACATACGATCACCGAGAATGAATATATAGTCAACTTCTAAGCCTTTGATAATACATAATATAGATTAGTTAGACCTACATAATCCACATATATGGTCCTCATGAAGTCTACAACATGCTTTAATACTTATTTCATCATAAAATATTGAAATACCATCAATAAAAACTCAATTACCCTTCTTGGGTTACTTGCAGAGCATGAACACGTACATAGTCAACTTTGGATATCAATAAATTTGACTATAAAAACATTTAGACCTTCAAATAAATATTTTTGGATTAACATGTAAGTCCTCTACAACTTTTCTTTTTACACCATGGTCAACTTATTCATATATCAAAAGTTATAGCATAAAAACTACATACTGGTCCTCCCTCACAAATTCAAATATTCAAATTCCAACAGTCACTAAACAACTATTAAAACATTGGTCATGTTTACCTCATCTCATGCACCCTAGAAATATTGACTAAAAACACACCATAGATATTTCAAATCAGCCTGGTCTTTACCTTGCAACACTCACTATTGATTTAATCTTCAAGCTCTTGTGATTATGTCACTTGGCAGCCCTGCATGCCTTCTGCACATTTGAATCATTGAATTTAACGCATGTCACTAATATTTTGACTACACAATCATATGCTTTCCATTGATCTTCTATCCAAACTTTGTGAATATGACACATATCACTATCACATTCATTCTTTGACTAATTGAACTTTATGCACACTATTGGATCAAGATCTGTGATTTAACGTGCACTGTTAGATCTACTGACTAGATGACCTTAGACTTCAATGTAGTTTAACTTGATGGTCTCTGGCCCATCATAGTCTACAAGTGCAACTTTGAATATTTATATCTCAAGCTAGAAAACACTTCAGAACTCCAAATCTTCAAGGTACCTTCCATGCACTATAGACAATATCTCCATAAACTCTTTTGATTTTGATTGACTTTATGAGACCCTGTATTAAATACACAAATTTATTGGTTCATACATATTTGTATGATGTGTAGTGATGATCTGACTTCTCTGAAGCTAGAATATGCATTTTACTCATTCTAAATGCTCACAAAACATACCAGAGCTTTATCAAGATATCTATGGATGCCTCAACCTCTTCTTTGTCCTTACAGACCTACACAAGTGCCATATCTCTTCAAGTTATCCATCTAATCACTTTTTCATTAATGCATTAGTACCACATGCTCTCTTTGACATTAATGACCATGCTTAACAATCTCCCCCTTTATCATTGATGGCAAAATACCCTCATAATGACTTCTTAATATTTGAACATCCTCATCAAACTTCATTATGATCTTTATTCCCCTTTGACATTAATAACAAAGGGCCTCTTATCTCAAATGCATTCAAAAAACTATCTTGCACAAATTCTATCAAGCATATGAAATGATTGTTCCTCCTTTGACATGTACCAATATTAACTTGGACTTTTTGGATCCTTGGTCCTGACAAACTACTCACAGAGCTTAGAAAGCTCTCCTAAACATTAAGTTCCATATCATATCATTTGTTCTTTGATATATACAAATTTGAACTTGAGCTTTTTTGATCCTTGGACATGTCTACTTATAGAACTCACAAGCTCTCTTTGTTTTTGCATGAAGATTTAATACTTTGTTAAAACACATGACTTTGTACTGATTGGCCCATTGATCATCACCTAAAACACACACACTTACTTCCACACATGAAAGATGTCTCTTAAGAAACATAAGTAGAGACACCCACTTGTCATATAGGAACTAAATATCCCAAAACTCAAGAGGCTCCCATATCTCCATGTTTGTACCTGACTTGTAGTCCTTCCTCATATTCAGATTAACTTTGAATGAATGTTCAACCTTGTTCTTTTCTTTTATCTCAGGATCATGCTTAATTTCCTTGTCCATTTGGGAAGATAAGGCTTGCTCCTTGATACTTGACCTTGTTCCTTATTCTATCATGGAAAATATTCCACCTTGAGCCTATTTTCCATTTAGTTTCTTAGGCCTCCATTCCCTATGGCTCCTTCTCTTTGTGTTAGGATTGGCAGTTTTTAAAGTAGAACACTGATTTTTCTTGCAAAACCTTGCTATGTGACCTCTCTCATGACATTTGAAACAAATGAGATTTCTTAGATGGTACATATGTACCTTGTGCTTAAGATCTATGATGATTTCTTGAAGTTTCATGAATTTGATCATTAGGTCTCCTGATGAATATATTACAAAACTTTGCAAAATGGCCAAACCCTTGACACTTGTAACAAATGATGTCATTATTTCCTTGTGAACTAGCTGACTGTCTTGAGTGATGTTGTTCTACATGCTTGCCATTGTCTTACTCATAATTCCATGCAAATTCATTCTTTGATGATATTTTACAATCTTTTGACCTATGACCAAATTGATTGCAGGAGTAACAATGACCATTGAAATTTGCATACTTTATAGCATTTGGTTGTCTGATCTGATTTGTCTTCATTCTCCCAATGCCTTCATTCCTTGACCAATGATTAATCTTCAAAATTTGATTATCCTTGTTCATATCAGTCTTGTCTTGAGTTACATGGTTTTGTTTTTCTTTGTATCCAAGACCAAATCTATCATTAGCATGCTTTTGATTACTCAAAATATTATCAAGATTATTTGAGCTCTTTTCAAACTTCATAAATGACTTCATTTTTATTGAAGTCTTTCTTGATTTAGCTTTCAATGACTCATTTTCAAATACATACCTTGAACACTCATCTTCTTTAGTTTTCAGGCTTGTGGATAAGATTTTCAGTTGACAACTGAGATGCTTGACTATGTCTTCATGCTCCTTGGTGTTTTCAATCATTCTTGCCTCAAACACACTAAATTGTTCTTCATAGTCCTTGATTTGTGACATCATCTTCTTATTCTTTTTCTTCTCAAATTTTAGATCTTTAAGGGCATTCCTCAATTTAGTCCCACAATCCTCCTTGTCTTTTTCATCATTTGTATCATTGCTCATAGCTTGACTTATTTTCATCTATAAATACTCTATCTTTGTTTGATACATGATACCCTCTTCATTCTTATTCTTTACTTCTTCATCAAGAGTACAAACATGAATTTCAAGCTTGTGTCTGATCTCATCATGCTCTTTGACTTCATTGCTTAGCCATCCTTCAAATAGTCTAATTTGCTTCTCTTAGAATTTGATCAAGACATCTTATTTTTTGTTCTTCTTTTGTAGTAACTTCATTTCTTCCACAATATCTAGATATTTGTCTTCAAGAGTGACTTTCTCATCTTCTTCCTTTGAGTTATTTTTGCCAAAGAAATCTCTGTTTAAAGAACATTCACCTTCATCATCACTAAAAACCAAGAACAATGTCTCCTTATCCTCATTATGAAAAGAATCATCACTATTAGATGTGTTTACTTCTTCTTCTATAGATGAGTTACTATCTTCTTCATGATACTCTTACTCCCTTTGTATGATTCCTTCTTTCCATTTTTATTACTGAAGAACTTTCAATACTTGCTCGGACCCTTAGATTTCCTATGTTTATCTTCATGAGGTTCTTTAGAAGCTTTTTTGTGTTTAACCTTGTCTCTACCTAGACATATAGCTACAAAATAACTAACTTTACCACATGAAAAACATTTGAAAGGAAATCTTCCTTCATCTTACCTAATCCTACATTCAATTTTTTTGCAATCAGGGATTCAAGTTGATCTTCATTAAGATTAAAATCTTTAAGACTTAACTTGTTCTTCTTAGATTTTGTGTCCTTGATCACCTTAAAGGCAACTTCCTTCTTAGGAGGTCTATCCTCATCAACTCTCATCTCATAGGCAAAAAGAATGCCATGCAGTTTATCCATCTTTATCTTAGTGAGATAATGAATTTCTTCTACAATAGAAACTTTTGAATTAAATTTGAGTTTAAGAGTCCTCAATATCTTCTGTACTATAGGAGCTTCATCAATGTCCTCTCCAAGACCTCTGATCATGTTTACTACCTCATCAACCCTTAGAAGATAAGATACCACAGTATCTTCTTCCTTCATTTTGAGACCTTAAAATTATCTTCGATAGGTCTACAACTTAGCCAATTTTACCTTAGATTCTCCTTCATAAATAGTTTGTAATTTGACCCAACATTCCTTGGTAGATTTGCAATGGATCACTTTGGTGAGCTTAGCCTTAGATAGACCATAAATGATAACATTCATAGCTTTAGAATTATTCTCACTCAACTTCTTATTAGTATCATTAGTTAGAGGTGTAGTTGGTGTAGTGTAACCATCTATGATATATTTCCAAATATAAAACCCTAGAGACATGATGTATGTCCTCATCCTTGCACTTTAGAAAGCATAATTTGACCCATTAAACAATAGTACTTGCTTTATAGAGAAACCCTGCATTTGTTGATTTGCCATATTATACCTTGGATCACCTTTAGGTGGTTAAACTTGTAACAAAGGTCCTGGATCTGATACTAATTATTAGAGGTACAATCACTGAGGGGGGGGTGAATCAATGATGAAAGACATTTCAAATTTGATTCTAATCCTTTCAAATTCTTAATCAATTACCACAAGCATTCATAGAATATACAAGTCATTCATAACAATGAACAATAGATAATGCAAGATCACACAAAATCACAAGATCTATGTGGGAAACACTTTTGTGGAATAAAACCCACTCTCAAGCCTACAAACACATAGACTACTTGTCCTATAAGGTATTACAAACATGAGACTTTAGTGGAACACCCATTCCACAAGGAACTCTTGTCTCTAAGATGGTTAAGTCCTTCTGACTAGAATTTAGTGAAACACCTATTCCATAAAGAGCACCTACCCCTAAGATGGTCATGTCCTGACTATAATTTAGTGAAACACTTGTTCCATAAGGAGGAACACCTACCCCTAGGATGGTCAAGTCATTCTAACCTATATTTTGAGCACCCTCCCAACACCTATGATATGAACATCTCTTGAATACTGATTTACTACCAATTTGATGGAAAATAATGTATATCAACTCTCTTTTATCCTTCATACTTTCTCAACCTTGCTCACATAAGCAATGCATCCAAAGCACCCTTTTGGATCACCCCAAGATTCTTCGCTCATCCTTAGCCACAAACCTATAGAAATTCTATAATCACAATAGAGACATGACCAAAAGGTCATACACATAGTCATCACTCTGATCTACCTCTTTTCTCTATCTTTTATACTCTCAACACATGCTCTGCTCACTTATGTCTCTACTAGTCTCTCAACACATGCTCTACTCACTCATGTCCCTATTAGGCTCTCAACGCCTATTAAGCACATCTAGAAACCATCATATTTGGTTTCACCTTTTATAGAGTCTTCATGAATATAATGTTCACAACCTTCCTTGTTGGCCACAACACATGCCTTCACTCTTAAGGCATCTACATGGGTCACCTTTAAGCAATACCCTCTTTCAAATAGGCCTAAGTGTCCTTTTAGGTCCTATGGAGACCCATTCACCTCTTTGACACTTATCTGAGCAAACTTAGAACACTTTAATAATACATAAACCCATGCCACATGATTTATAGGTCCACCTTAAGTGATAACATCCATCGTAACACCCTTCTGCTACAACACAAATAGCCCAATCATCATTATGTACATATGATCACCAATAATGAACACATAGTTAACTTTTAAGCCTTTGATTATAGATAATTTAGATTATTCAAACCTCCATAATCCACACATATGGTCCTCATGAATTCTACAACACATTCCAATACTTAGTTCATCTTAAAACATCGAAATACCATCAAGAACAACTCAATTACCCTTCTCGGGTTACTTGTTGAGCATGAACACATACATAGTCAAATTTGGAACTCAATAAATTTTATTTTACAAACATTCAAAACTTCAAATAAATATTTATAGATGCACCTTGAAGTCATATACAACTTTACTTTTTACACCATGGTCAAATTTTGCATATATCAAAAGTTATAGCATAAAAACTATAGATTGGTCTTCCCTCACAAATTTGAATATTCAAATTCCAACGGTCACTAAGCATATATTAAATATTGGTCATATTGACCTCATCTCATACACCCTGGTAATATTGACCAAAAATGCACTATCGATCTTTATGGATCATCTTGGTCCTTACCTTACAATGCTCACCATTGATTTAAGCTTCAAGCTCTCATGATTGTGCCACTCGGTAACCCCACGTACCTTCTGCACATTTGACTCATTGACTTTAATGTAAGCTATTGATCTTCTGATTGCATGATCATATACTTATCATTGATATTCTAATCTCCATGAATGTGACATATGTCACTAGCACATTCATTCTTTGACATATTGACTTTTACATGTCCCATTAGATCAAGATCTATGATTTAACATGCACCATTAGATCTACTGACTAGATGACCTCAAACTTCAATGTAGTTTAACTTGACGATCTTTGGCTCATCACAATTTACAAGTGCAAATTTGAATATTTATATCTCGAGCTAGAAACACTTTAGGATCCAAAATCTTTAGGGTACCTTCTTAGCACTATAGACAATATCTCCATGAACTCCTTTGACCTCAGTTGACTTTCTGAGACCTTGTATTAAATGCATAAAATTGCTGGTTCATACATATTTGCATGATGTGCAACGACGGTCTAGCTTCTCTTAAGATATAATATGCATTTTTCTCATTCTAAATGCTCATAAAACATACCAGAGCTTTGTTAAGACATCTATGGATGCCTCATAACCTCTTCTTTGTCCTTACAAACCAGCACAAGTGCCATATCTCTTCAAGATATCCATCTGATCTCTTTGTCATTAATGCATTAGTATCACATACTCTCTTTGACATCAATGATAATCTAAGACATCAAGGACCATGCTCAACATGTTATAGATCTAATTATCACCCTTGTGCATTGTCATTTCTATACTCTAACCCTATTAACACCAAGTTAGGATTCCTACATTTATTTTAGGGTTAAACATTTGTGAAAGTGGTGTGAACCCAATCTTTGAACATCAAACCCTATGACAAATTAGGGTTTTCTAATTTTTTTATTGATTGTTTTACTTTGTTGAAAATTTTAAATGTTTCATTTGTGAAGCAATGGAAATTATTAGTGCAAAAACTTGATTACAAATGGAAGATAAAGAAGCATTGACTACTCATCTCAATAATAATAAGAGCTTAATGGATGCATTATTGTATGTTACAAGAGATGAAATAAGTAAACAAGATAAAATGAAGGCCACCTCACCTAGTGATGGTGAATCCCTAAAAGGTGTTATAGCTGAGTCCATGCCCATCAATCCACCTACATCTAGTGGGGGCATGAGTTATGTGTTTAAAACTTTGTTTCCTAAAACTATTACTGATACATCTGTCATGGATTTACTAATTATTTCAGCACAAATACCAATTTTAATGCCTATTACTACTCAAAACATGTTTACATCCCCTTTGGTGATTACTCAAATTTATAATGTAAATCCCACTAGGTCTACCATTCAAACACTCTTTCAAGTTATAAATACCTTGGAGGATAAGGCTATAAACATTGAACAAAATGTTTTAAAATCCCCACATGCTATTGATTCACAAGATGTGTTGTATAACCCTCTTGCACTTGAGATTTCTTTGCACCCTTTGCCAACTGGTTTTGTTGCACCTAAGTTTCTATTTTATGATGGAAAAGGTGATCTTGAACAACATCTTTGATCATTTTATGCGGCATGCCTTGATTATGCCTCTAATGATAAACTTTTGACCAAATTATTTCTAAGAAGCCTTAAGCACTGTGATTTAAGGTGGTTATATGGTTTACCTATCCAATCTGCAATAGCATTCAAACCTCTTGCAAACCAATTTCTAGCACACTTTTCCATTAATATTTCTAAAAAGGTTTCATATGCTCAAATTTCCAAAATCAAACAAAGAACCAATGAACCTATTAATGTATGTCTTGAGATATAAGACAATGCTAGCTAAAATGACCAATCTTATGGTAGATAAAGAGTTGAAATATATATTCAAGAAAAGTTTACTTGCTACAATATATGAGTCCTTTGTTTTTAAGAAGTTCAAATATTTTGATGACTTATGACATGTTGTACGAGACTATTAAATAAAGCCTATTTCATTAAATAAGCTCAAGTGTGTAACAAACACACCGATTGCATCTATATCTAATACCAAATTTACAATAAAACCAAGTTGTAAGGTAAAACCTCTCAAGCCTTAAAAGTAAAAAAATACCATGGTTAACATAATTTCACAACAACCTAATTAACTCATCTTATCTAATACACCAAGGAAATAATTTACATGTTTAACTGAGTCCCCAACTTTATTACTCCAATGGATGCTATAGTGTTAACTTATATCTCTCCCTCATCTATCTAGGTTGATATGATTCAACCTCTACCCAAAAGATATGATGCAAACACTTATTGTGATTATCATCAGATACTAGGGCATTCTACAAGTAGATGTTTTATCTTGAAGCACAAGATCCAAGATATTATTGATGACCAAAAGCTTACATTTGAGGATCCTCTAAAGGAACCATACTCACAACCAGGCATTCACCATAAACATATCATATTTAACAATCCTTTGTAATACCATTCTAAGAAGGAACCATAAGTGAAAAATACATATAATACACATCCTCCTCCACCACATTATGGGCACCCACTATATGGGATTATTGGTTCTTACACATGACATATACCTCTTATGGTTTAGAGATCCTCTGTTACTTTCAATGACAATGAGATTAAGGATGATGACTTTGACCTTCATTCTTTATTCATTTGAGCATACCTTGATAAACACCCTATACGTAGTGTTATGATTGATAATGGTGTAAGTGAGAATGTTTGCATCATGACATTACGTATGCACTTGGGTTATTTTTAGCAACCGAAGTTGTACACTACTGAAGTAGATTGTTTAGCTCTCCTTAAAAATTGGACTAACATTGGATTGGTCTGTAGGTTGTGGGATACCTGTAACTTAGACAAAACCTCTAGATTATGAGGCTAGCTCCTTTGATGTATCAAATCTAGATCTATTACTAAAACCTACTTTGATTAGGGGTAAAAATAGTTAGAAAGATAACTGAAAGGGAAAACCTATACTAGTGATGGTGATGCACC
Organism: Torreya grandis; assembly: GCA_037957365.1. Classification (NCBI taxonomy): domain Eukaryota; kingdom Viridiplantae; phylum Streptophyta; class Pinopsida; order Cupressales; family Taxaceae; genus Torreya; species Torreya grandis. The sequence continues at coordinate 1,977,574 of JARHVA010000133.1, read as the reverse complement.
TAATGTAATCATTTATCCACTCAATTTAAAATCCAACTAACACTAATAAATAATGCAAATCACTGAATCTTACAACTCTAAAGGACTCCTATGTAGAAGTGTTTCACATAAAGGTTTCATCAAGTGATCAAAGCATGAGGGTAATTATGGAATGCCTGATTCAAGGCACTAACTAGCCAATATCTCCACTCCAAACACAATCAATCAACATCAAACACTATATATGACCTGCATAAAATGATATACTAGTAACTAGGTGAGATTAGGACCTACCAAGGGAGAAAACACTACTACATGTGCAAATTAAACTAATAAAACACACTAAACCTATACCAAGGAATTTGAAATAGTCATTTTTATTATCTTAAGAGGTTACAAAGCTCAATCTTGGTAGAGTTTCATCATGCCCAAGAGAGGGATCCTAAAACAAGGCCTAAAAACCTGAATATATAAAACATGAGGAGAGAAGATTAGATCATCAATCTATCATTAACTCAAGACTACTTCAATTAAAACTTGTTATAAACAATCCTTAAGACATCTCTCCTTGTTTAGTGATCCTGCATGATCTTGAATGAGTAGTTTGGCATTAAAAAGAGGTAGTTGAGGATGTAGTTGACTAACTCTATCTTATATTGAAGCATGCTATGACTTATACTTGTCAAATAACTCCTCTTAACATAAGATCAAGTTAAGTGAATGACATTTCCTCTATTAAGGCCATGAAACATGCATTGATTGCCACTCTAGGATTAGTTAACTCATGATAAGAATTAGTTATATATGATTTGACACTCAAAGATTAGTTGTGCATGTGATTATTATACATTAACTCTCATCAAAAACCTTCTATAAAATTTTCCACTTTACATGATTGACCAAGTAGGTCTACTAGTCCAATTAGGCCTAATAGCCTAACTACCTACATTTGATATACGAATGAAAAGCCTAGTCTAAAATAGTGATACACCAAGAATTAATATCCACATGTATGCCCTATACTTATGCACAATACAACAGAATATAGTCTATAACTCAAGCTCTAAAAGATTCCAACATAAGTATTTCAATGTAGAGACAAAATGAATGAGATCATACAAGGTAAATAACTGTAAAAGATAACCTATATAGTCTAGAAAAGGGTTACACATGTGCAAAATCTCATACAGTTAGAATGCACTCTACTTGACCTGTTGGATTAACTCTTTACTCAAAAGCATGAAGGATAGAGAACATAAGGATAAAACATCACTTTCTATCACTCTATGTCTCTTGCATTCCCAAGCAAATATGTAGAACTTAGAAAGAAAATAGACTTATGCTTCTTTTCTCAAAGGCATGAAAATGGTAAAACATTTCAGCAGGGCTTCATCGTACTATTTGTGGATGATAAAAAAAGAGCCCAAGGGTCCTATTTATATCAAAAGAGGGAGAGAAGAAAGAGCTCTTGGGCACTAAAATAGAAGCCTCCAAAATAGTTTGTAGTTGCTATCTTGGTGAAACTGATTCCAACTATTCTCTCATTCAGTTGGAGTTTGTCCTTCTCTTTGATTCACCCTCTTGAAATGACCATGATCATTGCAAAATAAATGGTGAGGTGACCCTCCATAAGAAATGGCTCGAATCACTGCTATGAACCTTGGATTCTTCCTGAGAGCTTTCATGTTTTGAATTGCAGACCCATTCAGGCCTTCTAAATGGCTTTACTTATAAACCTATAAGTTAAGCATGTTAGGAAACTTGATTTGCACTATCCTTACCCTTTTGGGTTTTTTGATTGCTTCTACTTATAAAAGTCATAAGAAAATCTTGTTGGGAAACTTGATTTACACTACAAAGTCATTCAAGTTTTCCCAGTGACTTTATTTCTTATTTACTCCTTTAAGTTTGTTGATTATTTCTACTTATAAAAGTCATAAGTCCAACAGTTGGGAAACCTTATTTACATTGCAGTGCCATTCAGGTCTTCATAGTGACTTTACTTCTTATTTGAAGACTTTAGGAATGAATTTGATGTCCTGTGGTACGTCACCAAGTTGCACCCCAATGGATAGTTGGCTACCCTAAATTTGATGTCATGTGACACGTTACCTCCTTGAATCTCAATGACTAGTTGGCCACCCTAACTTTGACATCCTTTATGTCACGTCACCTCCTTGAATCCCAATGGCTAGTTGGCTATATCAAATTTGACGTCCTATGACACATCATGGGGATCCATTTGGGTCAGGCTTATTGTTTTGGGAAATTTTCCCAAAGTAATTCCTTTAGATAATTTGTCTAAAGGAATTCTTTCAAGAATTTTGCCTGAAAGACAATGAATAGTTCCTTCAGGAACTTTTCCTGAAGGACACTTGGGAAAGTGTCTTTTGGAAAAATTCTGAAGGACACTTGGGGAAGGCACAAGGTCCCTTTATAAAATTCCAAAGGGAATTTCTAAAGGAAATGACCCTTTGGAACTTTTTTGAAGGGCATTTCTAACGACAAAGTACCCATCAAAAAAGTCCAAAGGGACACTTGGGTTGAAAAGTGCCATTTAAAACTTTTCAAATGGTCACTTAGACAATAAAATGCCCTTCAAAAAATTTAGAAGGGACACTTGGGCTAAAAAGTGCCCTTCGAAACTTTTTTGAAGGGGCACTTAGACAACAATGTGCCCTTCAAAAAAGTTTGAAGGGACACTTGGGAAGAAAATTTCCCTTAAAAACTTTTCTGAAGGGTCACTTGGACAACAAAGTGCCCTTCAAAAAAGTCTGAAGGGACACTTGGGCTAAAATGTGCCCTTCAAAAATTTTCTGAAGGGTCACTTGGACAACAAAGTGCCATTCAAAAAAGTCTAAAGGGACACTTGTGGGGAAGGCAAGGCAAGGAAGGCCCTTCAAAAAAGTTTTGAAGGGCACTTAGAAGGGAAGTGGCCCTTTGGAACCTTTTTCGAAGGGCACTACGGGGCAAAAAAAAGCAAGGAAGGCTAAGGCAAACAAGGTAAAGGGAAAGAACAACGAATAAGGGAGAAGAGCTCAAACCAGGAGAGGATGAAGGGAAAAGACAAGTAACGAAGCAAGAGACCAAACACAAAAAATGAGTAAGGGAAAAACAAAAAGAGCCAAAGGGAAAAAATAAACTAGTTATGCAAAAAATGGTCAACATTTTGGCGATTTCCAGGGGAGACATGCCTACTATGTCATAAGACCAGTCACCTAAATCCTTTGATTAGGCATGGAGTCATGTAAGGAAAAAAATAATTGAAAGAACAAGCCATGGCCAAACACATAAGCTGGAGAGTCACACACATAACCAACAAAAGGAAAGAAAACACTAGAAAGGGAAACACTATGCTCCAAAGCACTCAGGGAAAATAAACACAACAAATGAAAAACACCAAAATAAGTATATACAAGACATGGGTAGAAAGGGTAAAAAATAAGCCTTCAAATGGATTCCATTAACTGGAATAGGCAAATCTTCTCCATCTATTTTGGATAGCTAAAAGGAGTTTCTTTACTTGCACTTGCTGATGATGTAAGGACCACTCCACAAAGTATCAAACTTTGTATGATTTCCTGGTTTTACTCTATCTTCATCCCATTTTAAGACCAAGTCACCCTCTTTGAACTCTCTTGCCTTTGCCCTTTTTTCAAAGGATTTCTTCATGAGAACTTGATGGTGTTTCAAAGCTTTATGTGCATCATCTCTTTCCTGTCAGGATCTAAGAAGCACAATTGATTACCAAGCAACTAAATATGCAGAATTTAACTAGAAGTGACAAGTAACTAGAATTCAGAAATAACATAGAATATGAGAGACAATACCCAATTGTATTAATACTCTTCCAGAAGGAAATAAAACAAAGAAGATGCCACAGTCTTCTTCCTTACACACCTCTAGGGCTCCCACACCTCTAGGGCATAAACAATAAATCTCTTCAAGAGCTCACTCTCTCTCTTACGGTCCTAACACACAACTCAAACATAGAGTTGGTGTTCACCTCCACCAGTCAGTATCACTACTGCCAATACCACCAGTCAGTATCACTACTGCCAGTACACAAGTACTCCACATACTCCACGATTGAGTATACACCGTACTCTAAGTACACAACGTACTTGAAGTAGATCTCACCTGATCTTGCTACCTGTTGTGTTGCTAACCTCCTTGATCTTGCACACCTACAAATCACCCTGGTTCTGCACACCTGCAAACCTAGATCTTGCACACACACACACCTGTAGATCAACCAATCTTACTTACCATGTAGATCTCCAAATGTGGCCTTGCACCCCTACTGACCAAGATCATACATACATGAAGAACCCTTCTGATTCTCCAAACCAGCACCCCTGTGGATCTCTACCAGACCTTGCAACAACCTGCAGATATCCCCGATCATACACACTTGGCACCCCTATGGAACTAGGAGGAACACACCTTGCTCTCTTCACTTTGAAGGATCTAACCTTACTCTTACTCAACTAGCACATCTGTAGAACTAGGAGGAGCTACCCTTGCTCTCTTTACACTGAAGAAGTTAACCAAGCTCAACTCAAACTAGCACACTTTACAATACAACCCATGAGTCTATTATATAGATCTCATGCAAACAATAATTATACATCTAACTACAATAATTAGATCCTTAGCTCAAGACTAAAATTAGCCTTTATCATGCAAACAACCGGTTCGTTAACTAACTATCCGTGAGCTAGCAATTCTGGAACCACACAGGTGACCGACATCGGTCCCTGTTTGGTTGGAGATGACTGATGTCGGCCGATACTTGACCGATGTCAGTTGCTATGCTCACTGGATATGACCAACATTAGTTGATCAGACCAACGTCAGTTGCTCTGCAACTCAGCAACCTCTCAACAACCTCCTCCATGTATGCATCAGTGAAGCTTTTAGCTCCACAACCTAACATTGCCTCTTGTAATTTCATTAATTCTGTTAATCTGATATCCATGGGAGTGTTTTCAAGCAATTCTATTTGTTGTGCAAGTTCCAAGGTAGGGAGATCTTATGATATGGACAACCTAGCTTCTCTCCCATAGACAAGTACAAATGGAGAATTACCAATTGACTTCTTGGTAGTGATTCTATCTACCCATAAGGCTGTCTTCAACTTGTTATGCCATGCTCTTTGATTGGTTTCTAACATCCTCTTGATGATATTGATGAGGTTCTTGTTAGTAGACTCAACCAATCCATTACCTTGAGGGTAGTAGTTGAATGAGGTACTCAAATGAACTCCAATTTTTGCTGCCCAATCAAACATTTTAGCACCTATGAAAGCAAGTATATTTTATGAGATGATGACATGAGGAGTTCCAAACCTTTTTATAATGATATCATAGAACTCCAAGATGGAATTTTCATTTGCTTCCTTCAAAGCAATAGCCACTACCCATCTTGTGAAGTAGTCTATAGTAGTCAATATACATTTGTGTCCAATACTTAATGGAGGGTTGATCATGCCAATGAAGTCAAGGCCCCATTGCATGAAAGGCTGGTCCACTTGGATAGGATTCAATGGAAGGGTAGCAAGATTTTGTTTGCCAACAAAGAAAACAGATTAAGGAAAAACCTTAACCAAATGGTAATAGTCCTTAAAAAGACTAGGCCAATAGTAACCATCTCTCATTATTTTTGTAGTTGTTGTTCTAGGAGAGAAGTGACCACCATTTGTACCCTTATGTAACTTTTCCAGTAGCATATCAAATTGCTCATTGCTAATGCATCTTAACAACACATTGCTCACATCCTTATTAAAGAGAATGCCATCCAAAAGATAATAAGGAATAGTCTGCAACCTAAAATACCTTCTTTGAGATTTGTTCAAGCCATTAGGACACTCACTATTTTGAAGAAAACCAATGATGTCTTGTGTCCAACTTTGATTTTACATTTGATCAAATCGCTGGTATTAAACTTGATTCACCAAGGCTTACTCTTTTGGATCTTGAAAGTTGGATGCTAAGTGCTCACATAAAACTCTTTCTCTTACTAGGCTATTTACCTTGATGTCAATGTCATATTCCATCACCTTCGTGATCCATCCAGCTCTCTTCTCATTGAGATCCCTACTTAGGAGAAACTCCTTGGTACTAGGATGGGAGACCATGACATGGATCTTATTGTTTAAAACCATATGCCTAAACTTTTTCAAACCTCTAATGATGGTTAAAGCTTGCTTCTCAACAAAAGAATATCTCACTTCATAGTCTTCTAAGCCTTGGCTGAAGAAAGCAATTAGCTGCTCAACATCTTCATCATTCTTTTGCATAAGCATAGATGAGATTATGTCAAGGTTAGAAAAAGTATAAATAATGAAATCCTTATCAAAATTCATATTTAAGAGAGTGGGAGATGTTGCAATTGCTTGCTTGATTGCCTCAAAGTCACCTTTACCTTCCTTTGTCCAAGTAAAAACTTGGTTCTTTTTTAGCATTGCTGTGATAGGCTTTACCATAGTTGCAAAGTTAGGGATAAACCTCCTTACAATGTTTATTTTTCCCAAGAAAATTTTCAACCCTTTCTTGTGTTGAGGCCAAGACAAGCCTAGAATAGCTTCAATCCTTTCGGGGTCAATAGATAAACCTTCTTTTGAAACAACATGACCCAAAAGGTTACCTTCATGGATAATGAAAATGCACTTCTTTAGATTGAGAGATATGCCATACTCTTTACACTTCTCAAAAAATTTCCTTAGATGTCCCATATGATTAGCAACATCCTTTGAAAAAATGGTTATATCATCAAGGTAAACAAGAAAAAACTTATTGATCAAACCTTTGAAAGCCATGTCCATTGCCCCATATAGCTCCAGCATTAGATAAACCAAATGGAATTCTTATAGGCAAAGGTCCCCCACTTGGTGGTGAAGGCTGTCTTGAATTGATCCCCTTCATTTACCAATATTTGATTATAACTTGAATAACCATCAAGAAGTGAGAAACATTGAGAACTTGAAACAACTTGAAGAATTTGTTCCATGGAAGGGAGTGGGTAATGATCCTTGAGAGACACTTTGTTTAGATCATGAAAATCCACACAAAGTCTGATTTATCCATTCTTCTTTCGAACCAAGACAAGGTTGGCTACCCGAGTTGAGTGCTTGATAGGAAAGATAATCCTAGACTCAATCAATTTAGTCAGCGCCTTCTTCATGAGTTTTTATACCTTGGGGTTGATAGGCCTTTACTTTTGTCTTATCGATTTAACTCCATGCTCCAACTCAATGGTGTGATGAGCTAGACTTAGGTCAAAGCCATTCAATTCCTTGTATTCCCAAGAAAAGATGTCATGAAACTCTTTGCATAATCCAATAAAAGCTTGCCTTTCCAGCTGAGAACAACTTTAAAAGTTTGTCCTTGAAAATTAGAACTCTCTCATAGTTCTCTTCTTTTGTTGACATGCTCATTCTTTGGTTTTTATTTTTATCATCCTCATTGAAGACATTCTCTAAGGTAATCAACCACTTGGGTATTTTATTTTTCTTTAGTTTTATAAATTTCTCTTTATAATTATCATGCATCTTCTTTTGATTTCTTGAAGAGAAGCCTGGCTCATTTTATAAGAAGTGTGCAATGTGTTCATCACTTTTAAACACTTTCCATGACACTTCATTATCTGAAATGGAAGGTCTCATAATTATCTTGATATGGGATTGATCCTTCTCTTGTTCAACATCAATGGCCGGGTCAAAATGTGCTCCTATTGCAACTAATCTATTAGCATGCTTGTTCAAGTCTCTTGGTATGGGCTAGATGTTGAAGACATCAAAATCCTTAAGTAGATCCCATACCCTATGCTTATAGGAATTGATCAAGGGGTTCTTGGTTTTATCTTGACTTCTCACTTGATGAATGACCAGCTCACTATCTCCATAGACTTTCAAAATCTTGAATCCTCTCTTCTTTGACCATTAGAGAACATGAACTAAGCCTTTATATTCTACCACATTGCAAGTGTAGTTGAAGTGAAACCTATAAGAAGAGTAGTAATGATTATTTGATGGGGAAACCAACATGACACCTGTAGACATCTAAAATTGGTCAGCGATAACCTCCAACCAGTCTTTTGGCCAATTTCTATCTAAAAAGCACAATTTAGCCTAAAAATACTAAAACATGCTAAATGATGTGAAATTGACATATTTAAGTGCTAATTTTGGCCAGGGGATCCCTAAATGGGGCAATGCAATTTATGGGCCAACTAAATTTGATCAGATCAGTTCAAGTCAAAATACTAATTTTGCACCTATGTGCTCTGGATTGCTCTTTCCTACCAAATCTTTTGCACAAGATGTATGTCTTCATTATTTGTTATTGGTAACATCCTAAATGAGAATCTAGTTTCAACGCATCTGATATCACCTTCCAATTCTAACCCAGTTGAATTTTAGACCAATAACAAGACATGCTGATCAATTTGAGTAATTTGTGCACAAAGTGCTTAATCATGCTTAAGAGCTAATTAACCCAAATCAAGGCCTAATAAAAATTCAATGGAAACTTGTTGAATATTTATTTTTGGAAATGAATATTGAATATCTGCATCATCAAGTGACCTCATTTCTTGGGAAGACATCCCTAGGCCATAAATGCCACAAATATTAGGATTAATGCCTCCCATGCCTCATCAATGCCTTTCATGATGCCCTCCATGCCTCTTAATTGCCCCTTCTTCCAATGTCATGATGAGGATAATTACAAACTCAATTCCAAAAATTGAATTAATCCTCAACCACATAGCTCAATCTTGAGATAGATGATTGAGGTTGATTCTGATCAAATCCACAAATCTATAAATAGGAGGCCTCACAACATCATTTCTAAGCTTAATTTGTGCAAAGTTATAATGCAGGATTGGTTATAAAAGCTTCAAGCAACTAGTGTTACCATGCCATATTGATTCCAAGCCAGGCCAATCCACAAGCCAAAGGTCCTATGGAGAGATGGAGGTAGTCGAGCTTCCATTGCCAAGGACTTCATGAGCACAAGCTGAGCAAGCAAGCACTACAAAGGCATTTGGAGCATCTAAAGAAGGTGAAGGATTTTTTGTGTTTTATTCCTTACTTTTTAGTTGTGTTTGTCTTTTTTTTTGGTTAAGTAATCTCTCCCTAGTGTCTAGGCCTAGAGATGTTATGCTATTAGTGTGTTGATTTTATTTTATTTTCATTTTGGAACTAACACCATACTAACCATCCTCTCTTGAGTCAAATTCTTAGATCACATAATGGCATGTCCGGTAGGACTAGACACATATCACACCTTAAGGAGATCATTTTGTAACTCTAAAATATTTATTTGAGCCTTTAAAACTCTTGTAAATTGAGTTTTTAACTTTATTTTGCCATTTTTGTTTGCCATGGTTTTTACACAATAATCAACATCGGCAAGAATACCAACATCGGTTACCTACTTAACCGACGTCGGTTAGCAAAACCAATGTTGGGTAGATCTTGATTAGCTAGAGTAACTAATGTCAGTGGTAATAATCAACATCGATCACTGTGTTTTTCTAAAAACATAGACCCGAGAGCTACTTTTTAAAAGTTCATTATTTCAAGCTAAAAAGAGATTCAAAGCTAAAGGACATGCTAATAATTTTTTTGCTGGACCAAGCTTGATATTTGTTCAAAACATGTTTAAATCACCCTTGCATGCTTGAAAATAAATTAGGAGCCTTGTTTTGGTGTTTAACAAAGAAATTAGATGATTTGGTGAATGTTTTCAAAGTTACAACTAAGACCAAGGGGTCAAATGAACACCACCTCATTTTCATTTGGGCTTAAAAATGAACTCATCTTTCCAAGCTTTTTTTCTTCAATAGTTGCTTGATCTAATTTTTGTTTGGCAACAAGAGGGATGCCACGTGTATTCTCTTCCATTTATCCCCTTTAGGGAACCTTTGGAATCAAAAGCGCTATTTATTGTACAAAGCCTAGTCCAAGGATTAGAAAGAATGTCATCTAAAACACTCCCCAAAAACTCATCAAAGTTTGGGTGACCTTAAAAATGATCCTAAAGTATTTCTTTTTATGTCTTTCATTTCATTGCATCTTGGCTTGTGAGGGGGACGTCATTACCTCCCATGATTTCTTTAAGGAAGCTTTGACCTGGGGTTTCATCTCCCAATATTGACTTCACTTACTCCTTTAGAGTTACACACAGGATGTGTCTACATTTGGATAACAAACTGCACTGAGTGAACAATAGGATGTAGTGGTTGTAAAAAGGACTAGACCTTTTTACAACTAGCCAATGCCACGGTCACCCAATTTTTGTGCTTTTCTTTTGCATTATTTGGCATGAAAGTCATTGTGAAATTGATTCCCCTAGAATGATCAAAACCATGCTAGTTTTAGTCAACCCCATTTTGCCATACCCTTGCTAAGATTTGGATGATTATACTTAGTGTATTTTGGTGATTTTTGTTTGGTATGTTTTGAGACTAAAACTTGTTTGTTTGTGTATAAACCATGTCAAAACTAATTTGTCTATATGTCACTCTTTTATCTAAAGAGGTGTTATGCTGGCCATTTTACACCACACTTATGCCTTAAATTTTTTTCTAAACTTATTTATGTGTGTGTGATTTGAGTTGTGAAGGGTAGCATTATGCGACCCAAATCATGTCAAATCATTTTGAGCCTTTTAAGTTTTTGAAACATAACATTAACCACATTATTTGAGTATGCTTATGCTATTAGGCTACTCAATTTGTTTCAAGAATTATTTATCATTGTATCAAAACCATTTGTTTCAAACCATGTCATGTTAACCATTTCGACCTTTGTCTTATGCCGTCATGCTATCCAATCTTGTCTAACATGTTTGGTCAAATCCTAATTTTCAATGTTGAGTTTTCAATATGCTTGTCAAGTCTGGATCCAAACATTGATTGATTTTTATTTAAGCCTCAATTTATGGGGCTAATACATAGATCTTTCTCTTTTGAGTTGCATAAGTTTGGTTAATCAATTACCCAAATTTGAAAACTATTGATGGTTCGTTTGTTCAGTACCTATCCTTATCATTATTTGTGCCTTTATTTGGGAGAACATAGTCTTTCTTCAAAGAGCTGTTTGTCTTATGCCTTATGCCAACTAATCATGTTTATGCTTGATTATGTGTGCCGGGTTTATGTCAAAGTTGTTTCCAAACTTGATAGATTAAATCAAATCACATCAACCTTTGTTGTAAATCTAGATTTTGAATTCGTTTGGCCAAAATTCCTAGCATATGCCTATTTGTTTGAGCCTAGATTTTGACTCCATGTTTGGACAAAAGACCTAGTAACTCAACTTTTCCCTTTCCTAGTTTAGACCTTGTTTGGAACACTTTAACCTAGACCTTTGACATGTCAATTTTTATTCAGACACTTGACCTTTTGTGCGTATGACATTTGACATTAGACATTTGATGTTAGGTTATTTTATGACAAGTCTTAGCATAAATCATTTTGGAGATACAACTCCACTTTCAGACCACATTGGAGATACAACTCCACCTTTTGACCAAGTTAGATAGAGCTCAAACCAATTATCCTTTGGACATAGTTTTTTAGAGTTTGTAGAGCTCTAAGTCTTTTTATTTTTTGAGCTTTGATCATTTACGTAGATATGTCTTGCTACACTTATTGTGGAGTCACTTATAATTTAACTTATGATAGAATAGCCACACAAAATGACTTTTATGGTTTTTGTCAAGACCCCAATGATGCTAATATAGTTTGTGAGACATATTTCTATTCACCTCATATTAATCATTCATGGGAACAAAGTCACGAAACAAATTATGATCTAAATCAAGACCTTGATTGGTATGAAGAGGCTTGTGAAGAGGACTTTGAAGACCCAACTATAGATAATGTTGTTTGGGATAAAGATCCATACCCTCTTTGCAATAATCAATACATGGAACGTAGTCAAGAACTAGCTTATGAGCCAACTCACAACTAGGATGATATGATTTATGAGGAAGACTTGGATGCTTTGGCTTATGCGAGTAATCAGGCTCCACCACACTGTACCATTTCTATTCTAGGACCATAATGTCATACCATTCCCATAACAAGACCTCATCCTTTGGTTTATATGAGCAACCAAGCTCCACAACACCCAACCATTTCTATACTAAGACCTCATCCTTTGGTTTGTGTAAGCAATCAAGTTCCACAACGCTCCTTCATCATTCTAGGACTTAGTCCTTTGGCTTGTGTGAGCAATCAAGCCCCATAACACCCTATCATTACCATCTTAGGACTTTGTCCTTTGGCTCATGTGAGCAATCATGCTCTCCAAGGCCCTACCATTATCCAACCACAAGTCATTCCTCATCTAGTACCAATCCCAACCAAAACTCAATCGATCCAATCATTTAAAGACCAAGCTATATTCAAAATTGGTATTTTCCAACTCATTGGAAAACAAGGGAACCAACCAATCTGAGATATTTTTATTGAATCAATCATTTGTGATAAGTCAACATATGATGAATTACCTATTGATCCTATACCAATTATCGAGGAGTCTCATACTGATGAGATAATATTTGTTGAGTCACTTCTTAATGATTATAACCACCTTTGGGAAAAGCATTACCTTGACCTTGTGCCTATTTTTTAAGAGCCTCCTATTGAGAAGCTAATATCTAAGGAGTTGTCTTTTGACTTTTTTTTCCATCTTAAAGGAGTCTCACTTTGACAAATCAGTCTTTGTGGAGCCCATCATGCCATTACAGGTTGTTACTTATCCAATACCAAATATTCAACAAGACATCATTGTAACAGAGTACCCATCAGATAAAAAATTAGAGTTAGAGTCAGGTTTTACTCTTGAATCGACATCATATTTAACATTAGAATCAGAATCTAAATCAACATCAGATTTAGCGTCGCTTAAGTTAGAATCAGATTCAGAAGAAGAATATGTTCATGGTTCTTACAACATTGGTTACACATGCCTTGTAGATCAATTTGAATACATTTATGATCCTTCTACAGTTTTTGAGGATGAATACTTCAACTTCAACAAAAGTTCTCCTAGTATCTTCTACAAGGATTATGATGGATCTCCCCATTTCATTACCATTCCACAAGACATTACCATCAACCAAAATAGCCATATTATTGACATTCCATCTCCCATAAGTGTCAATTGGGACTGATAGATTCACATTTTGTTGAAATGCATCCATGGTGACATAGCAGTTGAAGAAGAGCAAGGAGGCCAAGACAACATTCATGTAGCAAAAGAACACTCTCCTAGTGAAACCTTCTAGGAGGTGTAATGAGATAATCAAGACAAATTTATTGGTGAAAACCTCTTTGAGGCACCAATAGCTGAGCACAAATGTTCTTCATTACTTGATGAAGACAAAGTCAAAGATCAAATCAAAATAAATTCTAATCTATAGCCTAAATAGATGGTAGCTACTCTCAAGATCAAACAACAAAAAAATCTTGTGGTCCTCTCGAGAGAACAAGTCTTCGGCCCTGCCACGACCAAAGTTATGTTGAATCCAACATCAACAACATTACATGTGACTAAATATCTTGATCTTCATTTGTTTTCCCACCATTATACATTCCATTATCATCTACCATTCCATTTCATAATCAAACCCACCATCCATTATTTGTCACTATTTACCATCTATGGTCACACTTTCCTTTGTAGAGGCTACAAAGATACCTTGTCTTGATACATGAAGGAATCAAAATCAATGACCAATGAAGATCACAAAAACATTCTTAGCAACCAAATTTGTAGGCCATTCTTGAGAGAGTATTTATTATAATAAGGTATGGGCTAGTAATTAACATAATCAAGTATTCTATTTATATCATTTGTTAAATAGGATGCATATCTCCCCATCAACAGGAACAATAGAATCAAAAACCATGCCCAGGCCAAAAACATGTACCATACCATTTCATTGCCATGCCATTGTCATTGTTACATATCCATTTTCCATTGTCGCATATACCTAGCCATTCACCCCATCACTTGGGGGAAACCCTCTTACCATTTTATCCTATCTATCAAAAAACATCATTATCTTAAACCAATATCATGCCATCCTATCATTCCATTCCTATCTAGAATAAAGCCTATTTTTAGTCATCTTACCCAATCCTATTTTGATGTTGGTTCTTTGGTTCTTCCTACACTTTTTGTGAGAGGATTCTGATCAAGTTTTAAAAATCAATCCAATCCGTGTTTTAAATGACAGTTTATGAAAGTAGTGTGACAGTTGATCTGGTAAGATATCTTTCATCCTATCAAGTTTGTTTATGTGAGCCTGATTATAACCTCCTATGGGAAAATTAGTGTTTCACTAGCCTTACTACTAATTATAACTACCTATGGGTAAATTAGTATCATTGACCTATGCCATTATATCCAAGTTATAACCATTTATGGTCAAACTAGGGGCAACACTTGTTTATCATGCATTATTGCATCACTTTGCCATCACTGTTTTCATTTGACTGGCCATTTACTGGATTTGAGAACTTGTTGGGACCTAGTTAGTTTTTCCTCACCTTTTATGTGGGTGGAATTACTATGATTTGAGGTCATTTTAGGACTATGTGGGTCATGCTCAAATCATGTTGAGGTCACCTCAGTCCCCCTTTCCATACCCTCTCACCATTTTGTGAGCAACCTAAACCAAACACTCTCACCATTTTGTGAGTAGGTATCTTGTCATTCTCTAACAAGTTAAGATACCTTAAAATGCCAAAAACATTCATAACATGTCAAAAATACAAAAATATTTGTCCTATCTAAGCCTAGTCAGTTATCCTCGATCTTCCTTATTGGGACATTGTCATTGTTAGGATGCTTTCTTTGCTTTTGTTTTCAGGGTTTCTTTTTGTTTATTTATTTTAGTTAGTTAGTTTTATTGTTCACTTACCTATTTGTTTTCTTTTAACACTATTGCCTCGACTCAATATATATGTGCTCATTGGGTGATTCCTCGAGCACATTATTCTTGAGTCCATCCGTCAACATTATCATCATGGCTTTTATCATTGGTGCATTATTTTCAAGCGTTTATTGGATTGAGAGTTAGTCTTTATGCATATTTCAGCCAAGTCTTCATGGTGTTGTATCATGATGCCTACTGTCACATGCTATAATAAAAATTAGCTTCAGGAAGGTCTATAATTAATGGAGCCATAGAAGTTTCTCCTTGGTACCTTGGCAAATCCTTCCATCCCACCCTTGATCAAATCAACCCAATGACCATTATAGTTGTATCATTGTTAATCAAGATGAACATCTCCTCATTAACAGGTACAACTAAATCATTCACATTGATTAATCTTATTCCTCTATCCATCTCTTTCATCACTTTTCACCCACTCATCTTTAATCTATATTTTAGGTTATATCCTTGAGTTATGGTTGCTAATCAACCCTAACTGGGGCACCATCATCTTTAGCCAATTTAGGTCCTTCTAATGATTATAACTGCCTATGGGCAAATCATTATTTTGACTTTTATTCCTAATTATAATCATCTTTAGGAAAATCAACATCCTTTTTACATCAATGCATGCAAGCATTTTCTTATTTGGATTAATCTGAACCATGGATTAATTCCACCTTTCTTCTTGTTTCTTTTTGAGGGACTTTCCATCAACAAATGTGATGGCCACTCCCTCGAGGGGCCATCATCATAGGCTTCCCAAAACCATTTGGAGCTTTGTTCTTCAACCATCTTCTTTTTGGCATACAAGCCAACTCTCATTATTTGAGAAGACATTGCTTTGCCTATGGTTTACAACATCTTCCCAAACAGGGGTAAATTGTAAACACCTAAAACAAGCCATCGATAACCTCCAACCAAACTTTGGCCAATTTCTACCTAAAAAGCATAATTTGGCCTAAAAACACTAAAACATGCTAACTGATGTGAAATTGACATATTCAAGTGCTGATTTTGGCTAGGGTATCCCTAAACGGGGCAATGCAATTTATGGGTTAGCTAACTTTGATCACATTAGTTCGAGTCAAAATGCTAATTTTGCACCCACGTGCTCTAGATTGCTCTTTCCTATCAAATATTCCACACAAGATGCATGCCTTCATTATTTTTTGTTGGTAAGATCCTAAATGGGAATATGGTTCCAATACATTTGACATCACCTTCCAATTCTAATCCAATCAAATTTTAGACCAATAACGAGACATGCTTGTTAACTGCTATTGCAAAAGCTCCTTTTGTCCAGGTATATGTGGAACCTCCCAAAGGGATATGTTTGTCTTAGTACTCTTTAATGAGTCCATAATATTTAGAGATGGAGTATTAAATTTCTCCTGCATTTTTGATGGTAATAAAGGAGTTATTACCTGCTATGTCACAATCTTGGTAGCTACATTTACATTCTGATTTTGTTGAGGAACCTGGCTTGTAGAAGGTGCATCACTTTGATTGGTGCTTTGTGGCCTTGGAGAGGCATCACTTGGAACTATTAGTGGCTCCTCACCTTCTCCTAATTCTCTCTTCTTGTCCCTTTTATTGTCTATAATTGACATGGCTTGGGTCAACATCAAATCATCTTTTACTTGAAAATTCATAATTCCCACACTTGGGTTGTTGCCTTCTCTAGGATTATCCCTTTGGCTGGGACATGCTTCTTCTACATTCATGTAAAGAGTAGCTTCTTCTTATGTATTCAAAGTGTAGTTAGTTCCTCCATCATCATGTGTAAACTGACCTTGAGGATGCACCCATTGGGCCACATGATCTTCTCCTTGCATTAGATTTGCATGAACTAGAACAACAACCTTTATAGGAGGAGTAGCATTTGGATTATATGCATTGGGATGCCTACTGTAACCTTATTGAATTTGTCCTCTCACTTGATAATTGTATTGGGATGGAGCTCTATATCCTTTTTGAGGATAGTATTGTACATTAGGAGGAACACTTGCTTGATATTGAGCTTGCTTGAGATAAGCTCTCAACAATCTGATTTCTTCATCCTTATCCACAACATTATCCACCTTCTTGGGAAAGGCTCTTATATTTACATTGACATTGGGAACTTATGACATTCTTGGAGCTTCAGCCAAATTGTGGGACAACAAAGGCATGAAAAATCTTAGAGGGATTCTTCCAGCCTAAATCAAACTATTCTCAGCCTCAATTGCTCTCTCATATGCACCTAGAAGAGTGAATCCTCCCATTGACTACAACATAATAGTAAAATTAGTACCAATGCCTTTGAAGTATGTTGGGAACACAAAGCTAGGAGGAGGTCTCATGATTGGTGGTAGTCTATACCATGTTCTTTGAAATCTCTCATTGAAATCTCCTATGGATTCATTTGAACCTCTTCTTATTACATTCAGCTGATGTATTAGGGAAGCATGATCACTCTTATTTTTGAATCTTGTCACCAATAGGTCTCCAAAACCATCCCAACTTGTAATGCAGTCCCCCTCCAATGTTCTATACCAGTCAAGTGCTTTGCCTTTTAAAGACATAACAAGTAGCCTAATGGCTATGTTGGCCCTAGTAACATTATGGAAATTACAAAAATTAGAGATGTCTCTAAGATTTTCAGATGGGGTAATAGGACCCTCTCCATTGAAATTAGGAAGATTTTTGGTAGTATTTGGAGGGATTTGGGAAATGTTGGGACATTTTCAACCCTGTGGGTGCGCCTATAAGTGGAAATGAACCTCTAGGTTGAAAGGGCTAGCTCCTTGTATTAGCTTTTTGTGCAATAAAATTGTTGAACCGGTTTATATGAGTGAAAAGAGTCAGAAGTTTGCATAAATGAAAAGCCTAGTATAAAATGGTGATACACCAAGAATTAGTATCCACATGTATGCCCTATACTTATGCACAATACAACATAATATAATATAATATATAACTCAAGCTCTATAAGATTCCAACATAAGTATTTCAATGTAGAGACAAAATAAATGAGATCATACAAGGTAATTAACTAGAAATGACAAATTGTATAGTCTAAAAAAGGGTTACACATGTGAAAAATTTCATACAACTAGAATGCACTCTACATGACCTATTAGATCAAATATTTGCTCAAAAGCATGAAGGATAGAGAAAAGAAGGATAAAACATCACTTGCTGTCACTCTATATCTCTTACACCCTAGAAGAGGGTTGTTCAATCCTCCTCCAGATTTGGGCAATGTTGGGACATTTCTAGGCCCGTGGGTGTGCCTATAAGTAGAAATAAACCTCCAAGTTGAAAGGTCTAGCTCCCTAAATTAGATTTTGTGCAATAAAACTACTGAACTAGTTTGTATGAGTGAAAATAGTCAGAAGTTTTCATAATTGAAAAGCCTAGTCTACAATGGTGATACACCAAGAATTAATATCCACATGTATGCCCTATATTTATGCACAATACAATAGAATACAGTCTATAACTCAAACTCTAGAAGATTTTAACATAAGTATTTCAATGTAGAGACAAAATGAATGAGATCACATAAGGTAAATAATTGGAAAAGACAACCTGTATAGTCCAAAAAAGGGTTACATATGTACAAAATCTCATACAACTAGAATGCACTCTACATGACCTATTAGATCAAATCTTTGATCAAAATCATGAAGGATAGAAAATAGAGAATAAAAGGATAAAACATCACTTGCTTTCACTCTATGTCTCTTGCATACCCAGGCAAATACCTAGAACTTAGAAAGTAAATATACTTATGTTTCTTTGCTCAAAGGAAAAAAAATGGCAAAACATTCTAGCAAGGCTTCACCATACTATCTGTGTATGATAAAACAAGAGCCCAAGGGTCTTATTCATAGAAAAAGAGGGAGAGAAGAGAGAGATCTTGGGTGCCAAAATAGAAGCCTCTAAAATGGTTTGCAGTCACCATCTTGGTGAAACTGATTCCAGTTGTTCTCTCATTCAGTTGGAGTTTGTCCTTCTCTTTGATTCACACTCTTGAAATGACCAGGATCACTACAAAATCAATGGTGAGATGGCCCTCCATAATAAATGTCTTGGATCACTACTACAAACCTTAGATTCTTCCTAAAATCTCCCTCATTTTTCACTATAGACCCATTCAGGCCTTTTGAATGGCTTTACTTATAAACCTATAAGTCAAGCATGTTGGGAAACCTGATTTGCACTATCCTTTCTCTTTTAGGTTTTTTGATTACTTCTACTTATAAAATTCATAAGCAAAGCTTTTTGGGAAACTCGATTTGCACTACAGAGTCATTCAGGTTTTCCAAGTGACTTTACTTTTTAATTGCTCCTTTGGGTTCTTTGATTGCTTTTACTTATAAAAGTCATAAGAAAAACTTATTGGGAAACCTGATTTGCACTACAAAATCATTTAGGTTTTCCAAGTGACTTTAATTATTACTTACTACTTTAGGCATGAATTTGACGTCCTAAAACATGTCACCAAGTTGCACCCCAATGGCTAGTTGGCCACCCATATTTGACATCCTGCTACATGTCATGTCTTTGAATCCCCATGACTAGTTGGCCACCTTGAATTCAATGTCCTACTGCATGTCATGTCTTTGAATCTAAATGGCTAGTTGGCTGTATCAAATTTGACATCTTATGGCACATCATGGGGATTCATTTGGGTTGAGCTTATTATTTTGGGTAATTTTCTCGAAGGAATTCCTTTGAACAAATTTGAACTTATTGTTTCGGGCAATTTTCCTAAATTAATTCCTTCAAACAATTTGTTCGAAGGAATTCTTTCAAGAAATTTTCCTGGAAAAATAAGCCTGACCCAAATGGATCCCTATGATGTGTCGTGGGATGTCAAATTTGATATAGCCAACTAGCCATTGGGATTCTAAGAGGTGACATGCCATAGGATGTCAAATTTAGGGTGGCCAACTAGTCATTGGGGTACAACTTGGTGACGTGCCGTAAGATGTTAAATTCATGCCTAAAGTCTTCAAATAATAAGTAAAGTCACTGGGAAAACCCAAATGACTCTGCAGTGCAAATCAGATTTCCCAACATGCTTAACTTATGACTTTTATAAGTAGAAGCAATCAAAAAACCTGAAGGAACAAATAAGAAGTAAAGTCACTGGGAAAACCTGAATGACTATGCAGTGCAAATGGAGTTTCCTAACAAGCTTTGCTTATGAATTTTATAAGTAGAAAAAATCAAAAAACCCAAAAGGATAAGGATATTGCAAATCAGGGTTCCCAACATGCTTGACTTATAGGTTTATAGGTAAAGCCATTCAGAAGGCTCAAATGGGTCTACAATGCAAAACATGGAAGCTTTCAGGAAGAATCTAAGGTTTGCAATAATGATTCAAGCCATTTATTATGGAGGGTCATATTACCATTGATTTTGTAGTGATCCTGGTCATTTCAAGAGGTTGAATCAAATAGGACAAACTCCAATTGAATTAGAGAAGAACTGGAATCAATTTCACCAAGATGGTGATTGCAAACCATTTTGGAGGCTTCTATTTTGGTTCCTAAGAGCTCTCTCTTCTCTCCATCTTTTGATATGAATAGGACCCTTAGGCTCTTGTTTTATCATCCATAGATAGTATGATGAAAACCTGCTGGAATGTTTTGCCATTTTCTTACCTTTGAGCAAAGAAGCATAAGCCTATTTTTTTTAAGTTCTACACATTTTCCTGGGCATGCAAGAGACATAGAGTGACAACAAGTGATGTTTTATCCTTTTGTTCTCTATCCTTAATGATTTTGAGTAAATATTTGATCCAATAGGTCATGTAAAGTGCATTCTATTTGTATGAGATTTTGAACATGTGTAACCCTTTTCTAGACTATACAAGTTGTCTTTTAGTTATTTGCCTTGTGTGATCTCATTCATTTTGTCTCTACATTGAAATACTTATGTTGGAATCTTCTAGAGCTTGAGTTATAAAATATATTCTATTATATTGTGCATAAGTATAGGGCATACATGTGGATACTAATTCTTAGTGTATCACCATTTTAGATTAGGCTTTTCATTTATGCAAACTTTTGACTCTTTTCAGTCATACAAACTGGTTTAGCAGTTTTATTGCATAAAAAGCTAATATAGAGAGCTAGCCCTTTCAACCTAGAGGTTTATTTCCACTTATAGGCACACCCACTAGCCTGAAAATGTCCCAACATTACCCTAAATGACCCTCTTCTAGGTGCAAGATTTGGAGAGAACAATTGACTAACTGCATCTTATATTGAAGCATGCTATGCCTTATACTTGTCAAATAACTCCTCTTAACATAAGGTCAAGTTAAGTGAATGAACTTTCCTCCATTAAGGCCATGAAACATGCATTGTTTGACACTCTAGGATTAATTAACTCATGATAAGAATTAGTTATATGTGATTTGACACTCAAGGATTAGTTGTGCATGTGATTATTCTACATTAACTCTCATCAACAACCTTCTATTCAATTTTCCACTTTACATGATTGACTAAGTAGGTCTACTAGTCTAATTAGTCCTAGTAGCCTAACTACCTACATTTGATGGCTATGAAAGTCTGCATAAAACTTTGAAAACCTATGAATAAGTGATTTTTACACCTAAAATAATGCTTCAAATCATGATATAAGTCCCTTTTAAGCAAGAAACATTTGCAAATTGGTCAAACTGGTTGATTAAATAAATTTGTCTTTCATTTTTGTAGATTGGATGATTAGAAGAGACCAATAGGGGCACTTATAGGCATATTTTTGAGCATCTAATTATTTGAGGGGGTAAAACAAGTGTCAAACTTCATTCTCCAATGATTGGCATCATCTTAAACTGCCTTATACCTCTCTTTTTACATTTTTTATTTAAAAAACCTATTTTATAAAAGTTATATATAGTTTCATATAAAATGGTACCATGGTCAAGAACTTCTCTAAGTTAATTCATTATTCAAGAGTTTTTATGGTGATTCATGGGTGTTTGGATGCAAGAAACTTCACTTTTCTCAAAACTAGTTTGTAGTAGGGTTTAGGGATAGTTTTGGAGGTCCACCTTCTTAACGATGGTTCATAAAGTAAAAACCTACAAACCAAATTTTATTTCCATGGATATTTAGTCCATATACCCCGTCAAATTTCTTTAGAATCTTGGGTTCCCATATAAAGAGTGTGTCAAGATGTGTACGTAGAGAAGTAGGCCTGTGGTCTTCTACATGCATTTTGGACCTACTTATAGTCTTAGCAATGGTTTATAAACATTAGATCCTAAATAATACTCAATCCTTTATATATTTAAATTTAATTAGGGTGTCTAACTCTATCTAAGAGCATTTGTCCCAAGTCCTCGTATGGTAAAATATATAAGCATCAAAATAGGCAGTTCGAGATGACTGTGTAGACTGCATGGTTTGAGTTAGCTCTTTGAGACCAAAATTAAAATTTCCCCTATTATTTTATTCTTTAAAAAATATTTATAATAATATAATAATACCCTTAAACCTTCTCATGAGGTCATCTTGCTTAAGTGTCTGGAGGTGCTTTTATGTGAAGGTGGAGCTTCTAGGTCTTAAGACTAGTTTTAGGCCTAAAAGGGCTTTACTTAGTTTCAAAGTCCAAGGTGAATATAGTTTATCTATGGATGAAAAAACATCATGATACATTTAATTCTTACCTATTTATTAAACTTATACAATTACCTTCAAGTGACTCAAACTTCAACTCAGATAAGGTTATAATTGATATAGGGTTTTTGCCTATAGGTCTCTCTGTTAAGACTATGTGTTTGGGGTCTTGAGCTTTGAGAAGTTAATTATCCTTAAAAAACATGTTTTTTAGAGTTTCAAATCCTTCCATTTATTCCAATAATATTAACATTCCTTAATCTTAGTCTCCATCCTCTCAAATCCTCGTGCTCTCTTCATCTCTCTAACCTAGGGTTCCTTGACAATTAAGCCTGTGTAACCCTTATGGCTAGGTTTGGTGTTTTTCCTTGCTTAACCTGAGATATTTTTGTTAATGATATGTTTAAATCCCATTATCACCATCCCTTTATATTTATTTTACCTTCAAACACTACATTTATCACATGGATGCCACCACTACTAGTACAATAGACAGGTTTGTTTTCATATACTAGCCCTCAAATGCATTTAACTTGAAACCCAAAATGTTAACCACCTCAAAGAGAATATTAATACCTATAATATAATGTATAATTTATTTAAAACCTTTTCATTAAGTTCAAACCCCATGTTTGATCTATTAGACCTCAAAATAGTCCTCCTAGCTCCATTGTTGATTGTCAACAGACTGAGGCATGACTGTGACAAAATAGTGGATGATGTTGAGATTTTTTCCCCAAAAATATCATTACATATAACACCCTAAGGAAGACCCCATTTTTTAAAAGGAAAAATCCTTAATCCTCTAGAAACCCATCTTTCCCTTTGTCTTGTAGAATCTAGAAGTCTAGATACAATTTGTACATGTGCAAATTATTTTACGAGTTCTAGCTCTCGTAAAGCACCAAAAATACAAAACCATGGAATTCAGAACTCACCATGAACTTTTCGCATTCTCAAATGTGAAAAATAAATGGTGGGCTCTAAATCCCACCACGCACCTAATTCAAAAAAATATAGAACTTGGCATGTACTTTACACATTTTCATTATGTGCAATGTACACGATAGGATCCAGATCTCGCTAAGCCTTAATAACCCTTTATGTAGAGTGAAAAACTTGAAGTGCACATTGCATGTTTACAAATGTGCAAGGTGCACCATGGTCTTCATGTTCTGCTAAACACTCACCTTTATACATTGTAGGACCTGGAACCTCAAGTGTAATTTGCACATTTACAATGTGCACAGTACCCCATGGGTTATGCCTTCCACCAAAGCCTACCATATCATCCATGGAGAGTGGACCTACTTAAAGTAGGTCCAACTTATGCCAACCCACCAAATCCCTTCTTGTGGGAAGCTAATGCATGAGCATCAAGGCAAGAAAACATCATTTGTGTGTTTTAGTCTATAAGGGGTCAAATATAGTCAAAATGATAGTGTTCAAGGTTATAATCCATGCTAAGAGGTCTAATAAATATCCTAAAGTTCTTAGAAAGCCATGAGATGGCTTAGAATTTGAATTGAAAGATTTCCCACCAAAACTATAATTTGAATTTTCAAATGTTAACATTAAGTCTAATATGGTCCAAGCTTGATACAAGGGTGGTCAAGAGGGAATATTGTTTTAAACAATAATAAAGATTTGTAATAAGTGTTATAGGAAATATATGTGTCCATGGTTTAAGAGGAAAAAAGTAAACTTAGTCATAAGTTACTAAACCTCATGTTGAGGTAGTTATGAAGATAATAAGTTAGTGTAACCAACTAGGAGATCCTACATTGAAAATGAAAGAGAAGAGTCATTGGGAGAAGTTGGTTGGCTTAGGAGAAAAGGTGAGAGAGGTTGGTGATGCTCCAAGAAAGAGAAATAGGGAGCAAGAAGGGAAGTTTGTCCACCTCTCAC
Source organism: Torreya grandis (assembly GCA_037957365.1). Taxonomy (NCBI): domain Eukaryota; kingdom Viridiplantae; phylum Streptophyta; class Pinopsida; order Cupressales; family Taxaceae; genus Torreya; species Torreya grandis. The sequence goes on along the minus strand of JARHVA010000133.1, from coordinate 1,953,099 downwards.
AAAAATCAGTCAAGTCCTTTTATGGTCTACATTTTTTTATCAATAAAGATACAATTGAATGAAGAGAATAATGATTATATATGCATTTTGTTAGGTTGTGGAGCTAAAAGCTTCACTGATGCAAATAGGGAAGGAGGTAGTTGAGAGGTTGCTAAGTTGCAGGGCAACCGATGTTGATCTGATCAGCCGACGTCGGTCATATACAGTGGGAAAGGCAACTAAAATCGGTCAGGTATCGGCCGACGTCGGTCATCTCCAGCCTGACAGGGACCGACGTCGGTCGCCTGTGCAGTTTTAAAACTGTCAGTTGCACGAACAATTTGTTAATGAACCGAGTGTTTGCATGTTAAGAGCCAATTATAGACTAGGAGCTGTGAATCTAATTATTGTAATTGGATGTCTAATTATTGTTTGCATGAGATCTATTTAAGAGACTCATGGGCTGTATTATAAAGCGTGCTAGTTTGAGTTGAGCAAAGTTAGCTCCTTCTATGTGTGAAGTGAGCAAGGGTGTTCCTCCTAGTTCCACAGTAGTGCCAAGTGTGGGTGTTGGTTTTGGAGAATCAGAAGGGCTCTTCATGTATGTAGGATCTTGGTCAGCAAGTGTGCAAGGCCACATTTGGAGATCTACATGGTAAGTAAGATCATTGATCTGTAGGTGTATGTGTGTGCAAGGTTTACAGGTGTGCAGAACCAGGTTGATCTGCAGGTGGCAGCAGAATCAAGGTGACAGCAACACAACAAGAAGTAGGATCAATCAGGATCTACTTGGAGTACGGTGTGTACTCAGTTATAGAACAATAGAGGAAGGCAAGGCAGTTCCTTCCATAAGTAAGATCATTTGGGTTGTAGGTTATTACAGTTCTTGGGAGATCTAATTGAAGTACGATTGAGTACTTGGAGTGCATGGAGCACTTGTGGAGTGCGTGGAGCACTGGTGTACTGGTAGTAGTGGATACTAACTGGTTGGAGGTGAACACCAACTCTGTGTTTGAGTTGTGTGTTGGGACCGTAAGAGAGAGAGATTTGAGGAAATAATTACTATACACTTGAAGTGTGGGAAGCCTCTGAGAGGTGTGAAGAAGAAGTGGCATCTTCTTTATTGTATTCTTTTCTGGATGAGTATTAATATAAGTTGTGTATTATCTCTTATATTCTGTGTTGTTTCTGATTCTAGTTACTTGTTACTTCTGGTTAATTCCGCATCTTAAGTTGCTTGTATATGGTAATCAATTATGCTTCCACGGGTTCCTAACAGTTGGTATCAGATCTAAGGTTGCAGGGAGTAGGTTTATGTTTGGTTACAGAGCACTCTTAGGGGTTTCTAATTGAGTGGGAGTATAGCAACGACAGAAGAAAGTAAGCTACGAATGGAGAAACTAAATAGCACGAATGGTCAATTTCGGTGTTATGGAAAGAAAGAGCAGGTAAAGAGAAATTGTTGGTTGGTAGAAGATCAATATGAAGGAATTGAAGAAGCAGATGTTGTAGGTTTTGTTGTACAAGATGCTTTGGGATGTTTCTTGGATAAAGTTGAATCTTGGTTAATAGATTTTGTTGCCTCTTTCCATGCAGCCCCAAGTAGAGGGGTTGGTGAGCCTTGTCAGATTGTTGGCAAAGGGGAAGTGTTGCTGAAATTGTAGGCGGAAAACACATGGGTGTTGAAGAAGGTCATGCAGGTCCCAGTCTTGAAGATGTGGCTAATTGCTTCAGGAAAGTTGGGTGATGAGAGATGCACAAGAGCTCTCATAGCGGATGCACTTGAATTAGCATGTGGTAAGAAAGCAGGTACTCTTTATCTACTTGCTTGTATTACTGATTCCACTTCTATTGCACAGGTGTGGCTTTGTAGGATTAGTCACATAAGTGAGAAGGGAATGGATGTTTTAAAGTCAAAAGGGAAGAGTTCAGCTTCAGAGAGCATAGACCGAGATTTTTGTGAGTAGTGGGATGCTACAAGAAAGGATTATGTTTATTGAAAGAAAAAGAAGACTGATGTATTTGATAAACTTAAGAACTAGAAAGCCTTGGTGTTCTTGGAGGAGATGACAGACAAAGATCAGTGGATGGAGCTGAGTAACTCTAAGCAGGGTGGTTTGGATAGGGTTCTGATCCATGGAGTGCTCGCAAGTAAAAAGTCATCACTCACAGGCATACACATGTACCAGCATTGGTCAAAGGTAACTGATGTCGAACAGACAGGTGCCGACATCGGTCATGTGCAGACCAGAGAAGTTGGTGGTGTCGGGCAGGTGGAGACTGACGTCAACAAGATAATCGGCATTGGTGACTTGGACAGTTGCATGGAATCGACGTCGGTCAGATGCAGACTATGTGGTGACTGAGGTCGATCACTGAGATAGATTTTGGGCAGACAGCAAGCTGTCAAGGAGTCTCAAATGCCCATGGGGAGGACTGAAAGTGTAAGTAAGCCTCAAATTCATTTTTCTTCTTTTTTATACTAGTTGCTGACTACAGAGCAGGAAGGATCCAGGAAATAGTGGGAGCATGGCATGAACAGGTTACAGAACTGAATGGAAGATTTGGTAGGGTTACCAGCCGGTATGAAAAGCACTGAGACGAATGGATACCTTAGTTAAAGAATAGAGAGAATGGATACATGAGACAGAAGGCCAGGTCATATGGTTTTGAGGAAGCTGCAGGATAGTGGTATAGGTTTTGATAGGTGGATGACAAAGCAGGGCTTTAGTCAATGTCAGTGTAACCATTGTGTTTGTCTTACCAGGTGGATGATGATTGCAACATTATCCTATTACTGTATGTAGATGGTATGCATGCTGAAGGTTAAAAAATACAGGGTTTTATTGAGCTAAGGGTAAGGTTAGTTCAGTGGCATTTCATGAAGAATTTGGAGCAGCAAAATTCTTTGGCATGAGAGACATGGAAGATCACAGGTTGATTTTGTCTCCAGTGGGAGCTGATGTGAATCAGGTGTTGGTGAGGTTCAATACACAGGATGCAGAATCGGAGCACACCAAGGGCTGGACAGTTCAGTGTCTGAAATCACATGAGGTCTGGTATAGACCTGAGTTTGCCCAAGCAGTGGGTGCTGTCAGAGAGTTAAGAGCCAATTCAGGGAAGTGGGTTCTTAGGTATTTGAGAGGGACCAGTAACAGGTATACATGCTATGCAGGGTTAGGACTTCACTACATGGGTTTTTAGGTTCGGATGTGGTAGGTTACTTGGATGACAGGAGTTGCACCACAAGATTTGTGGTGGTTGGTCTTTAAGGTTGAGCTTGAAGAGGGATACAAGCCAGGAAATAGATTAGATGGGGTACAGGTATAAGTACAGTGCAGCTATTTATCTCCAAGTGGGAGATAAGCACAATTGATTACCATATACAAACAACTTAAGATGTGGAATTAACCAAAATTAATAAGTAACTAGAATAAAAAACAACACAGAATATGAGAGACAATACACAACTTGTATTAATACTCATCCAGAAAAGAATACAATAAAGAAGATGCACTTCTTCTTCACACTTCTCAGAGGCTTCCCACACCTCAAGTGTACAGTAATTATTTCCTCAAAGCTCTCTCTCTTACGGTCCCAACACACAACTCAAACACAGAGTTGGTGTTCACCTCCAACCAATTAGTATCCACTACTACCAGTACACCAGTGCTCCATGCACTCCACAAGTGGTCCACGCACTCTAAGTACTCAATCATACTTTAAGTAAATCTCCCAAGAACTGTAACAACCTGTAACCCAAATGATCTTACTTATGGAAGGAACTGCCTTGCCTTCCTCTCTTGCTCTATAACCGAGTACACACCGTACTCCAAGTAGATCCTACCTGATCCTGCTCCCTGTTGTGTTGCTGTCACCTTGATTCTGAAGCCACCTACAGATCAACCTAGTTTTGCACACCTGTAAACCTTGCACACACATACACCTGTAGATCAATGATCTTACTTACCATGTAGATCTCCAAACGTGGCCTCGCACACCTGCTGACCAAGATCCTACATACATGAAGAACCCTTCTGATTCTCTAAAACTAGCACCCACACTTGGCACTACTGTGGAACTAGGAGGAACACCCTTGCTCATTTCACACATAAAAGGAGCTAAATTTGCTCAACTCAAACTAGCACACTTTACAATACAGCCCATGCGTCTCTTAAATAGATCTCATGCAAATAATAATTAGACATCCAATTACAATAATTAGATTCGCAGCTCCTAGTCTATAATTGGCTCTTAACATGCAAACACTCGATTCGTTAACAAATTATTCATGCAACTGACAGTTCTAGAACCGCACAGGCGACCGATGTCGGTCCCTGTCAGGCTGGAGATGACTGACATCGGCCGATACCAAACCGATGTTGGTTGCCTTTTCCACTGTATATGATCGATGTCGGCTGATCAGACTGACGTCGATTGCCCTGCAACTTAGCAACCTCTCAATAACCTCCTTCCCTATTTGCATTAGTGAAGCTTTTAGCTCCACAACCTAACACATTTAAGTTGAAATGGTGTTTGGTTTTATAATATGTAAACAATGACTTGATAAGGCCTTGGAGCCATATTCCTGTTATTGCTTGTGTGAAATTGTAGGTTACAGTTGGATCAAGAGTCCTGGAGTAACTTTCTCAAAATATTCAGATGGAGTTGATATTTGATGTTGTTTCTTGAATGGTCCTAGACTATAATTACCTTAAGAGGATTAATTTGATATGTTTGAATGTTGCAACTCAGGGAAAAGGTGTGACTATACATAAATCTTTATACATGCTCAAGATAGTAAAATGTAGGATTGAATGTTTGATAATTATGATATTTATTGAATCATGAGTGGTGAATTATATTTGAGGTATTTTTTAGGGTTGAAAACCTAAGAATATTATATGGTATTGTGACTAATAGATATGAATATGGACAAGTCAATCTATAGTCTATATGTAGGCAGAATTCTGAGTGTAAAGGATGAAACCCCTATTTTAAGATAAGAAAGAGCCCCATGTTTGAATGAGGAAATGGTTATTATACTAATGCATTATTTGTATGGATAGAATAATTAACAAGTTATAGAATGTACAAGAGGAGAGACATGATTTAGTTTACAAGGTGCAAATAATGTATACCCTATTTTGGGGTCATAGTCTTGTTGAAAGGGAAGATAAGGAATTGTCCCCTTATTATTGTCACAAGAACATTTGATTACATGATTTTGGATGAATGGATACTTAATTATATGAGGTTATGTGTCCTTGAATACCATGGGAGAGAGTAGACAATGAAATAAAGATCCTACTGATGTCATAAACCTGTAGATTGCATTTTGAAACTTAGCCAAGAAAGAGAGAAATGGAGATTCCTTGTAGAATTGAATATGTCTTTTGAGGTTGAGGGATTGTAAAAAATATGATAAGTGTAATAAATTATTTGTAATTGAGAATCACCCTTGAAGGAGTCTTTGAAACTCATATATACACCAAACCCATGTTTCCTGCAGTTTATTATTGTCTATGATTGTGTGTGCAATCCTATAGAGAAAGTTGTGATTAAAATGATGTTTGGGAATTTGTATGGTATTGATACATGTTAGAGGGATTAAATAATTCTAATAATATCCATTTACTGCATTGAAACATGATGTAGATTTGGTTAGCTTTGTTGCAGACTTGTATGAACCATCATTCCCTGCATAGTTATACATAAAATTGGTTAGAAAATGGGAACAGAGGCTTGAAAGAGGATTTTAAATGATTAGAACATCTAGGAAATGTTAATACATAAATTTTAAAGTTTATTTGAGCCTTTAGTTCATCCTAAAACTCAATATATAGATTTTTGAAGTCCCTCGGCCCTATGTAGGCCTAATAAACCCTAAGATTAGGGTTTGGCCATTATATAGAGTTCCCACCGTTAAAAACTCATAAAAAATTTCAATCTTTCCAAAGTAATTGTAATTTAATATATTAAAGAGTTTTCAAGATTTTACCAACTATACAAGTATGGATTTGACATCAGGGGTATTGGCTTAGACCTAATTAGGCCTAAAAGTGTGTGTTTTCTTGAAGGAAGTGGTAGGTAAATGAAGAGTAAAGGCATGTAACTTGACAAGTAACTCGAAGGGGACAAGAGGAGTTTTAAATGGTGATTATTTATTACAAAGTTTACCTAGATTGATTTAACAAAGGATAAAGGCCAAAAAAGGGCCACTAGCCCATACAATCCTTATAGAAGCATAGTGTCACAAGTTGATGAATAAAAGGTTGAGATAGATTGAGTGAGTGTGATAGGTTGAATTGGATAAGATATTGATACCTACACACATAACCCAATATTTGGGACCTTAAGTCTTAAGGAGAGTATCTAGGGAAAGAACCAATAAGGAGTGGACTATTCCAAAAGAGGCTAGTTTGAAGAGTAGAGAGGAAAGTGAATGTGGATGGTTTTGATAAAAGCTCAAGGATACCAAGAAGTGTCTCTATAGTGTAAAATAATAGGTACATATGTAAATTGACTATTGATACCTCATCAACAAGATGAAAATTAGACAAGGACAATCAAACAAGCATAACCAAATAATGAGATCAGTTATGGAAACTATAGACATGGGTAATGAATTGAAGTCTTCTCCCCAATAGCTCTGCATCAGAAGTAGAAATCGAGGTGCACATTACACATTTTCAATATGAAAAGTGCATGTTGAGTCCCACTTCTTGCCAAGTCCAATTTCCTTGTGAAGAGTGGACCTGATTTAACTAGGTCCAACCTTCACCACCAACCACTTGAGCTTGCATTAATTGTAGGAGTTTTTATATAAAACCTAAGTAGTTAGGATTTTTTTTATTATAGTTGTTATTGCTAATTATTATATTTGAGATGTAGCCATTTTTTCCATGACTTTGAACCTTGAGCCACGTTGAACCAAGTGCCAAGCCACATTTGCGTTCTAGTTACCATGTCATTTCCATGGTATTTCCCTTAAGTTTTGCACATAGATTCCTTTGAGTTTGAAATGTTTTCTAAATTATTTTCCTTTTCTATAAAAGTTTTAGTCTTGCATAAAATTATCGTAACTTTTTTCATAGCATTGATCTAAGCCTACTTATGGTACTTTGTTACTTATCAAGAAGTTTACAATTAGTTCTTTAGGGTTGTTTCTAGTGTTAACTAATTCATTCCCCAAAAGATCATTTCCAGAAGAAAAACCCTTGTTTTCCCCTCAAAGATTTTGCATACAAAATCAAGGCTTCCCCAAAAAAATATTCAAAGCATATACCTCATATTCAAAAACTAGTGAATATTCCTTAAAGATTACCTAACATCCTCTTAGATACTAGATCTACCTTAAACACTTGATAATCCTACAAGAATTTTAGCACTGTAGAGAGTGGACATGCTCTGAGCACCTCCCACTTCTACTAGAGATATCCAATTCCTCAAGCACCTTCGAACCCCAATAACCTCAAGTGCAGCATGGAGAGTGGACCTGATCCAAACACGTCCCAACTCCACTAGATATTTCATAGCCCTCAAGCACTGTAGACACTAGACATGATCTAAGCACCTCCAAGCTCTATCAAAGAACACAAGTGCTCCGAATAGTTGTAGGTTATACCAAATTTCATAGTTGGTTTCTCACAAATAGTAACTTCAGTTTCCATGCCTCCCAAGGAAATGAAGTTCAAATCTAAGGGACCTAAAGTGACTTCTTATTTGGAGTCTAATATGGTGCAAATAATAGATACATATTTAGGTCACATTGACCTAGGATATTTTTGGGCTAGGATAGGGGTATATTTCAAATGTGACTAGATCTAGAGTATCTATGAATTTGGTTTTGCACAAGCTACATCCTTTCTTCTTTTTGTTCAAAGCCCTGAGTTGATCCTTATAATGGCTCAACATTATGACCTTGATAGGAGACAAGTCTTCACTGAGGAAGGGGAGAAAGTTTTAGATCTTGATCCCAACTTCATTGACATAATGTTTGCCATCCTTGAGTTTGAGAGTTATTTGGATATAACTCCACAAACATCTGCATAGTTTGATGAGGAGAAAAAAGAGGGATGTCAAAAAACTATCAATAAATAATGGCTCAAGACTCCCAAACATTCCTTCACTAGATTGCCCAAAACTATGTATAGGTTTGATTTTATAGACGAGGTGAGAGACATTATAACACTGCTACACAGAGTCATTGGTAATCACGATGCCAAGTGTTATCAAGATTAGATGTACCATTATATTTGGATCATCAAAGAGAACAAACAACAGATACATTGGGCCCAACTGATAAGTGATTCCATCCATAACTAGTTGGTAGAGGTGCAAATGACCAATAAATTTTATATGACATCATACATTATCTATATCTTGGCCAAAGGAAGATTGTTCCCATGCCTAAATATAGTTCCTAAAGAAATAACTAGAGTCTATAACTACTACCCTGATCTCACATTACATGCTAGTAGACAATAATTCAAGAGAGTTAATGATGCTTTCATTTATAGCATCATCACATGTTTGATCAAGAGCTCAGGAAGATAAGGTTATCCCAAGTGGTAAAATATGATATTACCAAGTGGGGCTCCTTCTTTATATAGTTACCCACCTATTCCTACATCCAGGTAGCTAGATTCAATAGTTTTCCTTACACACTTCCTCGGTATATAAGTGATAAATGGGTATTGTTGGAGTTAGTTAGGCAGTTGGTGGATACACATAAGCTCCTTTCAGACAAACACAAGGTAGGGATACAGTTCCCTATTTATATTGGTCATTATACATGCCAATCTCTTTTGAAGGCCAACACTATGGAGGCAAAGATGTTCCAAGTAACATTAAGGACCCTAGAATCCAAACCTTACTTTGACCCATATGGTAAGGTCACTACTGCACTAGAGTTGGAAACATATAAACATGTGTAATATTATAAGGATTTTTGGGAAGACTATGATGATGAAATGGTTAGAATGAGGGACTATTCTAGAATGTCCCTATAACAAATAAAGGACTATGATCTATCACCAGTCCCTGATGACTTGGTGGATGACAACACTAGAGTAGATCCTATCTACCTCATGTAGATCATTGGCAAACCTCTATCACCAATAAGGTGGTCAGTTCTTGAATCTTTCTCACTATTTGATAGAAAAACCTTAGTGATTAATAAAATTATCAATTGACTAAGGAGCAAGGGAGTGCGAGTCACAAGAAAAACCATAGGGGTTAAGGAGAAGCTTTTAAGGCTCAAGACACAATGTCTTACTTCATTAGAGGAGGGTCTTTGGGAACCTTCAGAGGAACCTAAGAAGAAGAAGAAGACAAAGACAAAGGAATAAAAGAGGGAATCCAATAGATAAGGAGAAGATACAAATGAACCTATTGACCTTTTAGAGGAAGAGGCAACAAAAACAACACAAGGATCTATAGCTTCAGATCCCATATCCTTGACTCCCATTTCTACTACTCCCCCTTCTCCTACCCATATTATACAAGAGGTTTCAACACCTCCACCAACTATCCCCATTATTACTCAAGTCACAACTTTTCCACCTCTAGTATCAATCCCTCCACTTGTTCCCACTTCATCTACCACTCCACCCACCTCCATAAGCCAAGTGAAACTAACACAAATGAGTTAAGTAGACACTCAGGATCCCCATACATAGGAAGTTCAAATTTTTACTTTATTTTCCCTTCTTCCCACTTCACTTTCCCCATTTGATCCACTCTTAATTTATATTCCATTTACAATTCCTTTCATTTCATCACCATTAATTCCCAACACCACCCAACAATACATTGCCTCAAAATCAATCATATTGACTATGGTTCTATAGGGCACCTCAACCCCTAGGGTAAGTACTATTTCCCCTTCATCTCAACTCACTATTTTCACTTTACCAAAGCTGAGTGGTCCTACACACCTAATTGACACATTTAATGCCTTAGTTTCCACCCTTCCACCAGTCCCTAAATTCACAACCTCTATGTCTATTCAATCCTCCACTCCCCTAGCAGGCACATTTTCTCCCATTGCTTCCACTTCCCCTATTTCCACTATTTCATCCATACCATTAGTTGAGGTTGGATCAACCCAGGTACTTGGTATAGATATTGGTTTGTAACCTATTGGTGAGGGTGGACCCTCATAGGCATCTCCTGATCAGACATTAGTATCATCTTCCCAAAAGTCTCCTTTGGTCACAGTATTAGTTATTATAATTACATCAACTACAGATTCCTTGGTGACCATGCCAGATCAACAAAAGGCTATCCCTAGTTGGTTAGCCCAATCTATGGGTAAAAAGTAGAAAATAATGATTGATCCCCATACTTTAGACTTTGGTATGTTGAAATTCAAGAATAAGTCAAAACCCACTCCTAGGACTCTCTCAAGGACATTCACTGATGATAAGGGAGAGAGATATGTTGAGATTTTAGTTCCCCCACTAGATAAATCAAAAGAAGATCTTGTGGTGGTAGATTATCAGGTTTCTCACATAAACCTTGGTCAGTAGATAAGACAGGGACTCAATCATGATGTGTAGATATGTATTAACTCTCTCTTTCACAGAATTGACCATGATAAAGCCACCAAGAGTGGGCTTAAAAGAAAGGTTGATCAGTTGATCAAAGCACTCAACTAGTTTATAAAACCTAGTGAAACATCACAATAACCACATACAGTGTAGTCAATTAGTCCAGATCAAGCTACAATTGATTCTATACAAGAGATTGATCACATGGGAAGAGCTACAAAAGAATGGTCCATGGAACTAATCACGAAAGGTAACATAATTTTTGCAGCCATGATGGAGCATTATGGAGTCATCATGGAGAGAAAAGAGATTTTTAAGGAGAAAATTAACAACTATGAAGGGGAAAATCAACTCTAAAATATGTATTATCCTAAATTGATAGCCATAAAATCAATTGATATGAATACCCTTATTGTTGAGAAAATATTGAAGGATGATGCTGAGCATGAGGAACTACGTAGGGCTGCTCAATTTGGGATAAGAGTACTAACAGAGTTTGTGGAGCGAGCCAAGGAGGCTCATGATAAGGCTATTGATGTGTTGTATGAGATTAATGGCATGATGAATTTAATGTCATGTTAACTAATAGATAATGATAAAAATCTCCTTCAATTAGAACATGTTTAGAATAATTTTAAGTCAATTGTTGAGGAGTCTGCAAAAGACATGGTCTTTGCCTTAAGTTCAATTCATAGGTTCATTAAATATGAGAAAGTAATTGATCAGATGAGAAATAAAATATAGGGTATAAGGACCTTCAGAAGAGAATGGTTTCATGTACAGGTAGATTATGCAACCTCTAACATTTATTCTTATGGGCAAGATGGAGAACGAATACATGAAATATTCAAGGCCTTTGATACATACACAAAGAAGCTATGGGAAGAGAATGATAAGAAAGTTGAGGAGATTCTGGACATCAATTAATTTTTCCTCTCTATTTAATATTTTCAAATGTTACTATCATGTGTAATTTCATTTCAAAGACATTGCAAAAGTACATATTTATTTTTTATAACTCTTTTGAGAAAGAGAAAGACATATTTTTATACTTTATATTTTTTGAATGTGGAAGCTACAAAAAGCACAATTGCCAATTGCACTTTTTATTTTGTTTAATGTGAATTATTTAAAAAGGTACAAAGTCATGAAGTGTAAATTACACAGTTCCATTTTGGTAAAAAGTGATAAAGACTTAGATGTTGTAAAAGTCTCACTTTAGATTTTGCATGCTAAGGTTTGATTTCAATGTTATCTTTTATTTAGAAAAGCCAAGTTCTATTCTGGGCACCGCTTCTTACATGGAGAGCTATTATTAGTCACTATTAGATAGAGAAGCATTACATGAAGATATTTAGTTCTAGCCATGCCATGCTACACCTAGGATCACACCCAACTCATGCACGCTATGTTCCAACTGTTCCACAAGTCCAAGATGCCATAAATAAAAGAGCTCACCTCTTTTTGCATGAGTATTTTTAGATCTACTTAATTTTATGAACTAAGTGTTCAAGTTTCAACAACTACATGTCTTCTATAACATATTTTGTATAAATATGGGCAAACCCCATGGCCCAATTGATCTTTTTTCTGCTAGTTATACTTTATACATTTTTTAATGTATTTACTACAAGCTATAACCTTTGGAGAGAAATAAAGTTAAAGTTTTGCCTTTCTTGTCTTTGGAATCTCTGTGTTGTGCAAATTTATTTGATTTTCTATGAAATCTCTATCTTTTAATTTAATTTCAAGAAAAATCATCTCTGGTACTTTACCCTCTTGATAATATTGTTTAGAATAAATATCCTTTTCCCTTTTCTGAAGAATAGCTAAAATACTACCTCTTATTTCCAAATTTGCATAACTTTGTGCTTAAAATAAATTCAATCTATTTTATGCTATATTGTGTTTATCAATCAAACATCGAGATCCACTATAAAATATTTGGTGTAATCACCATACTTTTATTTTTCTATAAATTATGATTTCTTTAAGCCTTTTCCCCATCAAAACCCTAGTTTAGGATCCAAAAAGCACTAAAGAGTGAGACTTCCACAAGACTAGTATTTTATTAGTTTGCACCATATTTTAGTGAAAAGAAGTTGGCATTCTTTGAAGATCAACCTCAAATTACCAAGGTCCCAAGGCTTTAGAGGTTTTTCTATTGTATCATTAGGTACTTGCACAACAAACTACAGAATCAAGACAAGTGCAATCCTATGTGATAACAATTTTTGGCACGCCCAATGGGACCCAAAAATTACACAAAGATCAGTGTTATTCTCAGTGAGTGTTGTACATGATTCATGCAAATATTAGATCTCCTGGAAACTCCATTGTCTTATGAACTCACAATTTCAAGGTGACATATGCCAAGTAAATAAATAAGATCATATACTAAAGGTAAGAGGGCTGATTTTTTAGAATTGCCATTTCCATTTAAAAAGAGATCAAAAGCAGTCACACCTCAGCCTAAGGTATATTCTATGGTTTTATTCCCATCTCCTTTGGTCACTCCTATCAATGTTTTACCTCCCATAATGTCTAGAATTCAAATTTTATAGCTTTCAATATAGGAAATCAACTCATTTTGGCCCAACATGATGATATACCAGTCTCAGCCTTAAAAAACCTACCATATTTTACTAGTGAAACCTCTACCACTACTTTAGAACACATACAAGATATTGCTAACCTATGTTCAATCAATAATATGGTTCAAGATAATGTTGCAATCAGACTTCTAGTCTCCTCTTTCAAGGGGAATGATTTATAATGGTACATAGGCCTTGCTCCCACCTCAATCCGTGTTTAGGATGAGTTAGGAACTACAATGTGCACTCATTTTGAGGACAAGAGTGACCACCTTTCCTTATTTGAATAGTTAACTACTATTCAATAAGATCCTCATGATCAAATGACTGACTTTAATTATCATTTCTAGAAGACCTAGAATAGAATACCAATCTTGGTTAAACCCACTACAAATAATGACTTCTTATATTACCTGAAAGCCCTCGATAGTTATATAGATGTAATGATTCAGTCAATGGGTGGCACCACACTTCTTGCAGCTTATGATATTGCAATAAAGGCAAAAAATTGTTTAATCCAAGCTGGGAAAATTACACCAAGGCCACCAATGCCTCTATTTCCATAAATATCCCCTATTCCACCACCTGCACTTACTCCAATTCTCAATATGAACAAGGCACCTGCTTTGACTCCTACACCTACAAATGTTTTGTATAAGGTCAAATCATTATTCAAGATTTTTTGAAATGAGTTAGTGGTGATGAAAAGGTAGCAAGCCGAAAGCTATAAACCTTTTAAACCATCTAACGCTACATACCAAGGGAGTAGGCAACCATATCAAGGTAGTAAGCAATAACATGGATATAATTCATAGCCAAGACCTTCAAACACTTGTGCTTTATTAGTGCCAGGAGCTTCCAAAGCCATTGTCCCTAGTCAAAATAATTTGGCTCAAGAGTATGAGTGGTGTTATCCTTGAAATTAGACCCATAATTAGAACACTTTCCCCAATGATGTAACTAGTCAAGCCTCGATGGTGTAAGGTATAGAAAATACATAAGGGCAATAGGAAGAATCTACTTCCCAACAAGCAAACACACAATAACCTGCTCAAAGTGAAGCAACTCTTCTAAACTGGAAAGAGGATGGTTTTGATGGGATAGGCCAAAATGAAGCATTTTTTAATGGTAGAGGCCCTATAGTAGCTAATACACATTCCAAGAAAAGAGTAATAAAATTTGATTAGCTCCCTAGGGTAGACCAAGCTTCAACTTCTAAAGTGATAGTAGAACTAGTAAAGAGCAACATAGTGCAAAGGCCACTCTTTGTACCTACAAATCAATTCAAAGTGAAGGTGCCCACTCCAAATATTGTAAAAAAGGATGAAACCCCTACAAAAACACTGATAAAGGTTGGTAATATCCCTTTTATCATAGTTGATCAAATGAATAAGACTAATTTGAATGTCACCATGTAGGAAGCACTATCTATACCAACATAAAGGGACTTGCTACTGGAGGCTCTAAAGAGTTTACAGATATCAGAAAGGTTCCAACCAAGGGGCCTATACCTATAATAAATTTATGTCAGCCTTAAGCTGATAGTAAAATAGGAAAAAATGGTAGGCCTCATCCCTTATATCTTTTGCTTATAATAGGGAAGCATCTGGTACATAATTGCATGGTAGATTCAAGGGCTAGTAGTTTTGTAATACCCAAGAAAATAGCTAATGCTTTGGGAATAAAATACACACCTGTTAATAAGGGAGTAGTGCAAATAGATGGGATTGTTGTTCAAATAGTATGAACTATAAAAGGACTGAACCTCACTATTCATGCTTGCCAAAGCCTTTCAATTACTCAAGATATTTTAGTCATATATCTTCCCCCTACTTTGCCATTTGTCTTTCAAGAGATTTCACTACAAAGATGGGAGCATATCTATCTGTAGATTGGTCTCACATGATACTTGGAACAAAATATGGAACTAGAGTAATAATAAGAGCTGAGCCAATTGCAAAAGATCATATTGAGCCATATAATCCTATTCCTCCTATAGAGATGAATTGTACATTGCAAGATCAAGAAGAGGAAGAAATAGATCAAGAGAATGCAATATCTATAGAAGAGATTTTAGACACTCACTTGGATGAATGGGGATCAACCCTACAATTTGATCCTTATGACTATATACAGGAAAAAAGTTAGGGACATATTATATTCATGAGAAAGATGTGATTATCCTGAATTTAGTCAAATCAGTTGAAGATCTTTAAGGGATGTGGCAGTTATTTTTTGATGGCTCCAAAAGTAGAAATGGTGTAGGTGCGGGAATTGTATTGATCTCCCCATAAAAAGAGAGATATTTCTTCTCATTTAGACTTCAATTTAGCTTTACTAACAATTTAGCCGAGTACGAAGCCTTGATTCGAGGCCTCTAGTTGGCCAAAGATAGAGGAATCAAGATTTTATAGATATTTGGTGACAATGAACTCATCATTCACCAAGTTAGATAAAAAAATGTAACAAATTTTTTTTGATAAGGTCTTACAAACATAGGGTTTAGGACCTATTAGAAGATTTTTCTACTTTGAACATTCAGGCGGTACCAAGGGCACGAAATAAGGATGCTGAGCGTATGGCCTTAGTGGGGTCCCAATATAACCTACCAATTGAAATAAAGAAGAATAACCAAAATGTGAGGATGATTGTAAGGCCTTCTATCCCCAATAATGTAAGTAATTGACAAGTCTTCGATAGTGATAAATAGATTGTAAAATTTTTGAGAGAAAAGGTTGAGTTTCTAGAAAGGAATCAACCAAGGCTGCAAGACCAATATGGTGATCGAATTATACAGTTGAAACCGAACAAGTTGCCTATGGGTCTCATCACACTAGAAAATATATTCAACTCAGATGACTAGATGAAAGGTGAAAAGAAGAACATTATAACCAATGATGAAGATTATGAACCTATCACCATCTGAGAAGGTAAGTCTCTCAAGGTAGGCAAGGTATGTAATATTTTAGAGAAGCAAGATTTTGTTCAATTATGTCAAGATTTTGATGATAACTTCACTTAGAGTTATCATGATTTAAGAGGATTTGATCCAAGTTTAGCACATCACACTCTAGAACTAGATCCAAATATGAAATCTATCAGGCAGAAACAAAGACCCATTAATCCAAAGATTAAACCCTTGATAAATAACAAACTCTCTAAGTTGATAGAGGCTAATATAATATTTTCGATCAAACACTCATATTGGGTACAAATTTGGTCCTTGTCAGAAATAAAAATGGTGAAATCTAGTTATGCATGGACTTTAGAGACCTAAAGAAATCATCATTGAAGGATCACTATCCCCTTCCCCCTATGGAACAATTTTTTTTTATAGTATCAATATCTAAAAGATTCTCTCTTCTAGATGGTTATTCGAGTTATAACCAAATCCTGGTATAGGAACCAGATCAATTTAAAATTGCCTTCACCACCAAATGGGGCATGTACACATACAAGAAGATATCATTTGGTCTAACAAATGCAAGTGTGACTATTTAGAGAGCCATGGATATGGCATTCAAGGGTTTGATAAATGATATAATTTTAGTATATTTAGATGATATTAAAGTCTACTCAAAGCATGTGTGTTCAGAAATATTTTTGAAAGGTGTAAAAAATTTGGTGTTTCCCTTAACCCAAAGAAGTACATGTTCATAGTACACAAGGGGAAGCTACTGGGACACATAGTGTCAAAAGGTCTTGAAATAGACCCTAAAGGAGTTAGAGCCATATCTACATTAGCATTATTGAGTAAAAAAAAAGGTCTACAAAGCTTTCTTGGGAAGATAAATTTTGTGAGAAGATTTGTACCAAATTTTCCCTCCTTGGCAAAACTCCTTACTGTAATGTTAAAGAAGGGAACTATTTTTAGTTGGACATAAGAGGGGAAAGAAAGCTTTGAAGCTATCAAATAGGCCATCTCCCAAGGCCCTACCCTGGTTAACCCAAACAATGAGAATGATTTTATCCTTTATGCATTTGGAGGGGAGGCAAGTATCCTAGGAATTCTGACTTAACACAATCAAGAAGATTTGGAACAACCAATATCTTTCTTCAACCAATCTTTGAAAGGTTATGAAGAGAATTATAACCTCATGGAAAAGTAGGTATATATAATAATCAAAGCACTCAATAAATTCAGACATATGCTCTCCAATAATAAGGTACATCTGATGGTGAGTCATAAGAGTGTTAAAGAATTTATACTGAGTAGGGAAATAAATGAAAAAATAACAAGATCGATCACTAAGGTCATGGAGTATGACATAGATATAATAGTCACAAAGCTAGTAAGAGGAAAAGGATTGTGTGTATAACTGGTTGCTAACATCAAGACTGTTGAACTAGTATTTGACACAGTGTACATTCAAAAAACACCTCAGCCAGATAATCCACCTTCTTTCAATAGCTATATTCAAGACATGACTCATTTCTTGTGGATTGACGAATACCCTTATGACTTCCAACAGTTTAAAAAGGGTATTTTTAACTCCAATAAATTCCATATGTCCTTATTGATGGAATTTTATTTCGAAAGGATATGAATGGAATCCTATTAAGATGTATTGAGCATGAGCAAGTTCCCAAAGTGCTTGAGTAATTTCATGATAAACTGTTGGAGGAAATTTTTCTATAAGGACTATGACCATCAAGGTAATGAGAGGAGGATACTATTGGCTTGAATTATTCAAAGATGCCCATCAATGGGTAATAAATTATGAAAAGTGTGCTTACTTCATTGGTAAACAAAGACTAGTTGCACTTCCTCTCAGACCAATTCAAGCAGATCAACCTTCCAACCAATGGGGATTGGATTTCATTGACATAATCAATCCGCCATCAAGTGTAGGTAATAAATGGGTTCTCACATGAATGGATTATTTTACATGATGGAATGACATAGTTTCTTTAAAGGATGCCACTAAAACATCTATTCTCAAATTAATGGATGACATAGTTTCAAGATTTGGTGTTCCTCACACCCTAATATCAGATATTACTAGGGCATTTGTGGGCACTCAAGTTAGTGAATTGGCTATCAATAATAATGTGTAATTAAGCACTTATTTTAATTATTACCCCTAAGGTAATGGCCTAGCTGAGTCAACCAACAAGAACTTGATTAGAATTATCAAATGAACTATGGAAGACAACTAGAGAACGTGGCATACAAAACTAAAATCAACATTATGGGTTGATAGAATTACACTAAAGAGAGCCATAGGTAATTCACATTTTATGGTGGTATATGGAAGAGAAGTATGAATACCAATATCAATTGAGCTTCCATATTTATATCTCAATCACCAATTGGACCTGATTGATAATGATGAAATGATGGTGAGACTGGCTAAGCTCATAGAGCTTGAAGAAATCAGGCATCGATCAGTGAAAGTCTTGGAAGTGAATTAGGCATAAACCAAGAAGAATTTTGATAAAAAGGAAACTTCAAAAAGCTTCAACGAGGGAAACATGGTGCTTAAATAGGATGCAAGTAAAGCAAAACAAGGTAGGCACACCAAATTTGATGTAATATGGAGTGGTCCATATATCATCACTTAGTGCAAAGGGGACAATACATTCTAGCTCTTCAAGCTTGATGGATCGAAACTGCCAATCCTAGTAAATGGATATACCTCAAAGTTACTTTTGAGGTAAGGAAATTGTTTTGAAAAGATTAAAATTTAAAAAAAATAAGGTTAGCCATGTTTTTAATAAGTGGTTTTGCATAGGTCAGACTCATTAAGAGTTGTTTCTTTAGGTTATTTTTTCCTATTTTATTTGTCTATCTTGCTCATGTCTAGGTAAATCCCAATTTATTCCCTCCTAGGTTAGAGTTTTATCAGAGCAAAGTTGACTCCATACCCCATGTCTTGAAAGGCTACTGGATTGCAAATGATTAGCATGTAATCATCCTGCAGAGGTTGCCAAACAATATTGAGATTTTTTTTCCAAAAATATCATTACATTTAACACCCTAAGGGATACCCCCATTTTTTAAAGGAAAAACCCTGAATCCTCTAGAAACCCATCTTTCCCTTCGCCTTGCAGAACCCAAATCTCTAGAAATAATTTACACCTATGCAAATTATTTCACGAGTTTCAAGTACCATAAAGCACCATAAGTTTAAAACTATAGAATCTAGAACTCACCATACACTTTGCATGTTCTCAAATGTGCAAAATGCATGGTGGGCTCCAGATCTAGACATACACCCAATCCAGTGGAATCCAAAACTTGGCTTTCACTTTGCACATTTTCATAATGTGTAATGTGCCTAATAGGCTTTGAATCTTGACAAGCCTTAATAACCCCCTTCCGTGGAGTGTAGAAGTTGAAGTGCACATTACATGTTTGTAAACATGCAAGGTACACCATGGTTTTCATGTTCTGCCAAACACTCACCTATATACATCGTGGGACCTAAAACCTTGAGTGAACTTTGCTTGTTGAAAATATGCAAAGTACCCCGTGGGTTCTATCTTCCACTAAAGATTACCATATAATCTGTGGAGAGTGGACCTACTTCAAACAAGTCCAACTTTTTCCAACCCACCAAATCCTTTCTAATGGGAAACAAAACCCAAGGTGCACATTGCATGTTTTTAATTTGCAAAGTGCACGTCAAGTCTCATTTCTCACCAAGTCCAATTTCCCTATGGAGAGTGGACTTGATTCAAGTAGGTCCAACCTCCACCACTAACCACTCGAGTTTTCATTAATTGTAGGAGTTTTTTAATAAAATATAAGTAGTTAGGGTTTTTTTCATTACAATTATTATTTCTAATTGTGATCTTTGAGCTCCAACCGTTCGCACCATAACTTCAAGCCTTGAGCCACATTGAATCAAGTACCAGGCCATATCTGCATTCTAGTTGCCATGCCATTTTCATGGTATTTCCATTGAGTTTCACACATAGATTCCTTTGAGTTTAAAACATTTTTTGAATTATTTTCCTTTTCCATAAAAGTTTTTGTCTTGCATAAAATTATCATTGCTATTTTTATAGCATTGCTCTAGGCCTACCTATGGTACTTTATTATTTATCAAGAAGTTTACAGTCAGTTATTTAGGGTTGTTTCTAGGGTTAATAAATTTGTTCCCTAAAATATCATTTCCAGAAGAAAAAACCTTGTTTTCCCCTTAGATATTTCACATTCAAAATTAGGGCTTCCCCAAGTGAATATTCCAAGCATATACCTCATATTCAAAAACTAGCAAATATTCCTTAAAGACTCCCCAACATCCCTGTAAACACTAGACCTACCTTAAACACTTGATAAGCCCACAATACTTTCAACACCACAAAGAGTGGACATGCTCTGAGTACCTCCCACTTCCACTGAAGATCTCTCATGCCTCAAGCACCTTAGAACCCCACTAACCTCCAGTGCACTACAGAGAGTGGACCTGCTCCAAGCACATCCCACTTCTGCTAGAGATTTAACGATCCTCAAGTACTATGGACACTAGATGTTCTTCGATCACCTTCAATATTTGTTGGAGAACAAAACTGCTCCAGACACCTACAGGTTCCACCAGCTTTCACAATTGGTTTCTCAAAAATAATAACTTTAGTATCTATGCCTCCCTAAGAAATGAAGTTCAAATCTAAGGTCCCTAGAGTGACTTCTTGTTTAGAGTCTAATATGGTATAAATAATAGATATAGATTTAGTCACATTGACCTAGGAGATTTCTAGGCTAGGATAGGGGTAGATTTCAAAAGTGACTGGATGTAGAGTATCTATGACTTTGGTTTACTAAAAGCTACAACCTTTCCTCTTTTTATTCAAAGCCCTAAGTTGATCCTCATAACGGCTCAACATTATGACCTTGATAGGAGACAAGTCTTCACTAAAAAAGGGGAGAAAGTTCTAGATCTTGATCCTGACTTCGTCAACATAGTGGTTACCATCCTTGAGTTTGAGAGTTATTTAGATATAAATCCATAAACATCTGCATAGTTTTACGAGGAGAAGAAAGAGGGATGTCAAAAAATTATCAACAAATAATGGCTCAAGACTCTCAAGCATTCCTCCACTAGATTTCCCAAGACTATCTATAGGTCTACTTTATAGAGGAGGTGTGAGACATTATAATACTGCTACATAGAGTCATTAGAAATCTTGATGCCAAGTGTTATCAAGGTTGGATGTACTAGTATATCTAGATTATCAAAGAGAATAAACAATAGATACATTGGGACCTAATAATAAATGATTTCCTCCATAACATGTTGGTGGATGTGAAAATGACCAATAAATTTTATATGACATCATACATTGTCTATATCTTGGCCAAAGGAAGATTGTTCCTAGGCCTAAATACCATTCCTAAAGAGATAACTAGAGTCTATAACTATGACCCTGATCTCACATTATAGGCTAGTAGATAATAATTCAAGAGAACTAATGATGCTTTCATTTATAGCATTATCATCATGTTTGATCAAGAGATTAGGAAGACAAGGTTCACCAAAGTGGCAAAAGATGAGATTACCAAGTGGGGCTCCTGCTTTATACAGTTCCCCACTTATTCCTACATCTGAGTAGCTAGATTCAATAGTTATCCTTACACACTTCCCTAGTATGTAAGTGATAAATGGGTATTATTGGAGTTGGCTAGGTAGCTGATATATACACATAAGCTCCTTTCAGACATACATAAGGTAGGGATATAGTTACCTATTTCTATTGGCTATTATATATGTCAATCTATTTTGAAGGCTAGAATTATGGAGGCAAAGATGTGCCAAGTAACATTGAGGATCCTAGAATCTAGACCTTACTTTGACCCATATGATAAGGTCACTACTACACTAGAGCTAGAAACATATGAACATGTGCCATATTATGAGGATTTTTGGGAAAACTATGATGATGAATAAATGGTTAGAATGAGGGACTATTCTAGAATGTCTCTACAATAAATAAAACACTATGATCTGGCACTATTTCATGATGACTTGGTAGATGATAACTCTAGAGTAGATCCCATCTACCTCATGCAGATCATTGCCAAACCTTTACCACTAATAAGGTGTCATTTCTTGAATCTCTCTCACTATTTGATAGAATAGCCTCAATGATCAACAAAACTATCAATTGGCTAAGGAGCAAGGGAGTGTAAGTCACAAGGGAAACCATAAGGGTTAAGGAGAAGATTTTAAATCTCAAGGCATAAGGTCTTACTTCATCAGAAGAGTGTCCTAGGGAACCTTAAAAGGAACCTAAGAAGAAGATAAAGATAAAGGCAAGAAAGGGGGAATCTAGAAGACAAGGAGAAGCTACAGATGAAACTATTGACCTTTCAATGGAAGAGATAGTAGCAACATCACAAGGAGCTCCAGCTTCAGATCCCATATCCTTGACTCCCATTTCCATTGCTCCCCCTTATCTTACACACATTATACAAGAGGTTTTAACACCTCCACCAACTATCCCCATTGTTCCTCAAGTCTCTTAGGTCCCCATTACTCTACAGGTTTTAGCTTTTCCACCTCTAGTATCAACCCCTCCACTTGTTCCCACTTCATCTACCACTCTACGCACCTCCACAAGCCAAGTGCAATCAACACAAATAAGTCAAGTGGATATTCAAGGTCCCCCTACAATGGAAGTTTAACTTTTTACTTGATTTTACCTTCCTCACACTTTACCTTCCCCATTTGATCCACTCTCACTTTCCATTCCATTTACAATTACTTCCATTTCATCACCATTAATTACCAATAGTACACTACCTTGGAGTCATTTATCTTGACTACGATTCTACAAGCCACATCATCCCCTAGGGTAAGTAATATTTCCCCTTTATTTTAACCCACTATTTTCACTTTACCAACATGAGTAGTCTTACACACCTAATTGACACATTCAATGCCTTGGCTTCCACCCTTCCATTAGTCCCTAAATTCACAACCTATGTATCTATTCCATTCTCCACTCCCCCATCAGGCACAATGGCTCCCATTGCTTCCACTTCTCCTATTTCCACTATTTCATCCATACCATCAATTGAGATTGGATCAACCCAAGCACTTGGTGCAGATATTGGTTTGCAAACTATTGGTAAGGGTGGACCCTCATAGGCACCTCTTAAGAAAAAACTAGTATCATCTTCCCAAGAGTCTCCTTTGGTCACAATATCAACTAGTATAGTTACATCAGCTACAGATTCCTTGGTGATTATGTCAGATCAACATAAGGCTACCCCTAGTTGGTTAGCCCAATCTATGGGTAAAAAGTAGAAAATAATATTTGATCCAAAACACTTTAGACTTCAACATGTTGAAAGTCAAGAAATCAAAACCCACTCCTATGACTCTCTTAAGGACATTCACTAATGATAAGGTATATGTTGAGATTGTAGTTCCCCCACTAGACAAATCAAAAGAAGATCTTATGGTGGTAGATTATCAAGTTTCTCACATATACCTTGGTCGACAGACAAGAGAGGGACTCAATCATAATGTGCAAATAGGTATCAACTCTCTCCTCTAGAGAATTGACCACAATAAAGCCACCAAGGATGATCTTAAAAAGAAGGTTTATCAGTTGACCGAAGCACTAAACCAATTCATAAAGCTTAATAAAACATCAAAACAACCACATGCAGTGCAACCAATCATCTAGATCAAGCTGCAATTGATTTTGTATGAGATATTTCTCACATGGGATGGGATACAAAAGAATGGAACTAATCACAAAAGGTAAAAAAATTATTGTAGCCATGATGGATCATTATGGAGTCATCATGGAGAGAAAAGATATTTTGAAGGAGCATATTAACAGCTATGAAGGAGAAATTCAGCTCTTAAATATGTATTATCCCAAATTGATAGCCATAAAATCAATTGACATGAATACCCTCATTGCTAAGAAAATATTGAAGGATGATGTTGAGCATAAGGAACTACACAGGGCTACTCAATTTTAGATAAGAGTACTGATAGAGTCTGTGGAGTGAACCAAGGAGGCTCATGACAAGGATATTGATGTGTTGTACGAGATTGATGGCATGATGAATTTAATGTCATGTCGACCAATGGACGATGCAAATAATATCCTTCAATTAGAATAAGTTGAGAATCATTTTAAGGCAATAGTTGAGAAGGAGTTTGTAAAGGACATGGTCTTTGCCTTAAGTTCAATTCACAAGTTCATCAAATATGAGAAAGCAATTAATCAGATGAGAACTAAAATATAGGGTATAAGGACCTTCAAAAGAGAACTATTTGATGTATAGGTAGATTATGTGGCCTCTAACATTTATTCTTATGGGCCAAATGTAGAATGAATACATGAAATATCAAGGCCTTTGATACATACACAAAGAAGTTGTGGGCAAAGAATGATAATAAAGCTAATGAGATTCTAGACATCCATTGATTTTCCCTCTATTTTTAATATTTTCAAATGTTACTATCACGTGTAATTTCATTTCAAAGATATTACAAATTGTAATTGCAAAAGTAAATATTTATTTTTTATAACTCTTTTGAGAAAAAAAAGACATATTTTTACACGTTATATTTTTTAAATGTGGAAGTTGCAAAAAGCACAAGTGAAAATTGCACTTTCTATTTTGATTAATGTGAAATGTTTAAAAAGGTGCAAAGTCATGATGTGTAAATTGCATGATTAATTTTTAGAAAAAAGTGATAAAGACTTAGATGTTGTAAAAGTCTCACTTTAGATTTTGCATGCTAGGGTTTGCATGGAACGAAACTTGAAATTTATTTCAATGTTATCTTTTATTTAGAAAAGCCAAGTTCTATTTTGGGTACTGCTTCTTGCATGGAGAGCTATTTTTAGTCACTATCAAATAGAGAAGCCTTACATAAAGATATTTAGTTCTAGCCATGCCATGATAGCCTAGGATCATGTCCAACTCATGCATGCTATGTTCTAACTATTCCACAAGTCCAAGACACCATAAATAGAAGAGCTCACCTCTTTTTGCATGAGTATTTTTAGATCTGCATGATTTTTTGAACTACATGTTCAAGTTTCAATAACTACATGTCTTATATGACAAATTTTGTATAAATATGGGTAGACCTTGTGGCTGAATCGATATTTTTTTTGCTAGTTATATTTTTTGCATTTTTGAATGTATTTACTATAAGCTGTAACCTTTGGAGAGATAAAGTTGAAGTTTTGCCTTTCTTATCTTTGGAATATTTGTGTTGTGCAAAGTTATTTGATTTTATGTGAAAGCTTTATCTTTTAATTCAATTTTAAGAAAAGTCATCTGTGGTACTTTACCCTCTTGATAATATTGTTTGGAATAAAGATCCTTTTCCCTTTTCTGAAGAATAGCTAAAATATTACCTCTGATTTCCAAATTTGCATAAGTTTATGCTTAAAATAAATTCAATCTATTTTATGCTCTATTGTGTTTGTCAAAAAAGCATCCAGATCCACTATAAAATATTTGGTGCAATCACCATACTTTTATTTTTCTGCAAATTCCAATTTCTTTAACCCTTTTCCCCATCAAAACCCTAGTTTATGATCCAAAAAACACTAAAGAGTGAGATTTACACAAGGATGATATTTTATTAGTTTTCATAAGATTTTAGTGAAAATAAGTAGGCCTTCTCAGAAGATTAACCTAAAATTTCCAAGGTCCCATGGCTTTGGATGTTTTTCCATTATATCATTAGGTACTTGCACAATAAGCTACATAATCAATATAGGTACAATCCTATGTGATAAAAAATGATTCCAATGATCATGTGACCTTTAGGATAGAATATAAAGCTAAAAAAAATCATGAAGACCATTTTTAATAATTTTGGGAGCTTAACTCCACCTATAAAGGCTTCAAACCCTCAAATTCCTCAAAACTAGCTTCATACGTTGACTGTGACTACAATTTTCTCAAATTTTTAACCTTTCAAATTGTGTTATAATCTTTTCATGTTTGTCAAATGGTGAATAAGTGAATTTAATGGTGTTAATATCCTATAGGAATCATCTTAAAATGAACTCCCTTCCCCTAACATACCAACAATCCTCTTCTTTTATTGCAAATGAGGATTCCTTGAGAATAGGGGACTATATTCCAATTTTGACCATGTTATTTTTAATATTAGGGTAATTTAACATGCTATTCAAAATTTATATATTATTTTCAAAGTGTTTTAGGTCCTAAATATGATTTAACTATCTCTTGTTTCTTTTACCAAGAACTCCAACTTCCTTTCTTTGATCCTTGACATAGCACAATACTAATACTTGTAGGTTGTCTAAGAGATGACGACTATTGTATCTTGGTTCTTAAGACCTCAACTCATTTAAATGGTTTTAAATTTCCTATGAGACTTTATCTAGTTCAAACACCCTATCATGCTTCATAATCTCAAGTCCACCTTTCATCTTTGGCAAAACTGAGTTTTACCTTTCTTAGCTACACATTACCTCTGAGCTAGATGTAGATGCCTGTTTGAATATCTCATTGAGTCCATGTCCCTACCACCACATCATTTATTTTTTTTCAATCTTTAATGGCTCAAATATTTTAATTATTCAAACTTTATCTCCTCATTCTTTTGATTAAACCTTGGAGAAACAACTTGATTGTATCTTGTCATGACTATAGATGATCTTTGATGAGGTGAATGGCTATGCTATTTTACAATTTGGACATAATGAATTTCCATTATTTACCATTTCAAGTAAATATTAAACATGGGAATAAACCTCATTGAACTTAAAGGCATAATAACACCTTCCTCATAGTCTTGATTTGGTCTAATATTGGCATACTTCAAGAGCCTTCAAACCCTGCTATAGGTGAAGATTCACACGAAAATATGTCCTAATTTGAGTTTGATCCATCCTTATGGTTTACCTTATATCCATGTATCATATCCATTACTTTTCAACCCTTTCACCTCCATAATCATCATTCTACATTCTGAACATAGACTTTTCTTCATTAAAATCCTATTTGTGTATGAAAATTTGGCCTTTATACAGATTATGTGTAAGTTTTAGGTCTTGAAACAACACCAGCAGACCTCCAAAGTCAATCTAATGCTATTACCTTCCATATATATTCTCATTGAGTTTAAATCTTTCCTCATACATCCAAGTTTCTCCTTGTTTGCATCTTTGATCTCACCTCTTCTTAGCATGGCTGTAGGTGGAGATTCTTGTGTTGCTTGTACAAACTAAGACAAAGATTGGGTGATAGAGGAGCTTGAGGAGGTCAAAATCATTACTATGATGTTATTAAAACTTAATTAGAGTGTAAACCTTACATTAGAGACCTCAACCCATAAACTTTCCTTGAAATTGACCTTAACAAGATATTGTAGATGTTCTATGACCTTGGCTGTAGATGACCTTTAAGCTCTTAAGCAGGGTTTTAAGGTTTATATACCTAATTTCATATCCATGATTGTTTATAAACACTCTTGAGTCCTTTTTGATAATGAATTAGTGAGGTGTAAGTGAATGAAAAGTGAAATGATGATAATGGACATGTAAATGAGAATGGAAATGGAGTGAAAAGCTTGCAACAGTGATGAATAATAGTGTGAAATTCAGTGAAATGGGATGCCACATGAGGGAGGTGAAAAAAAAATGAATCCAATATCAAGATAGTCATGAAGATCATGAGGGAATCATAGTCATATAGACCAAAAAGATATATCATTTTGGAGGCTTTTGAGCTAGTATACATTGTCAAAATGGAAACATAAGAATCATCAAATACCTTAACAAATGCTAAGTTTTCTTAACCTTTGATAAACTATGCATGTGAGGAGGTTTGAGGATGATTGATGGTGATTTAGGTATAGGATTTATAAGGACCTTGAGGAACTTGAGTGAAGGACTCCTGACATTAATGAAACACTAGAAACTAAGTTTTTAAAGAATCTTAACATTCTTGGATCTCTCATAAACTGTACAATCTCTCTAAACTATCTGCTGACTATGGATTTAGCTATGTATGTCTTATTGAAATACATATGACCTCACACTTATGGCAATAAGTTAGATAATGTCATGTAAAGGTGGTTCATATTCTCTCATAAACCATACAATCTCTCCAAACTACCTATAGACTGCAGATTTAGTTGTGTATGTCTTATTGAGATCCATATGGCCTCAGACATGTGGAAATAAGTTGAATAATGTCATGTAAAGGTGGTTCATACTTGTTATAAGCTTAAAAAACTTCCACTTTTTTGTCATGATGCTCAAAAGAGGAGAAAACTCAGAAAATCATTTGCTTGCTTGAATAAAGAAGGCATAGTGAGTGCCTTAACATGTAAAGGATTGTTCATAAAGGAGAGAGAGCTAAACTATGAACTGATTACCAAACATGGAATCTATCTAAGACCCCTTCCTTTTCCACAAATTCTAGATCTTGATATTCTCTCTCATGGTTGTACCATCTACAAACTTGAAGGGCTCTCGTGAGGTGTAAAGGAGCTTGGTGGATGAAGAGAAATAGTTTTGAGCCTATTTGAGATTATTTTGACTTATATATTTTCTAAAACTCCTATACTGACTCCATATTCAAAATCTTGACCTATGCTACATGGAAAAGTTTGTACAAATTCATACTTATACATGAAAACACGTGAAAATGGCATTTCTCTTGCATTTTCTTCATACTTCAAGTTTTGAAATGCCAATTTAGGGAAACATTATGAAGAGTACGAGTCAAGAGGGAGATTAGAATAGTAAATAAGTCTTTTGACATCAAAATAGGAGCATATTTCACATGTGGGAACTCTTGGAGGTCAAACTATGCTTTATGCTTGCATGAGGAGATGTTTTCAAAGCATAAGACATTTTGCTTAAAGCAATTACATGAATATGAAGGTTTTTAGAGATATTAGGATACTTTAGTGGCCTTATGAGTTCAAAAATGTCATTCTAAGACCAAAAACCCTCTTTTAGGCAACACATACAAATAGGAGACCACCACGTAAAGGATTATATTAGTGCCATGAAAAGTTTCAAGTTATAGGGGTTGGCATTTAGTCTTGGGAGGCCAAATTGCCAATAGTTATACTAATAATGATTTACATCCTTATACTAAATAAATTAGAGCATTTGATGGGACCTTCCAGAAGGTTCTTGGTAAGATTGACCTACCTTTATAGGTCGGTCCCACCGATGTTGTTACTACCTCTTCAGTCATAACTTCTAGGTTATATTTGATATGTTATTGGGAAGACCTTGAATCCATACACTTCAAGCAATAAATTATATGATGCATGGGAGTGTTAAATATATTCATGTCAATCAGGTAGTTATAGTTTCTATAATTCCATATAAACATCCTCTTGAATAAGAGAAACTTATACCCAAATAGTTAATTAACAATCCTACTAAGACTCATTCACCGTAAAAGGGTAAGCAACAAGAAATACCCTTTACTAGGTGGCCAGTACTTGAGAGACCTTTACATCAAAAACATATGGTGGATTCCACATAATCCCCATATAATACACACCATGTTATATATCTAGAGCACTTAAACATGCTACTAATATTTTCAATCCAATAAAACCATAAAGCACTCAATGATGGGTTCCATGAACCTCTACTTCTATTACTCCTATTACTGCTTCATAATCATAGAGTCCTATTTTACATATGTAGAGCATCATTAATACTAATGTGATAGATATTAAATTTATATGTGTTCCTTGATAATGTCATAAGATTATTACACTAGGTAATAGTGGGGAGGTATCTATGACCATCCATTGGATGACATCATAGGATGATCTTTCCACTTCAAATATTCTAAAAATACTAAAAAAATAAAAAACATTCAAAAATCTAAAAACACTTTCAACACATACATGTTCTATATAATCCTTGGCATCTATATGTTAGTTTTATGTTGATGGATGGCATAATCAATTAATCATAAATACACATGTCTGTCACACTTCTACTTGAATGTGATATAGGTATACACAGATACATGATCTATTCCTATTTTGGCTATTGGGATTTCTCTTTACTCATGTCATGAGGACATGAGGGGCATATAATTATTTGACCTTGATACACATAGGTTATATGGTTTGATGATCACATTTAATTATCATGTTTAAGCTTACATATGTAATTACACATGCCTTTATCCATGATTATATCTTGCACATGGTACTTGATATGCTATACAGTTGACAATTTTTTCCTAACACATTTGATCCATGGGTTGCTATGACATGTTTATGATTTTATTTATGCACTTCCTTGAGTATCTTGCCTTAATATTGTATTCCTTTTTCAATCATTTAAATATGCTACTTTACTTGCGGCCCTCATGCCTATGTATGCTTTTATTGATATTTGCATATGTCATTGTTTATTGTATGGACATTTGAATATGTCACTCTTACTTTTGTGTATATTTGAATAAGTCATGTCCCTTTGATTATGAAACGTTTAAATGTACCCCTTGTTTATGGTCTCCTTGGACCATTGCCTTTGACTTTATTTTGAGTGCTCTTGTATGTGTCCTTGTTTGATTCAACTCTTACTATCTAGACATTTCTATTATCCTTGTCATGCATCTTAGGCCTTCATGTGATCACATTGGCTCTATGCACTTCAATGATATATCTACCTAGAAATGTTCCTTATATATGATACATGGTTACATTCAAATATTATATAGTTGTATTATACTTTTGAGGTGAGGTAACTACCAGTTCCTAATCATAGAGGCATGTTCTCTATACATTCATAGTTTTTAGATTTGGTGAGTGCATGATTTGAAAGCATGTTCTCCACACTTATTTAGTATGTGGTCCTTAAATCAATTTTTAGATTCAATGGGGGCATGTTATATGGGCATGGCTTCTATACATTCAAAATTTTTAGATTTAGTGGGGGCATGCTTTAGAAACATGTTCTCCACACCTATTCACTATTCAACATCTCCAAATTACAATGGGGGCATGCTTTAGAAACATGTTCTCCATATATAATGGGGGCATGATTTAGAATAATATTATCCACACTTAAATAATTTTTTGAATTGGTCAAATCATACAATTATATGATTCAGATTCATAATTGTGATAGAATTTTATACAATGGTACTGTTGATCAAATTTGACTTTTAGGTCAAATTCAAGCACCCCTAGGTAAAAAATTAACTTTTAGGTTTTTTAGAGGCATAATGCATATGTAATAATGTGTTTTTTAGGCTAATTTATGCCATTTAATGTTATACTAGCCTAGGTCATTAGTTATTTTAGTCCTTATGTCATTTTTGGATCATTTTGAGGTCAAAAAGGATGAATTTAATGACTTGTACAGATTTATTGGGAAGTGCAAAGGTTTAAAAACATGATTTCATGTCCCATGTGTCCTTAAAAGTCTTAATTAACTAACATAGCTAAAAAGTGGTAGGTTCATCAGAAGAAAAGGTGGTTTTCTTGAGAAAGAAGAAGAAAATGACACTTGTACAACTCATTGGGAAGTTTTCCACATGTGAAAGGCTCATGGAACATCCTTTAATGTTCCCCACATGCATCCAAATGTTTTATTTTTTATGTAATTTACATTTTTGGTCCAATACCGTTCTACTCCATCTTTGCTTTCTAGACATGCAGAAGTGACCTTCAAGTTTTTGCTCAGCACAGACAGCTGAGGAGGTTTCAAGTCAATCACTTGTAGGAGGTTATAGTACACTTAGAGACCTTAATTTCCATATAATTATTTTCAATAATGGTATCCTGTGTTTCAATAACCATCCTCATTAAGTTGAATATAATTTTGTGCTTACTATTTCATGTAGCCTATGAGTTTTGCCTTGGTTTGAGCAATTTCATATGAACTAGTTGCTTAGGTTCATTCATGATGATGTTGTCCTACTTATATAATTATATATATGGTTGGTTTCATGTTTCAAGTTGATTTGATATTCCAAATATCTCACTTTGTAGGAAGGTGTCATCATATGAGGTTTCAGTCAAAGATCTTTGTTTGTAAAGTGTTTGGTTCTTAGAGGAAGATTAATAGGAACAAGATGTGATGTTTCACATATATTAATTCCATATTAATCATCCTCCCCTCATGTTTAGTCTCATAATACCATGTTTGGATCAAGTTTTTAGTCATACTAAGCTCACAACCATTTTCTTTGCTCAGTTTCACTTGCATCCATGTTAAAGCACATGTGGAACCTCTTTAGCATGTCCATGGGGTTATTTGACAGTATCATGATGTTTCAT
Source organism: Torreya grandis (assembly GCA_037957365.1). Taxonomy (NCBI): domain Eukaryota; kingdom Viridiplantae; phylum Streptophyta; class Pinopsida; order Cupressales; family Taxaceae; genus Torreya; species Torreya grandis. Next base: position 1,920,732 of record JARHVA010000133.1, on the reverse strand, counting down.
GTTGATAGTTTTGTGAAAATATGAATTAAAAATTAAACCAAACCCTTTGGTGTATAAATCATTTCAGCTTCATTGCTTGCATACAATCTATTTCCACCCACATGGGTCTCTCTTTGATAACATCATGATGGAGGAGAAGGTTGAATAGTTGATACAAATATTTTGGAGTCTTAAAAATGTATAGTCAAACTTGGAGAAGGCATAAATTGAGCACAAGAACAAATATCTTGCTCACTACCTATGATCCTATATCACTGCCTGTACTTTAAAATACTCACCTACCTGTAGGTGCTAATAGAGAGTTAAAATATCATCATGGATCATTGAATCAATTTTGAAACTCCTTCTTAGGATCTTAGTAAGATAAAAACCATAGCAGAACTCATTTGGAAGACTAGATGGTTAAATAAAGTTGAGAATCACATTCCAAGATGTGACGATTGAATATAGGTAATTTCCCTAAAAAGGAAAAATAGAGGTCAGGGGGGCTTTTGTGAATAACATAATACATGGTTGAAATAATATTGAAGGCATATAAATAAGTGAACCTTGTATATTTCACATAGGACATGAAATATGCAAACTATGGAAGGTAGGAGGTTAGTGGAGTATATAATTTTGATAGCCTAAAGTTGCCTATTAAAACACTAAGAACAAATAGTAAAATCTATAGGTTTGGCCAAAACGAGACCTCTCCATATAAAAATTTGCAACCTAGATTATGCTATCATGATAAAATGATTATAAATGGTTCAAAGTGACATATATGGTCTAAAATATCACTAGGAGGAATGGGACTTTGTATTTTTATCCCTACATAGACCTACAGTCTATACAATGTGGAAATAGCCACCTTAAAACTGACATAAATCTCAAATTTGAAAGAGTGTCCTTTTCCTTGGAATTCATGGGTGTTTGAATATGTTTGATGTTCTAAAATTATTTAAATCTTATTCATAGGTTTCATGGGACAAGTGATGACCTTCAAAGCTCATCTACACCTATGATGTGCACCTACAACCACCTGTAGGTGATTGAGACAGGTTATGAGTTAGGATCATGGTATTCTTGGTAATAAAAGGGTATAAAACTGATGTGAGATGAATAATATGATTGTAAAAGGACCTTATAAAGATCAATAAGGTCTTGTATATTGTTTTTATACCTAAAACTATACATGAACACCTACAAGAATTACATTTGAAGGAGGAAAATAATTGAATACAATCAAGGAAATGACATTTCAGTCTTAAATGGGTAGTTGAGCAGGATTAGGGTTCAAAGTGATGAATAATAGGCAAGGTAAAAAAGTAACTCTAAAGGAGTCTTTAAACATTATCTCAATCTTGTTTCATGAGAGACAACCTACAGGTATTCCCTCTAGAAGCAAAACACAGTCAGGCTTGATTGAGTAGGAAAAAAATTCAAGGTGTAGGAATAAAGTATGAGGGTTTTTTATCATTATGAACATCCTTATTGTGGTGAAAAACACCTTAGTATACCCTCATTATGTAGAAAACAACTAGGGTTAGGACTCTAAAGGTGCATCACTCAGTCCATAAGGCAAACATTTTTTACACAATTCATTTCACATATTTAGTTTTGGAATTTTGATGCAATGAAAGGTTAAATGACCTGGTCAAGGGTTAGAATTTGGTAAAAAACCTCCTTATGAGTTAAGTAAACCCAAAAAACCTCCACTTTGTTTGAGTTAATAGGGGAAGTGACCCCTATTTTGTCTCAGATAGTGGACACTTCCCTAAGTGCATAGGTCTACAATTTTGGACATAAGAGGTGAAGGGGTGAGTCAAGCACTATTTGGAACTTGAAATAAGGTTGAGGAAGCTGGAATACACCTATGAAAACATGAAAAATCAAATAGGAAAGAGTGAATCTAAATAGGGTATCTTAAACCCACAAGCCTATAGTCAAGCCTAAAGGGTATGATTAGGCATAATGACCAAATGTGAGATCATTTTCACTTTTAGCCATAAATGAGATTTAAAATTGCTTATGACATGTCTTTGGGAACACATTATAGGTTTCTAAGCTTTTGGTATGCTGAGGAATCATCAAAAACTCATGTTAGGCTTCAAAGCGTAAACAAACATACTAAGTAAGCATTAAGCCTAAGCTCAAATAAAAGGGCAGTTATACTTCTAGCATTAAATATGAGCTCTAACCTATTGGAAAATGTTAATAAGGCCAATAAAAGTATGTTCAAACCTCAGAATTGTAGGGGAATCCATAGAAAACCATTTTTGAGCTCAAAACCCATTCAGACCTACATGAAAGTGAAGGAGAAGCTTGCTAGGGTGACTTCAAGTGTTCACATCTCTCTTGGTGTTTTGCATGGGAGTTAGAGGAATTCAAAGATGTTGATAAAGGTATCAAACTATGAATTTGTGGATTTTTTTTGAAATTTGGATGTCATAACTTTATTAACAAAAACCCTTGAAAACTCTTACAAGGACTAGTCTAGAGAAATGAAGTTAGAGATGCATTCTAATGGCATAGTTTGACTATAAACCTATTGGAAGTTGCATAAGACTCAATCAAGATACCCCCCATGATTTTTTTCTATATGGGATTAAACGGATAGGGGAAAAAATAGGCTATTTTGACCATTTTTTATGTTTTGTAGGCTAGAAGAGGAGTCTAAAGATGAAACCAACTATAGGAGGAATATTTAGAATTGTGATAACTCCCCATGTTCATTTCATTTCTTATAAAAATTTATAAGTGTCCAAACAAATAGCTTCATCTTAGCTAGTCAAAACTACCCTATTGGACAAGCTAATGAGAAGGGTGAAGATCTTCAAGTGAGGTGATTTTAAGGTGTCCCTAATGCTTCTAAATACATGGAAGGTCTTGATAGCTGTCATCCACTCCCTCCTACAAATTTGTATGATAAATTGATCTCTTTTTTGAAGCTAAGTGTGTAGGGTGTATGAAGGAAGAGTTTTTTGGAATGTAGATGATGATAACTCCTTTTAAAATGATTCCAAAGGACCAAGCATGAAAACAATGCATGGAGGGCCATGCCTAATACCCTTCTCATTATTTCCAATCATTGGACCTGGTCATAGTAAATTATGAGACATTCAAACAAGGGTAATCATGAATGCAATTTTTTTGAGCCAAAATGAGGAGTTTTATGCCACTTTGCAAGAGTTTGATGACTTGTATGGACTCTTGGGATTCTTAAATTTGTATGGTTCATCCCATATCCTCTTATCATGCATAAATAACTACTTCTCTTAGCTTGATAAGAATCCTTATGACCCTTAAACTTCTCTCTTCTCCTCTCTTTCTTAGATTCTATAAGAACTAACCATTTTTTCCATTGTACTTTATGATCCACCTAAGTATGGTGAAGCCCTGATCAAATGCATACCATTTGATCAATAAGAATATTGATGTTTTACCTCTTCATGACTATTTTTAGTGTGTTTTACTTGAATGTTAGATTTTGCTTAGTGATGACTATGGATTCCTTAGCATGTTATTTCATTCTTGCATCCTATTTATAGTTGGAAAGATTTTTCTTGTAGGGCATGTGAAGTGTTATAAGAAATGTCAAGGATTGAGTGAGTTAGTCTTTTTGTCAGTGCCACTTAAGGCCTCTTGTCTAGTCCTCCTAGATTTACACATTCATCCATAACCCCATAATGTAACATTGATGTGAGAAGATGAAGATTATAGAAGTGTATGTTCATTTTATCTCTTGATTTCATGTGTAACATGTTTTTGGTTAGAATTCATCATCTATTTTAGTGTATCACCTCCCTTAAGTTAGTTTTGATTTTAGTTATCTCTCTCCTTTTTCACCCCCCAAAGTTAAGTGTAGTTATGATCTAAAGTGGTACATCAAGGGAGATAGCCCTATCTAGAGATTCACCTCATCCTTAGGCTACCCAAAAGCTTAGAGGTGTTTCCATTATGACACTTGGATGAGAAGATATTTTCTATCTCCTCAAAGGGTGAAAATCTAAGTGATAATAGGCACTATTGCTATACACAATTTCAACATGAGACATATCTAAGGTGTATATGATATGCAATGTGTGCCTAATATTTCAAAATCCAAATCAATTTTAAATTTTAGAACATTCTCAAAGAATATCACCACCCACCATTATATTTTTATGAACTATATTGAGATTAGTTCACCTTTTAGTATGGTTGAGGTGATCGAATCTCTCAATTTTGTCAAGTTTTCATATTGGAATTGATAGTATCATCCAACCTCATTAGTTTGATAGTGTGTGTGGTTTGGTTCACTCACACTCGCCAGGTTATAAGAATTATTAGATTACATGGTTGAGCTAATCTCAACTACAAGTAGTAACTCACTTTTGATCCAAAGTTGGGGGCATGTGCCTTCCAATTTATATACCTCTCTCTATATATCTATCTCCTTGGATATATGAACTTTCAATATTTATCCATATTTTTCCTAAACTTAGTTTTATAGCCTTATAATGATACACACTTTTCAAATAAACTCACTAATAAGCAAGGTAGTTACATCAACACAATTATACTACTAAACCTTGCTCTTTCAATTTCAATATATTTCAAGTAATTTTATTTTCGGACTATAAAAATTGATTATATATTGTAATATGCTCTTGGTTATAGGTCAGTCACTAATAAATCACTCAAGTTGGGCACACACAAAGATAAAGTGTGTTATACACACCCAAGTACACATTCCTTTCCTTTAAACTAGCAATTTTATTATTAGATTAAAGGGGAGAAATGTAGATGATATTTATAGATTATATAACACCTCAGTCTTGTACATTTGACAAACTCAAACCTTAGATATTTTTCTTAGTTTTGGACCTTTCCCACTTTTGCAAGTCTCACATCTACTCTATATTATGCCCCTTGGCCTACCTCTTAGTCCAACCAGTCTCATGTTGATGACCTAGGCTTTTTATTTTGCCTAAAATGTTTAAATTATATTTATCTTTTATTTTTAAAAGTTTTGAACATGTACCTACTTTCATGTTCCATAGACACTAACTTCTGTGATAAACATTAACATCGATGTTAGTGTCTTAACTTGACACAAGTGTCTAATACCCTAAAGTCATTCAATTTGTAAATGAAACATATCCTAGTAGTAAACCTAAGCACTTTAATGTAAGTTATTTATCCAAATGGATTGATATAAATACAAGATCAACCCTCATTCATTCTTCACCTAAAAACATGGGAATAATACTAAGTATTCTTACCAAAGAGAATTCAATTGAACAAAACTTCCTTATTTTCATGTCAGTCATAGGTACATCATATTTATAGGTTTGAAGTACTAAATGAGTAGCCCAAGAGCCTAAGTTTCTAAGTTACAAGCTAGGTCACTATTGTATTTGATTTGCACATATTGTATGATTAAAACACAAGCCAACACATAGGGGATAACTACATCATTTTGAGGCCCTCTTTTGAGTATTGGCTATGTAGGTAGAACTCATTGATAAAGGGGTCTTTGGGGTCAACTTGACACCGTGTGCCCATTAACCTATTTTACCCTAAGTTCATAATTAAGATGAATAACTAGGGTTTTGAAAATTCAAGAAGAGTAACATTCCATAACCCATATATGAATAGACCAAAGTAAAGGTGAAGACAAACCTAGAAGCATCCATGCAGTTACATCCCTTTTTAGTAGGTATTCTATACATGACACTGATGTTAAACTCAAATAGTATTGTTGATACAATTGTCTCAAGCTGATGTTAGTGTCTAGAACTCTAGAAGCATTAGATCTAGAATCTGATGATGGTCCTATAATCTTCTTCCAGACTACTTTCTACCTATTCTAGATCCAACATTATATTAACATTGAAAATAATTAAGTATATTACTTCTTTATCATTTTTATATATAACTTAGCTTTACTTTATATATTTACCCTATACTTAGCATAATAAATTTAGTCTATGTTTATATTTGAGTTTAACATTTAATTAACCTATTGTAGATCTGATTATCACCCTTGTGCATTATAATTTATATATTCTTAACCCTATTAACACTAAGTTAAGATTTCTACATCCATTTTAGGGTTAAACAATGCCAAACCTTCCAAATGTGTTTTTGGCACCTGAGAGGTGGAGTACTTGGGTCATATGATTTCACATGAAGAAGTGAAAGCCAATCCTAAAAATATCTAAGTGATGATGGAGTGGTAGGTTCCTAATAAACTCAAGAACTTTTAGGGATTTTTAGGGCTAACTGGTTACTATCACAAGTTTTTCAAAAATTATGGTAGCATCATAACCCCGCTCACATATTTTTTGAATGAAGAATCTTTCTAATGGACTGATATAACTACTAAGACATTTGAATAGTTGAAAATGACTATGTGCACCACTCCAATTTTGGATACTCTTATTTTTTATTAAACTTTTGTTATTGAATATGATGCATCAAAATATAACATGTGGTCCATACTCATGCAAGAAGGTAGACCACTTACATTTGAGATTCATTAATTGAAGAGAAATAATAGGCTAAATCCAATTTTTGAGAAAGAGATTATGGATATTTTGCATACAGTCAAACAATAAATGTATTATCTAATGAGTCATCACTTTTAGGTTAAAACTGATCATGATAGCCTAAAATATTTTTTAGAATAATGATTGTCTTCTGAATAAAAACAAAAATGAGTGACTAAAATGTTAGGCTATGATTTTGAAATAGTCTATAAGAAAGGAAAATAGAATGTGATGGCAGATGCACTATCTTTGAGAGATGAATCAATTGAGGCATTGTTATGCACAATGACTATTTGGTAGGCATATTGGCTAGAGGAAACAAGATTAGAATGGGAAAATGATATTGTTACCCATGATTTGATTCAAAATATTTAGCAGGGTTTTAGAGGATTTGAAAAATGTACATGAAAGGGGAACACATTATGGTATAAATATAGATTATACCTCAGTAAGAATTCTCTCCTGAAACATAAAATCCTTCAAGAACTTCATGCATTTTCAATAGGAAGCCACTCAGGATTTTTGAAAACATATCATAGAATCAAACAATATTTATTTTGGGAAGGACTCAAGGGGGATGTCCATAAACATGTGGCTGAATGCTTGGTATGTCAACAAAACAAAGGTGAAACCATTAGGATGTCAGGTTTTTCATAGCCTTTATCCATCCCCAACCAATGTTGGGAGGAGGTTTCCATGGATTTCTTTACTAGGTTACTATGGTCTGAAGGTAAAAATGTTAGCATGGTATTTGTGGATCGACTCACCAAGTATGTTCATTTTTATTCCTTATCAAATCCATTTGTTTCTAGTAAAATAGCTTTTGTTTTTCTCAATATAATTCAAAAATTACATGGTACTCCAAAATCATTGTAAGTGATCAAGATCTCATATTTACTAATAATTTTTAGATTAAAATATTTGCATGTTTGGGCACCCAGTTGACTCATAGCTCATCCTATCATCATCAATTTGGTGGACAAAAAAAGGTAGTTATAAAATGTCTAGAAGGGTATCTCTATTATTTTGTTTCTAAAAAATGTGATAAATGGGTTTATTGGCTGCCACTTGTTAAATGATAATATAATACTTTTGTTCACAGTTCATGCAAAATGTTTTCCTTTATAGCTTTGTATAGATATCACCCCACCATCCATCATTACAATATTGAAGGTCCATCCCAAGGTTTGAGTTTTTTAGGAACACATTCACCATCAACAAGAGGTACTCATCAGTTTGCAAAAAATTTCAGCTGTAGCATAAAATTGAATGAAATAAAAAACATATCAACACCATATTGAGAAACATTTTGACATAGGTGATTAGGTCTTTGCAAGATTATAATGATATAAGCAGATGTCTCTAAAACAACAAAAAAAGGATAATGAGTTATCTCCTAAGTATTATGGCCCTTATCAAATGTTGCAAAAAAATGGTAGTGTGGCCCACAAGTTGGAATTCCCCTGGTTCACTCCCATACATTTTGTTATATCCCGATTTCACCCCATGACAAATAAACTTTTATTCCATTGATTAGTATAGTTAATATTTGATTACTATTGCTTTGATTTTTAACTTTATGACATATATTGAAATGGAATAATGATATTATTGATTAGTATACATGTTGTGACAACTATATGTTATATTTTATACCTTATGGATATGTATTGTAAGTTTTTGTATCATTGGTGATATATATGATGACTCAGACTAACTACCTACTTATTATGAGATGGATACATGATAGGTCCTACCCTTAGAGCTTAATGAGGGAGAGTATCATTGAAAAGGATCAGCTAGATGAGATGAATGGAAGAAAATCAATGAAAATTGCTAGTGACCATATACACACGCACAATAGATTTTAAATGTTATTTACGTAAAAATGTTAGTGCATATTGGTTGTGATTATATTTATGTGTGTAATTAATTTTAGTATGCATTATATTTATTTATTCTAATTGAATTGATATTTGAATTTAAATCTAGAAAATAATTATTAATTGTTATAAAGGTATTATTATTTTAGATACAATTATCTTATAAATAAAAGACAATTAATGACATAAATATCTGTTAGTGAAATAGATAATTATCTTTGTAAATATTATTTTCTTATAATTAGAATTATGCATAAAATTTACTTGAAAATTAAGAAAATATATTTTATTATTATTTTAGTTAACTTAGCATGTTTTGATATTAGTTTGGTAAACTAAAATGAAAGAAAGAATTAAAAAAAGTTAGTAAATTTAGAAGTTGAGTTAACTATGACATGCATGGGGGTAAAATTAATGGAGAATTTTCATGCAAGGGTGGGGCATATAAATTAGGAGAGTGAAATTTATAAATAAAGGAAAATTTTGTGAATTAAAAATAGAGAGAGAGAGAGAGAGGAAGCAGGAGAATTGGAAGAAGAAATTCAGAGGAAAAAAAGAGAAGAATAAATCTTTAGCAAAATACCTAGGTTGGTCTTGTACGTATTTTTCTCTATCAAATGGAATGTGGTTAGTACTAAGTGTTAATAAATAGAGGCATGCGTTTTAATTCCATGAAACTACATATTAAATCATTGGTCTGGTATCTAAATCTTTATTTATGTCTCACTCTTTAAAAATAACATTCTAATTTCCATATAACCTTGCATTTTAATTATCTTGGCAGTGTTCAAATTTATAGTTGCATTGAAATTCAGACCTATGTTTTACTTCATTAAGCCTGAGTACCATTATTTAGTAATGCATTTAGTGTTGTGTAGCAAACTAATAGTGTTGCATTTCTTTCTATTTGGCAGAGTTGCTTTCAAGCCTGTGATTTGTATGAAGGATCATGTTCCTTTTTATAGAGTTACATTTTAATATCAAACCTACATATTATCTTTAAGAGGTAATGAATAAACTCCAAGTTTGTGTTGTATTAACTTGAGTATTAAATCCTCTTTGACTAACATATCTCTCAATGTAGATCATATTATTCTATCTAGTCCACGTTTCACTAATGCCCAATGTATAAATCTTATTTTAACCTATGTTCTCATTGCTAAGCGTGCATTTCATTTGTGAAGACTTGCATTTTTTTTATAAAGATAGAATTGTAATTTAGGATGACATTTTCACTTTTCCATGGCCAATGATTCATATTAAGGGATCTGAGTTTAAAAGTTGAATATGGTGGAGTTTTAACCCTAAAATGCCAAGTCTTTACCTATAATGCTCAACCTCAAATATCACAATGAGCTAATTATTATAAAATTATGGAGTAAAAACAAATGCTACATATACTTATTAAAGTGACTGGGTATATTTTTGGAAATCACTGTATGTATTTTGAAAAAAAAATGAGTTTCAATTTCCTATATATTTTTAAAAGCATTGAACTATATTTTATAATGCCATGTTATATATATAATAGCAGATTTTTTGTTTTTAACGTTTAGTATATGAATATAACTCTAAGCCAATGAAATTATTAAAGTCTTATAGAAAGCCACATCATTAGTTAAAATCATTGAGTTTTAAAATGGACTTCATTGTGATTAAATAAATTCATTGAGTATTATAGTGAAAGTGCTAAATCTAAGTTAATTCTTGAGTCTCTATTTTGTAAGACTGTGTTTTTAAAGATGTAGCACTAAAAATAATTTTGCAAACGTTGAATATTAATTGTTGAGTCATAAGTTGAGTCACTTTATTATAAAATGCCCCTATTAAATTCATTGAGTTTCAATATATATAATGGCTAAATTAAATATTATAAATGCTTAGACATTAAAAGAAATCATTATATATATATTTTAAATTACTGAAGTCAATTTATAAATAGCTAAATCTATAATAAAGCATTGAGTTTTTTAAAAAGAGACACAATAGTTTAAATACAAGGTGTTGAGTTTCAATGTAATGAATGAGCTTTATTTTAAATTGAGACCATTTATTTTCCAAAAAATAAAATTGGCTAAAGAATTTATGTTTCTTCTTTAATGCAAGATCGAATGTTGGGGGAACTTTATTTTGCCTCAGATTTCAGTATTATGCTACATCTGAGTTGCGCTACAAGCTAAGTTGAATTTTAAAAATAATGAATGTGATTATTATGGGATCCTTATATATTATAGTTGGTTATATTAATATACATTCTAAAGCATGTTGATATATCAATATAAGTTTTAAATGTCAATTTCACTTAAGAGAAATAAAAATTTAATACAAGTAGTCTAATGATGTTAGTAATTGGTTTGCTTAAACCGAATATGTAACTAGTATAGGTGATTTGGGTCTTATACAAATATATATGAATATTAAGTTGTTATCTACTTATAGGATTCTATAGAATAAAAAATTATAACATTTTGAAATAACCTTCTAGAAAAAGAAAAAGTTATTGGATCATAACAAAAATATAAGCTATATGAATTTCTACTATTATGACTGCTTTAGAATTGTGTTATAAAGTTGATGGGCTATGTCATTTTTTTATTTATTCTAAAAACTTTTATCCACTTAGAAAGTGTAGATTATGCAGTCTAAGCCTAAGGCATACCTGGGTTTTATAATATTTTCTTGTTTACCTAAACTTTTAGGATTTATGAGAGCTTTATTTCTAAGAATAAAGAGACTTTAAATACTACCCTTGAGTTATGTTCATACCAAGTTTAACTTGATTTAGAGTTATCTTAGATTCTGATATTTGTTAGTAGAGACAATAGTTTATCTATAACACAATAGTGTTATGAAAACATGTCAGTAGGGTAAAATTATGTAGAGTCATGTAAAGATGAAAACTTGTGTGCATATTATTTTATAAGAGTATTTTATTAAACTGTTATAACATATAATAGTTCATCAGAATGTGTGCCTAGAGATATGTTTTCATCTGATTATTATTATGAAATTTAATCTAGGGTATATCCAGGTGGTATAATCCCTATTTGTTGTTTTAATAATTATAGTGTAAGATTGTTTGTTCATGTTGAGTATGATGCTTTGGGCATAGTGAGCTATGAAAGTATCAGATATCATAGAATGGTTTAGTTTAAATGTATATGTCTAGATGGTACATACTATTGTTGCATGTCTAGATTTTCACCTACGTTGATTGAGTTAATGTATGTGTTGGTTAGTTCTTGATCAGTATGGATTTGTAGCAGTTAGTAGGATATGTTGTATGTATGTATACAATCTTTTGAGTGTAAATGAATGATTAGGTTAGACTTTTATGTGTTTGTATAACTTGCTTTATTATTTGTTCTTGCTTAATTAAAAATGCATATTTATATATATTTATCACTACTTAGTATGATTAATTGTGGAATATCTAGTAGTTGTGTCTTAAAACACTAGATAATGATATTATGGGATATCATAAAGTGCAGTTATATGGATCTTATTTAAGTAGTTGGGAATTTGTAATTTTTTTTAAGGTTATGTATATAATATACTTGGATGGAATGAGTTTTTTATGACTGTGTTATCTTCTAATGTTTACAGGAAATATTAGCATGTTTTAGAATGTGATCTTGTTTGCAATAGTATTATTGTCAAAGTGTTATTGTTGTATTATTAACATGTATTCACACTCATTATACATTGATGAAATAAAATGAATGTGTAAGATTGTTCTAATCTTAGTATAGGAGAAAATCTGTATCAATATTGAAAATATATACCATGTTATATATGTTTATTCTATAAAATGTATTGATGATGCTAATAGGTAGCATGATGAACTCCACCAGTCTAGGTAGCACCACCAATAGATAGTTTGATCAAGTTGTGTGTGATGAAATTAATTGATCTAGTGATTGTATGCTATTTGAAAACTTTGGCCAAAGTAATGTTAGATATACATTATCATTTCATATATTTGATTTGTATATTATGTGATATCATATTTAAAATATATATTTATTTATGATACACATCATGTAGTAGTAGATCTTACAAGCACATGGGGTACTAATGCGTCTCACTGAATTTTTGCACCATTTTATCTACCTATCCATGAAGAGAGGGCCATTCCCTGAATAGAGGATTGTGTGAGGGATTGTTAGTCCATGATTGGTGTAGAAAAATGCTCAGATGATGTTCTCCATCCCCATTGTAATACTTACCTGGAGACCACACTTGAGATTATCAGTGATACACGAGTTGGTTTGACTCAAGCTCTGGAAAGCTTGGTATCTGTTTATTATATTAGGCTATATGCCTGAAGGAATATAATTATATTATGTATTTGATATACTTGAATAATAAGTGCTATATTTTGAGACCAACTGTAGTTTTGTTCTATTGTATTTACTTTCTTTGGAGTTATATAATATTAAACTTATATGAAATATTTGAATTAGATTACTATTATTCTTAGTTATGATTTAGATATGTTATATTTATTTGATTTTGAGATATGATTGTTAAATTAATTATTTAATTGTTTTAAAATAAAAAAATTTAGTGCCTTTTTTAAAGTATAACTTGAGAGGTTGTAATATGTAGTATCAGAGTTGTGGCTCAAACTTTAAGACCTAATGAGTCCATTAGAATTTTCATATCCTTTTGCTTATCAAAGAGGAGAAATTGAGAATGTGTGTGTGGTACATTGAGTGTGTACCCTAAGAACATTCATACCCCCTTAAGAGATTGCTAAAGGGTTGGTTATAGAGTGTCTCATTAGTGATGGTTTTTTTATGTGTATGGGTAAGAGAGTACATAGCTTAGTTCATGAGTTGTGAACAAGAGTTTCGTACCATATTTTCAATCTTTAGATTAAACACCTCGAATATAATTATGTCTTTCTTGAATCACCTTAACCATTTATGTTTTGTGCTGTGAGTGTTTTAAAGCATGAAGTGCATCTCACTTAAGTATATATGCGTTAGTTTTGTGTTTTACTTATGCAAATCCTAGGAGTGGGAATCCTATAAAACCATTCTAGTTTGACACCACCTAGTGTGGTGAGAATTTTTCTATAGTTGAATGTAGATGTATTATTTGATAATTCCTTTTGTTTTAGGAATTTTCTACGTGGATTAACATATTTATATTTATATAGACTTGAAAAGAAGTGTTATCTCTCTTAATTATCTTAGAAGTGAGTTGTTATGTTCTCACTCTCCTCTTACATAATTTTAAGCTACTAAGAATATTCTTTTTTTTTAATAGTGTTAATTTAGAGTTTCCTAAACGTAAAATTGTTTTCGAAATGCTATTTGATCTTATTTACTTGAGTTTGTGGGATAGTATTTTCTACTTCTTGTTGAAGAGAAGTTGTAGGATTAGATAGATTAATGCATCTTTGAGGTTAGTATTTTTATTCTAGTTATGGAGGTAGGTTATAATACTACACTTACAATTTGGTAAGTGATTGATGATTTGACAACTTGGGTTGTGATGTTACCCTATATCATGTGAGGGTATGTAGGAGTTTTGTTTATGAGATGTTAGTTTTTTACTTTCCACTGGTGACTTTTTAGAGTTACTATTTTATCTAACCTATGAACTTGACCACAAAGATTGGCTAACATTAAATTTATATTAATTCTAATTGATTATAATTATTATATACATTTATTTAGACTAATGGTATTCTCTTTTTGAAGCAGGTTATTTTCAAGAGTAATATGTGTACCTTTTATCAGGAGCAAGTAAGGTATATGATGTGCAAAACATCTTGGTAATCTAAAAAGGGTTGAGATAATTTTTTCAAAACTTATGTGTTAGTCATGCAAGCAAGGAGACATTGTCTCACTTATAAAGTTGTAGGGATGGTATGATCCTTAGCCTTTGTATGCTATGTTAATTATAATATTATTTCATTTTTATTATGAATATAACACTATAGATTAAGTTTCAAAATATGATACTAGTTATGTTTGATAAGTAACAACTTAATATAATCTCGAGATGATTGTATGATTTTTTTTGTATGTATATTAGTACATCTAAAATTATTTAGCATAAAGTATTGCTTTCTATGATCTATTAGTATATATTTGTGAACCTTATGCATATTGAGGAGTTCATCAGGTCATGGAGACTTGAGGGAAGAGTGAATAATAAGGAATGTGAGTTCTAAGTGATAGGATGGTATCCTACTTAGCCTCATATTAACTTAGATTATTAGTACTGAGTTGGATCCGATAGATAGACTTGTCAAATCTAGGATTTAACACATGAAACTTGTTAAATTCAGTCATATGGTCGTTTGTTTGGATTTTATGATGATCTCATGTGTTATTGAGTTAGCAGTGAAACTTTTACCAAGTTATTATTTGACTTTTCTTGCCAATTTTGGACCTTGGGGTGGTCATGATAGAACCAATCAACATAAAGTGACATTTTGAAAAACTTGTTTATAAAATGGGAAATGTCACCGAGTAGGGTCTTGTGAGACCAATACTCTAAGAAAAGTGTCAACTGAGAAAACTATGATGAGTTGTTCAAGTAAATTTTGCATTGATTAGCATGATTTTATACTTGATATTATGTTTTTAATACTGTTGAACTCTATTTATTAATCAAAAATTTTACTTGAATAAGATTCATCAGGACGATGACTAGTTTTAGGAGGAAGGATGTTACATTCTGATTTCACCCTATAACAAATAAACTTTTAATTCATTGATTAGTATGGTTAATATCTTATTAATATTGTTTTGATTTTTAGCTTTATGACATATACTAAAATAGAACAGTGATATTGTTGATTAGTATATATGTTGTGACAACTATATGTTATATTCTATACTTTATGGATATGTATTTGTTAGTTTTTGCATCATTGATGATATATATGATGACTCAGATTAACTACCCACTTGTTACAAGATGTATACGGGATATGTCCTACCCTTAGAGCTTGATGAGGGAGAACATCATTGGAGAGGATCAACTAGATGGGATGATTGGGGGAATATCAATGAAAATTGCTAGTGACCCTACACATATGAATAATAGATTTTAAATGTTATTTACGTAAAAAGTGTTAATGTGTATTGGTTATGATTATATTTGTGTGTATAATTTGTTTTAATATGCATTAGATTTCTTCATTCTAATTGACTTGATTTTTGAATTTAAATCTGGAAAATAATTATTAATTGCTATAAATGTATTATTATTTTAGATATAATGACATAAATATCTATTAGTGAAATAGATAATTATCTTTGTAAAGACTATTTTTTTAGAATTAGAATTATGCATGAAATTTACTTAAAAATTAAAAAAATAGATTTTATTATTATTTTAGTTAACTTAGCATGTTTTGATATTAATTTGGTAAACTAAAGTGAAAGAAAGAATTAACAGAAGTTAGTAAATTTAGAAGTTGAGTTAACTATGACATGCATGGGGCTAAAATCAATAGAGAATTTTCATGAAAGGGTGGGGCACATAAATTAGGAGAGTGAAATTTATAAATGAAGAAATTTTTTATGAATTAAAAACACACGGAGAGAGAGAGGAAGCAAGATAATTGGAAGAAGGAATTCGGAGGAAAAGAAGAGAAAGAAGAAATCTTCAGTAAAATACCTAGGTTGGTCTTGTAATTATTTTTTTGTGTCAAATGGAATGTGGTTAGTATTGAGTGTAAATAGAGTCTTGCATTTTAATTCTATGAACTTGTGTATAAAATCATTGAGTTGGCATCTAAATCTTTATTTGTGTCTCACTCTTTAAAAATAACGTTCCAATTTCTATATAACCTTGCATTTTAATTGCCTTGGAAATGTTCAACTTTATAGTTGTGTTGAAATTCATACCTATGTTTTACTTCATTAAGCTTGAGTAGCATTATTTAGTAATGTGTTTAGTGTTGCATAGCAGACTAATAGTGTTGCGTTACTTTCTATTTGATAGAGTTGTTTCAAGCCTATGCTTTGTATGAAGGACTACATTCCTTTTATAGAGTTATGTTTTAATATCAAACCAACATATTATCTTTAAAAGGTAGCAAATAAAATCTAGATCTACGTTGTATTAACTTGAGTATTGAATCCTCTTTGACCAGTGTACCTCTCAATGGAAATCATATTACTCTATCTGGTCTGCATTCCACTAATGCCCAACATATAAACCTTGTTTTAGCCGACATTCTCATTGCTAAGTCTGCATTCTCATTTGCTAAGACTAGCATATTGTTTTTATAGAGGCTGCATTACAATTTAGGATGGCATTTTTACTTTGCCATGGCTAATGATTCATATTAAGGGATTTGAGTTTAAAAGTTGAATAAAACAGAGTTTCTACCCTAGAATGCCAAATATTTACTTGTAATTCTCAACCTCAAATATCACAATGAGCTAATTATTATAAAATGTTGGGGTAAAAACAAATGCTATATATACTTACTAAAGTCAATGGGTATATTATTGGAAATCGATGTATGTATGTATTTTGAAAAAAAAGTTGAGTTTTAATTTCCTTTATTTTTTTAAAAGTGGTGAACTATATTTTATAATGCCACGTTATATATATATATATATATATATATATATATATATATATATATATATATATATATATATATATATATATATATAGACTTCAACAATTTCATTGGCTTAGAATTATATTCATATACTTAGTGCTAAAAACAAAAACTCTGTTATATATATAACAGAGTTTTTGTTTTTAGCACTAAGTATATGAATATAATTCTAAGCCAATGAAATTATTGAAGTCTTATAGAAAGCCAGGTCATTAGTTAAAATCACTGAGTCTTAAAATGGACTTCGTTATGATTAAATAAATTCACTGAGTATTATAGTGAAAGTGTTGAATCTAAGTTAATTTTTGAGTCTCTATTTTGTAATACTATGTTTTTAAAGATGTAGTGCTGAAAATACTCTTGGAAATGTTGAATATTAATTGCTGAGTCATAAGTTGAGTCACTTTATTAGAAAATGCCCCTATTAAATTAGCTGAGTATATATACTCAGCGAATTTAATAGGGGCATTTTCTAATAAAGTGACTCAACTTATGACTCAGCAATTAGTGCTGAAAATACTCTTGAAAATGTTGAATATTAATTGCTGAGTCATAAGTTGAGTCACTTTATTAGAAAATGCCCCTATTAAATTAGCTTAGTATTAATATATATATATATATATATATATATATATATATATATATATATATATATATATATATATAATCACTAAATTAAATATTATAAATGCTTAGACATTAAAATAAATCATTGTATATATATTTTACATGTTTGAAGTCAATTTATAAATAGCTAAATCTGTAATAAAGCATTGAATTCTTTAAAAATAAATACAATAGTTTAAATATAAGGTATTGAGTTTCAATGTAATGAATGAGATTTATTTTAAATTGAGACCATGTATTTTTTGGAAAATAAAATTGGCTAAAGAATTTATGTTTCTTCTTTAACACAAGATCAAATGTTGGGGGAATTTTATTTTGCCTCAGATTTTAGTATTACACTATAGCCAAGTTGCATTGTGAGCTAAGTTGCATTTTAAAAATAATGAACATGATTATCATGGGATCTTTATATATTATAGTTGGCTATATTAATGTATATTCTAAAGCATGTTGATATATCTATATAAGTTTTAAATATTAATTTAACTTAAGAGAAGTAAAACTTGAAAACATGTAGTCTAATGACGTTAGTAATCGATCTGTTTAAACCAAATGTGTAACTAGTATAGGTGCTTTAGGTCTTATGCAAATATCTATGAATATTAGGTTGTTAAATAGTTATAGTATTATGTAGAATTGGAAATTATAACATTTTGGAACAACCTTCTAGAAAAATAATAAGTTACTGGATCATAACAGATTTATGAGCTATATGACTTTCTATTATTATGACCACTTTAGAATTATATTTATAAAGATGATGGGCTATGTTATTATTTTGTTTGTGCTAAAAACCTTTATCCACTTAGTGTAGATTATGTAGTCTAAGCCTAAGACATACCCAGGTGGTATAATCTTTTTTTGTTTGCCTAAAATTTTAGAATTTATGAGAGCTTGATTTCGAAGAATGGAGAAACTTCAAATACTACCCTTGAGTTATGTTCATACTAGGTTTAACTTAATTAGAGTTATCCGAGATTATGATATTTTATAGTAGAGACAATAGTTTATTTATAGCACTGCAGTGTTATGAAAACATGTCAACAGGGTCAAATTCTGTAGTGTCATGTAAAGATGAAAATATGTGTGCATATTATTTTGTAAGAGTATTTTTATTAGACTGTTATAGCATATAATAGTGCATCAAAATGTGTGCCTAGAGATATGTTTTCATTTGATTATTATTATGCAATTTAATCTAGGGTATACATAGGTGGTATAATCTCTATTTGCTGGTTTAATAATTATTGTGTAAGATTGTTTGTTCATATTGAGTAGGGTTTTTTGGGCATAATGAGATATGATAGTATGGGATATCATAGAATGATTTAACATAAATATATATGCCTATATGGTACATATTGTTGTTGCATGCCTAAAATCTCACCTACGTTGTTTGAGTTAATGTATGTGTTGGTTAGTTCTTGATCAGTATGGTTTTGTAGTAGTTAGTAGGATATCTTGTATGTATGCATACAACCTTGTGAGTGTAAATGAATGATTAGGTTAGAATTTATGTGTTTTTATGAATTGAATTATTATTTATTTTTGATTAATTAAAAATGAATGATTTTATGTATTTATGAATACTTCATATGCCTAATTGTGGAAAATATAGTAGTTGTGCCTTAGAACACTAGACAATGATATTATGGGATATCATAAAGTGTAGTCATATAGATCTTGTAGTTGTTGGGAATCTGTATTTTTTTAGGTTATGTATAAAACACACCTGAAGGGATGAGTTTTTAATGATTATGTTATCTTTTAATGTTTATAGGCAATATTAGCATGTTTTTGATTATGATCTTGGGTGTAATATTATTATTGTCTAAGTGTTATTATTGTATTATTAGCACGTATTCACATTCATTATACATTGATGAAATAAAATAAATGTGTAAGATTGTTCTATTCCTAGTATAGGAGAAAATATATATGAATCTTGGAAATATATACTATGCTATATATTTTTATTTTAGAAAACATATTGATGATGCTAATAGATAGTGTCATGGACTCCACTAGCCAAGATAGCACCATCGATAGATAGTCTGATCAAGTGATATGTGATAAAATTGATTGATCTAGTGATTGTATGTTATTTGAAAACTTTGGCCAAAGTAATGTTAGATATACATTATCATTTCATATGTTTGATTTATATGTTGTGTAATATCATGTTTGAAACATATATTTATTTATGATACACATCATGTAGTAATATATCTTACAAGTACATGAGGTACTAGCACATCTCACTGGATTTTTGAACCATTCTATCTACTTATTCATGAAGGGAGGACCATTCCATGTATAGGGGATTGTGTAAGGGATTTTTGGTCTATAGTTATTGTGGAAAAACACTCGAATGATGCTCTCCCTCTCCACTATAATACTTAGAGACTACACTTGAGATTATTAGTGATACATGAGTTGGTTCGACTCAAGCTCTAGAGAGATTGATATTTGTTTATTATATTAGGATGTATGCCTAAAGGAATATAATTATATTATGTATTTGATATACTTGAATAATAAGTGTTGTATTGTGAGACTAACCATAGCTGTGTCTTATTGTATTTACTTTCCTTAGAGTTGTATAAGATTAAAATTGTAAGAAATATTTAAATTAGAGTAATATTGTTCTTAGTTATGATTTAAATATGTTGTATTTTTTTAATTCTAAGATATGGATGTTAAGTTAATTGTTTAATTGTTTTAAAAGAAAATTTTTTACTACCTTTTCTTAAGTACAATTTGAGGGGTTGTAACAAATTTGGTATTCAATGTATCTTACATAAAGAAGGTAATTAGACACATGGTTTCTAGTCAAAGTGAGTTACTTGAATTAGATGAGGAAGGTGGGGTTATTTTGGAGCCTGAAGAGATATTTCAAATGTGTACTGAGCAACTATGGACTAAAGCAATTAAGGAGTATTTGATCAAATGAAAGAATATGTATTTTGAAGATGCAACATGTGAGGATGAACTATTCCTATAGAAACATTCGAGGTTAATTTAGTGTTGAGTAAAATGTTGTTCTAAAGGAGAGGGGCATGCTACGCCCTTAACCTATGACATGTATAGTGATATGCATGGCCAACTTGTGGTTTACGTACCTCTTCTTGTCACATATCTCTATGTTCTTAGTAAGGTCAACCTATCGAATAACCATGGCTAAGTACATTATATATATGAAGTAATGGTTAGTATTTGATAATTATGTTGCAAATTCTTCTCTTATTACATTATTGTGGAGGCTGCCCTTTCAAAGTATCTCAGTTATATTTATAAAAAATTATGTTTTCCTATTAATTATTATTGTGGATCTATATATTCTACTCTTATTTTTGTGATATAATATTCTATTATGCGAACATCTAAGTAATTTCATTACAAAATGGCATATAATTCACATACTCCTCCATCATAGTATGACCACCCATTAAATGGGATTATTGGTACTTATAAATGGCATACACCTCCTCTGGTTTAGAGGCCCTCTATTACTTTTGATGATAATGAAACTAAGGATGATGACTTAGATCTTCATTCTTTATTCATTTGAGCATATCTTGATCACTGCCTATACATTGTGTTTTGATTGATAATGGTGCAAGTGATAACATTTGCACCATGATATTACTTATGCATTTGGGTTATATAAATCATAATTTACATCATATGACTAGATCAGTTATAACATTTGATGGGACTTCATAATAGGTTATTGGTGAGATTGACTTACCTTTATAGGTGGGTCACACATATGTGGTTACTACCTTCTCAATTATACCTTCCACATGTGTTTTTGATACATTATTATGATGAACTTGGATATATACACTTTGAACAATGAATTATATGGTGTATGTGTGTGTTAAATACATTCATACCAATTGGGTAATTATAATATATGGAGTTCCATATGAGCATCCTCTTGAATAAGATAAATTTATACCAGTTAGTTATTAAACCTACTAAGGTTAATCTTTCACAAAAGGGTAAGCAACCGACAATTCTATTTACTAAGTGGCCAATGCTTGAGAAATCATTGCATCAGATATCCACAGTGGGTTCCACATAATCCTCATCTACTACACACCATATTCAAATATCTAGAGCACCTACACATGTTCTTATTACTGTTGTTTCACATAAACCACATACCATTCAGTGATGGGTTCCATAATCCCATACTCATAGCATTTATTCATGACTAAAGACTTATGTTATACATAGAAAGAGCATAAAAAATACTATAGTGACATATATTTCACCTATTCATGCTCCTTAGTAGTACCACCAGTTTATTACACTAGGTTTGTAGTGGGGAGATACTTATGAGCATCCATTAGATGAGATAATAAGATAGTCCTTTCATGTCAAATATTCCAACAATACTTAATTTTTTTTTTTTCAAAAATATCAATTTTTTTTTTCATTTTTATGTTCTATTGAATCCTTAGCATCTATGTTATTAGTTCCATGTTAGTGGATAACATATCATTTCTTTGTATATACACATGTTTCATGTGTCTTTTGAGTTTGATATAGGCATACATAGATACATGATCTATGAAATATTGGATGTTGGGTCTTACCTGTACTAATGTTATGTGGAAATTGGGGGAATCCATTTTTTGATCATGATACATTTAGGTTATATTATTATATGATCACTTTACATTATCATATTTGAGCTTATGTACTTGTTGACCAAATTTGATCCTACAGGTCAAATTAAGACCCATATAGGTTAAAACTTTGATTTTTATGTGTTTGTGGGCATAATATATTATGTTTAAAGGTGTATTATAGGTTAATTGATGTTATTTAATGTTATATTGGCCTTGGTCCTTAGTATTTTTAATCTTTTTAGTCTTAGGAGTCATTTTGAAGTCAAAAAAGGGGCATTTAATGACTTGTACATATTTTTTAAGAAGTGTGAAGGTTCAAAAATATGATGTCACATCCTATGTGTCCTAAGAGGTCTTAATCAATTTTTATAACTAAAAATTGGTAGGTTCTTAAGAATATAGAATAGTTTTCTTAATGAGGAAGTGTGCCACATGGGATAAGGTCATGGAATAACTCTTCAAATTCCTTAGATCCATCTAAGTGATTGAAATGTTTTGAAAGTTATAAAAAATGCCAAAACCATTTTGATCCTTTTCACACTTTTAAACATATAAAACTAGTTTTTAGGTTTGTATTCGGTACAACCAAAAGGGTAGGTTTCAGATCAAATGACTTGGGGAGATGAAATTACACTCAGAGATATTGATTTCCATAATAATAATTTGAAGAATGGTGTCTTATGATTTATGAACCATCCTCATGAAGTTGACTATATTTTTCTACTTACTAATCTATGCACCCTATAGGTTTTGATCCATTTTAGTCATTTCTATATAATATAGTTATTGAAATTGGTTCCAAAGAATGTTGAATCCATTATATAATGTTATTAGTGATTGGTTTCACATTTGGAAAGGATTTTATAGCTCAAATAATTCATTTTTCAAGAAAGTGTTGATAATGGACTTGCACTCCAAAAAAACTCTTTATCTAAAATGGATTTAATCCAATGTGGCATGATGTCTTACTCATTCCAAGGGTGTCATGAAAATATCTTATTTTTAAAGTTTCAATCTTCAAAATGAGCATCACTGAGGTTATGGTGAAATTAGGTATGCAATCAAATCTTTATGTACCTTTCACTTATAGTCACATGTGTGAAACCTATATGGCATGCTTATAGAGGTGTAATGAAGGTTTCAAGGCTTGGTATATATTTTAGAAGCATGAGGTAGTAAGTTAGACCTTCTAAGGAAAGTAAAAAAGGGACTGTAACAATCATATAGAACACTTTCACATAGTATGCCATTGGAATGTGTGCCTTCAAGTGTTTAGAATGGGAATATCACATTGAATAGAGGTTTTTTAAAACTAGTTTTAAGATCTTGATGATGATTAATAACCATTTGGAGGATTGGTATAGAATCTAAGTTTGTCATGAGGTCAAAACATACACATTATTCATACCTAGCCTACTACTTGTACACGACATGCCTACCTATAGGTGTCTTCATGATCCACCAAGCATGTTAAAGAGGAAATTTTAAATTGAACAAGGTATTAGTAGTGAGTAAAGTCTTTTGGAACTTTTGGAAAAGTTTAAAACTCATTTAAACATCAAAAGACCATATTTTCTTCCCATACTCATCTTCACTGCTTGAGTGTGCAAAAGTCCACCTACAGGTGGCCTTGATAGGGAGTTAAAAGCCATTGTGAGCATTTAGATCATAATATGGAACTTCCTTGGAGTCCTTACATGTTGAATGGATATTAACATACATGTTTGAAGTGTTAGGTGTCTTAGCAAAGTTTAAGACCACTTTCTATTAGGAAGGGACTGAATTCTAGGATCAAATCCCTAAAATGAAGAAACAAAGGTCCTAACACTTTTTATCAAGGGAAAATAACAGGGTTATCATGAGATTTGAGGCATCTAGATGATCAAGCCTTATATAATATACATAAGAGGAGAACCTTATAAGATATGGAGGGAAAATGACTTAGGAAATCTAGTTTTGAAGAAGCTCTAACATGACATTTGTTCACTAAATCTCATTAGTGAAATCCATAGGTTTTGAACTCAAATTATACTCTTCACCACTGGGTTGTAAGACTAAGCCATGCCAATATGTTTTTAAGGTCTTACATAGTTGGAAAGAGAATTTATATTCTAATGATAATCCAAGGAGGTTGGAATATCATGATTTGGGTCTTATGCTAATCTATAAGTGTCCTTTTCACCACCAAAAGCTAACCTACAACCAACCAAAGGTAGAAGTTTGAAAAGGTGTTTTATTTATAATGAACCTAGGTACATGGTAACCAAGAGCATGGTATGAACATTGTTGAACATGGAAAATAAGAGGGAGAGGTTATAGTGTTAGGTTTGATTAGATAAACACATTTAGATGTCCCTCATTTGGAAATGAGCACCTATAATTGATTGTAGGTAGATAATGAGCAAAAAAGCATAATCTAGGTGATGGTTAGTCCAAGTAGGGTGAGGATGAATTAAAACCACTTCAATATGGAAATAAAAATATTGAAGATAATCTCATTTAAGGTTTTCAAGTTAAAAACTATGCAAGGTTTCCTATAGATGACCCCTGATCTGCAAGAAGCATAATTAGTTGTAACTATGGTAGATAGTGAACAATTTAGGTGAATATGAAGTGTAACAGGGATAGTTGAGGTTATGATTAGTTATGAAACATGTTAATAATGATAAAAAAATTGTAATAGATACTTTAAACATGAAAATAGGGGTAGGAAAGTTTCAAATAGGACAACACACAATATATGTAGTAGAAAACCCTACACATAGTTTCCCTAACAAGTCTGTCTTAGACTTTCATGATTTTGGAGGGTATATGCATAAGATAAAGGGATAAATTTTTTTGGATATAATACTTACCACTTGAATAAACCTATAAATTACCTTTTTGTTCTGGAAAAATAGGGTAAGTGCCCTCTATTTTGTCTCAGATAGAGGGCACTCCCCTCATGCACAAACCCTAGTAGTTTTGAAGAGGGTGATAAAAGAATGGGTTGGGACATGTATAGAATTTTTTAGAAGGTTTGAGAATCTAGGATACACATATGATAATATGGGAAACCAATTAAATAATATGGATTTTAAACAAGTGGTCCAAACCTATAAGAGTTGTAGTTAGGCCTAAGGGTAGGGTTTTGGCCTATAATCCAAACAAAAGATCACCTTCACTTTTAGATCTAAGTGAAATTTAAAAATAGATAAATAATTATTTTAGGGTAATATCAGAGGTGTATGATCCATTTAAATTCAAATAATATTAATAGGATGATCCAAATCACAAAGGTTACAGACAAGCCTATTGGACATGGTTTAGGCCTAGTATCCAAATGAGGGTCATTCACACTTATAGCATGAGATATGCATTATAAACCATTGGGACAAGTTTTTTAGGTCATATAAGATATGTTAATAGTTTTTTAGGGTAGATAAACCATGAGGAAGCCATTTTGTCCTAAAAGCAACATCAGGTTTGTGTAAAATAAGAAAACAAGCTTGATAAGAGAGGTTCAAATGCTCACATCTTTCATGAGGCCTTACATGAAATCCAAGGAGTTTAGGGAGATTATTAGGGGTATTGAAGAACATGTTTGTGTAATTTTTTGGAAATTACAACATCAAATATTTATGAACAAAGCTTGATAAGGAAAACTACCTAAAACCCTTACAAACCTTTGCTAGTGACCAGTTTGGAGAAATGGAGTTGGATAGCTACTATAATGGATAATTTTGACTAGGATGATGATTGAAACTTTTAGGAGACTCTTTCAATCTACTCACCATGCTTTTTGACTGTATGAAATTGTATGGAAAAGGTACAAAACATGGTACTTTTGACTCTTTTGTGTGTTTTATAGGATACAAGAGGTTTTAAGAGATGCAATAAAGTTTAGGGGGAATATTATGAATTTTAATAACTCATTATGGACATTTGATGCTGAATAAAAAATTATAAGTGTGCAAACAACAGATCTCATCTCAGCTAGTCATGACTGTTCATAGTGGACAAGCTAGTGAGAAGGGTGGAAAACTTTAAGCTAGCTAATTTTAAGGTGTCCCTAATGATTCTAAGGATATGGAGGGTTTTTAAACTTGTCATCCAATACTTTTCATGTATTTTCATGGAAAATTGATTTTGGAGGCCAAGTGTGTAGGTTGCCTGAAGGAAGAGTTTTTTGGACTATAGATGATGATGGTTCATCCCCAGATGATTTTAAATGACCAAGCCTAAAACCAATGCATGGAGAGGCATGTATGAAAGCCTTCCCATTAATTCCAATTATCAAACCTATCCCTAATTATTTTTGGGATGTTTAAATAGGTCCAAGTCTTGAAGGTAGTTTTCTGAGCTAGAATGAAGAGTTTCATGCCACTTTTCATGAGTTTTATGACATGGATGGACACTTGTGCTTCATGAACTTACATGGTTCATCCCACATACTCTTATCATGCATAAGTAACTAATTTTCTTAGATTGACAAGTTTCTTTGTGACCCTTGGACTTCTCTCTTCTCCTCTCTTTCTCAAGTTCTATAAGAACTAGACATTTTAGCCATTATAACTTATGCTCCACCTGAGTATGGTGAAGCCCTGATCATTTTCATACCATTTGATCAATAATACTAATGATTTTTACCTCTTCATGACTATTCATAGTGTTTTCTACTGGAATTTTAGATATTACTTATTGAAGACTATGGATTCCTTAGCATGTTATCTCATTCTTTCATTCTAGTTACAGTTGAAAAATTTCTTCTTACAGGACATATGAAGTGCTCTAGGAAGTGTTAAGGTTGAGTGAGTTAGTTTATTCACAAGTTCCATTCAAGGCCTCTTGTCTAGTCCTCCTAGTCTAAACATTCATCCATAACCTCATAATGTAATATTGATGTGAGAAGATGTAAATTGGAGAATTGTATGTTTGGTTAGTCTCTTGGTTTCATGTGTAACATGTATTTGGTTGGAAGTCATCAATATATTTGGTGTATCACCTTCCTTAAGATAATTTTTATTTAGTTATCTCTCTCCCTTTCCCACCCAAAGTTTAGGTGTAGTAGTGATCCAAAGTGGTACATCAAGAGAGCTAGCCTTATCTAGAGATTCACCTCATCCTTAGGCTACCCACAAGCCTAAATGTGTTTCCATTGTGCCACTTGGATGAGGAGAGCTTAGGCATCTCCTCAAAGGGTGAAAATAAAAGTTACAATAATTTTTGGCATGCCTAGTGAGACTCTTAATCCAAGAGGTTGAAAGATTTTTGGTGTTGTCTTTCAACAATCAACCTTTGGAGGCATCTATCAAAGAATCAATAGTGACTCTGAAGATACATCAGATGGTCAAGTAGCCTAGGTTTACTTTTGAATATTGTTGGTAATACATTTCTTTATTTTCTTCCTTTTTAATGAAGTTTCATGGCTAACATTGGTGTTGAATATTGTTTTACACAAGTTGGTGATATATTTCAAGCTTATGACATTTATTATCAACAAGAACAAGTTCTTAATCATCCTTGGTGTGATTCTTACCAACTTTTTCATGAGTTGTATCAACCCTATAACCAGCCTTGTCATTATTTGTCTTATTCCTACAATGAAACTTCTCCATATCCTGCTTCTCCTAGTCAACCTAGTCACTTCTTAAGTCAATCCATTTCTACTTTCAAACAATCTCTTCTGGGATATGAGAGGTACATGTTGGAGCTTGATAATCTAAGGGGATGTGGTCAAGAAGTTTCTAGTCATATTATTCATAAGGTGAGAGATGCATTAGAGCTGGTCAAAAGAGAGTGGGTACCTATTGAGAGAGCCAATTGGTAAAGGCTCACAAGTGTGATGCTAGATGTGAGTGGTCTAGTTTCATCTTTAGAAGATAGGCTAAGAGTTCATGAAAGGCAACCTCACCAAACCTATAAACCTTCATATCCACTTCCCCAAGATTTCTATTAGTCCTACTTGACCCTTACTCATGTCTTTCAATTAATTTTCACTCATTTCTTAATTTCGAAGTAAAATAATGAAACTAGTAATAGGGTGTGTAAAAGATTACTTGGCAAAGTATGCATGTAAATCTATATGATAGTGGAAACTCTTATTTGGATAGGAAGGAATAACTTATAGATAAGAAAAACACTTAAAAAAAGGGTTTGTTAGATGGATGGTTGAGTGGACTACTTAGCGTGAGCTAGATCTAAGAAGCGTAGTGCTTACCAGGAGGCTATCAATCCACTGTTATAATAGTTAAGCTGATAGAAACAAAAAGAAAGGATACTTGAATTCAATGATATGAAAGTAAATACGTGAAAGAAAGAGAAAGTAAATGCTTATTTAAATAAAATAACTAAAAATAGCAAAAGTAGGTCAATGCTTATGCTAAAATGGTCAGGGTTTTGTTCAAAAAATAAAAAAGGTTACTGATATTGTTGGGTGAATATTTTGTCGTCAACTAACTAAAGACAAAATGGGTATATCAACCACAACATAGGGAGATTTACACCATGAAAAGTATGGGTTTACTAGATCTGGATGAAGTAAATCTCTCCTCTCATCAAGGGGAGGTTCCCTATAAATATTTATGCGTTGGATATATGTATATAATTAAGCAGAAAATAACACATGGAATGGTATTATGACATCTACCTCTCTTTTTTCAGAGGTAATGTATGAAGAGCAAAAGAGAGACATCCTGATCCTTAGCTAACAACACTCCTCTTCTTTTAGGAATGGTATTAAACGGGAAGCAGAAGATCACCTGAAGTAACAAAGTCCACAAAAACAATTATGCAAGCACAAAGTCTTCTGTAGTCTTCTTCACCGATCTGGAACAGACGTAACTGTAGAGTGAAACGAAGCACAAAGTCTTCGCATGAAACTACAAAAGATAAATGAATCTCAAAGATAAAAGTAGCTCAAAGTCTATCCTCTACCTTTTAGAAGCGTTCTTAGATAATATTAATACACCCACTTTGCTTATTAAATTAGATAAACAAGAGATCATCAAGAAAGAGAACATAAGAAATTGTTTCTTAGACAACACAGATAACTTCAACACAAAGTCTGAAATAAACCTGCTTCTCATTCATTCAACAAAATATGATTTACAAGTTTGAGCACAAAGTCTCAAAAATTGCTTCAATTTCAGCAGAGTGTTTGCTCTTAATTTTTCCAAGCTCTATTACAAATGAGGTCTCCACTATATATAGGGAGAAAATCTTTAAAAACTAAAAAATATTAAAATATAAAAATATCTTGGTCAAAGATGACTCATCTTTGACTTTGAGATATTTTTCCAAAATATTTACATGTAATTACATTTTATAAAATTGCATGCACTTTTCACAAAAAAAAAGTGCATAAGAAAAGAAGAAGAGAGGAGAAAAATTCTATTCTTGCTGCCAGATTTCTTTAGATGAGCATCATACATAGTAATGGATGCCTGAATTCCTATGCTGTCTAGCGCAACTGTGTTTTTGGAGATGATTTTGGATCTGATTAATGCATCCTTCAATGCTGTGATGGCCTTAGCATGACCAGTTAACCTAGATTTTAGATTTTTCAAAGTTAACTGAGTGTCTAGAATATTATCCACAAAAGACATTGAGAAGGATTTCTCTTCAAAATCTCTTCGAATCATCTCTTTGAAACTGTGGATCATTTCTTCTGCTAAGAGGAATTCATTTTCCTTAGAGGTTAGGTTGTAGGGCAGTTCTTCTAGTTTATTGAGCAGACTTACGTCGTTCTTCTCACCAGCATCCCTGAAAGCTTTGAGATCCTCAATTAAATCTTTGAGTATCTAGATCCTGAAAGTCAGTGACTCCTTGATCTCAACATAAGAGTCCTTGTTGGAGATGACACTGATAGATATCAAGGTGCTTTTATTTAGATCCTTCATCTCCTTCCATTTGGCAAGATATTTTTCTGAACTACTAATCTCCTGAGAGATAAGAGAGACAAAGTCATCTAACTCTGCCCTTAATTTCTTCATCTTGTCCATCTTTTCTACAACCTCTGATAGCAAGGAAACTCGCTGAGTATACATTTTTTCAACGTAGTCCTCCAAGACTTTTCCCTTCAAGTAAGTCTTCTCTACCTTTTGGATGACAGGGTCGTCTAAGGAAAAGGCCTCTGGAGTTGCCGCTTCAGGGGGAAGAGTGAACCTTCTTATTACTGCCGTTAGCTGCTCTGTCTTGGCATTGTAATAATCTTTCATCTCCTTCTCTCGATCAAATTTATGGACCATGATGTCCATAGCATATTGAAGGTCACTTTTTGCACCTTCATGAGTAAATTTTCCAAGTTCAACATGAGAGATGGAATAGTTGCTCATTTCAAAACCCTCAAGGGTTGCATCCTGTGGAGGCTTGACAATTTCCAAAAATTTTTGTCCTTTTTCTTCGACTAATTTGGAGAGGATCTTTGGCCTCTTCAGAGCCTTGGCTTTCACCAGCACTATTTTGCCAAAGTCAAAGTCATCTGGAGAAATGTCTAACTTCTTTCTTTTGGGGGTGAATGTTGACATCCAAGGTGGGAGAGAAGTACCTGTTGTGGCAATGGTTGTCTCAGCTGGTGTTACTATGGCAGCTTCTACACTGCTAGTGGTGATAATAGTCACAGTGGGAGTAATAGGCAAAACTGTATCAATTACTGATTCTGGCTCTTGAGTAAAACTTTCTCCTAGATTGAAAGAGGGAGAAGACAAACTTGGAATGGACCTAGAGGAGTGAGGAGAACCTTCAAAAGCGCCTTGAGGATCGCCAAATATGACTCTGGAAGGAGAGGCAACTCTAGAAGAGGGAACACTGATCAGAGAGATAGGAGAATAGGGTGCCACAGGAGACTGAGGTGGAGAAGGAGAGATGCTCTTGAGCAGTTGTGCTTCTTCTTGTGAAGGCAGAGGTTTATTGCTTGGCTGTCCTATCGACCGGTCATCTGTTTCCATTGGCTGAGCTACCTGTGTCTGAGGGCTCTGTTCTTCAGTTCCTTTAGCTACTGCTTTAGGCTCTTTAATAGCCTTTGGTTTCTTAGACACAAAGATGATTCTAGGCTTGTGAGGCCTATAAGGGGAAGGTGCATCACCTTTATTCTTGGTTCTGTTCTCAGCCTTCTTCTTCATCTCTGCTTGGTATTCAGCCTCTGATCCCGTGATAAATTCTTTCAGTTTGATTCCTCTAGCTGCTAACCAATCATTGGTGTTAGCCAATATTGGTTCAAATATTTTTCTCAGAGAAGTTAGTTCCTTCTGAGACCACTGAGTTGGAGGAAGAGGGGAGCCAACAACTTTTTCAGCTAGGCATTTGCTATTGACGATGTTCCCATCGTCGGCCAGACTGGAGGGGATCTCTACAAGCCCCATATATTCAATCTGGTCTAGGGTCAGCCTGCAATAATCCATCTTTCTAATCTCTTTGGCCATCCTCAGGTTGATCTAGATATCTTCAATCATGGGCTCATGGAACTAAGTTTTCCACCTGATTTTGTCCTTGACTCCCCTGTAATCAAATTTAT
This sequence comes from Torreya grandis, assembly GCA_037957365.1. NCBI lineage: Eukaryota > Viridiplantae > Streptophyta > Pinopsida > Cupressales > Taxaceae > Torreya > Torreya grandis. The sequence goes on along the minus strand of JARHVA010000133.1, from coordinate 1,888,963 downwards.
CTCTTCTCTTGAACTGCTTTAGGGTGACCATCTGTATTTCTATTTCCATGACTTTGGATGCTGTTGCAATAAAATACCTGCCAATTTTGATTGGAAACTTGAAACCTAGTTTCTTCAGCTCCATTTGTCTGGTATGCATGATAATCAATTGTCGGCAAAGTTCCATTAGAACCAGCTTGTCAGAAGGGAACCTAGGGAGCATATAGGGGTAGCCTTGGAAAAAGCCAACCCGAAGATAATAGAAGGTGGGAAATTGTAGGAACATGCAGCTATAGTCATTGACCACTATCTAAGCCTCGTCTAATACTCTCTTCTGCTCAAGCTGAGGGTTGAAGAGACATAGAAATGTGGCAAAGAAGGCATCATTTACCCTTTTGAAATGATAGGTTGACCCTTGTAGTGTCAACTGGGAATAAAATGAGTATACTGGGGTTGTCTTTATATCCCCTTTAGTTGTCAAACCTAGAAAAGTTTGCATTGTGGTAGCTATGTACACAAGGTATGAAGTCATATAAAACTTGTAAAAAGTTTGTACCTTGGTTAGCTGCTCATGGAGAGCGTTGCTGATCTGCTCTCCCCAAAAGATGACCTGCTTGCCTTGGAGGATGATTTTAATGAATGGGTACATCCATTCATGGAACAGTGAGGAAGACGGGAGGCCTCAAACTCTGCTGAGAAGGGTGATCAAGTCACCAACTTTCTCGATGAAGTCACTCCTCGAAAAGTTTCACGACCATCTGGATAGGTTGGTCCTGGGGGTCTTCAGCCATTTGTAGTTCATCACTTTCTTTGCCCTCTCAGGGTCTTTGTCGTATTCCTTCTGGGCATCCAAGAATTTGATCTTGGTTACTTTAGTGGCTGGAGGGCACATGAAGACTTTGTCAATGAATTCGGGATCCAGCTGAATCATCACATTACCGCTGGCATCTGAGACCGACCTGGTTTCTTTATTGTAGAAGTGGGCATATTAAAGGACGAACTTTGTATGATGTGCTGCCACTAGAATAGTGGCCACCAGGTGGATGTTACTCTCGATGATCCTCTTTATCTTGGTGCTTGGGTTCATCGCCTTCGTTCAGGTTATGAACTCGGCCATGTCCATGTGGCCAATTTTGGTGTCCCGAATGTCATCGACATTTGAGGAGACCAAAGTGAGCGGGAAGACGCCCTGGTATTTATACTTCATGGTCTTCACCTTTTTCAGAGATGCTTCAGACATGGGAACTGGCTTTGGTTGGACAGGTGTTGATGAGCAAGAGTTCTCTGAAGGTACTGAAAAGCCACACATGCCACAAGCTCAAATCTACAAAAACACACTTCAAATCGCTCGTCAAATGGTCCAGATGCAGAAGGCAGGAGGAGAGGAGGAAGCAATGAGAAGAAATGGGGTTCAAATCAGTTTATATGGGGTGAAAAATAACCCCAACAACCCATCGCGTGTGGCAATAAATGTCGCGCATGGAAACTGAGGCATGCTTGGGCGGAAAAATTCACTGCCGTTGCATGTTTTAGTGTGTTCGAACATAGGGGTGGCAAAATTTTTTGCCCTTGCAGGTCAAGATGCAGGGGTGGAAAAATTTGCCGCCCTTGCATTACAAAGGTCAAAAATGCATTGGCGGCAAAATTTGTCGCCCGTGCATAAAAATGAAAGAAAAAGATCAACTTTGGAAGAGACAGACTAGGGGAGGGATTTCTTGGTCGCAACGAGATCATAACAACTCTCGCGTTCCTAGGCCAAGATGAGAATGAATTCAAAACCTGTCTCGAAAAAAAACTTAGAGAGACAAAAGACAAAATGAACAAGTTTCGTAGGGGGTTGTTCCCAAAAATGGGCTAAGCTGATTTTGGAAACAATAGATATCAGGCAAAAATAAATAAAAATGGGTTTGATGGAGGGTAAGGGGCTAAAAATAGCTTGCTAGATTTTTATGTCACAGTGATTGGTAATGGTCAAGTTAATTGGGTGAAATTGGTGTAACCAGTGATGGTTGGGTAACCGATGATGGTTGAGGTAATCAGTGACAGTTAGGATAACTATCGGTGGTTGCATGTGTGTTCTAAAAGGATATTTAAGTGGAGTTGTAGAATGATGAATAAGCAGGTGGGGGTTTTGATATAGGTCTATAAGAGGGAGAATAAGATGTCAAGGGGTCTAGTTGGGGTAGGGAGGTTATAAATAAGATGAATCAATGATAATAAGCACAATATACTTGTAACTTAATGGTGAAGGGATAAGTTAATTTGACTAGAGTGATGGTACTTTAGCCTTGACAAGTGATGCGTATAGAGGTTTGAGTCTTCAATGCTACTAATTGCTTGCTAAAGGGATGATGGATACCTGCACAAGAAAATACAATAGCCTAGACATGAATTCATTTATGGATCCATTTCACTTCCTCCTCTTCTCCTTTTGTAGGATGAATTTGTTAATTGGGATGGAGGATGTTACTAATTTGATAGGGGGATAAAGATGCTAATTAATAATGTTTTAAAGATGATTTAATTTTCATAAGGTGGTTACTAATTTGTGTAATGGTTATATTTTATAAAGTTGAAATTTTCTTTAAAACAAGTTTGTGGTCTTGACTGGCAATGGTCAGGATAACCATCATTGGTTAGGTTGACCGATGACAGTCAAGGGCATGGGGATCAAAAGTGGATAGATGGATTAAAAATTTAAGTCAATGTTAAAGGTGTGAAATGATTAGCTAGATGATTAGCTAATTTAAAGATTGAAAGTGGGTCCATAGTGGTTCTACATCAACAACTAGCCAAGGTGTAGTTTTCAAGTGTCAACATTTTACCCATTTTTATTATGCAACTTTGGTTTAATAAGATGTAGAACAAAAATAAATGGTTTTATAGTTAAGGTCTAATTACTTCAAGTATAGGAGGAGGTGTTCCCCTTCAAACTGAGAGTTGAGGTGAAATCAAAATCAGGCCAGGGTTTTATAAATGGTGAATGGGTAATCATGATAGGGCTGGGCATATCAGATGCAAACATGTGCATAAAAGGTGACTAAAAGAGAGTCAAGATTGCATAAAGACTAATGTTGTAAATATTGGTGAACATAAGGTCAATGTTAAAGGGACCTATGACAAGGGCAACTGATTCATAGCATTGGTCATAACTGATCAGGTCAGGCCTATCAAGCCATCTAAATAGGGTCAGTATTAGTCATAAGTATTTGGGTAGGAAGTATTCCCATGAAATAACATAATAGGTTATGTTGCACATGAGGTGGTAAAAATTTCAAAAGTTTAACATGGCAAGGTTGGTTGGTGTAGTTAAAATGACCATGGCAAAGTCATCACAAAACATGTAAATGATCAGGATCAAAAGCCACCAATGTCGAGGTGGATGTGGTGAAAGCATAGATTGATTGGTTATGGGTTGGAAGGGGATGGTCGAGTTAACTCCAAATGCACTAGGCAAGTGGATTCTACCTACATAGTTCCATGAAAAGGAATCTAAAAAGAGCTTCAGGCCAAATGTAGTTCTCAAAAGGTTAGATTTGTAAGTTGGGGGTCTTGGTAAAAAAGTGGGCCCAAAGACTAAGGGACCCAATAGATGATGGTCAGGGTGCCCTTTAAGATCAACCTATGATGGTCACCCCTAATTGATGATGTTTAGAAAAAACCCTAAAAATCCAAGATGTAAAAATAAAATGGTAAATCATTTTTACCATTTTGACTTGTGATTATGGATTTTGTGATATGAGCATTTTGTCGTGTTGGTGACTTGGTGTGGAGTGTGTCAAGGTGGAGAATTATGAGTGGGTGAGTGGTCTGGTTGATTGGAGTATTGAATAGATGGAGGGTGGATGAGGGCATGGTTGAGTAGTGGCATGAGGATGTTGGGGATCAACCAACAATGGATTACACTTATGAAAGCAATGAATGCGGAAATAAATCAGATAGATAAGTCACTGAAATGATAAATAGCACAGAACAAGATATACAAGAAAACACCCTGAAAACTTGTATTAAAAACTCTTTACAATAGGAATACAGATGAAGAACTTTGTTCTTCCACACCTCTCTCAGATGCACACAAGATCTCTCACTAGATCTCTATTCCTCAAGAGCTCTCTCTAAAGTACAGTCCTTCAAACATTCACAATGTTCTACTCGTACTCTATTACACTCTCTCATTCATCATCATACAATAGCTTAGAAGATCTCTCCTACATATAGAAATAGGAAACTTAAGCATGCTCTTACAACAAATAGTTAAGCCTCTTCAATAAGGGCTCTAAAAATAATATTGCTAACAATAGAGACGCGAGCTTGAGTCTACAACTCAAACTCATCATGCAAACACTCGCTTCTGTCCTCGAAAATAGCTTTCTGGACACGCAGGTAACCGACGTCGGTTCCTGTCTATTCGCCTGTGACCGTCGCCGGTCGACCATACTACCGACGTCGGCGCCTCTGAACTGCAACTGACCGACGTCGGTCTCTCCTGACCGATGCCGACGTCTGTGTAGACCCGAACCTGTTTGTCTATGCTCCTTGGTGAAGCTTTTAGCTCCACACTCCTAACAATCTCCCACTTGGAGATAAACCAGCTGCACCAATACCTGTACAGCAAGATCTTCTAGCTCCTCCATCTTCAACTCAATCGTGAAGACCAACAGAAGTTGAATGAAGATTCAACTTCTCCTTAGTAACTGGCTTTGTTAGCATATCAGTAGGATTCATGTCTGTATGGATCTTCTCCAGCTTCAACTCACCATCTTCCAATACCTGTCGTATGAAGTGGTACCTTAGCTGTATGTGTTTGGTTCTAGAATGGAAAGCTGAGTTCTTAGCCAAATGGATTGCACTTTGACTGTCACTATGCAATCTGCAACTTCCATGCTCCCTTCCAAGCTCTTCCATGAACCGTGTCATCCATATCATTTCCTTGCTAGCTTCTGTAGTTGACAAGGCTACAACCTTCTGCAACTTAGAAATCCAACTAACTGCCGTTCCACCTATAGTAAAAACATAACCTGTGGTGCTCCTCCTGCCATCCAAATCCCATGCCATATCTGAATCTACATAGCCATGTAGAGATGTATCTGAACCTCCATAGCATAAGTGTCTACTGCTGGTTCCTCTCAGATATCTAAGGATCCATTGTACTGCTTTCCAATGTTCCTTTCCTGGATTGGCCATATACCTGCTTACTACTCCCACTGCTTGGGCAATATCTGGTCTAGTACACACCATTGCATACATCAAACTTCCTACCGCGGAAGAATATGGAACCTTGTTCATGTACTCTACCTCATCATGTGAATTGGGACATTGTTCTTTACTTAACTTGAAATGTCCTGCCAAAGGTGTGCTTACCGGTTTCGCATCCTGCATGTTGAACCGTTTCAACACCTTGTCCACATAATCTTCTTGAGACAATATCAACCTATGATTTTCTCTGTCTCTCTTGATGCTCATGCCAAGGATTTTCTTAGCTGCTCCCAAATCCTTCATGGCAAACGTTTGAGCTAACTTCACCTTAAGCTCTGAGATGTCCTGCATGTGAGACCCTGCAACCAGCATGTCATCTACATACAACAATAGAATAATGTATCTACCGTTATCAAATCTCTTAAAATATACACAATGGTCTGATTGACACCTACTGAAACCATGCTCAGTCATAAACCTGTCAAATTTCAAGTACCATTGCCTTGGAGCTTGCTTGAGGCCATACAAGCTTTTCTTTAACCTGCACACTAGTTTCTCCTTACCCTTGACCTCGAAACCTTCTGGCTGTTCCATGTAAATTTCCTCATCTAAATCTCCATGAAGAAATGCTGTTTTAACATCTAGCTGCTCGAGATGCAAATCCTCAAAAGCAACCAAAGACAATACAACCCTTATAGAAGTCATCTTAACAACTGGAGAAAAAAGCTCGCCAAAGTCAATACCTGGCTTTTGTGCAAAACCTTTTACAACCAATCTGGCCTTGTATCTCATCTGACCATCCTCGCCTTCCTTCAACCTGTAAGTCCACCTGTTCTTCAGTGTTCTCTTACCAGCTGGCAATTCAACCAAATCCCATGTTTGGTTCTCTCTTAAGGACTCCATCTCCTCAGCCATGCCATGCTCCCACTTACTCCTGGACTCCACCTGTAAAGCTTCTTCAAAACTTTCTGGTTCTCCACCATCGGTTAGTAATAAATAATATAAAGAAGGAGAATATCTAATTGGAGGCTTACTTACCCTTTCAGACCTCCTGATTGGTGTCTTGGACTCGTTTTCCACAATCTGTCCACCCAAATTTTCTGACAGTGACCGACCTCGGCCACCTGTAGACCTGTTACTGGCCGACGCCGGTTCCTCCTGGCCGACGCCGGTGCCTGGTCTGCCGATGTCGATCTCTGTATGACCGACATCGGTTTCTGTATTGCCGACGCCGGTTCCAAACCTGCCGACGTCGGTCTCTGTGTTTTCCTGTAAGTGATTATTTCTTTTTCCCGCGAGCTCATTTTGGACCATAACTTCGTCCAACTCATTATTGCTCTGCCCAGCTTGATCTAGCTTCCTTGTTTGATCACTGTACATCACTCTTTCATTGAAAACAACATCACGGCTCCTAATTACCTTGTTAGTTCCTAGATTCCAAAATCTGAAACCAAAATCATCTGAGCCATAGCCTATAAACGTGCACCTCATAGACTTAGCATCAAGCTTCTTTCTATTTTCCTTATCTATGTGCACAAAGGCTTCACAACCAAAAACTTTGAGATATGAAAGATCAACCTTTTTACCTGTCCATGCCTCTTCTGGAATTCCACCATCCAGAGCTGTAGAGGGTCCTCTGTTGATCAGGTACACTGTGGTGTCAACTGCTTCTGCCCAAAACTCTAAGGGCAACCCTGCATGCAATCTCATACATCTTGCACGCTCCATAATAGTCCTGTTCATCCTTTCAGCAATACCATTCTGCTGAGGTGTCCTTGGAACCGTCCTTTGCCTACGGATCCCATTTATGTAACAATACAATTTGAACTTAAGACTGCAGAACTCACCACCATTATCGGATCTCAAGCACTTTAATCTTTTGCCTGTTTCATTCTCAACCATGGCTTTCCATATCTTAAAGGTCTCAAAAACATCAGATTTCTTTTTAATACAGTAGATCCATACCTTTCTTGTGGCGTCATCTATGAATGTAACATAGTACTGTGATCCGCCAATAGAGGCTACATGAGCCGGTCCCCACACGTCTGTGTGAACAAGCTGCAACTTCTGCCTTTTCTTAGTAGACCCAGTCTTTAGAAAACTAACCCTTTTCTGTTTTCCAAACACACAATGCTCACAAAATTCTAGATCCATACTTTTCAAATCTGAAAGCATACCTTTAGACTTAAGGATTGACATCCCCTTCTCACTCATGTGGCCAAGCCTTGAGTGCCACAATTTAGCATCCACATCTGAAGTAGATAAAACTGAAGGAGATTTGTTAGTAATACAATTACACAAATAGAGAGTACCTTCTCTCTTACCTCTGGCCATAACAAGTGCACCCTTGGTCACTTTCCAAGAATCTGCTGTGAGAGTTACTGTACAACCCTCATCACCAAGCTTACCTGCAGAAATCAGATTTCTCTTCAAACTAGGAACATGCATCACATCCCTCAACACCCATGTGTTGCCATTCTGCATCTTTAGCTGCACTTTACCTTTGCCAATAATCTTGCAAGGCTCATCATCCCCTAAGTATACTATTCCAAAATCTCCATGGACATAGTCACTGAAATATTCTCTGTTAGGGGTAGCATGGAAAGATGCACCAGAATCTAATACCCAAGATTCTATGTTATTATGCAAAGAGAAAATAAGAGCATCCTGTGCAATACCTGCAACCTTTGTCTCTTCCTTTCCTTCGTGCTGATTGTCCTCCTTAGGCTTTGACCAGCAATCTCTGCTTATGTGCCCCAACTTTCCACAGTTCCAGCATTATGGCCTTCTGCCATTCCTGGATTTGGATCTGCCTCTTCCCTTAGACTTAGATCTTGATCTCCTCTTGCTCCTTTCTTTTTGCCTTCCTCTGCTCTCGAGATTTAAAGCATTCCCGGATGTCCCAGAAGTCTCTTTTGTGCTTTTCCTGCGTATTTCCTCATTCAAAATAACACTAACCACATCCTCTACTTTTAAAATATTCGAAGCAGAAGCAGTATTAGAAACTGCCATTACCAAGCCATGCCAGCTTTCAGGCAAAGAACATAAAATTAAAAGAGCCTTTATTTCATCTTCAAATGTAATATTAACAGAACTTAACTGATTAAAAATACCATGGAAATCATTCAGGTGATTGGAAACAGATCCACCTTCTTGCATATGCAAATTAAACAATTGCTTCATCAAATATACCTTATTTGAAGCGGAGGGTTTTTCATACAAATTAGCTAACGTGGTCATTAACTCTACCATAGTTTTTGCTTGTGACAAATTGGATATCACAGTGGAGGCCAGACTCAGTCTTATAGACCCAAGAGCCTTTCTGTCAAGAACTTCCCATTCTTCATCCTCCATGTCCTTGGGCTTCTTTGCTATCCCACCTAACGGTAAGTAAAGATCCTTCTGATACAGATAGTCCTCTATCTGCATTCTCCAGTGCTGATAGTTCTTGCCATTAAACTTTTCCATTCTCAACTTACTTTCCTCTGCCATTGCTTCTCCCACTCAAACAGAAATCCCTGTGAGCAACCTGTAATCCGAACACACTACACAGATCTGAACCACCTGTTAGTGAACCTGAGCTCTGATACCACTTGTTGGGGATCAACCAACAATGGATTACACTTATGAAAGCAATGAATGCGGAAATAAATCAGATAGATAAGTCACTGAAATGATAAATAGCACAGAACAAGATATACAAGAAAACACCATGAAAACTTGTATTAAAAACTCTTTACAATAGGAATACAGATGAAGAACTTTGTTCTTCCACACCTCTCTCAGATGCACACAAGATCTCTCACTAGATCTCTATTCCTCAAGAGCTCTCTCTAAAGTACAGTCCTTCAAACATTCACAATGTTCTACTCGTACTCTATTACACTCTCTCATTCATCATCATACAATAGCTTAGAAGATCTCTCCTACATATAGAAATAGGAAACTTAAGCATGCTCTTACAACAAACAGTTAAGCCTCTTCAACAAGGGATCTAAAAATAATATTGCTAACAATAGAGACGCGAGCTTGAGTCTACAACTCAAACTCATCATGCAAACACTCGCTTCTGTCCTCGGAAATAGCTTTCTGGACACGCAGGTAACCGACGTCGGTTCCTGTCTATTCGCCTGTGACCGTCGCCGGCCGACCATACTACCGACGTCGGCGCCTCTGAACTGCAACTGACCGACGTCGGTCTCTCCTGACCGACGCCGGCGTCTGTGTAGACCCGAACCTGTTTGTCTATGCTCCTTGGTGAAGCTTTTAGCTCCACACTCCTAACAGAGGACTCTGACCATGGTAGTGATCTTATAAGAGGTAGGGGTTGTTTTAAAATTAATAGTATAGGTAAATTTGGCTAATGTTGCATGTGAATTAAATATGAATAGGGTTAGGTTATAATTTTGGGTAGGGTTTTAGGGATAATGATGCACTAGGGTTAGGGTTTATTGGCTTTTTATGGATAAAAGTGATAGGGGAAGGATGTGTTGAGTTATAATTGGGTAGGAGAATAGGTCTAGGTAGTTATTTGTAAGTGAAATAGGGTTTGGTAGAGATGCAAAAGGTTGTGAGTTTGAGGTTCACACCATTGATAATCACACATAATGACTAGTAGTGGTTCAACCTAACCAATGCCAGTTGAACTTGGGAGGAAAAGGGTCCTAAGGGGACTGTCGATGGTTTGAGAAACTATTGATGGATGAAGTGTGTTAGGGGGATTTTGGGGATAGTTTGATGATGTTTGAAAAAGTGTACAAAGTTTTTAGAAAATATTAAACATAAAGGTTTGAAATGATAAAAATAGGATGTGAGGGTGTCATGTAGGTCAATGAAAGCTATGAAAAAGAGGGTGAGGATTAGAGAAAGAAGGATGCAAGTTTTAAAATAGGGTCAAATAAAAGGTAGGGGTGTGTACTAAGTGTGAAAGGTAAGTTAGAGTGGAATAGGTTATAGGTGGATAGTGAGTTGTTTTTGGTATGCTAATGTGATTATTATGTAGGCCCATAATCATATTTAGATGGGGGATTGAGTCCCATAGATATTTTATGAGGTTCACGATAGGATGACAATAGAGGAGTAGAGGAACATGGAGACGATTAGCCTAGGGGCTATGATGCATTATCAACACCTACCATGGGATGCAACTATGATCATCACACTCATTGAGAGATGGGTCCCAGTGATGAACACCTTTATATTGCTGACTGGTGAGATGACCATCCTATTGGAGGATGTGATGAGGATCACATGACTACCCATCTGGGGGGAGCCCATTTATCATATTGAGAGTGAGGATAGAGACTATTATATGGATCTTATATACAAAGCTGATCAATATCATGTTCATTGGCATGCAAGTGGGTTCAAGATTAGGCTGATGTACTAGATGGACCCAAAGGATAAATGCATTCTAACAATGATGATGAAGGCAATGAAATGTTTTACTTTTCTAGATTCAAGCCATGAATAGTTTACATACCTACTACTAGGTGTATTGGTGGAGATGCTACTCAGGAGGATTATATTTGGATGGGCCCCAATGTTATTAGTCCATATATATAGGGAGCTTTGGGCCTTTTGGGAACATAGATGGTATGGTATTAGTGTCAGTTTCATGATACATTACTAGGCATTTAAGCACATTCATATTGTGAGACCATTGGGGGTACCATAGTAGGGATTCACTTAGGTAGCCTTTCCAGTGGGTTTCATATGATGGTGATATATTTATGCATTGACAGTTGCTGGGGGAGGAGCCAGAGATATTGAGTGGTTCAAGGATGCATTGGAGGGTTTGGTGGTGGGAGATGTTATATGGAGGCCATATATAGATTGGCCTATTTGGCTTAGGCACATATACCACACATTATCACTTTAGATCTAGTGCTAGATACATGGGAGATGAGATGGGGAGACTAAGCTGATCCCATTTGACTAAGTGCGAAGACAATTTAGACTAGTGCAGGGGACCCCCCTACTTTTCCATGATACAAGAGATAGGATGCAAAGTTCCCACTCTTAGAGCCATAACCATAGGAGGTTGTCTTGGATTTTGAAGAGCTCTTAGTGAGGGTAGCTATTAACAATGCAAATATTCTTGATGGTTATGTAACATGGTTCTAAGCTAGGTATGCAACAATGGATTTTGGGTGGGGTAATGGGTGCCAATAACCCATGAATGTGGATATAATACATGTTTAGGGTGGAGGGTAGGATGGATAGGTAGTAGTAGCACTTGTAGTGGCTCAGGCCTAGGTGAATAGATTACAAGGATATGTTACTACTTTATAGGCATAGATAGTCACTCTATAAGGGCAGGTTGCTACTCTAACTAGTGAGAAAGATTAAGCATGGGTCTCTCTAGGGTTAGTGACTCAAGAGAGAGACTCATTAAGATAGAGAATAGGGGCAGATGTAGTAGTAACATGAGGAACACTTAACACAATTTAGAGGACACAACACTTAGCCACCATCGAGGAGCTTAGATTTATAAGGTGATGGTGCTAGCCCAACTACCAGAGGCAATGTGTTATGGGGAGTATAAGACTATCTTGGTAGGGGGTTCATCGATAGATACTTCAATACAATGGGCCTTGATAGTTGGATAGGTAAAGATGCTAGGAGGGCCACCACTAGGTGGTAGTGCAGGTTTAGGTCCAGATGGTTTAGGTGGTAGTGGTCCTGGTGCCCCAAGGGCTTGATAGATGAGATTTTATGATGTATATATGATTTATATTTTTATAACGGCCTATGTGCCGATGATGTAAGATGTATATGAGAGAAATATTTGATATATTATGACATATATTGCTGCATTGATGTATACGATGATTATTTTTTTGAGTATGTTGATTATATTATGTTCATGATGTTTTATGGATGAGATAGTGATGTATTATGTTTATGATGATTATTTTTTTGATGGATATGATTAGGGATGATACATATGATGTTACATGCTTAGTGTAGGTATTTTTAGATGGATATGATGGTGATTATTTGTGTTTATGATGATGTGTTTGATGAAGATATTTGTTGTTTTTGATATATTTGTTTATGAGATGATTATGGCAATGTGGTTATATATGATGAGCATGTAAAAATATTACACCTAGATAGATAATGTAGTAATTTTGTGCATAGATTAGATGATATTTTATAGAGATGATGTTGATAATGTTATAATGGTATGTTGTGAATGGTTACAATGTTATGGTCCCTGATATTTTGTTTATGGATAGGATATGTGTTTAGTTTATATTTGCCTTGTTTCTAGTGCATAATGTCATGATTGTGTTAATGGGAATGAAAACACATAAAGTAGGTATAGACAATAAACTAAACATGAGACATATGACCACATAATCTAACAAATAAAGCAAAACAAAAAGGCATGATGTTTCTAGTTAGCAAGGACGTATCAATGAGAAACCATAGTTAGATTGACTTAGGGAACATAAACCCTTTGATGCTTCACAAAAACATGCTTAGATTAAGAAAGAGGGGGTCTTAATCACTTTGTATTAGGTAAGCTCATAGTACCTTGAGAAGAGGTGTGGAAGGAAAGTAGGTGATAAGTAGATAGTTAAATGGGAAATGGGTGAAATAGTAGCCTAATGTGGGTTAGCTTGCCCCTTTTATAGGTGAAAAAGGAAACTTAATAGACAAGTCCATGCCTTAATATGAGATGTAGATTGATTAATGCGAGAAGTCTAAAAATGCCATATGTGGGAGCTAGTTATGGCATAATGGGATAATGTGTAGACTAATCGATGCAAGAAATCTACAAATGACACTTATAAGAGCCGATTGTAGCTTAATTATTTAAATTTTACATAAGATTTTTTGTTGTTCTTGTTAGTGTGATAAGTTATTAAAGCTGATCAATGTGGGAAGCTTCAAATGACTATTCTGTAGCCATCCTTCAAGGGAGTGGTCTAATATTGGATTGTATAGTTGTGTTTTAAGGGAGTAGTTTATTTTTAAGCAACTTTTAATTATTGGGAAACTATCCTTCAAGGGAGTAGTTTGCAATGCAACTGATATTATGAATGCGTGTTAGACATGGACAAGTATATTTAGGATTCAAAAGTTAACCTTTATAGATGAAAAGCTTGAGCAAAAAAGGTTAATGTTAAATGGGGAAAGTGGTTTGAGAGACAATTGACCATGGGATTTCATCTGATTAAAAACAAAAAGTATCCATAAGAATCATGCCATGGTTAGAACTATGGTGCCCATGCTTAGGATTAGGTCATAACTATGATGGATAATCACATGGTTCTATGTTTTAATTGATTATTCCCAAAAGAGTTAGGGATGTGAAAGGTAGTGAAAATATCATGAACCAAGGGACAAGCTTAAGTTAGATACAAAAATGAGTTTGATCCCTATTTCAAAAATAGAAAGGATGTAAATATAAAGGGTTGAGAGGCTTAGGTTTTGGTTTGTCCTCAAGAGAGGATAAATGATAAGCTCTTAATCCATACTTATGGGTTATGATGTAGGGTCCAAGATAATTAAAAGCAAACTTACCCTTTTTGATTTTATCCATATTAGTTATATGTTGGTTTTCCTTAAGGATGAGGTATTTAATGTTGAACTCTCACTCTTTCAGGTGTTTATTATATGTACATTTGATCCGTTCTTGATAGACATGAAGATGATTAAGGGCTGCAAGGTGATGTTCATCAAGGAGTTCAAGATGCATGAGGCATTATTGATTATAGTCTCTTTTAGAAAGGATTTCATGTAAAGATATGTGAAGGGATGGAATTTAGACTTTAAGAGGCAAGACTACCTTAGCTCCAAAGATGAGAGAGAATGGGGTAGCACCCATAAAAGTTTAAATGTTAGTGCGATAGGCCCATAAAGTGAAGGGGATATGTACATGCCAATCCTGACCTGAAGCACTTACTACTTTGGTGATCATCTTAATGAGAGTTTTGTTTGAGGATTTCACTTGTCCATTTGATTGTGGATGATAAGGTGAAGAAAAGCTTAAATTGATGCCAAAATCATCACAAAGACCTTGGAATTTTTAGTTCTTAAAAGATTTACCATTATCAGTGATGATCTTATGGGGAACACTGAAGTGGTAGATGATATGGTGATTGATGAAGTTGATAATTTTTTTGGATTTAGTGGATATAAGGGGGATTTATTCCACCCATTTAGTGAAATATTTGGTAGTAATAATGATGTATTATTATCATTGTGAATAATGGGGGTTGATTTTCCCAATAAGGTCAAGACCCCATTGTGAGAAGAGACAATAGTCGATAGATACTTGAAGGCCATGAGGAGGTGCATGATGTAGAATAACATGTTGTTGACATTTGACACACTTATTTACATAGTCACAACAATCCTTATTGAATTTGGGTCAATATTAACCAAGGTGAAGGATATGTTTGGTAACAACTAGGCCACTAAAATGTCCCCCATAAATTCCATCATACATTTATTTAATGGCATGGAAAGCTTCTTAGCTACATAGGCAACAAAGAAGGAGGCCATCAAAGCCACATTTGTAAAGGATTCCCCATAGTATGGTGTAATGAGAGGTACTCTTAATAAATGATCTTTGGGAATTAGTTGAAAGGTTAGGAGGAATGATGCCAAGGTTAAGGTAGTCAAAAAGCTTACTGGTACCAAATGTCAGAAGGAGACGTCTCCACACTACAAATGGTAGGGAGATTAGAACTAATATATGAGGGTATGATAAAGTGCTGGATAGTGATTAATATTTTAGATTCAATGGGTTGGGATGGAATTTGGGAAGCAAGGGAGGCCATTATGTCCATGAATTTGTTGGTAAATTGAAGAATGAACTAGATAAGGTAGTGATCAAATGATGCCAAGAGTATGTCTATTAGTTGTTTATACTTAAATAAGTAGTAATTCTTATATTGATAAGATCTGTTGACTTGATTGATGACCAATTAGGAGTCACAAAAGATATTTATTATTTTGACCCCCAAGACTAGAACAATTTGGAGATTTATAACTAAGGCTTCATAATTAGCCATATTATTAGTTCATTCAAAGTCAAGTTTAAATGAAAGGGGAAGAGGTTCACCATTGATGGGAATGAGGATAATTTTGACACCCCCACCATATTGGCATTTAAAAATGTAAAAAAAATTGGTCATTTGGTAGGTGGGTTCTTCCTGAGAAAGAGTTGTGATAGACTCATCTGGTAAGGCAAAAGGAAGTGGTTGATTGTCGGGTAAAGGTACTTTAGCCAATTGGTCAGTGATGACCTACCCCTTAATGAACTTTTACAGAAGGAACTCAATATGAAATTAAGATAGAAGCATGAGCCACTTAGCCATACATTGGTTTTGATATGTCTTAGAGTACATGAACTTGAGGGGGTCAGTGTTAGTGATAACATAGATTTTATGATTAAGAAGATAGTGATGGAGTTTGGAGGCCACAAAAACTAAGGTGAGATAGAGTTTTTTAAGGTGGGTATACTAAGTTTCATAGTTGATAAGCATGTGACTGATGTAATAGATGACTTTCATTTTATTTTATTCATCACAATGAATGAGCATGGCCCCTAGGGAATGGTCAGTGGTAGATATATATAAGTAACAGGGGTGGTCTTCCTTAGGAGGGGTAAGGATAGGTGGAAAGAGAAGATACTCCTTGATTGAATAAAAGGCTTGTTGTCATTCCTTGGTCCACTTAAAGGAAGTGTCTTTTTATAAGAGGTGGTGGAAGGGTTGGCATTTGTCAGATAACTGGGATATAAAATGATGGGTAGATTAAAGTTTGACCTATAGCTTGTGGAGTTGCATAAGGTTAGTAGGAGGAGGCATCTCCAAGATTGCTCTAACTTTAGTGGGGCCTATTTTGATTCCACATAGAGAGATGATGAACCCAAGAAGCTTACCTGATAAGACCCCAAAAATGCACATTTTGGGGTCGATCCTGACATGATAATGAATTAGGCAATCGAAGATGATGGTGAGAACATCTAGGTGATCCTTGCGGTGTTTGGATTTCCCAAGGATATCATCCACATAGTCCTCTATGATTTTATGGATAAGGTCATGAAAGATATAAATCATGGCCTACTGATAGGTTAATCTAATGTTATTTAATCCAAAGTGCATGACTTTGTAATAGAAGGTGCTCCATGGGGTGATAAAGGAAGTTTTATGTTGATCTTTGGGGAAAATCAAGATCTGGATATATCTTGAGAAATCATCCATGAGAGATAACATTTCATGACTAGTTGTAAGATTAATAAGTTGGTTGATGTTGGGTAGATGAAAGTCATCCTTAGGGTAAGCAAGATTGAGGTCATGAAAGTTGATGCAGAGGTGAAGTCCCCCTATGGGTTTGGTGATAAGAACGATGTTAGAAACCCATTATGGGTAGTCAATGGGTTGGATGAAGTTAATGGATAATAGATGTTGAAGCTTATTTGACTAATAGGGCTATGTGAAGATGCATTCTACAAAGCTTTTGCTAAACTGGCTTTGCCTCAGGATGAGTGAAAATGTTGTGGAGGTGATAGAAGGGTTAATCTTGGGCATATATTTATAGGACCATGTAAATGTTATGCTACGGTCTTGAAGGAAAGAAGGGTAGTCTTGTAACTCAGTAGAATTTAAGGATTGGCCAATTTTGATGATATGGGGGTTATCTTGGGTACCCAGGTTGACATCAATTGTTGATTCATTCAACATGGTTTGGTTCTTTGGATGGAGGGATTTATGAATGAAAGAATCCCATACATTAAGGTAGGTGAGAATGGAATCATCATCCTGATGTTGGATGGTGTTGATGATAAGGGATTCATGTTCAATCATTTTAGGATGGACAAGAGGAAAGGTTTTAGTTTGGCCATCCTTTTGATAGGTTAGGGGGCCTAAACTAATGGTATTGATAAAAAAATAGGTAGATGGGATGATATCAAAGTCTTCTAACTTTGAGGAAAGTGGGGTTGAGGAGGATGGAAGATCTTCATTGATGGTAGCGATGGGTTTTGGTGAGGTGGATTCTTCTGGTGGTATAAGCCCAAGGCTAAAGAACTCATGAGGTTTTTGAGTTTTAATCATGGGTAACTCATGAGGTCCTTATTGATAAAGGCCAAGACTAAAACCCTTCCAAACACACCTATAAAGGTAAGATTTAACAAAGGATGGGTTGTCCAAGTAGGAAAAATTAGTTGTAAATGGTTGGATGAATGGGATAGTGGCATGAGAAAGAAGTGGATGATAAAGTCCCTCATAGACAATTTTTTTTTTGATTGTTAAGGAGCCCAAAAGGGACAATGGTTCTGATGTTGGGATTGTAGGAAGGGTTATATTTGAGATTCCCATACTCTTATGGAGTAGGGAAGGCATATAAGGTTAAAAGGTGATATTCTCCAAGGGAAAGACATTGAAATGTGGATTTCAAGGGGTCTTCGACTAGAATTTGGGATGATGAAATGGTTGAGATAGGTGATGCTTCATCAGTGTTATAAGTGGAAGTGTTGATGGTTTTGGTTTGTGGGGCAGTTTCATTAAAATTTGGTTGTGAGGTAGATGAAGGTGGAATGAGAACACCATTAGCCCAATATGTCATATTACAAGAGGTAAAGGGACTAGGATCATCTTTGATGGTAACAACTTGTCCCTCATTCTCAAATTTGATGCAATGATGTAAGGTGGAAGGGACACAACCTATAGTAAAAATGCAAGGGCATCCGAGTAACACATTGTATTGGAACTTTCCCTCTATAACATAAAATAGTTTGGGAATGGTATGAGGCCCCAAGAAGATATGGAGGACAATAATCCCTAACTTAGTGGCCATGGTATAATTAAAGGAGTGAAGGACTATTTTACTTTCAAACATGATATTTTTGGGTATCTGAAGTTGGTCATATGCATGGGAAGAGATAATGTTGATGCTAGCTTCTCCATCAATCATAACCCTTTTGATGTAGGTTTGATTGATGTATGTGGTAACAAAAAGGGGAGGATTAGAGTCATAAAGATTAGGGGGTGGTATTTTAGAATCTTAAAAGGTAACAAGGGCCAAAATTTGGAGAGCTCCAACCAAGGGTGCAAGAGGTTGAGGATCATCTGGTTAAACCTTAATAGATTCTAGAGCCTTGATCAATGCTTGACAATGGTGAGGTGAAGTGTTGATGAGTTTTTAGAGGCTCACTTTCACTAGTGTTTGGTGAAGTTGTTTCAACACTAAGTGCTATATGAACGTGAAAGGGTTGGAGGGAGAAACTCCCAAAATGGATACTTTAGGTTTTGGTGGTTGTGAAGGTGAGGGTAGAGATGCTTGGGTTTGGTTGCTATTTTGAGGGGTTAATCGATAGGTCCATAGAATAGAGACTTTGGCATCTCTCTTATCTTTCTATTGGGCTTGGGATATTGTAACCACATGAATAGTATGGATGAGGGGGTTTTCTAGGTTTGATGCTTGTTTAAGTTCTTCCTTCTCATCCTTAGGTAGGAGAGGGAGAGTTGGTAAAGGTTGGGTGGGTTAGGTTGATGGTAAGATTGGTAATGGGGGTAATAAGGGTTCATTTGATAATAGATCATGATTATAGGCTATGAAAAAGGGCTTGGAAAGATTTATAGTTCTTTGTGTCATGTCCTGGTGCCCTATGGTATGCACAAATCAAGTTATAATTAAACTAGGAGGGTTTAGGGTGTGAAGGGTCAAAAGTTTTGATTAGAGGTAAGCTAATGGAAGAGGTTTGTAACAACCTTTGTAAAATATTGAATAGGATTCAAGAAAAGGTGTTAGAGGTAATGGGTTTTTGGTTTTAGGAGTGGTAACCTTCTTGGGCGTAGGTTTTATAATGGAATTTGGAGTTGGAGGAATGATTTTGGTTAGTGGTTTTGGTTGGGTTTGATTGGTTATGGTTGGTTTAGAGGTTGAAGACTTGGATGATGAAGGTTTAGCTATAGGTGGAAAAGTGGAGGTAGATAGATTGGTTAAAAATGATGGAGAACTAGAGGGTTTGGTGGGAGTAGGTGGGGAAAAATGGGATGGTTTCTTAGAGGAAGAATAGGTAATTAGAATGGTGGAAGGATGGGGTCTTAAGATGGAAGGTAAATGGGAAGGAGGTGGTATGGGTCTAATTCAAGGAAAAAGTTTGGGTAACTCTACCTTCTTAGGTAGTTTAGTTGGATTTACATTTGGTGGACTAGATGGGGTTAAGTCCAACCTTAAATGGGGGATGTGAATGACTAGGTGTGAGAAGAATTCCTAAGTTCTTGATTGGCTTGGTGAGAGAGGTGTAAGGTGATTTGGTAATTTTAAGTGGTGGTTGGGATGGTTCACTTATGGTTTTGAAAGAATTTTTTGGTGAAGGGTCATGATGGGCTTAAGGGTGGATTCTAGTGAAGTTGAGGATTTGGATTTACCTTGGTAAGGTAGTCCAAGATGATGCTGAAAGGTGGATCTATCAAAATTAGGTTGGGAAGTGAATTCTAGACTTTGAACTAGTCTAGAAAAGGGTTTAATTCCTTGGTTATTGGTTTCAAAGCTTAAGCCCATAGGTGGAGAAGAGGAAATGGCTCCTTAATTATTGTCTTAGATGGAAGGTTTCAAAATTGATGGGTGGATAGGTGAGGTAATCTCCACTCTTGGTATGGTTTTCGAAGGGAGAGTGAGGGGTTCTATGGTAGGGGAGGTTGGTGTGGCATCCTCAAGTGAAATAACGGACATGATTAATTCCCTTGTTTGGGTATCCAAAAGAATGGAGGGTAGTTATACCACTTGAATGGGTGGAGAAAGAGGGGTAGTTAAGGCAACGGTTGCCTCCTTCAGTGCTTCCACCAAAGGAGAGGTAGTTAAAGACAAGGTGTCATTAAATGGAGGGAGAGGGGGGTTTGATTCTTGCATTTGGGTATCCAAAAGAATAGGTGGTGAGTTTAGTATTTACACTTGGGAGATTGAGGTAATGGTCTCTTCAACAATGGGCTTGTTATTAATGACATTGATTATATGTGCCTCATGAGAGTGAGATCATTTGGGTTTATTGTCATGGTGTTGAGTGGAAGGAGCGTGATTGGGAAAAAGTTTATAAAAAATTTTAAGGGATTGATTACGAGGTGCATTGGGATTATCAAATGTAAGTTATCCACTATCAATCAAATTTTGGATAAGACTTTTGAAGGTACTACATCTATTAATGTCATGTCCTACGACAAGGTGGAAGGCACAATGGTCATTTTTTATATACCACCTAGGTACGAGGTAAGAAGAGTCAAATTACTGGGGAATTTTAATTGGTGGAAGTTGGATGAGGTTGGCTTTGAGAAATTTATCCAAAAATGATGCATACAATTCTCTAATGGGAGTATATTTTCTTGGAGGAGCTAATTTTTGGTTCAGTTTTGTTGCTAAGGAGAGTTTAAAGAATTGGTTTGAGGTGGTTGGTTAACAGTTAGAGGTGGAGCAATTTTTATAACAACTGAGTTTATGGATGCTTTTGCCTTAGTATTGGACTGGTTAGTGGTTTTGGTAGAGGAAGAGTTATTGGATTTAAAACTATAATTTTTATTCTATAATTTCAATTTCCCTTCATCAATGGCTCAATTTTCAAGTTTTTGTGTCATGGTAAATGCCTCATCAAAAGTTTGGAAGGTTTGAACTTGAAGAGTGGGGGCTATATGTTTGGCACAACCTCAAGATAAAAATTTTAATCAATTTGGGTTGGGGTAAGGAAAAAGAAAGTTGGTTGATGAGACCTCTCCATCTAGCAACAAAATAAGCAATTGACTCATCATCAAATTGCTTAATGGAATAGAGGTCAGTAATAGAAACCTTTTTAGATATATTTATTGAAAAGTGTTCTAAAAATATTTGAGCTAGTTGAGAGAAACAAAAGATGGAGTGTATGGGAAGAACACTATACCAATAAAGGTGGATCCAGATAAGGGCATGGGGAAGGTTAGACAAAGGAGAGCATCATCGTATGCGATTAAATATAAAGAATGATGAAATGCTCTCAAATGTTGTTGGGGGTCCTCCTTATCTTGAAGTTTGGAGAACTTGGGCAATTCTCACTGTGGAGGATAAACATGGATAGGGATAGATGGATGAATGGGTTTGTTACAAATTGGATAATAGGATAAAAGGTTATGAGACTCGGAGATGGATGAATCCAAGTTGGTCATTTTGTCCATTAACATCTTGATCAAGTCTAGTTGGGGTTGGGAAGCTACATAATTAAGGGGCATATTCTATTAAGATTGGGTGGCAGCTATGTTTGGATAGGTGATAGAAGGTGATGAAGAAGTGACATATTGGTAAGTGGTCACAAAAGGTTGAGATGGTGTCACATAGGGGTTAATTGACATAAATGGTTAGGTGGAAGGTGCTATGTACCCTTGTGGATTAGAGACATATTGATAGGCTGTCATGGGCACTTGTTGAGGAATGGAGGTGGGTTGAGTTAAAGGTATGATTGAGGTGGTGGGTTGAGGTTGGGTAAGTTGAGGTTGAGTGGTGACTCTAGTGCTAATGGGTAGAAGCATTTGAGGGATAGAGAGCACTAAGTTCTAAAATGGGGTAGAAGTTGATGGGTTGGTTAGGACAAGGAGAAGGGTGGAAATAGGAGTAGAAGACAACTCCATGGTAGGTGGAGTGTAGGTAACTAGAGGTAAAGTTGAACCTCAATGTGAAGTGTGGGGTGTGGTAGGAGGTGTTTGGTTAGAGGTTGGAATATTGGATTGGGTTTGGGTAGTGGTAGTAGTTGGGATGTTGGAAGAAGAGGAGGCTTGGGTCAACAAGGGCTAGGTTGAGGTGGTACCCACCATAAGGTGGGGAGGCATTCCATAAGGAGGATCCATTGAAGGAACTGAAGCAATAGAGGTATAGTTAGGTAATTTGTTGAGATAGTGTTAAAGAATAATCAGGTTATTGTCAAGAAATAAAACAAAATCCACATCACCTTCAGAAACAATTAGAATTTTGGTAGGATGGGGAGAAAAATGAGTTGAACCCTCATCATTAGAATTGTATTCCAGGGAGGAGGAGGAAGAAGGTGGTGGTGGATCAATTTGGTTTTTCAAACGTTGTCTAGTAAAGACCATGTGAGAAAATAGGAAATATGATGAAACTCACACCTCAAACAAAGAGAAATCAAAAGAAAAGAATTCAAGGCAAATAATGCATACACTAAAAGTGTGTTAAATCCTAGAACTCTTTTTAGATTTATTTTGTCTAATGCCTTAGAAAGTGTGAAGAGGGAATTTGGCTTGTAGAACGGGTACTAAAGAGGCAATATAAGGTTGGTTTTAGGTTGTTTAGGTGCTCAAAAGGAAAATCTATGTTGAACTTCAGTACATGACTTAGTATTGGGGCCTACCCCCTCACTTCATGGTCTTTAAATGATAAGATTGTCAGGTGCTTATCCAAAATATATCAAGTTTAGAGTTTATACTCAACTAGAGAGTTGAGTTGGTTCTCCCCTTGGTGGTGAAATTCAAGTAGGATAATCAGGAGGGGGTGGTTTCTGCTAGGTGATGAAATCTTAGTTGGGCCTTGTCTCAGGTATGTTTTGATGTGTTAATGGTTTTGTGGTTTGGATTAGTGTGTGATAAGGAGTGTGAAAACTATGATCAATTAATTTGCCTTCTAAGTTACTAGATAAACTAAGACAAGCATGCACTCAATGTATGCAAAAGGTTTATTTTAAGCCCAAAAAGAAAATTTCAGATTTCATTTGATGAGCAAAACAATAAGGAATAAAAAGGGAACTAGGTCCCACTAGGTGTGCCAAAATGTTTCAGTTAATTTCCACTCATTTATTAATTTGGAAGTAAAGTAATGAAACTAGTAATAGGGTGTGTAGAAGATTACCTGGTAAAGTGCATGCATGAATCCAGATGATAGTGGGAACTCCTCTTTGGCTAGGAAGGAATAACTTGTATATAAGAAAAACACTTGAAAAAGGGTTTTTTAGATGGATGGTTGAGTGGACTACCTAGCATGAGCTAGATCCAAGAGCATAGTGCTTAATAGGAGGCTGTCAATGTACTGTTATAACAATAAAGCTGATAGAAACAAAAAGAAAAGATACTTGCATTCAATGATATGAAAGTAAATACATGCAATAAAGAGAAAGTAAATGATTATTTAAAGAAAACAACTAAAAATAACAAAATCAGGTCAATACTTATGCTAAAATGGTTGAGGTCTGGTCTAGAAAATTAGAAAGGTTACTACTATCAAGCATAACTAGAGAAAAGTGGTTTGATTGAGGGTAAGGGGCTCAAAATAAATTTCTATATTTTTTTGCCATAATGACCAAGAATGGTCAAGTTAACTGACTACAGTTGGTCTAATTGATGACAGTTGAGGTAACCATCGGTGGTTGGGCTAATCATCGATGGTTTCCTATGTGTTTTGGGAGGATATTGAAGTGGAGTTACAAAATGATGAATAAGCAGGTGGGGTTTTTGATATAGGTCTATGGGAGGGAGAATAAGATGTAAAGGGGTCTGGTTGGGGTAGGGAGGTTAGAAATAACATTAATCAATGATAACAAGCATAATATACCTGTAACTTGATGGTGGAGCACTGAGGCAATTTGACCAAAGTGACGATACTTCAGTCTTCAAAAGTGATGTAGATAGAGGTTTGGTTCTCCAATGCTACTACTTGCTTGATGAAGGGATGCTAGATACTTGCATAATAAAATACAATAACATGGACATGAATTCATTTGTGGATCCATTTCACTTCCTCCTCTTCTCCTTTTGTAGGATGAAGTTGCTGATTGGGATGGAGAAAGTTACTAATTTGATAGGGGATAAATATGATAATTAAGAATGTTTTAAAGATTATTTAATTTAAAAAAGGAAGTTAATAATTTGTGTAATGCTTATCTTTCACAAATCTAGAATTTGATTTAAAGTAGGCTTGTGGTCTTGATTGACAATGATCAAGATAACCATCGTCGGTTAGGCTGATTGATGGTGGTCAAGGGCCTGGGGATCAAAAGTGGATAAATGGATTAAAAATTTAAGTCAATGGTAAAGGTGTGAAATGAGTTAGCTAGATGATTAGCTAATCTGAGGATAGAAAGTGGGTCTATGGTGGTTAGACATTGACAACTAGCCAAGGTGCAATTTTTGAGTGTCTACACATGAGCCAAATCAAACTTGTCAAAGTCATCCTTTTCCTAGTCAGTTGGAAGGGAGAGTTGAAAAAAAGAAACCTTATTTTTAAAGCTAATATTGATAGGTAAATTGAGTTGGATCATATGTATATGTAGTAGTCTATGTCATCATTAAAGGAAGTGGAATTCAATCCCTCAAATCCCTCTCCAATTATATCCCCACCTCAAAAAGTGGCCTCTAGATATGAGATTCCAAGTTGGAGATAAGGTGGAGATTCTAAGCCTAAGGAGAGCCCAAGTTTTTTGAGTAATTCATACACTCCTCAAAGTGCATAAATACCTCAAGAAAGGATTCCTAATACTAACATCCTAAGCTAGATTAAGATAGTGGAGTCACGGGGAAAGAAAGAGAAGAAAATTCTTGATAAAGAGTGTGAAGTTGAGAAGGAGCCTGATCCTATACAAACCCCTCCCACCCTTCCTCAAGAAACCTATTATCCTTCATATGATCCCTCTTGTACTCCTAATCCTCATGATGATTCTTATGAAATCCAAGAAATAATTTTCCAAGAGAACCTAGCCAAGCAAATTGAAGAGTTAGAGTCAAAGATGAAATTGCTAAATCAAGGTGTGATGGAAGGTTTAGACCCAAATGAAGACCCTATGCCTAAACACACCCCATATAACCTTCCTTAAGAGAATGCTCAAACCCAATCAGATTATAATGAAGTGATTTTAAAATATAAGGAAGAAAACCAAGACATTTTAGTCCAAGGTCTGCCTCCCCTTCCTCAAGAGCTTCCAAAAGAATCCCCTACACTCCACTCTCAATCTGATTTTGAGTTCTATGTGCCACCTCTACCAACTAGTTCATCTTTTCCTCATTCCATCACCCTTTGCCTTGATGGACCTATGATATGGAAACATAAGGAGGAGTAGTTGGTTGACAAAAAATCAAAACTTTTTCTTTAAGATAATGTAGCTCCTTGGCAGCCTCATTGGACTAAGTCACATGACTTCAAAATGCCTAGTCTTGGAATCACAAGGAAGGAGAAAGAAATGGAGGATATTGTAACCCTTGGAAACCAAAGTCATACTATAGAGGTTGAAATACAATTTGAGATCCCTCAATAGGTTATAAATTTTAAAGAAGAGGTGGTCTCTTGTGTTGAAACTTTTGATTGGGTTGACGAGGAAGAATGTTTTCCTTTTGCCAAAGAGGACAAAATAATCATTATTTCTTCCATCACTATGCAATATATCATGGATGGGAAAGGACAAGTTCCTAATCAGCCTTGGGATGATTTGTTTGCAGTAATTAGAGTAGGATATACTCCTCTTCAAGGAGGTTATGATCTAATCAAAGATAGAGAAGGTAGCCTTGGCACTCAAGTGAGTATGCAAAGGAAAGGTAACTTTTCAAATCTATCCTTCCAAAAGGCATATGTATCTCATGATGACATGTTTGAAATCATAAAGATGGGCCATCATCCTATTAATTAGTTGGGAGAAACACATTAAATCTTGAAGGATAGAGCAAACTCCTATTGGCCTCAATCTTTTAAGGAACAAGAAACCAATCCTCTTGAAGCCATACCTACCGAGGAGATACTAGTTGATCATGAGATGAAGAGTGGGAAGTAGTATGAGGTACATTTACAAGTTTAAAAGGACTACACACACACACACACACACACACACACACACACACACACACACACACACACACACACACACACACACACACACGCGCGCGCGCGCGCGCGCGCGCGCGCGCGCACGCACGCACGCACGCACGCACACACGCATGCACGCACGCACACACGCACACACGCACACACACACACACATATTAGAGACCTATTTAAAAATGATCTACTTGAGAGGAGATCAAGTGAGGTGCCAAGGAATAGGTCTGATCTACAAAGCATCCAATCCAAGGAGAAACATGATTGGCACTATGATTCATCTCATCAAGAAGATGATTAAATTTTTTTCCTTTTTATCCTAGAAAGGAAGTATTCTTAGTTTTGTAGTTGTGCATAATAGTTTGTTTTTTGATTCCCCTAAGTGTCTTGAATACACATGTGTGTCTTGTTAGTATGTTTACGTTGCTTTATGTGTATCTTTTGTTTTGTGTGGTTGAGGTAATTAATGGTATTATCTTGACCAAAACTTATGGTCAAAGGTATCCTTATTTTGTTTCAAATTTTAGATGAATCCCTAAGCCCAATAGACTGATAAGGCTACTAGTCTAGTTAGTATAATAGGGATACTACCTCTATGAGTCATCATTTTATTGACCAAATTTGACCTTGCAAGTCAAATTGGGACCCCTATAGGTTAAATTGATTTTTAGGTGTTTGAGGGTATAATATATTATGTATAAAGGTGTATTATAGGTTAATTTATTCCATTTAATGTTATATTGGCCTTGGTCCTTAGCCTTTTTAATCCTTTTAATCCTAGGAGTCATTTTGAGGTCAAAAAAGGGGCATTTAATGACTTGTATGGATTTATTAAGAAGTGTGAGGGTTAAAAAAGATGATGTAACATCCCATGTGTCATAATAGGTCTTAATCAATAATCATAACTAAAAAGTGGCAAGTTCTTCAGAAGAAAGGATAATTTTCTTAAGGAAAAAGGAGTTTTGGCATTTGTACAACTCATGGGGAAGTGTGCCACATGGGAGAAAGTCATGGAATGACTATTAAAATTCCTTAGATACATATAAATGATTGAAATGATTTGGAAGTGATAAAAAATTCCCAAAACCATTCTACTCCTTTTTCACCCTTTTAGACATACAAAACCAGTCTTCAGGGTTGTTCTTGGTATGTCCATTAAGAGAGGTTTCAGATCAAACACCTTGGGAAGGTGAAATTAAACTTATAGAGATTGATTTACGTAAAAATAGTTTGAATAATGGTTTCATGTGATTTATGAACCATCCTCATGAAGTTGACTGTGTTGTTTTACTTACTAATCTATGCACCCTACATGTTTTGCTCCATTTTGGTCACTTTCATATAATCCAATTGCTAAAATTGGTTCCAAAGGATGTTTAATCCTTTATCTCATGTTAACCATGATTGGTTTCACATTTTAAAAGGATTTTATAGCTCAAATAACTCACTTTGTAGGAAAGTGTTGATAATGGACTTGCACTCCAATTTCATCATTTGCAAAAAACTTCTTTATCTAAAATGGATTTAATCCAATGTGGCATGATGTATTAATCACTCTAAGGGTGTCAATAATTTCTTTTTTTCAAAGTTTCAATCTTAAAAATGAGCATCATTGAGGTTGTGGTGCAATTGGATACACAGTCAACTCTTTATCTACCTTTCACTTGTAGTCATGTTTGTGGAACCTATATGGCATGATTACAGAGGTTAATGAAGTTTTCAAGGCTTGATGTATATTCTAGAAACATGAGGTAGTAATTTATACCTTTCAAGGAATGTAAAAAGGGACTTTAATAGTCATATAAAAGACTTTCACATAGTATGTCATTGGAATGTGTACCTTTAAGTGTTTAGAATGGGAATATCATGTTGAATAGAGGTTTTTGAAAAATAATTTCAAGATAATCATGATGATTAATATCCATTTGGAGGATTGGTAAAGAATCCAATTTTTCCATGAGGCCAAAACATAAACATTGTTCATACTAAGCCTGATACCTGTACATGACATGCCTACCTACAGGTGTCTTCATGATCCACTAAGCATGTTGAAGAGGAGATTTTGAACTGAACAAGGTCTTAGTAGTGATTAAAGTCTTTTGGGACTTTTGTAAAAGCTTAAAACTCATTTAAAATTCAAAAGACCATATTTTCTGCCCATACTCATCTTCACTGCTTGAGTGTGCAAAAGTCCACCTATAGGTGGCCTTGACAAGGAGCTAAAATCCATTGTGAACATTTAGATCATAAGATGGAACTTCCTTAGAATAATTGCATGTTGAATGGATTATAACATACATGTTTGTAGTGTTATGTGGCTTAGCAAATTTGAAGACCACTTTCTAGCAGGAAGGGACTAAATTTTGGGATCAAATCCCTAAAATGAAGAAACATAGGTCCTAACACTTTTTGTCAAGGGCAAACAACACGGTTGTCATGGGATTTGAGGCATCTAGATGATCAAGACTTATAGACTTTAAATAGGAGGAGAACCTTACAAAATATGGAGGGAAGATGACTTAGGAAAGCTAGTTTTGAAGAAGCTCTAACATGACATTTATTCACTAAAGCTCATTAGTGAAATCTACAAGTTTTGAACTTAGTTATACTCTTCACCACTGGGTTATAAGACTAAGCTATGACACTATGTTTGTAAGGTATTAGGTAGTTGGAAAGATCCTTTATAGTCTAATTATCATCTAAAGAGGTTGTAATACCATGATTTGGGTCTTATGCTCATCTATAGGTGTTTTTCACCACCAAATGCTAACCTACAGCCAACCAAAGGTGGAAGTTTGAAAAGGTGTTTTCTTTCTAATGAACCTAGGTGCATGGTAACCAAGAGAATGGCATGAATATTTTTGAACATGGAAAACAATAGGGAGAGGTTATAGTGTTAAGTTTTTTTAGAGAAACACCTTTAGACATCCCTCATTTCGAAATGAGCACCTACAATTGATTGTAGGTAGATAGTGAGCAAAAAAACATTATCCAAGTGATGGTTTAGTCCAAGTAGGGTGAGGATGAATTAAAAAAACTACAAAATGGTCATATAAATATTAAATATAATCTCATTAAATGTTTTCAAGGTTCAAAATATGCAAGGTTTCCTATAGATGACCCTTATTTTATAAGAAGCACAGTCAGCTGTAACTGTGGCAGATAGTGAACAATTTGGGTGAATATGAAGTGTAGCAGGGATAGTTAAGGTGATGATTTTTTTTAATAATGATAAAAAAACATGGTAATATATCATTTAATTATGAAAATAGGGTCAAAAAATTTTCAAATAAGACAACACACAGTCTATGTAGTAGAAAACCTTGCACACAGTTTCCCTAACAAGTCTATCTCAGACTTTCATGCTTTTGGATGGTCTATGCATAAGATAAAAGGATCAAATTTTGTGGAGAAAATACTTACCACTTGAATAATCCTATACAATACCTATTTGGTCTAGAAAAATAGGGGAAGTTCCCTCTATTTTGTCTCAGATAGAGGGTAATCCCCTCGTGCACAAACCCTAGCAGTTTTGAAGAGGGTGATAAAAGAATGGTTTGGGACCTATATAGAATTTTTTATAAGGTGTGAGAAGATGGGATAAACCTATGAAAATATGGGAAACCAAGTAAAGAAGGGTGATTTTCAATAAGTGGTCCAAACCTATAACAGTTGTAGTCAGGCCTAAGGGCAGGGTTTTGGCCTATAATCCAAACAAAAGATCACCTTAACTTTTAGATCTAAGTTAAATTTAAAAATAATTAAATCATGTTTTTAGGGTCATAGAATAGGTGTATAAGCCATTGTAATTCAAATAATCTTAATAGGATGATCGAAAACACAAAGGGCAGGCCTATTGGACATGGTTTAGGCCTAGTATCCAAATGAGAGCCATTCACACTTTTAGCATGGGATATGCATTAAAACCCATTGGGACATGTTTTTTAGGTAACATAAGATATTTTAATGCTTTTAGAGGGTAGATAAACCAAAATAAAGCCATTTTTGGCCCAAAAGCAACATCAGGCTTGTGTAAAAGGTGAAAACAAGCTTGATAAGAGAGGTTCAAATGCTCACATCTTTCATGAGGCCTTGCATGGAAGCTAAATGAATTTAGGGAGGTTAGTAGGGGTATTGAATAACATGTTTGTGGAATTTATTACAAATTCTATCATCAGAGCTTTATCAACAAAGTTTAAGAAGGAAAACTACCTAAAACCCTTACAAATCCTTGTTAGTGACTAGTTTGGAGAAATGGAGTTAGATAGCTGCTCTAATGGACCAATTTGACTAGGATGATGATTGAAACTTGTATGAGACCCCCTGAAGTTACTTCCCATGATTTTTGACTATATGAAATTATATAAATAGGGTACTTTTGACTATTTTGTGTGTTTTTTAGGCTATAAGAGGTTTCAAGAGATGCAATCAAGTTTAGGGGGAATATTAATGGAAATTTAATGCCTTATAAAAACTTATAAGTGTGTGAATATTAAATATCATCTCAACCAATCATGACTATTCATAGTGGACAAGCTAGTGAGAAGTGTGAAAAACTTCAAGTGAGATAATTTTAAGGTGTCCTTGATGCTTCTAAGGCCATGGAAGGTATTGAAACTTGTCATCCACTAACTCCCATAGATTTTCATGGAAAAATAACACCATTTTGGAGTCCAAGTGTGTAGGGTGCATGAAGGAAGAGTTTTTTGGACTACAGATGATGATGGTTCATCCTTATATGATTCCAAATGACCAGGACTACAACCAATGCATGGAAAGGCATGTATAAAATCCTTCCCCTTCATTCCACATATTAGACTTGTCCTTAATAAATTTTGGGATGTTTAAATAGGTCCAAATCACGAAGGTAGTTTTCTAAGCTAGAATGAGGAGTTTCATGCCACTTTTCATGAGTTTTATGACTTGGATGGACACTTATGATTCCTAATCTTGCATGTTTCATAACAAATCCTATTCTCATGCATAAGTAACTAATTTTATCACCTTGATAAGTATATTTTTGATGCTTGGACTTCTCTCTTATTCTCTCTCTCTCTCAAGTTCTATAAGAACTAGCCATTTTGGCCATTGTAACTACTTCTCAACTTGAGTATGGTGAATCCATACTCATTTGCATACCATTTGATCAATAAGACTACTGATTTTTACCTCTTTATGACTGTTCATAGTGTGTTCTACTTAAATGGTAGATCCTGCTTAGTGAAGACTATGGATTTCTTAACATGTCTCATTCTTTCATCCTATTTACAATTAGAAAGCTTCTTCTTGTAGGGCATGTGATGTGTTCTAGGAAGTTTTAAGGTTGAGTGAGTTAGTCTATTCATTAGTACCATTCAAGGGCTCATGTTTAGTCCTCCTAACCTAAGCATTCATCTATAACCTCATACTATAATGTTGATGTGAGAAGATGTAGATTGGAGAAGTGTATGTTTGGTTAGTCTCTTGATTTCATGTGTAACATGTAGCTCATTAGAAGTCATCAATCTAGTTGGTATATCACCTCCCTTAGGATAGTTTACTTTTAGTTATCTCTCTCCCTCCCACCCAAAGTTTAATTGTAGTAGTGATTTAAAGTGGTACATCAAGAGAGATAGCCCTATCTAGAGATTCACCTCATCTTTAAGCTACCCAAAATCCTAGAGGTGTTTCCATTGTGCCACTTGGATGAGGAGAGCTTAGGCATCTCCTCAAAGGTTGTAAATCCAAGTGACAATAGTACTTACACGTCTTTATTGATGATTATATGTTTTGTAGTGTACTTGATATGTTATATACTTAATGTTTTTTTAAAACACATATGATCCATGGGCTAGTATGTTATGTTTATGTTGGTTGCTTATGCTTTCATTTATGCACTTCCTTGAGTGTTTTACCTTGCTATCATCTTGTTTGTTTGAATATTTGAATATGCTCCATTATTTGTGGTCCCTATTTCCTCATTTGACTCTTTAAAAATTTAATGTATTATTGTTGGTTCTATGGACATTTGAATATGCCATTATTAATTTTGTGGACATTTGAATAACTCACGTCCCTTTGATTATTTGGCATTGGAACATGCCCCATGTTTATAGTATGTTAGGACCATTGTGTTTTGATTTATTCTTGATTGATCTTATGTGTGTACTTTATTTCTTATTGATATTGTATTATTACTCTATAGACATTTCCATTATCTATACCATGCATCTTAGGCCTTGATGTGATCACATTTTATGTGCTTTAATGATATATCTACCTAGACATGTTTTTCATATATGTTACATGATACATTCATAATTTACACGGTTATATTATCCTTTTGAGGTAAGGTAATAGCTAGTTTCTCCTTCAACTCACCTCAAGGAGGGGGGGTAACTGTGGGGGCATGCCATAGAGGCAAGGATTTTATATTATTCACATATTCAGATTGTAATAGGGGCATGTTTTGGAAACATGTTCTCCACATTTGTCATAGTTTCATATATACAATTGGGGAATGTTTTACAAACATGTTCTCCACACTTACACCAATTTTTAGTTTCAAATTATAGTGGAGAAATATTATGGAAACATTTTATCCACACTTGCATGGTTTGAAAATTGGCCAAAATACATAATTATATGATTCAAATACACATTTGTGGTATAATTCTATACATTGGTACCATTATTATACCTAGGTTTCAACATGAGACATATGTAAGGTGAATATTCTATGCAATGAACACTTAAATTATAAAATCAAATTGACTTTTAGATTTCAAACACTTCTACAAACTTTAGCTCACTAGTTTGGATTATTATGGACTATTATTGAGCCAATCTACTTCAATAGTTAGTTCATTTTTGGTATGGTTGCGGTGATTAAATCACTCAATATTGCCAAGTTTATAAGTTAGAATTGATTACATCATCCAAAATCACCATATTTATAGTGTGAGTTGACTTGTTTCACTCACTTTCACTAGGTTATAAGTATGATTGGGTTGCATAGTTAAGATAATGTCAACTGTTGGGTGGTAACTCACCTTTTCTCCAAGGTTGGGGAAAAGTTTTGTCCTTAAATATTTATACATGTATGCACTTTACAAATTTATATTTTTTATTAATATAAGTTTCAATGGTTTATAATGATACATCTTTTCAAATCAAGTTACCAAAAGTCAAGGCCATTGCATTGATACACAAGTGTATTCCTCAAAATTTGCTCTTTAAATTTCAAATATTTCAATGCTCTCCATTTGAGATTATATGCATTGATTATATATTGTTTATATATTGTAACATTCTCTTGGTTATAGGTTAGTCACCAAAAAAAACTCAAGTTGGGCTCATGCAAAGGAAAGGTTTGTTATACACACTCAGATATGCATTTTTTTCCCTTTAAACTATAATTTTAATTAGTAGATTAAGGTGGGGGGGTGGAAAATGTAGACACTATTTATGAATTATATAGAAACTTAGTCTTATACACTTGGGAAATATGGACCTTGGTTGTTCCTCTTATTTCTAGACCTTTTTTTGCTACTAAAAGGCTTGTATTTGTTATATTTTTATGCTCATTGGTTGTATCTTAGTTTGACTAATGTTATTATGATGACCCATGCTTTATATATTTCTAAGAATGCTATAAAACTACTTTTCATTTGTCTATGTAAGTTCTAGAGCTATACCTTCTTTTCTACTTCTCTAACACTTGTGTCCCTATCAAATGCCTATGTTGACATAAGTGTCCTTCTATAACACAAGTGTCCAATACCCTACAATCATCCAATTTAAAATTGCAACATATCCCTATGGTTGTTTAAGTGCTTTATTGTAATATATTTCATGAAAGGATTGGTATAAAGACATGATCAATTCTCATTCATTCCTCACCTAGCAACTTTCTACCTCTCATAAGGCAAAGTAACAAAATCATTCAAGTGAGTAAAACTTCCCTATTTTCTCATATTTCCATATCAATCATAGAGACATAACATAAATAGGTTTGATGTAATAAAAGAGGATGCCATAATTCCTATTTACCAAGTTACAAGCTAGGTCATTTTTGTAATTGATTTCTACATATTGAACCCTTGTGCACACATAAGCCAACACATTAGGGGAAAACTACATCAGTATAAGGCCCTTTTTAGAGTAGTGGCTATGTAGAAAACATCTATTGGAAGAGGGGTATTTAGGGTTATCTCAACACCATGATATCACTAACCCATTTTTCCAAATGTCATTATGAAGATGAAGATCTAGGGTTTTGATGATTCAACAAGAGTGACAATCCATGAGCTAGTTCTAAATACACTAGAGCGAAGGTGACATAGAAACTAGACTATTTTAGGTAATTACATCTAGATCCATTAGGTATTGCATATTGGACACCTATGTTTATGTTATATATAAGCATCAATGTAACCATCCCAAGTCAATGCAAGTATCCAAGGTCATAAAGGTCAAATTTCCAAAATCTGATGTCTGATCTAGGATCTAAATTTGGTCTATTTCTAACCTGATCCACATCATATATACATGCACATTGTAATTCAACTAAGTACCATTATTTCCAATTTATTACAATATCAATAATTGGTTGTACTTACTATTTTAACATATCTTAGTATTTAAAATAAAAATATTATTTATCTGAGTTTGAAATTAATTGACCCATTAAAGATCTGTTTATCACCCTCATTCTTATTTAGTTTTATATTCCTAACCCTAAGCCATCTTCCAAATTTAGGATTAAACAAAATACAAGATCAACCCTCATTCATACCTTACCTAACAATAACTTACAACTCACATGGTAATATACTAAGAAGCACTTAATCAAGCATGTAAGTGAATAAATATGCCTTATTTGTTTATATTCCCATATCAATCACAAGAGCAGTCCTTTTATAAGTTTTAAGCATTCAAAGAACAACCCATGATCCATATTTACCAAGTTACAAGCTAGATCATCACATATTACACCCTTGTGCACACAAGCCAACACATAGGGGAGAATTACATTATTTTGAGGCCCCCTTTGGAATAGTGGATATGTAAGCAACATCCATTGATAGAGGAGTCTTTGGGGTCAGCTTGACATCGTGATCCCACTAACACATTTTTCTGACAGTCACTCCAAGGGTGAAGAGCCAGGGTTTAATCATTTGACAAAGAAAAATAACCTATGGCATGATATGAAGACATCAAATAAATATTACAAAAAAGCCATAAATATCCAATTGGTTTCATCTAGATCTAGTCAATATTCCGTACAAAACATCTATGATAAAGTTAGACACCTATGTCAATGCAATTGTCTAGATCTGGGTTAAGTATATGAGGCTGTAAAAATGATTTTTTTAAACACTAATGATTGTTCTATGATCATCATCCAATCCACTTCCAACTTGTTACTATTCAAACTTGCAAGTACATAGTAAGCCAACTGAGTATCATTATTTCCAATTTATTGCAATATCTATAAATATATGTATTTTATTTTTTTTAGCAATCTTAGTTGTATAAATTTATAATATTGTTTGTCTAAATTTTCTATTAATTAGCTTACAATAAAGGAAACTTATCACTCTTGTGCCCTAGACTACTATATCTTCTTAACCTAGATACCCCCATATTTCAATTTAGTGTTAAACATTATGACAATAACATCCATGGGTATTGATTTTATATTTAACATATAATATGAAGCATTTTGTAAAAATTTAAATGTGTAGTATACATCACATTAAATGATTGTAAATGAATTTGTAAATCATCCAAACATGTAATATACATAAGATAAAATGAAAAATAAATAATTATTTAATATTCATCAAAATGTGTCATACGCATCACATAAAATTTCAAATAATGAATCATTTGATAGTCATAGAAAGAAATATATAATGATTACATGTCATTATTTATCTTCTAAGATCTCAATTCTCTCTTCCTCAACTTTTCAATTCGAAATCTATTTTATTTTTTTCATCTTTTCAAGTGGTTGTATATAAATCATGATAATATTCTTAGTCCTTCCAGGGAATTTAATGTTAGGTGTGAAGTCACTATTCATGAATCACTATTCA
Organism: Torreya grandis; assembly: GCA_037957365.1. Classification (NCBI taxonomy): domain Eukaryota; kingdom Viridiplantae; phylum Streptophyta; class Pinopsida; order Cupressales; family Taxaceae; genus Torreya; species Torreya grandis. Next base: position 1,852,913 of record JARHVA010000133.1, on the reverse strand, counting down.
TGGTGATGTGGATAGTTAGTGATGTGGTTAGTTGGTGATGTGGTAGGGTCCCATGGAGGGTCTTTTAGTGTGATCAGGTTAGTGTGATGGGATTGGGGCATAACACTCCACAAAGGCACATGGTTTGTCTTTGGTAGTCACATGTGGGTTTTCACATGGTGCAAAAGACAAATGGGTTAGTGTGGGGTGCATTTCTAGATGTGTCCAAGATTCCCATGTGTGGAGATAGTTAAAAGGTGATTGCAATACCTTTTATACTCATGTGGTCACATGGAGAATGAATATAATAAGATCATTATGAGTGATTGGTCTCACATGTATGAGTGGGGCATAGGTTTTGGACCCACATGGATGTGGTACATATTCTTGTCTAAAATTAAGATACTTTGAAGACTTTTTCACATGAAGACAACACCACCACTATGGAGATCACATGATACCCAAGTGTGGCACATTTTTTGGTGTCACTATTGTATTCTCTCTCCCCTCTCTCTTTTATGTTATAAATGCATAAATATGCATGATCTCTCCATTGAAATTCATCTAGTTAGTGGATCCATGCAAGTTTATGATTGCATGCTTGGAGGTTGGATCCTAGAGGAATTGTTATGTTTGGTTCACAACCTAAATGTTATAGGTGTAAGCATTGAGTGCTTAGTATGTTAACACTGAAGGAGTTACTAGAGGAGCTCTTGTAGAAGAGATTTGTTAAGATTAATATGAAGTTTGAAGCTACAATTTTGCTCATGCTTTTTTCCCTTATTTTTTTGCAAAGTTTTCCATATATTTCCTATGTAATGTGTTCCCTCTTTGTCTCTTATTTTATATCTTTTTTTTCCTCATTATTTACTTGCACATTAGGATATAACTTATTGATCTTATTATGTAGTATTAAAGTTTTTATTCCTAACATTTAAATGGGACATAGCCAAAAACATTAAACCTATTATTTCTTTTTGAGATATATCAATTATTGCTTTTGAAAGAGTTATATCTTGTGATTTGTGTATTGTTAATGCCCAATCCAACGACAAGAATATTTGGTTTGTGTGTAACCTTTTTATAGTTGAAATTGGAATTATACATGGAGTTTCATATTCAAATGGTATTCCTAAGTAATTCTCAAACTCGACCATAACATATGTTTGTGGTTCTAATGGGGCACTCCTAGGTTTGTATATTATATTTATATTATACCCTAGAGATCCATTTACAAGACCTACTTATATCCAAAGATTGAAAGTTAACATTACCCTTGCATCCTTATAAATTAATAACTCTTTATCAATTTCATCATTTTGACCTCCTGTTGGTGTATTGGCACCACCTAATTTGGTTGCAATGTTACATGCAATAGGTATTTTCAATGAATACAATTTTATTATATTATGGTTATACACATTAACATTTTTTACAAACATATGAATACTATTGTCAAATTACTCATTGGTGGCTATATTTATTCCAACATTGGTTCTTATCATTAACAACTTCCAATAATCAATTTTGGATTTACATCTCTCAAATTTATGACAAGTCAACGAAACATTTATTTATTCTCATTTTATCCTACTTGTATAATGATCTTATCTAAAGTACAAATTGTTTTGATTTCTTACAACAATATTTTTACATGTTTGTTACTATCGTATGGGGGTCTATCACTAATAGGAGGTAGTTAACCCAAATATGCAACCTAAATCAGACATACACCACCAAAAATCATGTTTGCATTTTTTAGGAAATGCTTAGTGAAGTCTAGAGTCTATGTTTTGTAGTAAATTTTGTCTAATGAAGTTCATTTCATCAATCAATATGTATTTTATGTGGTGGATATCTTCTTAGAAATTTATAAGCCTTGTTCCTTCTAATTTAGTAAAATATGTGATTGATATTCCAAGGTGTGAATGGATGGTTGAGACACAAATATTGAATCTTGTAACTCCAATTGTTGAAAGTAATAAAACTACATAACACTCTGAGAATGTTACATCTTGAAGAGCTTGATGAATGGCCCCAATTAGATATGCTTTTCTTATCCTTTTTATTCCTTAGATTATCATGCATAATGGAAAAGTAATTTGACCTTGATAATAATGTCTTGGAAACTTTTAAGTCTTGTTCCTTATAATTCATAAAAAGTTAAGATTGAGATTCCAACTTTTGTATGGATGATTGAGGCACCAATATTGAAAGTTTAAACTCTAGTTAGTGCAAGTAATAGAAGTGGATAACACTCTAGTAATGTTGCATCTTTAAGAGCTCGATGAATGACACCAATTAGATATGATTTTCCTATTCATGTTGTTCTTTGAATTATCATGCATAATGGAAAAGTATTTTGAGCTTAATGATAATGTGCCATAATTATATAAATGTTTATTTTTGTTTAGTACCCAAGGTTCCATAATTCATATTTAGTGTTATATCATCTACTATGACAAACTCATTATTTGTCATGGTGATAATGAATTTTATCCATTTATTTGTGTATTCTTCACCTTGATATTCATTTTTCCATGGTGCTTATCTATCGATATATCTTCTTCCCAACATAACTATTTTTGTAACATACATAACCTAGCCATGTTTTAGCCTAGATATTATTTCCTATTCATGTTCTATTACATTTTTTTGAATAGGTTGATTATGCTCATTTCATAATCACTATGAATTTCAACATCTTCTGAAATAGTAATTCTCTTGACATGCCAAGGATTATTATTGAATGAATCCCAATATAATTTCATCATCATCGTTATTGATTCCAATATATCTTTATATATCATGAAATAGCTTGTAAAGTAACAACTATGACCAACAAAAATAAATATATTTAGTTGCTTCATGTCCAGGGATGGAGAAAAACCTTAGGAATACTCTCAAAATAGTTGTCATACTTCTCACCACCCATTTTTTTAAATCTATTTTTGCCTTGGATTATATGTCCAAGATCTAGCTGCCTTGATAAGTGAAGTTTTTAAATGGAAAATGGCATGTTATTGTAGCCATAAATGAAAGACTTTGTATGTCCATCATGGTCATCTTCATATTTTTTGTCTACTAGTTTGAATCCCTTATGTGAAACATTAAAATTGAAAAATACTCTATTACTTTTTACTAATGGAAGCTCCAATAACATGTGACATGTTTCTTATGATCCAATGTCTCTTTAGATAATTGTTTTAGTTATAAGTCTCCTATATGCTCTTACTTCTGATTCATCAAAATTTTCAATGTTTTCAAGCTGCATCAACATTTGATGATAAGTTTCAAAACTCTTCCTAATTTTTGTTGCATACTTGGCAATGCATTTTACAACATTTTTGCAAATAATAAGTTACTAATATACATTTTATCTTCATGGCTATAATATGTAGCTTTTGTGAGCATTTTATTTATCATCATTTCTTTGAGGCTCAATTTTTTCATCTCCTCTCTCTGAATCTTAATTTGATAACTCAAATATTTAATGGCCATGATGCATCATACCTATAATAAATAGTAACCCGATTATTAATTCTTACACACATATTTTATTTAATTTACATACAAACCATTTTTAGTTATTGCCTCCAAACCATTTTCCCTCTTTTTTTACTTAGGCAAACACCCTCTCTACACATTATATATTGTTCTACACATTTGGGTAGCTCTTCATAGTCACGCTCTATAACCACCTGTGTAAGTTATCTTGTATCTTGACGATATGAATGTTGCATAAAATTTTGTAATGCCTAAAATTCATGATGTATAAGCATTTATTAGTTACATTGATAAAACAAAAATATTGTATGAAACATATAATATTTCATAGGCATGAAATCAAAATCTTTTGCTCCCTGCTATTATTGTAGGATGGCTCTCCATGTAATTATGAAAAATAAAAAACTGGTAAATGAAAAAATAACTAAAAATTAATTGTAGAATCCTAGTTTTTACCTTCAAAATTAATTATTATATTTAATTTTATAATCTATTTATCTCTAATCTAGTAAATATTGTCCCTTAATTTTGATTATGCTCTCTATACAAGGTTAAATTTGATAATATACCATGCCTATATATATATATATATTAATGACAATTATCCATTGAAAATATAAAAACTTAATCAGGGAGACTTTTTTGTATGAATAGATTTTGTACTATATTATTCTATTAATACAGTTCAAAAAGCTTTTCAATAAAAAATCTTATAAATAAAGGTCTTTCAGAATTATTAGAGAGGAGTGTACACATATACAAAAGTGATGAACAAATAAATAATAAAGTAAGTGTTATGTAGGTAGTTTTTGGGAAGAAAACAATAAGATAAGGATTGAAGTGAATTATTAGTTAAAATTTAGGTTGGGAGAGGTGATAAACCTAAATGAGGTAAGTAGGAAAGATATACGAGTTCTCAATTTGGTTGAAGTCTTTTCTAGAAGGTGTGTTTTGTAAAATGAGAGTTGTAAGATGGGATGCATTGAATGAACTTAAGATATATAAATTATGTACACCTATATTTTTGAGAATTGTTATAGAAATTATTTCACTTTTAAGGTGAAAAGGAATGGAGAACCCTAAATTTAAAATAGGAAAATATATATTTAAAATCTAAAAATTCTAATAAAAATAAAAATAAAAATATATTATTTGATAAGAATTATAAAATAATTATATTAATATTTAAAATTATTTTTAAATGATAAAAAACTTTTCATTTCATTCAATTCAGTTTTTTTATTTGCATTTTGTTGTTATACATGTGTTTTCAATATCACTAATGAAGGTTAATTTTTTGAATATATATTTTAATGATTATTTTTTTGAATCTTTGTCTCAGTGCATGAACCATGCCCTTTTCAAAGAGAATGCATGGCAAAGGAGGATGTTACCCAAACCATCAAAGACAATGAATATACAAAACATAAGGAATTGTTTTAGTAGAAAAGTAGTTTACATATACAATACATTACACTAACCCTAATATAATTTTACCTTATTTTTATTGTGTGAACCTAATAATCATAAAACTATTAGATAAATAAAAATGATAAAGATATATAATCTACCAATTATTATGATTGCAACTTTCTAAATATTGTAATATGTTATTTTTGGAAAACACTAGGAAGAAGACAACTTAGTTTATATTTTGAGATTATGTTGGCTTGAGATTGTGTATAGCCATCTGAAATGCCTCAACATAGGTTTGTGAACACTCAATATCAAGAACACAGTCTATACTTTTGTTTGGATAGGTCCATGATCCCTAGTTAGTAGTGAAGGTCAGCCTTATCTGTTGACTATGGATTTGTCCACTATGAAAATGATAAAATTGTGATTGACCTACCACTTGTACATATGTTCAATGACACTGTTGATACAATGCCACATTATAAATATCATGTGCAGATACTTGCAATATAAAACCCCAGTTGCTAAAAAAATCAATTTGATATCAAATAAGGGGTGTTGGGTGAAATGGATTGAGTTGAAATGACCTTGGCCATTCCTCATTGACTGACTAAGTGTTTCACTACATTTATAAAACTCTGAAGAGGGCTCAAAATCAAATTTAGTTCTCTTGCTAACGTATATGTGTGAAATTATGAATGTAAGCCTAGAATCTCTTTTTCCCTTAGCAAAAATAAAGCAAATGTGAACTCCACCTTTGTAAGCTTCGAATATAACTTTAAAAATTCTAAAAATGTGAATTATAAATCTTGTTTAACTCTTGAAAGTATAGAGTGTCATCCTCAAATGCCTCATAGTAGCTTTGTATTTAAAGATATTTTGATTTTAAATTGGGAGACCCATTGGTGCACAAAATCTAACCCAACAAAACTTAAGTGGATAAAAATAAATACTCAAGTGAAATGTGACTTACAATAACTCTACAAATCATGCTTGGACAAGTCCATGGGCCTGAATCTATTCAAAAGCTATAGACTTGTCTAGAAAGCACATAAAAATATAAAAGATAGGAATTTTGGATCCTCGTGACAAAATTGAAATGATTAAAAACTAGTGGATAAGTGATCACATAATAATATGAAATAAATAGGGAAGACCCATACAAATTCACCAATAAATAGATCATTTGTCATCAATAGTTTATATGTGTAAAATCATGTTAAAGAGTAATAAAGATATGCTTGTACCAAATTTAGGTGTCTACATGACCCCTTGGCCCCTGCCCCCTTATTATAGAGATGAAATTATTGGATTAAAGGAGAGAATATACCTAAATGTGTATGACACACTTTGCATTTGACATGAAATTATAGTTGTGCACAACATTTTATAGCAAAACCTACAATAACACATGTAATAGTCAATGTCTTTTTATGAAATCTAAAAGTCTAAAATTAAAGTTGAAAGGTAAAAAGTAAAGGAATGAGTACCCATGTATGCATATGGTATTATTCTACTTGTGAAGAATGCTCATGTTGTGAAGAGTGGATATGCCACAAGTCACCAATGGACCCAACCAAGTGAATAAATGATGCTTTCAGTCTTGCTCATTTCTTGGTCAATGAAATGAAAAATCTTTCAATCAGTAATGGTAGAGAAGTAGGTCATTGGGTGTTGTTAGACCATAACTATACTAACTTGAGTAACTAATCTAGATCTAATATTGGACCCCTAAGATGAAGGGTTGGAGAAATGTGCCCCCTATCGAGGCACCTATAAAGATGGTTCCTCATGTTGAACCACTAGCAAATTCAGAGTGATCAAGTCCTAATTTTAAATAACTAATCAAGCCCTTGAGTTAGAAATATGCATACTCCTAAGTCTCATTAATTGGGAAAAATTCTCAATTTACTATATCAAAATAAGGTGAAACCACAATGGGCTTTATATAAGTGATGCCAAGTTCATTGAGTGTCATTAGACTCGAATGTACATCACTTGTAATAGAAGGTGAAACCACATAATGGGTTCACTAGAAAACATGCCAAGGCCATTGAGTGTCACTAGACTTGAACATATATTATTCATAACAAAATGAATCATACCGATGTAGATATATCTAGTTCTATTTTCATGATGAAAAAATGAAGAATATTCATGCCCCCAACATGACTACAATGCCAATAGATTTGAATCAAAATAGAAACTATTTGCCATTAAATTTATAAACTGTATTATAGTACATATGCATATGAACTAGTATCATGCCTATGAATTTGAAAAATGTATATATGTGCATGAGCCAATATCATGCCCCTTGAATTTTTGCCAAATGATATGAAACACCATGCATATGTTTGACCCTAAATTGAATGACATGGTATCTAGGGTTAAAAATATAAAAATGAATCAACACAAGGATGATAAATAGATCTATAGAAGGCCAATTAATTTTCAAATTTAGATAAACAATATTCTAAATATAAATACTGAGATATGACAAAAATAGAAAGCACATCTATTGATTGATATTATGATAAATTATAAACCAAAGTACTTAATTGGTTTACTATGCACATGTATAGCTAGGCTTTTATAGGTTGGAAGTGGATTGGATAAAGATCTTAGAATAGTCATCAGATTCTATAATTTTTCATTATGTGGCCTTAGATATTTGCTTTATATTTGGATAGTTACATTGACACAGTCATCTAATCCAGATGCATGTGTCCTGTATAGAATATTGACTAGATTTGGATGTGACCAACTGGAGCCTTCTATTTTTAACCTTTATTTTGATGTATATAGATCATGAACATTGGATATCACTCTTCATCAAATGATCAAAATGTAACTTACTCACCCTTGGAGTGATTGTGAAAAATGGGTTAGTGGGCACATAGTGTTGAGCTACCCTAAGGACCCCTCTGTCAATGGGCACTACCTACATAAAAGAGAGCTTTAAACTTATGTATTTATCCCCTACATGTTGTCTTGTGTGTGCATAAGGATACAATATGTGATAAATAATTACATGTAATGACCTAAATTGTAACTTGGAAAATATGGTTCATGGGTTATTGCTTCAATACTTTAGACATGTAGATAGACTGCTCCTATGACTGATATGGAAATAAGAATGAGTAGGGCAACTTTGCTCACTTTAATGTTCAATTGATAGTTCCTTTGTCACTATGTATGTGAGAGTTATGAATTTACTAGATGAGGAATGAATGAAGGTTGATATTGTATATATACCTATCTCTTTTGAAAAAATCTTACACTAAATCACTTAGGTTGACCATAAGGATACATTACATTTTTAAATTTCATGAATTTTGGGCACTAGACACTTAGTTCGAAAAGGGACATATGCATCGAAGTAGGCATCTAGTTGGGATGCAAGTGTCCAGGAAGCTATAAAATAAGATTACATGTCTAAAACTAGTAGATAAGGATTTAGACTAGGTTTAGAGCATTTTACACAATATATAAGGCCTAATCATCAAAATAATATATGGTCAAACTAAGAGATAAGTGATTTGGCATAAAGTGATAGTGAATGCAAGCCTTTTGGTAGTGAGAAGGTCTTATATATGAAGGTTACAACCATGATAGGTATTTTACAAGTATACAAGAATGAGGTGTAATATAATTTAGATTTAGTCTCTACAACATCTGTATGCTCAATTGTAATTGTATGTGAAATCTGAAATTCATGAACTTGTAAATGTTTTACATATTCATTCAAGTATGTTTGATAATGTAATCAAGTATATAAAGTGAGTGCACATGCATGGAATATGCCCCCATAATATATACTAACATGCCCACATCTTTTATGTATTTTATTTTTGGATTGCTTTGGATATTTGAAATCTATATCCTATATGTGCTTATGTAATGAACATGCCTTTGAATATGCATATCTCTACTAATATTTGATAATGTATAATTCATGTCTTTTTATTGATGGAGTGTACTTCCATCGCATATAACCCCATCATTTGTACCATTGTGTATAATCTTTCAAAAATTAGTAAACCCCTGCTCACAAATATGTAGTATGTGGATAATCTAAACCATTACGAGTTGTCTATAATGTGCCAAAATTGAGTGATTACATAAATATTATATATGTAGGCTTATATTTTATAACAATCCTAAGGCATGCCCACCTTTTGATGTGAGGGATGAGAGTATCAAATAAATCATGTCAAAATAAAATATAAGTTTTAAATAAGTTTGAGCAATTTGTATTTGTTTGATTAAATAAATTTTGAGTTTTGATCATTTTGACACATTAGAATTTGAACTCTTTAAATTTTTTAAATGTTGTTATGTAAGTAGATATTTTTTATTGATAGATATCATACAATTATTATCAAAGGTAATAGTATATCAAAGTGTATAGCTACTGTTGCATATGTGGCCTCTGCATCAAAGTGGGATGAATTGAGAGCTGAGCATGATGTAATCATAGTTTTTTGGGAGTAGTTTAGAGAAAAGTTGATGAGGATGTAGATGCCCCTTCTAACTCTAGTTACATATTAGGTACAAAGTTTACTAAGTACATTTGATTATAACATGAGCATACAATTTTGTAGGCATGAGTGGCTATTTATGAGGATAAAAAAAGAGGAGATGGTATCAATTATGGTCTCGACATGATGATAGTGGGACCTCTTCATCATGACCCATTTGTTGATTGATAGGGATGTATATGTAGATGGTCAAGGGCCAATCATTGAGTGATTTTTTATATGTTGTACTTTCATTATCATTATGTGAAATAAATGTTTTAAGAGTTGTTGCATCTTACAGTTGTAATAATTTAATTGCATTATTATGTAGTACCTTGATTATTAAAAGTGTTCATATATGAATAATGTGTTAATGATATATTATTTAACTTATGACACATGTATAATAAAATTAACTAACAATCATAGACTGAGTTGACCATATTTATGGATATAAAATTTGTGAACCATATTGATTGTCATTTTTAACTAACTTTTGATATTGAATCTTTGGATATATATTTGTAGAGATAGACACACTTGTATTGGTTACTTTTGGTTTGTATCAGTGATGAACTTCTAATTTCTTTGATGTATGCATTAATTTTACTTTGGTACCCATGTTTGTGTAAGGCAAGTTGTAACTTTATCTTGGTCCATAGTATCTTTCATGCCTACTCTATTGCTTTGGAACATTAATACACTACCCTCAAAAGTAAAATATAAACTTATATTATACTTATTCACTATTGCATTCATTTTTTATAGCCATGACTATCCCATAATTGCATTTCATTATGGAATAATATGTTGTAAAATCAATAGTGTATTCACTATTTTGAGTCCTATAGTGATTGATAAAATAATATGTCCCATATCATGCCTATGTGTATATTATAAATCTTGCTCACTGTATCCCACATTTGTAAAAAAATATATTATGCATGTATTATGTTGTTGCATTTTATTTGAAATAATATCTTCTCTATAATTATTGTTAATGAGAGCTTGAATGACTATTGGTTCCTTCGTAAGAATGTTTTAGGATATCTTAGTGTTCATAGAGTGAGATGTAAGATAAGATGAATTAGTGGATTTTATTGTCTTGTCCATTTTCCCAAATATAACAACTCCTTTATCCATAAATTGTGTAAACTTTTCTTGCAATGCATAAAAATCATTGTCTCGATGTCCTTTAATATCATGCTAAGTGTAAAATGTCTTGCCTTTTACTTTCTCAGTATAATGAGGAGGATGATAGTATTTAGGAGGGAAAGTGATTAAATTCTTATCCAACAATGTCTGTAGAATATCATATGGTTGATCTATGAAATTTTCAAACTTAAGTGGTTGCCTCTTTTTGAAAGTAGATTTATTCACATTAAGTGGTGCTTTGTAAACTGATTATTTCCCTTTATTGAGGAACCTAACTTGTTCTTCCTTGATTATACATATTTTTTTTTATTCATCCTTCTCATGAGAGAATGTAATTGGGATTTTTATTTTAGTAGAGGCTAAATTTGATTTTACCCTCTTATTAGTAGTTTCCTTCTCAAATGAAGATGATTTTGATTTATTTGTATTAGTAGCCTTATGTGTTGAAAAATTAAGATCAAATGCATATTTAAACACAATCATGTATAACTTCTCAAAAGAAGTAAAAAGTTTATGCATGGCTCTTTCTTTGAGTGGAAACAAAGACCCCTACTAAAGATGAATTACTCTTCTAAATTGGAGGGTCGATAAGTTAGATAATGTAAAGTAGTATTTAATTGTAAAATGTAATCTTTGATAAACTCATCATGGCCATGTTACAAACCTTGTAGATGTTCCAGTGTGAATTTAGGAATCATGTGTTTGTTATAATTTGATAGGAATAGTCTTTTACTCTCTTGAAAGTAGGTAAGGAGCCACTAGGTAGACTATAAAAGGAATATGAGGTATCTCTTGTGAGGAATCTATGAAAATCTTTTAGTGGAATATATATGGCATTACCCCATCCAAAATAGAGTGTATATAAATTTAAATGAATATAAGGATATCCATGAGTGTTAGGATCCACATTTATAATATTTAAATTATGCAAAATATAATATATATCAACATAACCCAAAATATATTAATGGGACAAAATGCCTAAATATTCAATATATGCAAAAATATGATTTTTGTTGTCTAAAACAACATGCCCCATTTTTAGTCTAAAAATGGAGACCCTCTTTTGATTCAGAGTCTAATATTTTTATTCATAGGAGTTTGATGGTTGATTATTTGAATTGACCTTCTTGGGAGTCCATTCTATCATATGTGAAGATTTAAATGTGAATGTGCTTCATTATTCTAGCCAAGCCTACAAATTTAACTATGCATTTTAAAACACTCAACATGGAAATTCACATATTATTCTGTTTCAATTTTAAAATATGAATTTACATCAATCTGATAAGTATTATCCTACATGTTTACTTGTGTTTTAAAAAACACTTTACAACTTCTTTTTAGGCTATTTCACTTTAGGTTTGTGCAAATTATCTAACTACTACAAAGTTTATTGCTCAGTTTCCTAATTTATTTTATCCATTGTTATTTTCTTTCAATCCAAAATGACTAAATGCTTATAATGTTTTACATCTTAAATTAGTCACTTTTAATGTAAATGGACAAATTTTTATTTTAAATTGAATCAAATGGCTAAGTTTTTACATTGATTCGTTCTATACTTAGTCATTTTTTTAAATTTTAGACTTAATTATTTTAATTCAAATGTTCACAACCATTTATTTTCAAATATGTGGTCTTTGTTTTTTGAACTAAATTACTAATTGTGCTTTCACATATTGTGTCTATAGTGTCTTAATACTTACCAGAGCCATGTGCCATCTTATCGTAGCACTTAGAGGTTCCAGCCGATTTAAAAGGGACTTTTAGCACTTGGCCAATTTCATAAAAGCACCCTAGGGCCATGTGGAACTTTTCTGATTCTTTGAAAGACTTAGTTAATTTTCTTTAAAGTTTCTTGGTGGGATAATGATGTCATAAAAGATATGGGTTGATTCCATGTGGCACAATCCCATTATCCTACTTTATCAAATATTTTTATGTAGGCTAAGAGTAATTAGAGCCATGGGTGAGTGGGTGAGCAGGATGACACCACATGGAAATATCTTGGAGCCCATGATCCCAAATGTAAAAGCCTAGAGGGTTGAGAAAGTGACACTTGGTAGTGAAGGGGATCATAGCTTAAGATCCTAGGAAAATGAAAAGAGGCCACATGGTTGGAAAGAGTACGAAGATAAACAAATAAGGATGAAGCCTAGGGATGTCGATTAGTTACCAAGTATCAACTAGGGCCTACAAAAGTAGAAGATAAGTACATAGTAAGGGTAAAATAAATAAAACCTAAGAGAGATAAATTTGAAAGTAAAACCATTAGAATGAAGGAAACATTGGCTGCATATCCAGCAAAATACTAGATTAAATTTGATGACCCATCTAGCCATCAAAATTGTCAAAATCCAGGATTCGAACTACATGTCTAATTTGATTCACAGAATCAAATATTGGACCAATTGAATTATGAATGAGGCACAAATATTAAATTACAATTAAATATAAGGATTAAACATGAAGTATAAGATATAAAATCTTTACCTTAGAGAGACATGGTACTAATTACATAAAACATCGATAACTGATGATGTCAACACAATCCCAACTAAATTACTTATGGGCATTTATTCTTGATTCATTCTAGTACATTTATAGATATCCTCATGATGAAATTGAATGAGTCTCATTACCAATGAGCCTTGAGTAGGCTAGCCATGTTAAATATTCCTATAATTACCTAATGAAAGTGAATTTGCATTTGAAATCTGTAGGACTGGGTGGCTATTTAAGAACAACTCTTGTACCATGAAAAGAACAAGCTCTTTATGGATTATGAAAGGAGACATATGTAACTAGAATTTTGATTTTGATTTTCTAGGATAATCTCTTCCCTTCTCTTATTTTAGCTTATTATTTACATAATTATTTTTTGAGTCTAATGATTATATGAATTTCAGTACGTTGTTAATCAAAAGGAAAATTATGATACCTAGATTACTATTAAGTCTATGTGGACATTCTCTATGCTTTATTATGGTAACAATGCCCTTATTTCTTATAATTACTCTATCTCCTATACTCTTTCACCATATTCTATTGAAGTTGTGCTAAGTCTGGCCCAACTAAATATCAGTTTAAATGAGAATTCATTCAGTCAGATAGCTTCAGTTCCACTTGTGTTTGTAGCAAGCAATTTTATCTTTAACTCTAATATTTTGATTTTTTTTTAATAATCCACTTAATCTTAGGAATAAAAAAATATGAATATAATTGCTTATCTTGATTTCTATTACACAAATTGTCTCAGTAGTTTATCATTATTGTTGCATTTTTGCATTCTTGGACATGATAAACTAATGAGAGGAATAAGCTGGTGAAGGGAATAAAATATTAGAGGCATGAAATTTATTGAATATCTTAGTTATATCTAATTATTTTTATTCAAATCATGAATACCAAGACTCGTGATATGGAATAGTGCACATCAGCCGACTGGGTTATCCTGTGTACCAAGACTTGGTAACTACGACCTTAGGGAGACTTGTTCACATGAGTTTCCTTTTAGGAGAGGGATGGATTAACAACCCTTGCTTAATTATTAGCTATGTGTCAAAACTTGCATCAATAATGTTTATGATAGGAAAACACCATATTGTACTCTTTTAGGAAGGAATAACTCCACAATTCCACTTTGAGGAGACAACCTCCAATATCCTTCTGTCAAATAAAATAATCAGCACTTGATTGATATAATTTTTAATGATATTTATATGCAATTAAAAATACATCATGTATATAATTCAATCCTAACTTAGATAAGAAGATCATACTTACACTTCTGATTGGGGATACATTAGATAATTGGGAGCATGACCAATATGGGGATCCCCTAGACCCAATTAAGGGATCTCTTACCATAATAAACAATGCTAGGGAGGGTTCTAAAGCCTCCAGTTAAGCACAATCACAAAATAACCCTAGCTAGGCCCTATGTTTTTATATTCACTAAACTAATAACATGTAAATTAAAATCTAATCTAGTTCTCACCAAAGCTTGTGGCACAAAGTGCGGGTAAGAAACAATAAAAGTAAACATGCATAAGGGACATATACTCACGTCAATGTATATGGAAACCTAATGCATGAAAGAGAAGTACAAATTCATATCTATTTAATATTATAAAGGAGGAAAAAAGTTAGGAATACTCAACTTTGAAAATGAACCTGTCAAGCCTTAATATCTCCTTTGGCCAAAGTCCTTCGCAAGGCTACATAACCTATCAATGCATCCAAAATACTTCTACACAAGAGAAGATTTGTATCTCCAAAGAAAAGTATGAAACCCTAAGCTTTCTCCTCAAGTAGAATGGTGGATAAGTAGATACATAATAACTCTTGATCATTGGTAAATAATGATGATATAAACTTGTATATATAGGTAGATTTAACCCTAAGCCCTTTACAAAGTTTTGACTGATAGGGTTGATCCAATTGACCTAGTATAATTATGAAAAAAAATTCACTAGGTTATGATCTAGGTCAGCCAAGAGCTGACCTAGACCCTAAATGAATTTTAACCAAAATAGTATAGGGTTGACCCAGTCGACCTAGTACTGTAGACTATCGAAAGGGGCTTAAGGTGAGGAAAAGAGGGATGGAAAGAGGGAAAATACTAGAGGAGTATGAAAAAGAGGAGTAATAGCTTAGGGAAATGGTTTTCAAGAGCTATTTGGATTGGTAATAAGTGGTAATAAGGGACAATAATCTTATGAAGCACCAATGGTCTACCCACCCCTTTCCCAATGCACCCCTTAAGGTGTGCACTTAGAAAGATTGAGTCTCGATGGGTTCCTGCAAGATAGAAAGCATCAATATTTGATAAACATTGAAAATATTACGTGTATACATATGCCCTACTCAAAGCTCATTATATTTCACTAAGGTGAAATAGGGGATGCTGCTTTGAGAAAGAACATAGTAACACACAATGATGAGGCTAATTTTTTTTTTAGTATTTTAAAGCAAAAATAACTAAAACTAAATGATAGAAAGGGAAATAATTGAAAAATAAATGTAATACACACCTTGACTTACCTTTATCACTGGATGGTTATTTTTTGTGTTTTTAGTTTTGATTGTGGAGAGCATAGAGACTACTTTCGACAAACCTAAGAATACAAAACTAAAGAGCAAAAATAAATGCATGAAAGCCAAGATAACTAGTGTTATGTGGATGAGATGTACTTGGAAATTTGACAAGATAGGGTAATGAGTGCTATGTTAGACCAAATAACTAAGTCAAAATTTAGAGTAAATCAGGTAACTAAAAAGCCAAGGCTATTAAAGACCGAAAAACTCAAACAAGTAAACCTTAAGTAAGAAAGACAAACTTACCAAGTCAAACCAAGGATACATGTCAAAAAAGATGGTAATCAAACATCAATGTGAAAATAGTAAAAATCCTTACTTAAACAAAGATGGGCAAATAAAAAAAAAATGGTAAAACAACATTTATGAGTGAGAAGTAACAATCCTTACTCAACAAATAATGGAAAAAGGTGCATAAAAAGGGAAAACAAAATTGGTGAGTGAGAAGTAATAAGCCAACCTCACGTAATAATGGATAAAGTCCATGAAAGTATAAATTGACTCAGGTGTCCACAGAAAGGGTATTACAAAAATGACAATTGGCAAAAGGAAGTAAAACATGTTTATAAATGTAAAGCCATGGTGTAAAGAAAGTAATCCATAGTTACTCAAACATATTGTTTTGCTCTAAGAATAGATACAACTGAAACAAAGTAGTGCTAGCATGTTAATAAGATGTGAATAAGAAAGGAGAGGTGAGGGAAAATAGATTTAGAATCATAATTGACCTATCAAAGAGGGAAATGAAATGGATGGAGGGGAAAATGAAGGAAAAACCAAGGTAGATAGAAATTTTTATCGAAGTCAAGACACTCAAATTAGGTTTGTCAAAATAAGAAGACTGTCAACATTAAGGACTCTGAAGAACTTCTATTAGACAAACAAGTCTTAGGTCAATAAATGAAGTATTTAGATCATCTCATGAAGGTTGTATGCATGAAAAGTAAAATGGACCTACCTTCCCAAAATGTTTTCCCCATTCCTCAGGACCCCTTACAGAGCCATCGGTCTATTGTGAAGATTGGATACTTGCATGAGAAAGTAGGTAGAACCATAGAGTTTATTAAATTCTCCTATTTTAATCTACTAGCCTACCACACCCCAATGGACCTCGAATCTATTGTGAGGCCAAATGTGGAGTTTGAGCTTCGATTGGAGATAAGATATGTGCTTTTAATCACATCTTTTGGTATGATTTTAACTTTTGAGATTTGTATGTTACCTTTTGTATATCATTTCCTTTTATTTCAAATTATTTAGATTTTAAATTTCTTGATGGATTTTGTTATTTCTCCTTCATATAGATTTGGAAAACCAAAGATGGGTGTTAAAGATGACTTTAATATAAATACTTGGGACTTGGTTGCTAAGAGAAAGATATTCAAAGAGCACGGTGTCTAACAATCTCATAAATTTAGGTGAAATAAAAGTTCTATCTTGACTTTGACCTTGTTTTATCCAATGTGAAGTGAAAGGAAATTAAATCAAGAGGAATGAAACATAAAACAATTTGAATTACTTCAAATCATAAAAAAATGTGACAAAAGTGTGAAAAAAGGGTATAATGATAGTAAAGTGTGATCCCTTATCATAAGAATGAGGGAAATATAGGAAAACATGCTAACATAGATTGTTGTGCAAATTCCATATATCAAAAGAAGAAAAAGCTAAAGTTTAGAACAAGGATCAATAACTTATAATCAATGCAAAACTCATTCTAGAAAAGGAATGATAAGAGGGTGATTTTATGAGGAAGGCAAAGTCCTATCCATGGTCTTACACTACAACTCATAAAAGAGAAACCCACGAGGGTGCCAAAATCATGTGACAAAATAAATGGGATATGGAAAAAGATGGTATTTGTGAGGAAGGACAGGTCCTATCCATGGTCTTACACTATAACTCATAAAATAGAAACCCAAGGGTGCCAAAAAGTGTGTAAAAAGTATGAAAATAAAGAGACTATAATACATCATGAGAAAGACCAGGTCCTATCCATGATTTTACAATACAACCCATGAAAAAAAGGGAAACCAAAAGACTAAAAGAAAGGACTAAGGTTTGTGAAAGAGATAAAACTGCTACAAAGGGTGAGACTTGTGCGAATATCCTACAAAAAGTGTTAGATAGATAACATATAGAAAGCATGAAAATAAGGGAATGATTAGGCAAAATACTTCTTGAGGAATTACGTGTTGGTGGGCTATTTGAAAACATGGCCTTCATTGGTTTGAAGGTGATATGTACTTGGACCAAGAATATCTTTGACTAAATAGGGGCCCCACCATTTTTGGACATATTTACCTTCTTTGTCATGAGTGTTGTCTAATTTAAGGATAAGATCACCAACATTAAATGTGCAAAATTTAACATGTTTGTTATGTTGTTTGTTAATATGGGCCTTGTATTGGAGATTGTATTTCAAAGCAAAAAGATGACGTTCATCAAGGAGATCAAGGGCATGAAGGTGAGCTTCACATAATTATTCATTGAGTATGATACCATGAAGAGATATATGGTGAGAGGGAAGCTCAAATTGTAATGGAGAACTAACTTAAAACCATAGACTAGAGAGAATGGTGTTGCCTCAGTGGTAGTATGTATGCTATTCTGATAGGCCCAAAGAGTAGGATAGAGATGAAGATGCCAATTAGTACAGATTTCAAGAATGGTCTTTTGAAGAATTTTATTTCTGGCCTCAACTTGACCATTACATTATGGATGATAGGGTGTGGAAAATTAGTGATTGATCTTAAATTTAGCATAGATCTATTAGACATCCTTGTTTTTAGAATTACCACCATTGTCTAAAATGATAGTATGGGGAACACCAAAGTGGCAAATTATTTGATTAATAATAAACTTGGAGATGGTGGTATTGGTGACATTGATAAGGGGCATAAACTCAACCCATTTGGTAAAATATTTGGTAATGATGATGATAAAGACATGCCCATCTTGAGATCAAGGTAATTTGCCTATGAGATCTAATCCCCATATGGTGAATGGCCAGGGAGATTCAATAGTTTAAAGCTCGATTGGAGATGAATGTATTAGATCATCATGAAGTTGGCAAGGAGTAAAATTTTTAGCGAATTTGATTACAATTTTTTAAGAGTAGGCTAGAAGTATCCCATATGTAGGCATTTATGGGCTATAACATGTCTACTATAGTGGCCACCGTAAATGCCCCCATGTGATTTCTCAATAAGAGGAGGGACCTTACCTTGCATAACATAGTGGAGTAAGATACCTTTAACATTATGATAATAAATGATGTCATATCAAAATACATATATAAAATATTGTCTACGAATGCGAGTCTTTTTATGAGAGTCTAAGTTTGGAGGATAAGTTTGATGTTCCAAAAATTGAATGATGTCTTTATACCATGGGATTTGTCAAATGGTGATAGCCTCAATGTGGAAGATAAGCAAACCTTGTGGTTGATTAGAAGATGGAAATTTTAGTATTTATATAAGAAAAGTGGGATCGAAAATAACTTGATGTGGATGAAAAAGAGAAGCTAAATAAATAAGGGAATCAAAAATAGAATTTTGATCTCGAGGGATAGGCTCGATAGTGAAAGAGATGAAATCTTTGGCAAGTGTAGTTGTAAGTTGATGATAAGAAATGAGATTCTTGATTTTTCATTGGTAATAACTATTGAATTGGTGGAAAATGAACTGAGAATCACATAAGGCATGCTCTCATGCCTAAGATTAGAGCTTTGTACTCTGCCATATTGTTAGTGATGTCAAATGTTAAGAGAAAAGCTAAATGAATGATTTTTCCAAAAGGACTTATAAGACTTTAACCTACCCCAACTCCTTGAAGGCATTTATTACCATCAAATTTAAGGGTCCAAGTGTCCTCATGTAAGTTGACATTAATTTCAAGAAGTTATTCAATAACTAATTTTGGTTTAGTAATATCGAGGAGGATAGTGGATTCATCAAGATTACTTATTTCAAGATCAACAGTGTAGTTATGAAAGTAATCTTTAAGATATATAGCTTGATTGAGACCTTTAATATAGATAATACTATCATCAAGAAGACTATCTTGAAGGTGATTGGTAGCTGGCATAGGAACTATGGAAAGTTGATCAGCTATGATCTGTCTTTGGATAGTTTTTTGAGTAACAACGTGGAGATCAAATTCTATGAGGAGGAACATCCACTTGCCAATTCTATCTCCAGGAAGAAAGGCTTTGGAGAAGAAGTGACAAAGGGGGTTAGAATGAATGATGACATAAATGGTCTGATAAATCATTTAATTTTGAAACTTTTCAATTTCAAAATAGATGGTGAGGCAATCATGTTCAAATTTTTTATAACATTTTTTGTAATAGATGAGGCCTTGGCTGATGTAATAGATGGCATACTCTATTTCAATATCATCTTGTTGGGCAAGCATTGCCCCAACTAATATGGGTGTAGAAGAAGTATATAGGATCAAGGGTCAATCATTTGAAGGAGGATGAAGTGTAGGTGTGTGAATAAATGATTCTTTCATGTTATCAAAGGCTTTTTGACAAGGATCCATCCATTCTAAAGCATCACCTTTCTTAAGAAGAGAATTGATGGAGTGGATATAGTAAGCTATTTTGGGGATGAATCATCTAATTGCCCCAAATTTATCAAGATAAGTGTGAATGTCTTAAATGAAATGAGGCACAGGTATGCTGACAATAACACTAATATTATCAAGGTCAACATCAATGCCATGGAGAGAAACTAAGATTCCTAACAATTTTCTAAATGTGACACCAAAGACACATTTGTAAGGATTTAGTCTAACTTGATATTTGAAGAGATGGTTGAAGATGATGGCAAGATTAGAAAGATGAGTCTTTTGACTTTTAGATTTAGAAATGAGGTCATCCACATAGGTTTCAATAATTTTATGGATAATATCATGAAAGATGTGAGTCATTACTCATTGATAAGTGGCTCCAACATTTTTTAGGCTGAAGGGCATTTTAACATAGCAATAAGTGCCCCATTCCATGGTGAAAGTGGTCTTATGTTGATCCTCAGGGGTAATGTGAATTTGATTATAACCCAAGAAGCCATTCATAAGAGATAAAATTTCATAACCAACTGTGGAATAAACAATGGCATATATTGAAGGTAAAGGGAATTTGTCTTTGGGACAAGAGAGATTAAGATTATGGAAATCAATGCAGATGCAAATGACTATAGTGACCTTTTTTTGAATGGGTGTTGGATTATTTTTATGATCCAAAGTTATTTTAATAATTTGTTACTTAATTTTATTTTTAGTAAATAAGTCGGTTACATGGGAAAATTAGTTTTATCCTCGTAATCACCTATGAAGCCTTTTAAGCTTCACATCACTTTGTAAAAGAAATCTTGAAATAATATAGTTATTTTTTATGTTGAAAACTATATCCACTTGTAATTTTTGAATTATTATTCTCGGTCTTGGTGCCAATAGTGGTAACAGAGCCACATTGAAGGAATGTTTTTTTTCATTAGCACAACGTGGAATACTCTAAGAAATCATGCAATAGTTTCTCAAGAAGGATGGAACAAAGGTCACAGTATGACACTTCATCTATATAGTAATTTAAACCAGCTTTTGTATTAAATACTAAATATGTGGATGGAAATTTAAATGGTAGTCTTATGCCACTTGGTGGTGAAAAAACCATGTAGTTTGCAAACAAAATAAAAAATATATATAAAAATCAAAGGCTGGTTTTGTACTATGGGATACATCTGTACATTTTTTTGAGAAAGACCACAATTCACATTGTGGGAGATAGCAAAGGAAAAAGAAAATCATCCTGCCAATAAACTTAAGTGAGAAAGTGTAGAGGATCAAGAAATATCAGAGGAGGAATGAAAATTAAACACTTTAAAATACAAATGCCCTAGCTGCATCTTGCACTCTTGTAGCTTGCCATGTGTCGAAATTCACAAAGAGCGTAAAAGTTGAACATGCAAGAAAAACTACACATAGTTTGTACTATTCTATCAGTTTGATGAAAATTAAAATAAACACATAAAAAAATGGTTTTAATCAACACCAATAACACAACCATTTGAAGCATCATGCCTATAGGACGTGCTCTAGATAAGAATATTCAAGCTTTTATTTTGCTTCAAAGTTGCCTAGGGTTTGATTATTTTTTATTCTCATTTTATGGGCCCCACTTAAACACATGAAGAAGTAAAGGAAGACTAAGTAGAGGGTAATCTTGTTTCATAGTAGTGAATTTTTCACACACACACACACACACACACACAATTTTCCCAACCACAAATTAATGAATATAGTAAATGTCTCCCTAATGCATCTCAAGCAAGGTTGTAGGAAAGTTAGATAGTTGAGTTTTCTTAGTCATTTACATAAGAGAAGGTCATAGGTTCCAAACCTATTGATAAATTTTCATTTACATTTGTTAGAATATGTTTTTTTGAAAAGGGAATACTCCATTTTTGAAGACTTTGTAAAGAGAATTGGTGATATAAGGTATATTTTTGACTTTTTGAGATAATTTTTTCATACAAAGGTGGTTGTGTGACCAGGTAATTAATAGGTTTTCAAACATTATAAACACAATAGAATAGTTTATTTTATGATTTGATGCTTCTATATATGATTTTATGATAAATCTATTAAACTAATGTATAAACGTGTATTTTTGGTCAAAACTAAAACCTTAAAAATGATTTTTTTTATAATGTCATATCATGCTTGTACTCTAAAAGATAATACCAACATGTCCTAGGATACTTTTGATTGACACCATCTAAGTGACAACTGGAGGTTAGAGGATCTTTGGATCCTGGAGGATAATTACCCTCTCTAGTTAGCTATTCATTCAAAGTTTGGGTTCAATGCCTGAATGGAAAATTTTGGCTTATGTTCTTCCTTTCATTTCCATTTTTGGCTTTCTATAACTAATATTCATGACATGGAGTAGATAAAGTTAGTTTTTTTTGTTTCTCTTGATGTACAACTTCTCACCTCTTGTCTAATAGGGGAAAAGATTTATGCATTAGTTATATTTTGATTAGTCATCAATGATAGTATGAGTTGATAGGGGTCGCTAATACCTTTAGTGTTGAGAAAATGTCATCAATGTTTATTGGGCATTAGGAGATGTGCCATACAGAGTATGGGGTCTATCACTTAAATGGTTTCCTATGTGGGACCTTATGTGGGTTGATATAGTTGGACATGCTAGATTATGTTTTACCATGGTATAGTACATTGATCACCAGGGATAAATAGGCCTTGAGCAAAGGTTGTCAATGTTTGTTGGGAATTAGGAGATGTACCATACAGAGTATGAGGTTTGTTACTTGGATGGGTTCCTGTGTAGGACCTTATGTGGGTCGATGTAGTTGGATATGCTAGATCATGTTATACTATAGTATGGTATGTTGATAACCAAGTATGAGAAAGATTTGATCATATTAATTAGCTATTTTTTGCCACAAATCATAGGGGCAGGATTATTTATGGAGAAACATAGTTTTTGGTTAGTGCTAGAGGTACAATACACCACTTTCAGTTGCAACAGAGTTTCTTTGATGACTTTAGAGTCATTTCTATAGTTCATTCATCTGTTATACCCATTTAGATCAAGGGGGAGTCTATTGGATTATTTTTATGATCCAAAATTATTTTAATAATTTGTTAGTTTTCTTGTTAGTAAATAAGTTGGTTAAATGGAAAAATTAATTTTCTGCCCATAACCACCCATGAAGCCTTATAAGCTTCACATCACTTTGTAAAATAAATATCAAAATAATATAGTTATTTTTTGTGTTGAAAACTTTATCTACAATGTAATTTATAAATTATTATTCTTAGTCTTGGTGCCAACAATGGGAATGATGTTAGAAACCCATTCAAAACAGTCCACTGGTTTGATAATTGAGAAGTTTGATGAATTCTTTATGACATAAGCCTTGGGTGGAAATTTTTGCTACTTTTGATGCATAGGTTTGGCATTAAGATAAGTGATGATGTTATGCACCACAATGCTAGGGTTTATATCAAGAATGTCCTCATAGGAATAGGAAAATATCTCATGATATTTATAAAAAAATAAGCTAAAATTATCATATTTAGTAGGTGAGAGTTCATGAGAAACTATAATTGGTCGAGGGCATGATGGAATACCATATTCAATGTGAGTAGTTTCTTTAATAAGAATAACATTGCCATCTTAGAAATGGTATGGTACATTAGGTAAAGAAGAAATTGGATTAACTTTGGGATCAATGCTAGTAATGAAGTTATTGAAACAAGGTGTTTTGGTTTGAAATTCTAAGTTTGTGATGTTGTTGAAGAAGTTGAGGTTCTTGAGCATGAAGTATTTAAAGAATAGCTTCATCACTAGGTAAAGTAGGAAGAGGACCATAATCCTCAACATCTACTTTGAGATCAATAATTTGATTGCCATGGTGATCATATTCAGAATGTATTTGATGGACATCGGTAGCCTTGGTATCTAGTGTAATCTCAGGAGTAGGAGAAGTAGATAGATTGGATGGGTTTGGTGTGTCATTAGTTTCATTGATGGGGGAAGGATCAAATGCAATGATTGGATCTATAGGTGGTAGAGAAGATGCAAGAATTTTTAGAGATTTGAAAGGTATGATTTATTCTACCACCTAAGGAGTATCAAGAATCAAAGAATTAGCAGGAGGCACATGACCTTCAGGATCTAAGTCATGATCCATAGAAATGGTATGAACATCCCAATTAAAATCATGGATTTGAGCTAAGGTTTTTTGATAATGTTAAACATCCAAGTCTAGAGATTGAGCTTGGGCTATTATGTAATTATCATCATATGTTGGATAAATTGTACATGCTTGAGATTTAGGGGGAGTTTTGGAAGGTGAAATTCCAATATTACCGAATGTACATGGAGACATGATGAGAAGATCTTGAAATAATTTGGCCACTCCAAAGTCATTACAATTGAAGGCCTCTTTAGGTAAAGAAGGATCTTGAGCATTGCATGGAAGGGGGGAATTAGTAATATCATCAATGAGGGGAATATTATGGTCTTAAGGTAATAAAGAAGGGGGAAGCCACTCTGAAATGTAGGGGGTTAACTTGGTAATGTTGCAAATCATTATGTTAATCATCATTTAAATTAGAAAGAGTGACTTGTAAATTAGGGTTGATGTTGATGAACTTAGGTAAAAGAGGACTATTGATCTTAGGAATGGTAGGAATACAATAATGATATTTTGGATTAGGAAGTTGAATACTCCAAGGGTTTGGATCAACCTCATGTTCATATTATTTTCCATTATGTAAGAATTCAATTCATTGGCTACTAGAAGAAGCAATGACCCTCATTTTATGAGTCCATGGGCGACTAAGGAGTATGTTATAAGATAAGGGTAAATCAAGGACCATAAGTTTAGTTCAAATGGTTTTATGTTTGATTGTTAGGGAAATCCAAATTTAACCAAGTGGCTTTTGATTAGTCTTATAAAATCCATGATAGGTAAGGTGGGTTTGCTTGAGATGATCTTTGTTATAACCAAGTTGTTGGATATAAATTTAAGAATAAGGGTAGTATTAATGGCTATTTTAATGATTAGTGGTAGATTATCGACATAAAAAATAATTTCATCATTTATCATATCCTATTTAATAAATTCAATAGAAGGCTTGGAAGAAGGACACACAGTTTTAATGGTATGCACATTGGTAGGTTGAGGTTAAATAGAAGGTGGTTCTTCATCTATGGGAGATGGATCTTCAATTTCTTGTAACTATTGCATAAGGTAATTATGATAATAAGGGGAAGTATGAACCAACTCCATAAGTGGAATCTTGCAAGGCATAGAGTTAAGTTCTTCAAAAAATTTCCAATGAGATTTAAAAGAAGAACCGGTATGATGTTTATGAGGTAAGTTAGGTTTTGAAGGAATATAAGTGGTTAGGGGTTTGGAAGGAGGAGATGGTTCCTTAGGGTATTTTAAATTGATATTAGTGGTTGTAATATATTTGAGGAGTTGTTCCTCCAAAAATGGTTTCTTAGGTTTGGTATAGGATCTTTATGAGCCATCTTGCAATGACAGTTGACCTTAATGATGTTAACATATTGAGAATTATTGTAGTATTGGTCATAGTGAACATCAATGGCATAAACATCCTTAGAAATTTGTTGATTATTAGTGGTGGATAAATATTTTTGGTTATTCAAGGTAGAAGCTTTGGAAAATTATCATTTTTGAGAAGTAATAGTATACTCTTAACGATGAAGGTTGTTCATGGATTCATGATTAAATGAATCACCAAGCATATATAAGATAAAAAATTTAGTGAGCCCTCAAAATATTTATGGGAGTGACCAATGTCGATGTGGAAACAACAAAATTGATTAAGTTCATACCACTTAGGAGGATTGTTAGAATAAGTAAAATGTTTAGAGGGTGGTAAAAATTGTTTCATTTGCTGCACATTGAGTGGTGTGTGAGAAGAGGAAGGAATGTCCGCTTGGAAAACTCATAGTTTGGTTTGAGGAGTATTAATAGTGATAAGATTAGTAAATATTTTAAAATATCCTTTAAGAAGTTTAGGATTGGGTTCAAATTTCTTCATGAGAAAGTCTTGATGTTTAGCTTGGTCAAGAGCTTCATTAAGTGTTTGGGGAGTAAAAGTTTGAACCTTATATTTTAGAGGAGTTAAAGAAGTTATAAAGAGTTTGAATAAGTTATCATTAGTCATGTTATGATTAGCTTTATGAGATAGAGATTTCCATTCTTTGATGAAACCATGAGTTGATTCGGTGGGAGATTGCTTAGCATTGATGAAGTGGCCAAGATAATTTTTGGGAAGATCATTATGTTTAAACTCTTTAACTAAAGGATTGACTAAATCCTCAAGTTACCAAATGGAATGTTGTAGAAATTGGTTGTGCCATTCTAATACATCATTGATGAAGGTTTTCGCTAAGATTTTAGTTGTGGTGAAGATATTATTTTGGATCCACTCTTTGTAAAGATTACCAAAAGCTTTAAGAAATGAGGTAGGGTCTTTAGTCTCATCATAATTGATAGTCAGAGATATGTTACCAATATCAATAGACATAATAAAGGGAGATAAAGGATCATTTTTAATAGTTTGAAGTATTTTATTATTCATTATAGGTTAAGGAATATCATTACCCGAGGCATCTCTGAGAGGTGGAGGAATATAATTGGGATTTGCTTGAGGATGGATAGTTGGAGGTTGATTAGCCATGTTAATCAAATGATGATGTAGTTACATCATTTGAGAGGTGTTAGAAGTTTACATTATATTCATTTTTTGTATGGCTTGTGCAAGAAGTTGAGTCATATCAATTGGTGGGTTAGTGTTTGTAGGAGCACTCCCTATATTGGTATTAGGGGAAGGGTTATTAGAATATGGGTTATTAATGGGATAATTGATTGAACTTGTGTCAATTGCTCCCACATTAGTTTGAAGATTTTGAAGATGGGAATTGTCTTGATAGGTATATAAAAGATTAGATCCACCTAATTCATATTGAGGTGCAATTTGTACCATGTTACAAGCCACAGATGAAGGAGGGGGAGAGGTGCTCCAAGAGTGAGGGTTATCTTGGGAGGAAAAGAGTGGTATAAATGAACATCCCATATAGTATCTAAATGGATTCAGGTTGTCTAAGAAGATTTTGATATGAGAATTCATGATGACTTGAGAGAAATGAACAAAATGCTAAGGAAAAATAAATAGAGAACTGAATCAGATAGATAGGGAAAGTAGTAAGAGTATAGAGTTAACTAGCTCAACCTAATATTGGAAATAGGGTCCAAAAAGTGAGAAAATAGGGATATAAAGTTGACAAGGTAGAAAAAGATATAGAATTGATTGTGTTGACTTAGTACTGTATCCTAAGGGGTAAAAAATAATATTATGTCGATAGGGTTGACTCAATTTTGTAGGTAGTGGAAACAGACAGTCTATAAGAGACTATGTCAAACAAAATTACAATGTAATGAAATAAGAAAAAATTTCCACGTATTTTTGAAATCAAGAAGTGAAAAGAAACACACAATCAATTAGATCAATGAGGATGATCTAATTAAAACACACAACACAAAACCTTGCACCAATACTGGCCAATGCAAGTTTTTGTAATACAACATACCATTGAGCAAAGAGCAAGTAGTCAACTTGGAAATTAAATGATAACTAAGTGGTTATATTGAATGTTATTATATTTTAAAGTGTTACTTTAAAGTGTGATAGAAATTTGGCTGTAAGTAATGAACTAGAAAGCAATCTTTGGATGGTTTCAAGATGTTTAGGCTAAAATGGATCTGTATTAGTAATGGTACTGGCTTGGTATTAGGGCCTATCCTCTCACTTCATACACTATAGTGATAAGGGTGTTGGGTGCTTTTCCAATAAATACCATTAACCACGTGTTTATACTTGGCTAGAAAACCAAGTCAGCTTCCCCCTTAGTGATGTAATCCAAGTAGATAGGCCTTGGGTATATAAATGTTTAAATGTATTTTAAGATTATATGATTTGGTAGTGTGCGCATAAAAGATAAAAATAGTGAAACTAAATGGTATATTAAAAAAAACACCTAATTAGACTATATGATCTATTTTAAGCATGAAAGCAACTAAGAGTGAAAGTGTGAGCTAATTATTAGCATATAAGTGTTGATTCCAACTTTAAAACATAGTACAGTGTCAGTTCAAATGATAATGTATGTAGAGATTATAGAATAGAGTTGACAATGTTGTTACTATACTATTGAAGCAAGGGTCTATTAAGAAATATGTCAATAGTGTCGACCTAGTCTTTCAGATAGAAGACAAAATACAAAACTAGGTCGATAGAGTGGACCTAGTTTGTTGTATAAGGGTAGTTTTAAAGACTTCAAATTGTGAAAAATAGAATTGTAATAAATAACAAAAATGATAGAGAAAGAAAGAAAGGAACCTTAGTGGGTTGGAAGATGTAGAGGAAAGTGAGATTGTTATTAAAGTGCCTTGATTTTTACTTGCAAATTATACCAACTATGTCGACTGGGTTGACCTAGTTCCATAGTTCCTTGTTTGCTAAAACCTGTGAAGAATACTATGCTAGCAATGTCAACCTAGTATGGTTTTTGTAAGTCTATAAATGTAATATGTCGATAAAGTCAACCTAGTAGCCTATCTGGAAGTGAAAACCTGTACTATGTCAAGCTGTTTGACCCAATAGCCCATCTAAAAGTGAAAACCTATGTTATGTCAACCTGTTCGACCCAATACACTATATCTAATGAAGACCTATACAAATAAAATAGAGTTGTATTCATGCAATTGTGTGTTAAACCTATGCATAAAAGTTAGAAATTATATCGACACTATCAACCCAATATTGAAAATATAGAAAAATGATAAAATAATGAAAAACATGAGATAAAACCTGTAAGGGTTAGATTCATGTTGGGTTCACTAGAATGTATGCAATTAAAAATGCATCATGTCTATAATTCAATCTGAACTTAGAATAGATAGATCATACTTACACTTCCAATTGGGGATACATTAGATAATCAGGAACATGACCAATATGGGGATCCCCTAGACCCAATTAAGGGATATCTTACCATAATAAACAATGCTAGGGAGGGTTCCAAAGCCTCCAATAAAGCACAATCATGTAATAAACCTAGCTAGGCCCTATGTTTTCATACTCACTAAACTAATAACAAGTAAAGTAAAATCTAATCTAGTGCTCACCAAAGCTTATGGCACAAAGTGGGGGTGAGAAACAATAAAATTAAACATGCATAAGAGACATATACTCACATCAATGTATATAAAATCCTAATGCATGGAAGAAAAGTACACATGCATATATATATATTCTTACAAAGGAGGAACAAATTTATGAATACTTACCTTTGAAGATGAACCCGTTGAGCCTCAATCTCTCCCTTGGCCAAGGTGACTTAAAATAAGTTGTTGTGGTATGCAAGGATGATAAGGATAAATCACCTATAGGCTAAAAAACTTATCAATGCATCCAAAAGACTTCTCCACAAGTCAAGATCCATATCTTCAAAGAAAAGTATAAATCCCTAAGCTTGCTCCTCAAGTATAATGGTGGATAAGAAGATGTGCAATAGCTCTTGATTATTGGTAAATAATGATGAAATGAAATTGTATATATAGGTGGATTTAACCCTAATCCATTCTAAAAATTTCAATTGATAGGGTTGACCTTGTCGACCTTGTACAATTATGGACAAAAATTCACTAGGTCATAGGTTAGGTCGACCAAGAGCTAACCTAGACCCTAAATTAATTTTACCTAAAATGGTACAGGGTCAACCTAGTCGACCTTATACTATAGACTAGTTAAAGGGGCTTAAGTTGAAGAAAATAGGGATGGAAAGTGGAAAAAGACTAGAAGAGTATGTAAAAGAGGAGTAGTAGCTTAGGGGAATGGTTTTCAAGAATTGGTTGGATTGATAATAAGTGAAAATAAGGGGAAACAATCTTATAAAACACCAATGGTATACCTAATCCTTTCTTGGTGTACCCCTTAGGGTGTGTACTCAAAGAGATTGAGTTTTGATGGGTTTATGTAAGATAGAAAGCATCGGTATTTGATAAAAGTTGAAAATATTATGTGTATACAATATTCATCTCATTTATATAGACCTTTATGTAACTAATAATGGATGGCTAACCTCTTAATCCCAATGTAGGTTAACACATTACCCAATAAACTAATTATCAATATATTAGACCCATACAACTAAATAAACAGGATGTGTGCCACCCCTTACACATGCAAGGGGAAGAGAAGTTTATTGTATGTGTTGGTATCTAAATAAATATATATTTTGTGGAGTGGTTCCTTTTGATAAGGGGAATTGTATAGTGTTTACATACATCAAGGGTTTATTTTATCTAATATATTGAGTTATTATATTAATGAGTTATGGGATCCTAATAGTGAATCCACTGTCATATGTATATAATACATGCCCAAAATCTAACTCAATAATACCAAGTGAATTTTTATTATATTTAATATAAGTAGATGGTGTCATGACCACATGGGAAATTCTCAATGTCTTGGGTCCATGAGTCCAAAAAGTGTAACACATTGTCATTATAATCATTAGTACAATCATTTTCAGTGTAATCCTTATCATTACAAGTAGTTGTGTTAGATTTGGTATCCCCTTGTAAAGTTTCACTTTCATCTATCCATAGGATCCATAGGTATTTTAGTTATTTACATAATTTTCTATTGATTCAGCCTATAGATGATTTCTTAGTCACATTTTATTTTTTTAGATCATTTGAACATCATAATCTTCATAACCACTATGATTTTCAATGTCATCTTAAATAATCCTTTGCTTCACATGTCAAGGATTATAATTGAATGACTCCTAAAGTTATTATCATCAAGTGTGATACCTCTTTTTATATCATGAAATGGATTATAAATCAATAAATTAGACCAACAAAAATTAACCCGTTTATTTAGCTCATGCACAGGTGCCTCAATGTCTCTTTTAATAAGGGTTTCATCTAGAAGTATCCTATGTGTTCTTACTACTATTTCAATATGGTTTTCAAAATATGATGATATGTTTTAGAACTCTTCTAAGCTTTTGTTGCATACTTGGAAATGTAGTTGATTACATCATATTTAGAATGATCATGTTGCTAATCTATGTTTTCTCTCCATAATTGTAGTATGTAGAATTTATGTGTATTTACTCAATCATCATTTCTTCTAGTCTCATAATTTTTAATCTCACTTGCCTAGGTCTTGAAATAATTTTGATCCCTCCAAATTCAATGGCTAGGGTGCATTATAATTTTAAATAGTGATATTTTAAACAAAATTTATGCGTGCATTTTTTATTTAATAATTCCGTTTCCTCTCTCAAGGAAATTTCACCTTGCACCTTGAGTCATCCATTAATAGTTTCTACTCACCTTGCACCATAGTTCCATCACTAGCAAAGTGGAGTGGAATGGTGGCCATTTCAAGGTGTTACTTTATAATTTTTTTCTAAACATATGCCTCCTCTACCACAAGGGAACCATCCATCTCATCACTAGAGTTTGCAACCTCACTCCACATCTGCCTTATGCTACCAGCTACATCAAATGGTGGAATGAGGTGATCACTTACATTGCCACCTTCCTCCACATTATGGGAAGAAAGTTTCTCAAGTTTGGAAGTGGGTTGATGGCATTATGCTTAAGGAGTACAAAATAATTTCTTCTCTTCTTAAAAACAATCCCTTTGATCTATAGTCAAAATCCATGGTAGCTTCTTTGAAGAATAATATAAAAGTTGCAGACAACCACACAGCTAGAGGGGCTAAAATATGAACTCAGATACATTGATTCAAAGTTACAAATTAAGCCTCAGAATAATTTTTCAAATCCATCTAGGACAAGCGAGCTAGGGAGCAAATAAAAGATATTAAGCTTTATTAGTAACATCTTACCAACTTACCTAAAATCTCCTTGGCCTTTGTTGACCACTATAAACTTGTGTTCCAAGCCCAAGTAGAGATGAAAAATATGGCACATGCTCTAAAATAATGTTGAGATGTGGTGCCTCATAAAATCTATAATGTTAATAAAATCTCTATGATGCCCCTCTAACTCCTGAAGATATATTTAATGCAATAAAATGCATGGCCAATGACAAATCCTTGAGTATCGATGGCTTCCCTTATGATTTTTACAAGGATACCTGATATTTTATAGGACCTAATCTATTAAAAATTTATAAATAAACCCTATAAAATAAATCTATTTTCACTCTTATTAACAAGTGAAATATCAAGTTCATTCCCAAGGACAAATACCTAGAGCTCATCACTAGTTGGCATCCCATCACCCTCCTAAGCGTGTATTATAAAATCCTTGCCAAAGTCATTGTAATTCATCTATGTTTCATCCTACCTACCATAATTAAACCAATACTTACTAGCTTCCTTAAGAATAAATGAATTTTGGATAACATCATTGTTATTTGGGAAGGAATGGAATAAGCATGAAACTCTCATTAGTGAACCATACTTCTCAAACTAGAATTTTAGAAGGCCTATGATATAATTAAGTGGCCATTTATTTCTAACTATATACACCCTAAATTGGTCAAGAAACCACACATATCATGTCTTTTTATAGTCCTTTCACATAAGACTCTGACTGGAGAATATGAGCCTTGTTCACATTAGCCATGTTTTGTGTTTTACTCATTCCGGTCTTGTCTCTTGCTCTGGTCACCTTTTTTATTATTTTTAGTCATCTTGAGCCTTTAAAATGGTCATTCCACCTCATCCAAGTTAGATTTACCATGCTAATTCCATCCCCCTAGGTCTTGAGCCTACAGGATAGGAGCGCTGGGATTGGACTATAATGCTAGACCCTAGGGTGTCCATTTTCAACACTCCTATCTAATGGCTTTTTTTATTTCCAATGGTCAGTTTCCCTTACTGAATGAGCCCAATCCCTTCTTATCTTCATCCTTAAGTTTTTCTAATGTTGGCCAAATGCAAATAAATCTCCCAAATTTTAAATAAAGAATCTCTTATATAAAGGACTACACAAGGCATTTTATATCTAGCACTTACTACTTTGGCACATTACATAATAAAAACTAGTCAATAGTATACCTTAGCATTTTGCATCACACATAGACTTTCATGCTTGATTAAGGAAGGGCCTAGGCAAAAGTTCATTCTTGCATTACTGTGTGTGTTGATTATGCACATTCCCTAAGGGAAAACAATATTTGATCTGAGACCTTAGCATTGAGGGTTAATGTAGGCAATGATCAAGAGAGTAGGGGTTCTACATCATGTGATCATACTTCCCCTAACCTAGTTTTTACCCTTATTATTTTGATGTATTTTTTGTTTTATGTGTGTAGATAGACCCAAGGTTTGGATATTAAAATAGACCTATAACGAGTTCTATCAACATTCAACCCCAAAAATTTCATACATAAGCTCACACAGAGACAATAGACAAAACCCAAAAAACTCAAGTCTCTGGGACAATAGTGACAAAAAAGGACTATAGCACTAGACCCTAGGGTTTCTTATTTCAATGCTCCTATCCTTTCATAAAATGAAAGATAGATCTAGATTCCTGACATCTTCCCTATCCTGCATTATAGTTTCCAGTTCCTGAATCACACATTACAACCTTTTTTTTCAAATAAGTCTACTTCTTTCCCTATATAATTGATTTAATTAAATTGATGTAAATCTATATTTTACTATATTTTTTCCCTTAATCTAGACCCTTTATTTTTTAGGAACTAAACACTAGTTTCCCAAAAAAATAAAACATTCGGTGAACCCAACTTACTTCAAACAAATCTAAAACCCTAGGTACCCTTAGGGTTTTTCCTTCATATTTTTTTGTAAAAATTTAATTTCAAATTTTTGATTTTTGTATAAATTTTTATGCATTAATTCTATTCAAAAATTGTTTTATAATTTAAATTCTTGCAATAATTTTCAAAAAAATTAAAAGCCTAACCAAAAACCCTAGATTTCCAAACTAGGTCCTCAAACCTTAAGCCTCCCTCCCTTACAATTTTTAGAAAAATATTCTAGAATTTTTACAAATTGTTTGGAGTGTCAAAAATATTTTCAAAATATCAATATTAGTAGTTATTTTGTGCAAAAATTAAATTTCAAATTTCTGATTTTTGTATAATTTTTTGTGCATTAATTCTATTCAAATTATTTTTAGAATTTAAATTATTGCCATAATTTTCAAAAATTCTAAAACCCTAACCGAAAAACCTAGATTTCCAAACTAAGTCCTCAAACCCCAAACGTTCCTTGTAATTTATAGAAAAATATTATGAAATTTTTGCAAATTGTTTAGATTCTCAAAAATATTTTTAAAATCTCTATGTTAGTAGATATTTTTGCATTTATTTTCTTAATAGTACTTTTACATATTCTCTTTGGTGAAATAAATAAAATGGCTACTAAGGCACTTCTTCCCTCTCATCTGATAGATCAATTTCTAATTTTTTCTCATAATTATGATAATGAATGGACAAATTTGCAAAATTGTACATTAGCTAAAATGTGTAAAATGATTTCATTTAAAATGAAGATAATTACTATTGTTGTAATGAGAAATATGATGATACATGTGTAAGTGACAGTGAAGAAAAATTAGATGCATCTTCTTCTCTCAAACCTATCTCTTTTATTCCCTCTTCTAAAGAAAATAATTTTGATAAATGGGAAAGATACTTTTCACCTCATTCTCCTATGCACAATGCACAAAATGAAAAAATTAGTCATGCACTTCCAAGTGAACCTCTTATTGGTGATAATTTGCTTCCATGTGAGCCTAATCTTTCTCTCTCTTTTGCTACTTCTATGCTCAAAATAAAACAAGATAAATGCAATAAAATCAAATTACCAATGCATAGTTCAAATGATGCATCTCATACTCTCAACTTTACTTTATCAAAATAATGTCTAAATGATAACTCTCTTACTCTTACTTCTCATATTGCAAATGAGAATAATGCATACATTCCATCCATGGATAACATATATGCACATTCACATGATAATTTATTGCATATTAGAAAAGAATTAAATTCATCTCTTATACTTCTCCCTAGTGACAATGGAAGTAATAATGAATATGATAGTAAACATGAAAATGAGAGTGCCTATGAACAATATTTCATCTATGATAATGCATTGAATAATGATTATTATTATGTACATATTGAATAAGAAAATGTATCTCATGTTTCTAACTCTTATCTCACTCTTCCTCTCAAACGTAATGCACTAACAAATATTATTTCCACTCCTATGTATGATTTTATTTACAATAATGCATATTTTAATGACAACATCACATCCTCTACTCAATTAGAATGTGATTCACTAAAACATAAAGATAAAAATGAATCTCCCAAGCCACCCCTTGCTATAGTAGAACTCAGCTCTCACTCTTCACCTAAAGAGAATAGTAGCCCATATCCCTTTAGTAAGGTCCAAGTTACCATTAATCCCAAGGTTTAAGTGAGCACACCTCCTCTTTATGATCTAATTGCTAAATGTAACATTTTGATGGCTAAAATTAAGGATCAAATTCAACGATTAAATGAACCACTTCAAGATGCTAACATACCATCCCTAGAGATTATTTCTTTGATGCGTGTAGTTAGTGAATTACAACACCAAGTACATCTCCTTACCTTGGAAAACAAGGCTTATAAGTCTTGGATGGATGCCATTGATTTACATGGTAACCCTCTTTCGAAGACATTTGTAAAAGCTTCATTGCCTAAACATTTCTAGATACCATCATTACCTCACTTTAATGGAACCAAAAATCCATTCATACACCTTCAGGATTTTCATAAGGCTTTGCCATCTCATGCAAGTCTTTTGATTCTACTAAAATTATTCTAGCAGACATTAATGGGGGAAGCATAGAATTGGCTATTTCATCTAATTCCCATTGGTTCCTTGTACACATATGATGACTTAGAAGAGGAATTTCTCATATATTACATATCAAACATTGGTCCTCATGTTACATATGAGAAACTTACCACATTATATTAGAATACTTTAGATCTAGTTATTGATTACATCTTATGATTCATGATTCACATGTTAAGATTGATCTATAAACCAATAGATTTAGAGATTATTTATTAGGGCTTTACCAACCTTTCCTCAAGCATCTATTATATCAGATAGAGTCCTCTTTAAGGCACTTATGTTATATAGTTCCAGCCTTGGAAAAGAAATTAGGATTGATTGAGGCAGATTTAGTTGATCAAATTACTCTAAATTTTACAACAATACCTCCATCTACAGCTCCTAACACATAACATCCACCATGTCCTAAACAAGATAGGAGACCTAAACCAGAAAAGTAACCAGTTAAGAATAAAGAGCTAGTCTCTAGAACATAACCTACAGTATGGACTACAAAGAACAACAACAAGGTACCACTATAGTTTGATTTAGAGTAGGATAGCCCATGTGTCATATTATCAACACTACTAGATAGGAGGTTAATCACATTACCTTCCACTCATTGATGAGATCCACATCTCTTACATAGACAACCACATCGGCCCTTTTGTAATTATCATCATATATGTGGACATAAAGATAATGATTATTATGGACTCAGGGATTACATTAATAGATTTATTGATAATGACATCATAGCATTTATAAAGGGGGCATCAAGATCTCCTCCATCACAAATTATTAGATCTCATTCTTCCACAACTGAGTCATCCCAAGACATTCCTTTATAGGAATCATCAGTCACTCATCATGAGAATAATGCGGACTCTAGGATAGAGCCTCACAAGAGATCTCCTATTCCACCTATTCATAAGGCTTGAAAACCAATACAATGAGAGAAACTTATCTATAATATTATAGTCTAAGGAATACATAGTTCAGTTCCATATACATATCCAACATATTCAAAGGCATCACAATAGAGTACCACTTTAGAAAGATATTCACTATTACTAAGTTTTTTGGGTCCTATCTCACGTAGAAACCCTCTATGGTTAAGATTAGATGAACCCCCATTAGAGATTATTGATCTAAAGAGATATTCACTACAACTGAGCTTTCTAGGACCCATTTCACATAGCAACCTACTATGATTGAGATTAGATGAGCCACCATCATAGGTTTTATCTCTATCTCGATCTATTTCTTAGTCATATGCATCATAATAGAGGTAATATGGTACTATTTCATATAGTAATCCACTATAATAGTGAATAGATGAGCCTTCTTCACAGTAGATAGCTTTAGTTGCACATGCAATAAGGTTATATTTGGAAAAATCTCCATGCACAACTACAGTTAGTGCAAAATAGATAGTATCAAATACAATGTATGTTCCTACACAACATGAGTAGTATGGGCACTTGTTTAGTTGGCCATCAGGGTTCAGATAGATATAAAACACACATTCATATCAATAACAGTTCATAGTTTTACTTAGTAGGGAAACAATGGAGCCAAAGGGTCAACCTTTGTATTCTTAAACCACCTACTTAGAGGGATTGGACACACAATCTAAGCATTGATTAGTACATGCATGATCCCATAAATTCACTTAGTGGGAAATGATGGAGCTAACGGGCTATCCTTTGTATTCTTGAGCCACTCTTAGGGAATTGAGCACAAAATTATCTCTTACATCCCCTTCTACTAATAACTAACATTCCTAGTTCCAAATAGCCATCCCCAGCCAAACCAAATTATCCAACTCTTGATCTTATCGATATCCCATGTCACCAATCTTAAACCAGTTCACTTTAACAAATCAATTTACAAATTAAAAAATATGTAATTTTTTTTGCTCACATATGATTATAAATCAAACCTAACATCACACTTGAACATATCATGGATAATAAATTCATATCCCAAAATGCCATCTTACCAAACATAGGTAATCTCAAAATCAATACCAAATCAACTATTTCTAATCAACCATTTGCAACAAATATAAAAACATACTTCAAATCCCATAACACAATGCACATGAGTTGAAATCAAAATAGTATCCATATTTATAACAAAGTTTTTAAAACATATACATCATATCAAGGTATAATCAATCATGAATAGGAATCATGCCCTCACTCTCAATCTCACTCTCCCCACCATTAATAGTCCCATAACCCACTCTAGCACTCGATGGTCTTACACCTCCTTGAGATCCCAAATGCCTCTTACAATGACTCTCTCATTATAGTAGCTGACCATATCATCACTAAAGATCTATGTACTCATCCATGATCCTCATGCTAATAGAACCATAATCTAGTAGAGGCATCCTATGCCTATCTAACTCAACCCTCAGATCATCTTTCTCTCTCTCTCTCATTCCCCTAACATATGTAGCTATAACTATAACATATCTATCAAACAAATGAGCATAAACACTAGCTGTAACTATCATTCACTCTATCAAACCCTCCTCCATAACATTGTTAGGTACATGCTATGTAAGCTCTTGAAGTGTTGACTCAATGATGGTCTCCTAGTACTCATCATCTCTATTCCATACACCAATTTATGATTCATCCTAAGCACCTACCACTTTAACTTCACATAAAGTACAAAATTACATTAGATATATAATTTCAAATCAAACTAAAGTATGGATTTGTACACAATTTAAATAAAATTGTGACTTACCTCCCATAATCTAGATCAGTGTAGGATCCTCATACTCAAGAGCATCCCCTTCATCAATAGGATACAATAGAGCCCATTGATGTCTAACCCACCATTAGGTACATGCCTTTGTACATACAACATCATCTACATCTATAATATCTATAATCACATCTCATGCATCCAAAGATAATGGTGTTAACTCAACCTCAGTAGGCATTGTATGAGCTCTTGCCCTCATTGGTGCCCATACACTCCTCATTCATACCCACGCTATAGGGGGCACATCTTGTGGTAGCCCAAACTATCTAGTCACATGTTCATAATAAAATCACTCATATACTCCAACCCAATGGTCATGTATCCAACAAATGACCCTCATATACCATAATTATACTCCATCCTCAACTCACCTAGAAAATCCTTTATAGGGCCTCCATATGATATCACTATCAGAGTTGTTTCCAGAATCCGGATAATGCGAGTGCAATGAAGATGTGATCACATAAGATGAACAAGTGCATACCACATAGATGCTAAAGCAATTTGACAATAACAAGAAGATAAATTGCACAAGACAAAATAGAGAAAACCAAATCTGAATTAGCATGGAATGGCCAAAATGAGGACTACAAATAGGAGAGTATGCAAGTAAATCCTCCACAAAAGGTGGACAAGGCACCCCAAGAATAGAATTTAACTCCTCCATGAAAGGTGGTGACAAGGTGATAAGAATAGAGAAGTAACTCCCATAAAGGGAGTTACTTATGACATTCTTATGACACCTATGACACATCTATGACACACAACTCCACATAAGCTAGCCTATCCCACAAATGTAGGAAAACTCCATGTATGCACAAGAAATACAATTTCCCTAATCAATAAATAGGGAAAAATAAAACCCTACACTAATACCCCCCCATAAGTGCAGCTTAGGTGGGCAGTGTGGAAATAGAAAATGGGTCCCAGTAACTAGGCTTGATGAGGTACCCATGTACAAATGCAATCTCCCATAAGATAGAGAAAAGGAGAAACCCCGTAGGAAAAAAATCCCCCCCAAAAGAGAGACATGAAAGAAAAGAAGAGGCTAAAAGGCTCCCCTGAAGATGATGTTACTGTAGATATGGACTGCACCCCAAGAAGAGCTCGTAGATGAATGATCTTGCTCTCAGTGAAAGGTTTGGTGAAGATGTCTACAACCTGCTCTAAAGACTGGAAAAATATCAAGTCAATGACCTGACTATGAATAAGCTCTTGAATGAAATGCATGTGAATCTCTATGTGCTTAGTCCACTGGTGCTGAACTGGATTCTTAAAAATCTATATCGTACTCTGATTGTCATAATAAATGATGGTGGGCTGCCTGATAGGAATGCCAAACTCAAAAAGAATCCCCTAAAGCCAAATAACCTCAGTAGCTACATTAACAGCTCCCCTGTACTCTGCCTCTATGGATGATATAGCAATAACATTTTGCTTCTTGCTAAACCAACTAATAGGACCAAAACCTAGAGAGAAACTATAACTAGAAGTGGACTTACGATTCTGTGAATCACCGGCCTAGTCTGAATCTGTATCCAACCAAGTCAACCTCCATGCCAAATTTGTAATGAATCTCATATCTATGTGAACCCTGTATGTAATGCAAGATCCTCTTAGCTACTTTCCAATGTAGCTCATGGGGTTCCTGCATGAATCTGGAGACAAGTCCCACTGTATATGAAATGTCAGGCCTGGTGTGAGTCAAGTAGATGAGACTACCAACAAGTTGTCGATACCGAGTGGCATCAACCAATGGTGAAGAACAATTAGTCTCAAGCTTAACTCCTGATAGAAAGGGAGTCGGAGATGGCTTGC
This sequence comes from Torreya grandis, assembly GCA_037957365.1. Taxonomy (NCBI): domain Eukaryota; kingdom Viridiplantae; phylum Streptophyta; class Pinopsida; order Cupressales; family Taxaceae; genus Torreya; species Torreya grandis. The sequence goes on along the minus strand of JARHVA010000133.1, from coordinate 1,812,128 downwards.
AATCAGCCATGTGAAACTGAGCCAATAAGTTGAGAGCATACTTAGGCTATGTAAAAGAAATCCCTAAATCTAACTATGAGATCTCGATGCCAAGGAAGTAGTGCAACAAACCCAAGTCTGTCATGTCAAATCTATCTTGAAGAGATGCCTTCACCGCTGCAATAGCTGATGAAGAACTCCCGATGATCAAAAGGTCATCAACATATAGAACCAAAATTAGAAGTAAATCATCCTACCATAAGAAGTAGACATTTGGATCAGAATGGCACCTAATGAAACCCATTTTGAGAAAGAAGGAATCCATCTTGGCATACCAAGCCTGAGGGGCCTATTTGAGGCCATAGATAGATTTCCTAAGTCTATATACTAAGGAATAATCTTGAACAAATCCTAGTAGCTACTCCATGTAGATCTCCTCCTCTAGGTTTTCGTGAAGAAAGACACTCTTCACATCCATCTGATGCACATCCCAATCATGTGTTATGGCAATAGCCAAGGTGAGTCAGATAGAAGTCATCTTTGCAATAGGTGCAAAGGTCTCTGAGTAGTCAATGCCTGCCACCTGTGAGAAACACTTGGCGACCAATCACACCTTATACTTATCAGCCGACCCATCTATTGCAAACTTGGTCTGATATATCCACCTACATCAAACCATCTTTCTTCCCTTAGGAAGTGATGTCAAGTCCCAAGTGTGATTTTTGATTAAGGAAGAATATTCTTCCTCCATATCACTATCCCACTCAAGTACCCCTGATGCCTTTTGAAAAGACTGTGGATCCAAAATTGAAGCAAAGAAGGCATGTGGATCTCTCTGAAAATCCCCCTAGTACATCTGTCATCTGTGGGATCTTCTGCCCAAGTGCCAACACTCTCAAGTGTCTGTCTGGCCCAAATTGGCCTAGAAGTGGGTGAGTCAAGGGCTAACTCCTCATCCTCTAACTGACTAGAGTTGGATGACACTACATCACTGTCCTCGCTATCTGAACTCAAAGAAGAAGAAGATGACTTTGGCTCAAGAACCTGTTGTGGCTGATCTGAATCTGATGAGGAAACATCATGAAGAAGTAGATTTGATGAGGAAGAATAAGAGTCAAGTGTTGAGTCTCTAGGACTCTCCTAAAAATGGACACTTCTCTCGATGAACAACTCATGTGTGACTGGATCTAGAAGGTGATATCCCTTAATACCATTCAAATATCCTACAAAGATGCAAGGCTTGGACTGACATTCCATAGCTTTGCATTTCTTCTTCAGAATGTGGGCCATGGCTGGGGATCTAAAAACTCTAAGGTGCTCAACATTAGGTTTCCTTTTATGCCAAGCTTCAAAGGGTGTTATCCCTTTCAAAGCTTTGTGAGGAACCCTATTCTGAATGTAGCAAGCACAATTGATAGCTTCAGCCTAGTACTATGGTGCTAGGGATTTGGAGTGAATTATACAGCTACCCATCTCTTTCAAGAACCTATTCTTGCGTTCTGCAACCCCATTCTGTGAAGGACTGTAAGTGATTGTGCACTGCAAATCAATCCCCTCTGTAGTGCAAAATTGCTCAAATCTGATGCTGATATAGTCCCCTCCATTATCAGTTCAAAGAACCTTGATGGATTTCTCACTCTGTTTCTCAACAAGAGCCTTGAAGTCTAGAAAATTTTCAAACACTTCAGACTTTTGTTTGAGAAAATATATCCAAGTGTACCTAGAGAAATCATCAATGAAAGTGCGGATGTAGTTGGCCCTTGTAAAAGATGGTTTGGAAAATGGTCCTGATACATCACTGTGGACTAACTCCAAAGGTTGTGAAGCCCTCCAAGCTTTGCCTTTGTCAAATTTTGCTTCAGGATGCTTCCCAAGGGAGCACCCCTCGCAAAGTCCTTTCGAAAATTAGACATGAGGCAAGCCAATGACCATGTTATTTTTGCAAAGTTGCTCAAGATAGCGGTAGTTAAGGTGGCCATACCGCTCATGCCATAATTTGCTAACTCCATCTGAATGAGTTAGCAATGCTATAGGAGAAGAATCTAATGTAAAGTGTGAAAAGGTGTATAACCTACTTGGTGATCTACCCTTCACATTGCCACTGTAGTATCACTATGCAACTCCCTAATAGACACTAAATCTGGTGAAAACTCAACTCTCATGCCCCGACCAATGTGAGTGATTTGGTACACTAATAGGAGATTGGTTGAAAGAGAAGGAACACTTAGAACATTGTTGAATGTTCCTCCTTCCATTTCAACTGACCCTCTCCCTGTAATAGAAACTGATGTGTCATCACCCAAACTAATTGAAGTCATGCTACAAGGCTCTAAGGATGAAAACTCAACTAGTGAAGAGCCCATGTGGTGAGAAGCACCTGAGTCTATGACCCATGAAGATGTAGAAGCTAAAGTTGCTACAAGGGCCCTGCCCTTTTCTTTCTCCTTACCCTTGCCTTTTGCCTTAGTAGAATCTTGGGTTGATGAATTCTGCTTGATGGACTCAGGAACACCTATGTTGTTCTTCTCTAGAAGATGAGTTAGGTGATCTATTTGTTTCTTCATGCATTTTGTGTTCATCATGCCCTGTCTTCTTACAATAGGCACACTTAACCTTCTCCTTCTTAGGTTTAGCATTGGAAGATGAAGTCTCAGTGTTGTTTTTGGCAAGATTGGTATTTTCTTTCTTCTCTCTCCTGGTCCTTGTTCTTTTTCTTTTTCTCCTTTGTTGAAGTCTTATCCTTACCATTTCTAGATATCAAAGCTTGGGGTTGAGTAGACTTCATTGTGCCCATCTGAATTAGCTTATCTTGCTCCCTAGTCAAGTCGGTAATGAATGAATCCAAAGAAGGCATTTTCCATGTAATGCCAAGGGTACTTTTAGTGGCATGGAAAGTGGAGACAAAGATAGAATAACTTGGACCTAACTTTGAAAGAATAGAAAGAAGGAGCTGATCATCTTTCTTCTCTATATTGCACACTCTTTCAATTGCAATCTAAGGGCCTTAAACTTAGTGAAGAAGTCTTGTAGGGTGTCAAAGTTGCTCGGACTTAGACTTATGAGTTCATTTTCGAGCTCATGACCTCTCATCTCATCAAGCTTCCCAAACAACTTTTCTAAGGTGTCCCATATGTCATTAGGAGTTTGGGAGGATTATAAGTGGAAGAGAAGTTCTAGAGAGACAGACAATCTCAGTAATCCAAAGGCTTCATCACTACGGTTGTACCACTTGACCTTTTCAGCATCTGTGTTGGGTTCTACTTTTGTACCCATGGTGATCCTATACAACCCTTTGCTTCTAAGATGATTGGCATTTTTACTTTCCATTCATTATAGTTGAAGGGTGTTAGGGGTTTAAGTTGAAAATAATCCATTTTTTAGCTAAATTTAGGTGAAGTTGTATTGATTGCAAGTTGTGTATATATGCAGAAAGGATAATGAAAGCAAGTTGTGAAAATCAATCACAACCCCCCCAAAATATTGAGCCCCCCCAAAATATGAAATTGCATGCTCAAAAGACATCGGACTCAGCTGAAAATGCATCTTAGAGAAATCAGTGCAAGATTAAAGCAAATAGGACATCGGACTCAGTCGAAAATGCGTCCCGGAGACCCAAATTTTGGCACTTTATAAACTAGTGCATTTTTGAAAAATAACAAGTCTACACTGTGGAGAATTGAATTACAAGCACTTTTTCAAAAAAATTCACCCAAAACCAAGCTACCGTTTGCAAGATTTTAAAGTTACAATTTTCTCGTAAACTAGTGTTTTTGCAAAAAAAACACTAAAACATTGAAAAAATGCCTATTATGGGGAGAGAAAGTGACCTTCCAACCACTCATTGGATTCAACACAGAATGAAGAATCCAAATGAGGTTTGTGTGAGGGGGAATTGGCCTCCTACCAACTTGGGCCTCACCCTTCGTCTTCGTAGGTCGAAAATACAAGTTTTAATTGAAAATCCCCAAAATACAAAACTGTCTAAAATCCTTTATATTCAGTCAAATTGACTGATTTTTGTTTTATCAAGTCAATTTTACACTAAAAAAATAAATCAAAGACAGTTTGGATATATGCCACGTGTCTAAAGGATGCCAAATAGGATGCCAAGTAGGGAGGGGCGCCAAAATAGCAGTCCAGAATTTTATCTTGTAGAAAAGACAAGAAAAATAAATGCAGACCTATGCTAGACCGTACGGCCTGCTGTAGAAAGGACTGCTGCTGCTTGGCACCTTGTTGGAGCTAACTGTGGTGTGGCAGAATAGAAAGCTAGAAGCTAGGCGCAGCAAACAAGAATAAACCAGAAGCAAAGCGCAAAAAACTAGGTGCAGTAAACAAAAAAGGACCATAAGCAAGGCGCAAAAGTGTCACCAAACAAAACTCAGACCTGATTTGCTGACTTGCTAGATGCTAGATGCCGTACGGCTTATGGCTTGGCTATAGATTACTGTTGGAGGGTGCTGGAAGGACAGAAATGTGGCAGCAGAAGTGGCACTGGAGCTGATGTTGTTGAAGGACATAAGCTTGGCACCTGGACTGGAAGAGTTCTGCTGACTAGAAGAGCTTAGAGCTGCTCCTCCCTCTGCTCCCTAAAGTAAAGACAACCCAAAAAACACCCAAAGGCCAAAGATTTCCAAGGAAATGATATTGACAGATTTTTTTTTATTTTAGACTAAATCTAGAATAAAAAAAGAACTCCACTCCTCTTGATTCCAAAATAAGCTAAAAGCATAATCACACACAAGATTATCGGGAAAGCTCTAATACCATATCAGAGTTGTTGCTAGAATCTGAATAACGTGAGTGCAATGAAGATGTGATCACACAAGATGAACAAGTGCACACCACATAGATGCTAAAGCAATTTGACAATAACAAGAAGATAAATTGCACAAGACAAAATGGAGAAAACCAAATCTGAATTAGCATGGAATGGCCAAAATGAGAAATACAAATAAGAGAGTACGTAAGTAACTCCTCCACAAAAGGTGGACAAGGCACCCCAAGAATAGAATGTAACTCCTCCATGAAAGGTGGTGACAAGGTGCTAAGAATAGAGAAGTAACTCCCATCAAGGGAGTTACTTATGACACCTATGACACACACCTCCCCTAGCCTATCCCACAAATGTAGGAAAACTCCATGTATGCACAAGAAATACAATTTCTCTAATTAATAAATAGGGAAAAATAAAAACATACACTAATAATCACAAGCCACCAATCTATCTAAAACTCATCTATAGTGATCTATCCTAAGAGACCAAATAGCTAATGTAATTGTCCATCACTCCTTGAATGGCCATGGATGTGCCTACTCCACATAATTGCTATGTGCTCATAAGCCCAATAATGTAATAAAGTAATTATATTCACACCATCACTAAATGCCTCTTGCATAAACCTATAAAGATATCTGTATAGGTAGGCAAGCATAGTCCCACCCCATGAGAACATAGTGACATATACCTCAACATTAAAAACAATCTTATGCATCCTATATGCAATCGACACTCCATTCTCATCCATAACAATAAATGAAGCCAACAACATGGCCAACCACTTTTGTAGATGCAAAACACTAGACTATACTATAACTAATAGCAACACATCACTATCACTACCTCTCCAATGTATACCTGAAGGTACATCAACAAAATAAAAGAACACATGATCAATAACATCAACACCTATGTCATCCTAAAATGTCACCAACCATCCACTAACTGGTAAATGTAGAATGTGATACATATCCTCTAGAGTCATAGTAATCTCCCTTGGAGGAAGCTAGGAAGTATATGTATTCTCATTCCACCTCTCACATAAGGCTATAATTAGATACCTATCCTATTGCACTGTACCTAAGTCACACACATGACCCAACCCTACCCTATTCATGACAACTTTCTCATTAGAAGACAATGGTAACATCCTTATATCTCCATCACCTGACCTCTACAAAACTCCCTCGTCTATACCTCAGCCTGTAAAACACCAAAAAATAACATATATATTAGTCAACCATGCCAAGTAAACAACCAAGATATAAATTAATAGGTAACAAATCAAAATCTTAGAAAATCAAGACCAGTGGACAACAATGCTACAAAAAGGACACCAATGTTGGATACGAGCACTATAACCTAGATAATAGCACTAAACCCAGGATAGGAGTGTTGACTCTTAGATAGGAGCATTGAAACTAGTGAAAATTTTCCTAGGACTCTTAAACAACTCAAAAAGCACCAAAATAGGCTTAAAAATAGATAAAAATCAAGCATTAAGCTTACTCACAAGGCTAACATCACCACTAGCCTCTACTTAGGTTGCCAACTACTTAAAATTGGGTCATGATAGGTGTTCGTCTCCTTGGCATATCTCTCACTCCAGAGCTCCAAATCTTAAACTAGTCAATGCGCAAATGAATCAAGAATCAATCCAATTTTCCTATATCAAAAAACTTTTTCATTCAAATTAAAATATCATTTACCCATGACTTAAACACCATAACCCCATTTTTCAAACTATTTCTTTCAATAGAATCATGACAATGATACCTTTGACATCATCCTAGCTTTTCTCTCTTACTACTTAATTTGCCTACTATGACACACACATCTTGATTATCATCAATCAAAACTTGTTCCAATTTCAAACAACTCAGTCTAATCAATCAAACAACCCAATCTAATCAATCAAATAACCTCTCAATCAATTTAACACACCTTACTTCTATTCCTACACCACTAGTCATCACTTTTGGCTGAAAATCCTTTATCACATGATCTTGTCCCTATCCCCAAAAGGGGGTCATCACTCTTACTATTCCTATTCCTACACCTACCTAGCATGTCTATACACTCTCATAAGTGGATACACCATGGTTCTTACACCTACAATATTCACATTATCAGATTCAGCTTAGATCAGTTGAAATATATAGTAATTCAAATTACATGGGTCACTCAACATTACTCAGGACATTCAGGGGGATATACCTTCAATTTACAGATACATAGACTATTCAGATATAGTGGTTTAGATCATATGGATCCACAATGATTTCAGCTTATAGGGACATAGACTATTTAGATACAGTGGTTTAGATTATATGGATTCATAGTGACTTTGATACAGATTAAACTCATATATTAGATTTGGGGGCATGTACATTACTACACATCTCACATATACAACTTCATACATCATGACATAGTTACAAGATCAGATAACAAGTTATAGGCATAGTGTAGAGCATGATGTTTTGATCTCTAATTTTGTACATGGGGCATTACACAATAGGTCATATCACATGTGGTTATACAAATCACTAGATTATATATATGCATCACTCACATACCAGATTTGGGGGCATGGCATAGATGTTCATATTCTTCATCATCTAAGATTATACAAATAGAATGGCAAGACATGTCATTCTATTCTTACACATTGACCATAATTTTAGATTACACCTAGCTATACCCAAGTTGTCACCAGGTGAACCGCATAACCATCTGTAGTGGTTGGTCCATTATATTACCCTTTCTTAGACTACATGAGTGTGTGCAGGTTAAAGGACATACATTGGTTTTGGGCCTCTGAACATTTATCAGATCTAGTTCAGATATACAGAATGGGGGCATGATAGATTTTTATCTTCACAACTTAAATATTCTATACACACATTCTAGATTACATGAGTTTATGTGAGATAGAAGGTAGACATTGCTTTTAGGTCTCCAAGCATTTCTCATTCCAGTCAGATTCAACATAGGGGCAAGCATTGCCCTCCTTCTCCATGTTACATGGGTTCTACTTCTAGATTCAGTATAGGGGGCACCCATTTTAGGATTTCTTTCTTTCTCTAGGCACTATCTAGCTCTTCATCCACTTCCCTGGCTAGGAAGTGAGTTGGACCCTTTTGCAACACATTCATGTCCATGTAGGTAGGTTCAGGTATGCATTTTATTTTCTTTCTTTTGCTCTAGTATTTCATTTCATCACATCACTAGAATAAAAGGGGGAAAATATATACACCCTAAATTGGTCAAGCAACCACACATATCATGTATTTTCACAAGATACTTTGGTTGGAGAATATGAGCCTTGTTCACATTATCCATGTCTTTTGCTTTACTCATCTTGGTCTTGTCTCTTGCTCTAGTCACCTTTTTGCTTATTCCTAGTCATCCTAAGCCTTTAAAATGGTCATTTCACCTCAGTTAGGTCAAATTTCTTTTGCTAATTCCATCCCCTTAGGTCTTGAGCCTATAGTATAGGAGTGCTAAGATTGAAATATAACGTTGGATCCTAGGGTGTCCATTTCCAGTGCTCCTATCCAATGGCATTTTTAGATCCAATGGTTAGTTTCCCTCTTTGAATGAGTCTTAATCCATTGTTAGCGTCATCCTTAAGTTTTTATAATGTTGAACAAATGTGAATAAAGCTCCCAAATTCAAAATAAAGAGTCTTCTATATAAAGGACTACACAAGGCATTTTATATCTAACACTTACTACTTTGGAACAATACATAATAAAAATTAGTCAATAGTATAGCTCAATATTCTACATCACACATAGACTTGCATGCTTGATCAAGGAAGGGCCTAAGTAAAATTTCATTCTTACATCTACCATGCACATTGATTATGCACATTCCCTAAGGGAGAACTACATTTGATTTGAGACCCTAGCATTGAGGGTTAATGTAGGCAGTGATCAGGATAACATAGGTTATAGATCATGCAATCATACTTCTCTTCACCTAATTTTCCCGCTTATGATTTTTATGTATTTTTTGTTTTATCTGTGTAGATAAACCTAGTGTTTATAGATTTAAATGGACCTATGACGAGCTCTGTTGACATTCAACCCCCAAAATTTCATATATAGACTCACACAAAGACAATAGAAAAGACCTATAAAACTTAAGTCTCTAGGATAATAGCAATAGAAAAAAAATATAGCACTGGGCCCCAGGGTGTCTTATTTTTGTGCTCATATCGTTTCATGAAATGAAAGATAGATCCATATTCTTTACATCTTCTCTATCCTACACCATAGTTTCCAGCTCTTAAATCATTTGTTACAACCTATTTTTCTAGATAAGTCTACTTCTTTCCCTATACAATTGATTTGATTAAATTTATGTAAATTTATATTTTACTATATTTTTTCCCCTTACTCTAGACCCTTTATTGTTTAGGAACTAAACACTAGTTTCCCAAAAAAAATAAAACACTAGCCATGCTTCAAGGTTTATGATTTGGCCACTTTTTTATTTCAACAGTTAAGACTTTGTTTTCAAAATATTTAGCTTGAATCACTATCAATGGGCTCAAATCAAATAATTTTTGCTTATTCTAATCCATTAGATAAGGTTTCCCCTTGGGTCTAGCTTTGCATGTCTTGTCCCTAAAGACTTTTAGTTATCTGCTCATTCACAGGTTGGAGTGAGGGCTCATCAAGGGTATTAATCTTCCTAATCACTCCTTTCATGTCATTAGTGTTACTTTGTATGCTTTATCACTCTTTATGAGCAAGAATATTTTGTTAAATAGGAACTAAATTACCTCAATATATTTTACAAAGCCTTAGGATCTAATCTTCAATGGATAAAAACCTAGTGTGTTAGAAAACATCACTATCAATGGGCTCAAATCAGATAATTTTTGCTTATTCTAATCCATTAGAAAAAGTTTCCCCTTGGGTCTAGCTTTGTATGTCTTGTCCATAAAGGCTTTTAGTTATCTGCTTATTCATAGGTTGGAGCGAGGGCTCCTCAAGGGTATTATTCTTCCTAATCACTCCTTTAATCTCATTATTGTCACTTTGTATGCTTTCTCACTCTTTATGAGCAATAATATTTGTTAAAGAGGCACTAAATTGCCTCAATATATTTTACAAAGCCTCGAGTTGTAATCTTCAATGGATACAAACCTAGTGTGTTAGACATAACATGATGCCAATGCCATAATGGCTTAAATAATTAGATTAGAAGTGGATCAAAAAATGAGAGAAATTTAAATTTATTGGTATCTCGTTTGATTTTGATAGCTCTCCCTCTAAGATATCAGAGTATGTCATTGATCAAGTGGAGAAAAAGGTGGATTGTTATATCTTAAAGCATCTCTCATTAGTTGGAAAATTTTAGGTTTGTTTTGAGATTCTAGAAGCCACCCATGTTTACTTCTCTTCTTGATATGGCCCCTATAAAGCTTCATATGATAAGTTAACCAAATTTCTTAGGGATTTCATATGGACCAATGTTAAGAAAACTCATGGGTATCACATAGTTGCTTCGAATATTTGTTATTTTCCTCATGGGAAGGGTGGTATGGGAGTTATTAACATTTGTAGACAAAGTATCACTCTATGTCCTAAATGTGTCGTTTTTAAATTGAAGTCAATGAGGTATGGAAAAATATTCTATGACACTACATTTCCTTTGGGTCAACTTATGGTAAAATTAGTTGGAAAAATGATAGGTTTTAGACCTTAATTGTTGCCACTGCCTCCATCAATATTGAGGGATATTTTATTCCTAAAAGCATTTGGAAATCTTTCAAATTTGACAGACCATTTATTAAATGGGTGGGTGATGGGTTTTAGAGTGGTTTGTCCTTCAATAACCATAATATATGGTAGTCTCATATTATGACCAATTCAAATCTAATTGTAGTAGAACTGTCGAGTATACAAACTTTGAGGCTTTTTAAAAAATGTATTCACAAGGTTATAGATATGATTTCTTATTATGGTTGGGCTCCTTGGCCTTTGCTAATGGAAAAATACAATTTAATCAATTATGACTTAACGTCCATTCTACACATCTAAGAGATGATGCCCAATGTCATGTTGCATAAGATGGGTTTATAGTCCCTATGAGATTGGTGGAAAGACTAAAGATGGAACTATGATACTCACTTTAATAATTATTCTCTAGGTCTCCTCTATCAAATCATGAGTCATTCTCTCTAGCTTTGGATAAGTTAAACATATTGAGATCTAAATTCTTTGCCCATGGATTGCAAGAATTAACATAATTTAGAATGCTAAGCTTGAACCCAAGCTTGCTCACTTTCTTTAGTGCTTGGTTTATCAAGGGATTCCTCTTGGTGAATGCCTCCTTCATATTGGGATTGCTCAACTGAAGTGTCCTACTTGTTTTAGATTAGAGTCCTTCAAATCATCTCTTTTGGACTTGCCCCAAAGCCTAATTTACTTGACACTATATCTATAGACTCTTTTAACCCTTCCATCCAAAACCATTCTCTTGGAAAGTAGCCTTATTTGGGGATTATTCTTAGTGGTTGACATATATAGCTTTTATATAGAATTAATTCAGGGCTATCATATTATTTAAATTATGGAAAGCTAAAAATTCATCTCAATTTAACAAAAAATAAGTATCTTTTCTATTTTCTATCAATGACACCATGACCGTTATCTCATCAAGTTTTATGTAGATACGAGCTCAAGCAAAGAAGGTATATCTATAATTATAACTCTTAGAAAAAAATTTCAACCTTTGGGGGAGTGTTTCCTATACTATGATCCATGTCCCCTCAGACCATATGATGCAAAAGTCTCCTCTCCCAATACCTCATCACCGATAAATTCGATTGCACAATCATAAAAACTTCTCCATTCCTCCTCCTCATTGAGGAGGTGGAGTCCGTTGTCACTGCATAGGAAGTCTATTATTGGTCTATTGTGATGGAGATCACATGTGTAAGGAATTGGTCCAATTGGAAATGTAATTCAACCACCTCTTATTTGGGGCATTACTATTTCTTTGACTCCCCCATATCCTATTCAAGATCACTGGGTAGCACTTGATCCTCCTTCTATTGAGCCTTCTTCTTGGAGTGCCCAATCACCTAAGGATGATCCACCACCTCTTCCTTTTGGGGTTGTAGTGTGTGCCTAGTTATTTGCATTTTATGTTATTTTAAGTTTCTTGGGCCTCTCGCTACCATACTTTTTTTTTCCTTTTTTTCTTTTTTTTTTTTACTTTTTCTCTTCTATTTTATTTTTGTTCCTTTTTTGTTTTTATATCTCAGTACCATACTTGTCTGACTTGTTTACTGATGTGAACCAATTTTTTACCAACATGGAATGTGGTATGTAAAGTTTCATTGACTACCTTATTATTATAACCATCTTGTATATTGATTTTTTTTATTAATATTAGTACTACTAATACATTCCAATAATAAAAATGTAAATATATATATTTTTAAATAGATATATTTATAATCCTATATATATTAACAACTTATTAAAAGTTTGCCCTTTCATCTTATATAGTGTTTCAAAAATTTAAATTAAAAAGATGAAAACATTCATACGGCCATCAAATTTAACACTTTTTAAACATGATGAAAGGAAGTTTGGTATTTTTAAAACTAACGTTTAAGAAAATATAACACAATGTCATATCTTAGTGTTTTAATTGATGTAGAAATGGTGTAAATTAATTTTAAATTGTTTGGAATGTGCACTATTTCATCCACCAAGTATTTGAGTTACTTTAGTGCTTACTCTATTTATGCTATTTAAAAACCCATTATTTGTTTGTTTTTTAATGTTTTGTTTTTTAATTTTTAATAAAGATTATCCTCTTATTTATTATAATATTATATTTTTTATTTTGTTAAAATAAAATTGACTTTATACAATATACACATCCTATTTTGAATAAAGTATTTATAAACTTTTTAAATTCAAATCATATACTTAATATATAATGTATAACTTTTTAAAACAATATTAATTTATTAAACATAATCCTCAAAATAAACCATACAAGGTGAGGTAAACTACAAACTAATGGAAGGGGCTTAGTTTATTGTAATCTTTGTCACTAAAATGTGATACCCATTTACAACTTATTCATTGTAGGGGGCAATGTTCCATAAAAATTCATTTGATTGGTTCTTCATATATATATACATGCTAGATTTTATTTGTGTTGAAAATAAACTAAGGGAGAGATACTAATATTTGAGCGGGATCCAATAGTTGAGATAGTATATGAGACCAAAATATCCAATACATGTTGAAAAAGAGTCAATATCTATCATAAAAGAGTCAAAAATAGGTGTTTATACCACTTTGACGAATTAGTAGCACACAACAACTAATGATACAATGACTTATCATTTGTACAAGTATAAGAAACTCAATTCACATTTATTGATCACACTCTTAAAAAAACAATTTAATGACACCTTGCATGGTAATTGTTATGTTGGTACTGTACTGATATGTCACACCTTGAAAATCTAGAATTAAATACTAAACTCTTCAAACTATCAATTGGTATAATTTTTAAATGTAGATGTGGCACCATTTAGATACCACATATGTGTGAAATTAATATGTGGCACCATTTAGATACTATATATGTGCAAAATTAAGATGTATAACCATTGGGTCCTCTCCCTTAAAAAAAGAGGAAACAATTTGTAGTGACTTTTTTTAATTGAAGATTAAAAACACAAAATTATTGGGAAGAAATTAAAAATATATTTTATTTTAAAACTTGTATAAAAATAAATTTTATAAATAATTAATAATAAGTAGATTTATGAATAAAAAAAATATAATATTTTTTATTAAAATATGTTATATATTAAAAAATAAATATATTACATGTTCTCTTAAAAAGATAGGTAATATGAGAGCACACCCCACAAGCATCAACAAACACACATCAAGTGAAAAATAATCTAGGGGATAAAAATCACAATTAATTACAACAGTAGTGACATCAATAAAACATGAAAAAAACAACTAATATTTAAGCAACATACACCACCAACTCTATAGAAGGAGGCAAAGGAGGTGGTGGGATATAGGGCTTATATCCCCAACTTCCACCATGATGGGGAGAGATATCAGGTATGCTCCACCCATCGTCTTGTTTCTTTTCTTCTTCACCTTCCTCAACCTACCCAGGGGGAGGCAAGATTTCAAGTGTCAGCCTAGGGAACTTCCCTTGAGCATATCCACCTAAAGGGTTGAATCAATAGTAACTAACATCAATATGGGGTGAAGGTTGCTCTCCATACCCCTTATAAAGAGAGAACATTTGATAGGGAGGTGGTGGAGGAATAGTGAAAACCAAACAACTTTAAGACCTTCACCATTCGTTCTCTTGAATTTGAGGATCCTGAGGAACCTTGGGGGTAAATTTAATAACCATATAAGGGGTGTTACCCTAATGAACCATGAGGGTTTGAAGAAAATCCACCTCAAGGGATAATTTGTTAGCTTGTACTTGAATGTGTATCATTACATTATATAAAACAAATATTACAATAGCAATAGTAAAAAACTCTATCTAAGCAGTCTTTATTAAATATATCTACGTTATTGTCTTTATAGAGAGTAAAAATAATGTTAATTTGGAAAATATTCCATATTTTCTTATATAGTTTAGGGAAGAGATTAGAGTCCCCTAAGAGGGTAATGTTCCAAGAGAAAGGTTCCACCCTGAGAGGCTTAAAAAAATTAGTGAATCCATTGCCAGGCATCCTAAGCTCTAGCACAAAAATAGAAGATGTGTTTTAGAGACTTTGAATGACCACAAACATGGCACCTAGGAGAGGGAATTCCTATGTGAATAATTCCATCTCTCACATGGATAACTTGTAAGAGAAGGCACAAGGCAAAAATGGTTATTTTGGGTTCCACCATAGCTGACCATACAGTTTGGAACCTCCTAGTCCAACAAGAAGGGGAGTTATTGGTATTCCATGATTTATTGAACATCTCTCAAGGAAAAATATTGGGAAAAAGCCATTGATAACCAATTTAGGTTTGATATCTAAGAACGGGGATGGAAGTAGCCAAATTTCAACCTTCCCACCACTTTGGAGACCTTGTAACACTAATATTATGTAAATAATAATCTAGAGCAACCATTTGGATCTTAGAGATGGACTCAAATCATAAGTGTTTAACCTAAACTTGGATTTTGATTCAAGCCAATTTAGCCAAGATATAGAAAAATTATAAAAAGTATCCCCCAAGACTCGAATGTCTATAAAAAATATGAAGATCTTTGAGTTCAGGGATTTCTGCTAAGGGTTTCTCATTAATGGTGATCATCTAAGACCACCAAATTGACTATTCATTAATAAAGAAACTAACAAAAAAACCATCCCCTTTCCATCTTATCCATGGATTAATAGTTTTCCAGGTCTTCCATATGCTCATAATCACAAACATATAATTTTCATCAAGACTGAGATAATAAGTAAGGTCTCAAACCCCAATTTCTACTAGAATTTTATACCCAAAGGGATTTTAGATGAGATGCATTACCAGAGGAGAATTTTCCAAGCCTCCTACTCATCAAGATCTTGAATAATCCATTTATCATAGATAATGAATCCATGTTTGTCAATATCAATGAGACCCAATTCTCTAGCTTCTCTAGGTTGGTAACAAATATCCCAGGCAACTCTATTGAAGCCTTTATTGCCTTAAGAGTTAGCCCAAAGAAAATATATAAGAAAAATTTCAAGATTTATGTAGGCTATTTTTTAAGGATCCCAACAAGAAGAATAGTAAACATGAGTGGCTGCAAGAATTTTAAAACATATTTTAAATCTGTCAGCTAGAGAAAGGGGTTTGGTAAACCAATAAGATAATTGATTTTCTACACTTATAATAACATAATTCCATAGATTAATTGGAGAACCCTGATAGGAAAAAGGGATACCTAAGAATTTAAACATCTCTCCATGGGCAATCCACTTCCATTGATAAACCTCAATCTACCTTGGTAGAGGATAATAACATTGTTTATAGTTCTAGGTCTTGACCCATTGAATGCTAGAGCCAAAGGATAAATAAAAGATTTACAAACATTACATAGAATTTTGAATAAATATTTCTTCCTCTTAAATAATGAGAAAGGATTCATCCATGAAATGCCCATTTATGAGTTGGAGGTGAGGTGCCATGGGGGGAGGGTAATGCCTTTGACAAGACCTTTGAAATCAAACCTCCTAATAAATAACCAAAACCATAAACAACTAAAATATAAAGGGAAGGGGGAAGAGGGAAACCATGTCTGATAGAGTGAAGAGACCAAAACTCTTAGATTGATGACATCAAAGCTGAGACAAGTTGAGGCATGTTGGAAGAGGGTTTGAACAGAGTGAATGAACTAAGGACCAAACCCCAAAGCTTATAACATGGCTAAGATAAAAGGCCATTTAATTCTATCATAGGCTTTTTCAAAGTCTTAACATATATTTTAATTTGGAGAATGAGCCCATCCATTCCTTCCCATACAATAATAATATTTTCAATAATATCTTGCTTGGATAAAATCATTTTGTGTAGGTTTGACAATAAGGGTAAGGAGATATCTGATTCTAAGAGCCAAAGCTTTGAAAAGTATATTATAGGAGACATTCAAAAGAGTAATATGTTTCCAATTAGTAATAGACTTAGGGTTCCCATCTTTGGGAATTAATTTGATATTAACTTTATTAATGATATTGCATAGAGAACACTTGGACAAAGCTTTTAGAGACTTTATGGAGATTAGGTCCCACACAATCCCATAGGGCATGATAGAATTCAAAAGGAAATCCACCAATACCTGAAACTTTATCTTGAGCCATTTCAATGACAACCTAATTAAGAACTTCAATGGAAATAAGCTTGTCACATGCCACTTTGTGGCTATGTGAGAGCCTACAGGGAATAACATCAATGAATTTCTTCATAGCCATTTTCTGAGACTCAGTAGATGGTTGGACTTGAAAGACTTGCTTATAATTATTAACAAAGGATTGAAGGATATATGGGAGATGAGTAATACATTCACTAGCTTCCTTAACAATATTTATTTGCACAAATAAATTATAAGCTCTCTATTTACAAAAAAAATCTTTAGATACTTGGTCCCTAATTTTAATCCAATGAATGTGAGCTCAAATCTGAGCTCGACGGGGTTGAATAAGATTTTCTAATTGGATATGATGTCTTAACTCCACCAATTTATTATGAAACAACCCATACAAGGGGTATTTTTCTAGCTCAAGGGAGAAATGGTTAAATTCTCTCAGAGAGGTTGAGTTAGCTCTTTTCCTAATCAAACCTAACTATTTTCCAAATAAGTGGATAAAAGTGGTGGTATGGGTGATGGTTGTTTCCCACTAGTCAATACACCTAGAATATCTAGAGGGGTGAGAAAAAGTTCCATACTCACTTTATATGGGCAAGGGTTGGAGCATGTTGTAAATAAGATGTGTTGTGATAGAATTGGTCATTAAATTGTCTGACTAGAGGAGCTGGCTATTCAATAAAAAAATTAATCAATTGGTGGTCAAAGAGAAGGACATCTAAAATCACACTGATAGACATATCATATTTCAAGGGAAAAGATAAAATGTTTTGATCTAAAAGAAGAGCCATGTCAAGTTTTTTAAGGAATTTTTCATTATCTTGGCATAAATTTGACTAGGTAAACTACGGTGTGAGAGAAGACGTCATATGATGATGATTTGGGTCATATAAATCTAACTTATTACACATGTAGAATTGGGATTCCCTCTCCTCAACACACCATCTCATGGATAAAATTCCTTCTTTATATTTAGGGGATTCAATCATGTTGAAATCTCCATAGAGGATCCAATGGGCCATAGGGAGGTGCTTCACTATCCACCATCAGAGATTTGACTACTCAATGAAATCATTAGAGGCATAAAGTTTGGAAAGCTTGAGGATTTTCGTATCAAAATTAAAAACCATATAGAGTGCACAACTAGATGTGTCCACACAACGCTCTATCACAAATGATGTATAATGAGGTGAAATCATTTTGATAATGCCACCACATCCTACATCATATACAAACATATGATAAGTAGCATTTGTATAAATGATTTTGGATACCATATGGAGATTGAAACCATTGATATTTACCTCCTATAATAAGAGGATGTTCATATATGAAAATTCATGATATTTATCTTAAACCAAGTACTTTCAAATTGGGCCAATTAAACCACAATCATTTCAAGAGAAAACATTCATTAGAAACTATTAAGGTTCATGGTTTTGCCGTCTTAGTCATCTACTTCTGAAAAGCAGTTAATCAAACACTTTATTATTGGATCTTGGAAAGAAAGTCTACAAGCACAATAGGTTGCCATTTAGTGTGTAGAAAAACCTCCTCGTCATTGTTAGGAGAAGAACTTGATGACCATTAAGAGGACCATCTTGTGCTTAGGGAATTGGGATAAAATCCTTTTGTGACTATGTTTCTTTCATTTAGAAGAGAGAGAATCCATGGGTTATAAATTCTTGAGGTGTTATAATTATATTAGAATCTTGAGGTGCATTTTTCAAAGTTAGACTAGGGTTTGGCTAAGAAACTTGAGGTGGTGTTAGTGGCAGTGGCATGGTGGTAGTAGTGTAAGTGAAGGGATTAGGGTTGTTTAAAGTTATGGTTGTTTGGATTATTTATTTGACCTACTACCTACCATCAATCATTAACTCTTACCATCTAGTTGGTGGGTTTAGGTGTAGTTTTGGCCAAAGGATTTGAAGCCACCTTAAGAGGGTAATCATTTATCATGTAGTTTGAAGCTTGACACCTAAAATAGGTGTTGGGAAGATTGATGAGTAAGTGTAAAAAGTTAGGGGACCCTTTTTTGAAAATTTAACAAATTCATTATTTGTACATTTTATTGAAATAACATGTACATGTAATGTTTTATAGGATTGATAAACACCAAGCCTAAAACACATATATGTTCTTAACACTTAAAAATGTGTATGTGGTATGTTACCATTTCATAAAAAATAAAATTCAAATCAATAATTTCATTTCATTCCATATTTTCTCATAGACCTCCCATTTAGAACTCATATTGTGCTCGTATTGCATTAACAAGAGGAGACAACTACCGATGTACACCACACTTGAGTTCGCCAATTAGGTGAACAAATCAACACTATTGTGGTGGAGGAGAGGTAAGTAAACTAAATTTATACCAATAAACACAAAATTAAGTAATTATGTTAGATTTGAATTATTTTTTATTAAAACCATTTTTTAGTTTTTACAGCCCATTCAAGTGTAAGACAAAACCCTCTTATCCCTCTTAAGCCTCCTAGCCCTCTTAAGCCTCCTATCCCTCCTAAAATTCCACAAGACCCATAGGTAGTCAGGAGGATTTGGATGCACATATAATGGAAAATAAAATACACATTAAATAGATAATTAATAAAATAAGTGACCCTCATTTAACCAACACCCATTGTATTTCATTGGAAAATACCCTAGAGTCATTACTAGGACAAGTTGACCTTGATAATGGGGTCAAATTGATAGATGGACATCTTATAGAGAGAGATGTAGGTATTATTATGCCAAAAAATTGTCAGTGCATGGTGTGGGTGATAATCAAATACCAAAAAACTAAATTTATGCATTTTTTCAATTGATCTGTCAACCAATACACCACCTCTGTTATCATACAAACAATTGCCAATCTACCAGTGCCAACATAATTTGATAAAGGATTAATTTTTGGGACTGATGGTGGATGGTATTTGATTACCCACCTTGTAATAACCATGAGGTTCCTTTTTATTTTTTGAGGAAACTCTATGCGAGTTTTATCCTCAATGAGATTCTGAATTATTTTGACTACTTAGAGTTTTTAAGGTCAAGGAAAAGGCTTTGCATAGTATAGACTAGGTGTATGTCATGTGCCTAATCATCCTACATAAGTCTCTATCCAAAATCTACATCATCATGATACAATCCCCTATGTAGTGAAGGAGGTTGTTTGATATTGATACTTTACATGCACTTAATGCCCTTACTAGCACCCTCATTATACATACGAGTAAGCTTTGTAACATTGATGCTAGGAGAGGGTGGACATAGGGATGTTCTAGCTAGTGTTGATGTCCAACCACACCATTACATATCCTATGGTGATATATGCACTATACATTTGGATGAGGATGGTGGTGATTTATGGTGGCCAAATGATATGGTTATGAGTGATGAGGTTTTTTTTGCACATACATTTGGTGTGTAGACCTCAAATTCACCTATACAGGTATCTTATATATTTAACATGTTAAATTTTAGATATAATTGTATTTAAAAGGTAATAATCAATTCACATATAAAATTCAACAATATATATGTAATTTTTTATGTTACAGGAAGAGATGGTCCCATGATTTTCACAACTAGATTATGGGCCATCTACTAGTGCACATGTTGTTACTTAGCCAATATATACATATATGGAGGTAATTCTTCATTAATATTATAATTCATGTGCATGTATTTATCTATATATTTTATCAACTAACAATCATATTTTGTTTGTTTAGTTAATGACCATAGTGGAGACTCCTCCATCTATACGAGCATGAATAGAAAATAAGCATTATTGTTGTGATTTCATTTGCACAAAAACTTATCGAGGTATGCTAACTTATAATTTTGAATTTTAAATATATATTTATTTAATAATTTTACTCCATACTTATGAAAAATATAATTGACGTGAATTTATTATCTATGCAAGGTTATCCAATGATGTCTAATAGTCCTATTGAGATGATTAGAAAGGCACCAAATCATGTTGTCTCTCCCTTTCACACTCTTGTGCATCAAACTCAACCCGCCATTGACCCTGTTGAGTGTCATAAGCAAATTGAGCATGACCATGAGATTATGGTAAGTGCATGTTTAAATATTTTGTTTATCATTTTAAAATTAAATTTTGAACTTGGTTGCATGTCTAATATGAATAGTTTCCAATAATATTTGTATATGAACATGTTTAGTTACATGTAAGCTATGAGCATAAAAGGACTCATAATTATATTTCAGAGGAATCTAAGGCATTTCATGGATCTCCATCTACAAGCAAGGTATCTGAAGGAGAACCTTCTTCAGAACAAGGAAAAGAGAGGAAGGCTTTTTTTTGAGTAACATATGTCTTACATGATATACTTTTTTTGTATGCTTATATGGAAATGTACACTTTTTTGGCATTGTATGCATATATGGCATTGACTCAACATTCTATTATATTCAAATTTTGTATGCCTTACAGCTTCTATGGATATATATGTTCACATTTTCTAGTGATCATCTTTAAGCATATAGTTTGGCCCACATTATTATTTCAAAAGTATTTCTACCCCAATTACTATTTCTAATAAACTTAAATCTAACAATATTTATTGAATAAATATGCTTAATATAGATAACAATGTACTCTAATATTTTGGAGGTGAGAGGCTGAATAAATATTTTTATTGGATTTATTGTATTGGAAATGCACTATATAATATCTCAATTCTTGTCAGAAGTCCTAATATTAAGACAGACTAAATTTGATGGTCGAATGATTGCATTTATATAATTAAACTACAAAATATAGTTAGTTTGTGGTGGACTAAATTAGATGTATGGTGAAATTGTAGAATGGATGTGAAAAATACTAAAAGGATTGTGATTTTCTTACTATGAACTATACTAAAAAAAATTATTAAATATCTCAAGATATTTTTCAAATAAATTTATTTGTACAACATAATAGGCTTGTCTCAAATCTTATTAGAATTCCTAATATAAATATGGACTAAACTTGATGGTCAAATGATTGCATTTATATAATTTAACTACAAAATATAGCCAGTTTATGGTGGACTAAATCAGATGTATGGTGAAATTATAGAACGGCTATCAAAAATCGTAAAAGGATTATAATTTTCCTACCATGAACTATACTAACATAATTTATTAAATATCTCAAGATATTTTTCAAATAAATTTATTTGTTCAACATAATAGGCTTGATTTTATTATATGTAATTAGATCTTATTTCACTTTTTAAAATTAAAAATTAAAATTTGTGCATTTAATCTACTTGATCTTATACTCCTCTCCAACTGGAGGAAACAATCTCCCACTTCATCCATTATTTCTTATGTGAAAAATTATCAATTAATATTTTTTTTAAGCTTTTTATCTATTCATCTATATAATAAAGTTGGTGGCGACTTCAAAGGGTGAATAGAAGGACCTATTTTCATGGTGTCCATTTAAGAAGCTAGCTAGGAAATTGTTTTTATATCAAAATGCAATATATCTACCATATAATGTGCACTATAAGTTTAATTAGATTTAAATTTGACTCTGTTTCTCTCTCTCTCTCTCTCTCTCTCTCTCTCTCCTCTCTCTCTCTCTCTCTCTCTCTCTCTCTCTCTCTCTCTCTCTCTCTCTCCTCTCTCTCTCTCTCTCTCTCTCTCTCTCTCTCTCTCTACACACACACACACACACACACACACACACACACACCCATGTTGTGATCTCACAAGTTTTAAGTACCATTCCATCTCCTAAAATTGACTCATCCAACTCACTCACTACCTCACCCAAGCCAATCACTACACCCATTACATCTCTCACAATTCAAAATCCATTAATGGCCAATTTGGTTCCCACTATGCCTATGATTATTGACCTTATTACACCCAAATATTAAATAAGGGTCCCCCTAGGATTTAATCTTCCTAAGGTCAATACTCTTGGGCACTTCCCTACAATATCTTCCCCAAAAATAACCTAGGTATATTATTAGATACAAGGAAAATGAGGAGAGATATAGTCTAGTTCACAAGGAAAATGAAGAGAGACTCTCAATAGTTTGAAAAAAATAGAAGCTGGGGTTAAATACATAATAGAGTCAATGAGATAATTTTATAAAATTGAGGTGGAAAATATACAAGAAGAGATCATGGATATGCTAGATAAAACTTAGGTCATAATTTCTTTGATTTAACTTGATTAAGATTTGCATTTGTAGAAATGGCCAAATTATCATCTCTTTATTCAAGCCACTATTTGAGATCTCCACTTTTGGTGCTTCATGGATGAAAAATAAAACTTATACCATGTCAAGTGTGGAGAATAATGTTTAGGACCAAGTTTTAGGCTCCAATCATGCCCGATTAAGAGATTGAGTACCCGTTCCAACCTCAAGAACATCCCTCCCAAAATGATAAAATTATAGTTTCTAGGCCAATTTTAGACACATGTAAAACTAAAATTGTAAATTGTTTGCATGAACTAAAAGAACCTTAACATGCATGTTGAAGCCATATAATTACACCTCAAAACACAATAATCAAACATAAGAGACAAATCTATGGTAGGTGGTATACTAATCAGTGTTGAAAGACAAATTTTATGCAGTCAAGAGATAAGTTCTTGTCCTCCAGCTGACATTTACACCTATGAGACCTCCCATTACAATTACATCACTTTTAACATGTATAGATAGGAAAATCATGTGTTCCTATGACCACAACATTTAAAGCCAACCAGATGCACTTTTTATAACTACTCAGGAATGTAAAAACAATGACAATAAATGTTATCAACATTGAAGTCGTAATTGGATATCTCCACCTTTAGAGTTTGATGGATAAAAACTAGTACTATCACCATGTCAAGGGTGGTTAATAACATCTAAGATCAAGTTATTGGGTTAAAATCACTCTTGATCAGGAGATAGAGTACTCATTTTGGCCTCAAGAACATCCTTCCCAATAGGATAAAATTATAGTTTTTAGTCTAAATTTAGATGCATGTAAAAAAAAATCGTAAGTAATTTACATGAAATAAAAGATCCTTAATGTGAATGTTGAATCCATCTACTTTTACCTCAAATTAGTGATCTAACATAAGAGACAAATTTTTGGTAAATAGTAAAATAATTAGTGTTGAAAGGAAACTTTTATGCAATCAAGAGACAAGTTCTTGTCCTCCATCTTACATTTCTACCATTGAGACCTCCCCTTAAAAATCCATCACTCCCAATGCATATGGATAGGAAAATTACATGTTTTTTCATGACCACGACCTCTTAGGCCACCTAGATGCACTTTTATTTACATCTATTTAGGAATGTGAAAACACTAAAAATAAATGTTGTCAACATTGAAGCCGTAGTTGGATATCTCTACTTCTAGTGCTTCATGGCTAAAATTTGGCACTGACACCATGTTAAGGGTTGATAATAAAATTTGGGACCAATTTTTAAGGCTCTGATCATGCCCAGTTAGGATACCTTTCTGGCCTCAAGAACATCCTTTCCAATAAGATAAAATTGCAAATTTTTAATCCAAATTTAGACGCATGTAAAAAAAATTGTAAGTCATTTTCATGAATTGAAATAACTCTCATGTGTGTGTTAAATCCCTCTAATTTCATCCTAGAGTATAATTATCAAACATGAGAGATGCATCCATGGCAGATGATATACTCATAAATTCCAAAAGATAACTTTTATGTAGTCAAGAGACAAGTTCTTATCCTCCAACTGACACTTCTACCTCTGAGAATTCCCCTTAAAAATTCATCACTTCCACACGTCTAGATAAGAAAATCACATGTGTTCCCATGACCACAACCTCTAAATCCACATAGATGCAATTTTTTATAACTACTTAAAAAAGTAGAAACACTGATAATAAATGTTGTCAACATTGAATTCACAGTTAGATATTTCCACCTTCAATGTTTAGTGGATAAAAACTAGCACCACCACCACATCAAAGGTGGCGAATAATGTTTAGGACCAAGTTATTGGGCTTCGATCACTCCTAGTTATGAGAGAAAGTACCCATTTTAGCATAAATAATATCTTTCCCCTTATAAATCCATCACTTTCAACACATCTAAATAAGTAAATAATATGTTTTCCCATGCCCATGAACTTTAAAGCCACCTAGTTAGGAGATAGAGTACTAGTTCTAGCCTCAAGAGAATATGAAATTTTGTAATAATGGCACCAACCTTCTCTTGATATTTTATTAAGCTTCTCTTAGCTTCAAGAATATGAAATTATTTACTAACAATGTCAACCGTATGAAGGTGGAAGCTTAT
The DNA here is from genome assembly GCA_037957365.1 of Torreya grandis. Lineage (NCBI taxonomy): Eukaryota > Viridiplantae > Streptophyta > Pinopsida > Cupressales > Taxaceae > Torreya > Torreya grandis. The sequence continues at coordinate 1,787,178 of JARHVA010000133.1, read as the reverse complement.
TTGACACCACTAACCTAAAAAAATATGGTAGCAAGTAATTACAATTAAAATTTATATATAATATCTACACAATCAATAAAATTTGATAAAATTAAATACATTTACATTTGAGAACTCAACATACCTTGGAATTTTAATCCAATAAACCACTAGGATATGCTCTAATCTTGATGGTAGCAAGAATTACTTCATGGTCAGACTCACGAACCTCCATAGATTCTTGTTTACTAGCCTCCCTTGATATTTGAGTAATTAAAAATTTGATACAAGAACCAAATTTGAATAGTGCAATATCTTCTTATGTATTTCATAGTATTTAAAAAACTCTACATTTGAATTTTTGATAAGATATCATCAAATACAAGTTTTGGTAACTACCAAAGACCCAATGGGATCGTCAATGTTTTCCCATTTGTGACTGAGGAAGTCAATTTTTTAATATATACATCAACATAAGAAGTAATATATTTCTTCTTCATTATCTTCATCCACAATAACTACAAAAACATGCCTTGCATAAAAACTAAAACATTTTTTTAAGAATGATGTTGATAGATAATGAGAATTAGTACATAATGATTAATCTTGTACTTGGTTACACTAGATCAGATACATGGTCAAAGTCATGCGATGATGTCAAATCTTTAAGTTGTAATGTTAGTGGAACATGATATGTGTTGATTATAATTAGAGGTATATAATGCCATTCATCCACCCTCTCTTATGACTCACACTCATTCTAAACAAATTCCATGCATACAGAACAAAAACATTCCAAGTGTCTCATATGAATAGTCCAAGAACCTTTATTTGAGCTAAAAAATGAGTGGAGCTCACTTAATATCATTATGATCATACAATATTCATACCTTGATAATTGTCCTTCCTCCATCAACTAAAAATATCTATGAACACTAGAGTTTTCTTGAGAACCATGGCCCATTTTCTCATTACACCATTCAATAATATTTTATGCATCAGTCAAATTAGTGCCTTATTTGAACTTCAACTCCTCTCTTTCAATGGCTCTTTTCACACCTACTCTAAAACCACCATGCTCCAATTTTGCATGGCCATCCTTAGTGAAACTCTAAATATGTTTTATGCCAATGTTAACATGCATCATGCTCAAATAGTAAAAACATTCATGCATTATTAAATTTTGATATATAATTGTCTGACCAAATATAATGTTGATTGAAAGTAATGTTCTTCTCAGTTAAGTTTTCTTAGAACATTTGCAGAATTTTATCAATCATCACTGACATATAAATAGTACTCCCTTAATATTTTTTGATCTTGGTTTGTACTATCTAGTACATGAACGAATGATATATGCATGAATATAACAACCTATACTGAGTTGTAATATTATGATTAAACTTCTATTTATGGTTTGAATGTGTAATTCTTAGCAAAGTTAACTATTGAAACAATAGAACCAAGAGGGTATGTGTCCTCTATTAACTTGAAATGTTCATCCAAATATCTAGCTTTGTGTGTGGGCCTTGTATAATCATAAATAATATCCTCCTTGAATTTGACCATAAATTTTGAAACAAGTATTTGTTTTGTAACAAGCTCACACCTTTTAGATTCCTTGTCATCTTTTAATTGATATGTCACAAACTCATATTTACTAAAACCAACTAATTCTTGTCTAATTACACTTGTACTCTCCTCATGGATACAATTTTTCAATTTTGGTAATCCACCACAAATGTTGCAAGTTCAATCCAAACATGCTTTGTTATAAAAAAATTATCCATCTGATATTTCACAAAAAATGGTTGGAATATATTCCCCTATTGATTTTGGTGGGAATTATTGGGTGAATATTTTGTCGGCCAGCTAACTGGTGACCAAAATAGTTCCTATCACCACAGCATAGGGAGATGGGTCATCCCGGTGTGCAGCTTTACTACATCAACCAGAGACAAATCTCTCCTCTCATCAAGGGGAGGTTCCCTATTAAATATGTGGAGCTATATACAATATAAATAAGTAGAAAGTAAGACACAGGGGTGGGACAAACCATTCATCTCTCTTCTTTCAGAGATGATGCACACAGACAAAGGAGAAAATCTTGGCTATAAATGCTAAAGGCACTTCTCTTCTTTCAGAAGTGTCCTTACAAGAAACAACAAGAGTTTCTTTCAAATAGTCAAATAACTAGTGATCAAAAGGGCGTAGTAACAGTAGGATGAAATAGAGCACAAAGTCTCCACCTCAACTGCTCAAAGAGTATATCACAAAGGATAATGGGGGCATAAAGTCACCCCAAAATCCTCAACACAAAAAGAAAAGGAAAACACAGATTGAAATCAATTGTGAAAGCACAAAGTCTTCCCACAGTTGGTTCCAGGACACTTCCCTATTACCTTCACTAATTCTGCATACCAAATTAAATGAATAAGGACACCTTCAGATGACACAAGTTAGAATAGCACAAAGTCTGTGAAAAACTTGCTTTCTCATTCAAATAACAATGGAAATGAAATTACAACCTGAGCTCAAAGTCTCAGTCTTTCTCTTTCAAAATGGGCAGAGTTTCGCTCTTGTAAAATGAAAAGTCCCCTTTGTAAAAAATGAGAGATTACAATATATAGCACTCTAAGAAAGACTTGGGTGCTTATTTTCCATAGAATGGCCCATGCTATGCATTCAATGCCTTGAATGCATTTCTAGGTTTATCAAAGGACTGCATTGAAAATAGGGCAGCTATCTTAACTATGGCATGTCATTTCATCCCATCTGTCTTCTCTTGAGTCTGGATCATCTGGTCTATCCCCTCTGATATTAACGTAGCTATCCATTTTGTCTTTACTTCATGGGAGGAAAAATAGGCCGCATCTTTAATTTTTGCAAGCTAGAAAATCTACTTCGCAGACTATTCCAACTACTGAAATAACTAATGCGTAGATATTTTCCTCTTTGTCCTCTTTCCACTTTTGTATTTTCCAACTTTGTCTCTTCTTGGAATTTAAGCTCCCGGGCTATCTTTTCAGCCAGTCACTTGGTTCTTCCTTCAAGTCTTGTGCTTTATTTGAATTTCAACAAATATTCCCTTACCTTAAATTTGACATCTGTGGGGACGTCATTGGTTAACTATTTCAATGGTTTAGGTGGCCTTCTCGGCTCCTTGGTTCAATTGCTTTCTTGCTTCAATCGCTTTATTGGTTCAATTGCTTTCATGTTCCTTGGTTGAACCATCACTTTCATTTGAACTTGCCTTTGGAATCATCCATGTTGCTTCTCTCTTTGCTTGAGGCCGCCTTTGAACTTTTGAACCATGTTGAACCATTGAACTTTTAACTCTTTTGGTTCAAAGTTCAATTGGTTCATTGGTTTATTCTGTGTCTCACTCAAACACTGCTTCCTTTATCTTTCTAAGCTTTGGTTGAACCTTTGAACCTACCAATTGAACCAACTTTGGTTCAACGGTTCAATGGTCCAATTGATTCATTCTTTGTTATTTGGCTAAGTGTTGAACCCGTTTCTTTCCTGCAGAGTCCATAGAAACCAACCTTGAGAGTCCGTAGATTTGAGCCTGCCTGTAGAGTTCATAGATTCAAGCCTGCAGAGTCCATAAATTTCTAGAAAGCTTGAAAAATGAAGAACCTAAATGCCTAGAATAATTTTTGAAAGGGGAAGAGAGGATTTTGGTCTGTAGGACCAAAATATTTCAAATGTTGTCCCAAAAATGAGTGATATTTTTGGGGGACAACAAGAATTATATGCCATAGTCCATAAAAATATTGTTAGTATGACAAATACAATGTACATGATGAAAACATCATAATGTATTAAAAATTCAACATGTAGTCTACAACTTCAAGTGGTGCATGTGTGATTTATTTTGACATAGAAGGGTTTGACCATGTCAAAATATATTTAACTAATAGAAATTTGTAGATATTTCTATAAAAAACTAGAGAACAATCATGTTTGGGTCATATCTAAGAAATGTTTTGGATACAGTTCATGGTTACAAGAACCAACTCTTCTTTTTACTACATCTCATGTATTTGGTGAAACTCTTGTGTTGTCTTTCTAAAATTTTGTAAGCAAATCTTTGAGAGCATTAACTATAGCCTTGTCTTTTTGTATAAGTCTACTAGAGAACACCTATAACTCATTGGTATTGGCATTGTCAAGGATTTTACGTATCTCAATTGATTTCATTACTATTTTTTTGTTTATGTTTAGTGCTTTGTTTGTTTTTATAATCAAGTATTTTCTCCCTATTTGAACACTTACCATACAAGTTGTAATTATATGTCAGGCAATGTTACTATATTTGTTGTGTCTTTTCACACCTATAATATGGTATCATCATGTATATTTTCAATAATTGCTTTATTTTCACCATCCATATTAGATGTTCTTAGTCCTAGGGCATACATTGTATGTTTCAGCTTAAGCAATTTCATCAATGAAATAAATAATTGACATCTTCAACTATAATTTAATTTTTTGAAAGTAATTACCCCAAATTCTCTTAGATTTTATTATTGAATGGTGGTCAAACATTTCTTACACATTGATTTTTAAAAAATCATCAAATTTAATTAAGTACATGATTTTTCTATGTAAAATCTTGGGAGGTGTTAATAATGGTAAAATTTGTTGATTTGGTATTTCTATATTATTATATTCACTACTAGTTTCTTCATTTTTGTTGTTGTACAATTTACTTCATTGTTACTTTCACTATTGAGTGTTTCCATGGAATTTTATTCATTGTTACTTTCACAATTATGTGTTTCCAAGTAATTATATTCATTACTAGGGGGTAAATCACCATGCATAAATTCATCATAATAAAAATTAAAAACTTCATACTTTGTATGTAGACTTTCAATATAATTTGGAATTTTACATAAACATCCATTGTCATCATTCATTTCATAATTATCCATTTCATCATTATCTATGCCATTTGTTTCATTAGAGATAGTATATGTACCCTGTCTTGAATGAAATGTTTACATTCATTTTCTTTATTTTTATCTCAACACTTGTAATTGCTCTAGTGTTTTGTGTTTTAACATTTTCTTTGCTTTTGAATGAAATGTATCTCTCAAGACTAGAAAACTTGATATCTTTTGAGGTAGGGACCAAAAAAATAGTTTGATACCTTTTGTCTTCCAACGTGTAGGGCACATAATGATGCAAAGAATAAAAGTGGAGACAAAAATCTCAAAAGAGGTAAAATATAAACATTGGAGAAAGTATTATGTTGGCTATGCAAGGGATGCGTATGTGTTATAATGTGTATGCACTATAATGGACAAATTTCTTATTTTCATATTTCTTATGCCTTTGATTCAAGGGTTTTATATACATTTTGTTCAAGGGTTTCTCTATATGTTTTTTTCTATATAATTGCTTTATTTTTTCATAAAATCAAGGTTGATTAACCATAATTTACATCATATACAATCAATTTGGGCTCGATTTGCCCTAAATCACATCATTGATTGCACTAATTGACTGATTGGTTGAATCTATGAGAAAATTATGATTAATTGAGCCCCCAATCAAATCTTATAGTCATTGTTAGGTTTTAAAGGGATTAAAATTGGCCCCAATTGCCTTTGTGATTGAGGCAATTGACTATTTGGTTCATTATGTGATGCAATTAGGGTTGATGGATGCCTAAATCACATCTTATCTAGTTGAATTTAGGTTCACATGGCTTAATTAGCCCTAAATCACATCCTCTAATCACAATTAGGTTTAAGGGGTTCATATTGGCCCCAATTGCCTCTATGATTGCATTAGGGTTAATTAAGCCATTTATTGCACCCTATACAATCAATTGAGGATAAATTAGGTTCACATGGCTCAATTTCACCAAAATCACGTCTCTAAATACACTAATTAACCAATTGGATAAATTCATGATGGAATTAGAGTTAGTTTAACCCCAAATCACTTCCTACTCTCATAATTAGGTTGAAGGGGCTCAAATTAGACTTAATTGCCTCCTTAATTGAATGAATCAACTATTTGGTTCATTATTTGATGACATTGGGGTTAATTTAGCTCCAAATCACATCATATATAATTGAAATTAGGTTCACACAACTCAATTTTTCCAAAATTATGTCACTAATTGCATCAATTGACTAATTGGCTCAATATATGATGAAATTAGATCCAATATAGCCTCAAATCACATTATATAGTTGTAGTTAGGTCATAGGGGCTCAGTTTGACACCATTGTCTTCCATGAGTGAACCAATCAACTATTTTATTAATTATATGATGACATTAGAGTTGATTAAGGCCCAAATCATATTGTATGCAGTCAAAGTTATGTATGTCATTGAACCAAATAATTCTTTAGTTCATTTTTTGATGAAATTAGGGATAATTGAGACCCAAATCACATTCTATAGTCACAGTTATATTGAAGGGGCTCAAATTGGCCCCAATGGCCTTTGTGATTGAACTAATAAACTATTTAGTTTATTATGTTAAAATATTGGGGTCGATTGAGGTCTAAATTACATCCAATATAGTCAAAATTAGGTTCACATGCTTCAATTTCACCTAAATTACATCACTGATTGCAGTAATTGACTAAATGGCCCAACATGTCATGAAATCTAATCTAATTTATCCCTAAATCACATCTAATATTTGCATTTAGGTTCAAGGGGTTCATATTGGCTCCAATTGCATTTGTGATAAAATTAGGGTTAATTAAGCCATAAATTACATCCTATACAATCTATTGAGCCATAAATTAGGTTCATAAGGCTCAATTTGGACCAAATAACATCTTTGTAGATTCCTAAATATGAATTTATATGTTAAACTAGTCTTTTACACTTGATAAATATCACTCAAGGCTTTAACTTTAAGTTTTTGACCTTCTTAACAATTAATAGGCTCACATTCACCACCTCACTAAGCTAAAATGCTTATATTATATTCCAACCCTATTATTCTGATTATTCAAATCACTTATAGCCCATAATATGCTTAAATTATGATATATATCCTTCACTATCAATTTCAAATCTCTAAAAACCTTCTATGTTCTTAGACAATTGCATTCATACTTGGATGGTAGCATCAATGCTATTGTCCATTCTCTAATGCAATTGTCCATGCTTTCTAGACACTCAACTTTTAAAATCTTTCAAAATGTATAGATCAAATTATTATGTTTTATTAACCCTTTCATGATAAAAATTTCAAAATAGGTGGTATAAATACAAGTTAAAACTAACTCATTATTTATTTATAAAATACCAAGCAAGCACCTATTCAAACTCATTCAATTAATTACATAACTAAGTTCTAATAATTTATTCTTCCTTATTTATATATCAGTCATAGGAGTAGTCATATTACAAGTTTGAAGCATTCAAAGAATAACCCATGAGTAGTATTTGTCAAGTTACAAGCTAGATCACCACATGCACTTGCATATAATGTTCTACACCATTACTCACACACAAGCCAACATGTAGGGGAGAACTACATATGTCTGAGGCCCTCTTCAAAGTATTGGATATGTAAGTAGTACTCATTAATATAGGGGTCCTTGAGGTCATCTTGAATTTGTGATCCCACGAACCCATTTTTAACAAGGTGAAAATACCTACGAGGAAGAATTAGGGTTTGATCTATATTTTGATATCAAAATTCTATGTGTGTGATTTGAACACATAATCCAAATAGTGAAAAAAACACATAAATATCTAGGTGGAAGTTTCAGTCAATAGTCAATATTTTTTATATGATAAATGCATTGAATTATGGATAATAACATTGATGCAAGTGTCCATAAGTTGACACATGTGTTTGTGTTGACATAAAGCTAATTTTTAAAATCTAAATACTAGATCATAATCATCATATAGTCTATCTTTACACTTGCACTACTCATATTTCCCTGTGCATCAATGTATAAGGTAAGTATAATTTCTTCTTCATATTATTATTATCAAAATATTGAATGTTGTACTTTCTATATTTGACATACACTTAGATTCAATATTTCCTATTAAAATATTAGTAGATTATAAAATAATTAATTAGATTATTTTTTAGAGTAGCTTACTCCTTAATTTATTAGGCTACTCTTTTTCATATAAATCCTTATTTCTAAAAAGGGTTAAACATTATGGTGAACCCACTTATTTTTTAACATTGTAAGATCTAGTTTTCCCTATGGTTTCCTTCTAATTTTTTATCCTCCCATGGTTTCAAATTTAATGCTAATTTCCTTATCATGTTGGAATATTTATTAACATTTATAAGTGTCTTTTTTTATATTATTATCTTAGTATTCAAAATAGTCAAAATGGCTAAAAAATAATATCTCCATCTTGTTAGTCCTAAAGAGGGCGATAGCTACTATCCCACTAATCAGGTCCATGCTATCACTACTCCAAGGGGTAAGGTGGCCCATCCTAATATACATATCCTTCCTCAAACCCCTCCGCCTCCCACATCTCCTCTAGATGGTGTGTGTATGCATATTCAATATGAAATACCTAGGATTTGTGCTTGTAAAACCCTCAAGGATTAAATAATTACTATGATCAAGTTAAAAGAAAAGTTAAAAAATAAATATTAGTATTTAGTTCAAATATAACATTATAGGAAAATCAGATCACATATGTAAAAAATCTAGAATGTGATAGTGTTAATCATGCATTTGTATCTTCATCTACCAATGTTGTACCCAACAAGGTTTCATATCAAAATCAAAATCTAGTAGAAATGTCATCTCCAATAATTTATTTAAAAATTATGCAAAAGGCTAATAAAATTTCAAGTTAGATTATAAGGGACATGAATAGAAACAAGTTGATCAAATTACCTCCTCTACATCCTCTTAGAAATTCAAAATATTATTTTTCATGTCATAGAATAGATGGCCATCATACATATTGTTGTTTTTCCTTGAAGACCAAAATGCAATGTCTCATAGACAATGGTAATCGAATAAATGATACAACAACCAAGAAACCCACTTACCTTAAGAGTGTATTTCCAAAACCACAAGTTCAAAAAAAAAAAAAAGATACCAAAGGCACAATTAGATCTATAACATGATACACATCTACCTCTCAATAATAATACTCAGCTTTCAAAACAATATGGTTTTGGATAACAATATATACAAAACTTTGGTTATTGTGGTCAAGGATTGGGAAAACATGCACAATGCATCATTCATCCTACCTCCATCTGATCACAATGATCAACAAGTCTAGGGATATATTAGAAATACTCATGAAAATAATTCAAAGATGCATATTCATTTTTATTACCACAAAAAAAAAGAATCTAAAAAAGGAAGCAAATCCAACAAGACAACACAAAAAGAAAAGGCAACATTGAAAAAATAAAAAAATGGAATAAGATCGATTGAAACAAGAAGAAAATAGGATAAAAAGGAAGAAGAAACGAAAAAAATGGAATAAATGAGGTTACAAAAAGGGCATTTTTTAAAATTAAAAGAGCAAAAGGAATAATAAAAGAAAAAATTATAGCAAGAAAAGATTCAAAAAGACAAAAATGGAGCAAGAGAGGGTATATAAAGCAAAAAAATAAAAAGCAAGATTGGAAAAATAGAAAATGGACAAAAAAAGACTTTAACAGGAACAATTACAAAAAGAGATACAAGTTACAAAAAGATGCACAGGCTAAACATGAAATCATTCTCAAGAAAGGGTTTTTAATAAAGAACATTCAAAAGCAAGACATGCAAAAAAAGGATAATGTTACACACGTGCCTTGATATGAATCAATTGCAAATCATTCCATAAAGCATTAAATCGTTAAACCTTACATAGATGTAAAACAAGGTCAAAATATCATAGTTAACCCAACTTGTGAATTTAATATATGAACCTAGAATTTATTTACATATTTGAGGTATGCCATGGAACACATAAAAAAAGCTACTGCATCTAATTTTTGTGTTGGATCTATTCAATGGAATTTCACACTTAGATTAGAATCATGCTCTATTGTACTACATGTTAGCCCATTTTTGGCTCAATATAATGCCAAACTCGAAAAACCATGGTTACTAACAATGAAGGCCAATATATCTCAAGGAAAAAAAGCAAGTAAAATCTTAACAAAATAACATGATACAATTTATGATTCTATTGTGCATACATATGGCACATTTTATTGAGGAAATGTTATCAATTTACCACTCCTCACAAAAAATGTCCTCTAGTTGAGATCATTGGATAACAAGTCCATTTTAAAATACTCTAAAATTAAATAAACATGTTTCAATTATAGATACACTAAAGAAGACCACATAGTCATATAGGGTATACACAAAGTATTACAGATTCTCCAGCTCAATATTTGGCACATATTCACAATCCTTGGTAGCATGACTAGTTTATTGTACCATATTCATAGTATAGATCACCCTATGATAATCACTTATATGGGTTCATTGGTTAGCACTCTCTTTTCAAACATTCCTAAAAATTAAAAAATAAAAAATAAAATCAAATATTCAATAAAATACAAAAACATTCAAATAAAATAAAAATATAAAAATATTTAGCATTTCACATGTTTTCTGGCTTTTGCATATGTTTTCTACTTGATGTTAGTAGATAGCATATTATTTTTATATACAGATATGTTTCATGGGTACTTGAATGTGATACATGAATACATCAGATCCATGATACATGAACAAACAAATGTTGGACATTTCCTCTTCTTGCATAACACACTACATTGGAGGCATCTTGCTTTCTATATGATCACAATTGACATAGTTTTATTATTTTATGATCATTTCCATTATCACATTGAGCTTAGATATTAACATTTACTCATGCCTATACTCATTTTGTTGTCTTACATAGTGTACTTGATATGTTATTCTACATGACATTTTGATAACATATAAATGCAAGGACTAGAATGACATGTTTATGCTAGTTGATTCTATTTCATTTAATTCATCTCTTCACATGGCTTACTTGAGTATACTTATTGTTTACTTCTTTATCTTGTATGCGGAACATTTGAACACATCCTTCCTTATTGGCCATAATGCCCTGAATCTTGTTTATTTGTTTGGTGTGTGGACATTTGCATATGTCCTCCCCTTGAGTGTGCAATGTTTGAACATGTTTATTGAGCTTATTACTTTTACATGTTTTCATGATACACATGATGCATCTTAGGGATTGTTATTTATGCATACTGTGAGTTTCATTGATATATCTACTTCAACATGATACTACTATATTCTTATTTACTACATGATTCACACAAATAAATCATACTTATCTTATCTTTTTGAGATATGGTGACTATCACTTTTTCATTTACCTCATCTCAAAATGGGGGGAATATTATTGGAGCATGTCATAGAGACATGATTCCACATACATAAATTTGACAAAATTGATAGAATTTGATTCAATTTACATGATTCAGATATACACAAATTTTATGCATTTGGCAAAAATTTGGGATAAAATTATTATGATTTGTGATATAAATTATACACATTTTATAGAGCAAAGATTAAATTTTTATATATAATTCAAATTAAGACACATTTAAGGTTCATATGCCATGTAAATACACCAAATTATAGATACATTATTCACATTATACTGATATTCATGCATGACCCTACCAAAATGCACTATTTGAGATTTTATCTACTACAACGATTAGCTTATTTGATTAGTGTGATCTAGATTCAACACCCTTGATTGGCTTGGAACTATTTTATATTATTATAAGTTGATATGGATATACAATTTGACTTGGGTGAGATTGGCTAGATTATGATACATTAAAATTATGTGATTGAGATTCTAAACTCTCGATAGATTTGGAAAAAAATTCACCCTTATATCAGATTGGGGGCATGATCACCCTCCAATTCCCCTATTCACATCTCCAACTCTTATTTTTGAACCTCTCTCTAATGCTTCAACTAGGAAGCATCATTACCAATGTAAACCATCAAGGGGAAATATGGTTGCATCGACACACATGTACTCCTTCCTTGCTATATTTTATTTCAAACAAATTTCAATTATTCATTTTCAAATTATATATATATGCACTAATTAAACTATATCATGCTCTTGGTTGTAGGTTATACACATACAAAAAATCAAAATAGGATTCAAGCAAAGAAAT